>CAKJTW010000002.1:20000000-21200000 GCA_917880005.1 Nanger dama
GTTTTTTAATCCTTTTATTAAGAATTAAAGTCTCTGCTTCTACTTTTTGGCAGCATGTTGTTTCTATATCTGTGTTAAAATGCATTTTATTCTGCTTAGTGCTACCGTTTGGCTATTCAACTACTTTCATAAGATTATAATTTACTTGAGGGCAGAAGTTGTACCAATAATGTCTGCCTTCTCATAGTGCAGAGAACAATGGACAGATACAATGAGCTTAATTCTTGCTTGCGGCTGAGTTGACACATTGTCCTGAATCTGGCACACATGCAGAGGTGAAATATGTGCTGATGATGGTGTGAGGCTATCCACGAATAAGGGAAGAAAATTAGCAGAGATTTGCTGTTTACTCGAATCATTATACCACGAGAACTAGATCACCCAAAACTTTAATTTACTGAGCAGACTCATACTATCCTCTCCAACCTATTGCTTACCTTTTTCTCCCACAAAGAACCTTCTTGATGGCTCCATATGACAAACACTTGACACGCAAGTAGGTGATACATCAATATGCCCTATAAAAATTGATAGTCCCCACCGAAGCAGCCAATGATTTGAATAATTTTATCCTATTATATATTCTCAGACTTACATAGAATTGATTTTATTTGATTTAGGACAATACCATGAGAAAATCCCATTTTCCCTCCTTTACTTTTCTTCTTAAAAGAAAGGAGCATATTGTGTAGAGCAAGTGGCGCTCATTCCTTGAAAATCCTGAAGGCCAAGGAAAATGTATTAACTCTACAGTGAAGTGAGGATCACCTGCAATGATCAATCTGTGTGTCTGAAAACTCAGCCGAGTGGGTGGCATGATTAAGCTCTCAAGTATAAGAGCTGAGTAGCCCACCCCATGTTACATAAACACAGAGTCTAGGATGTGGATAGTTGTTTCTGGAAGAATGTTATTAAGTTTCTTCAAACGTTTAGAAAGCATATTTATTTTAATCACTGTAATCATAACAGGAATGTATGTAGATGCTTAAGATAATACAAATTCTATCTATATGACATAAGTCATAGAAGTCACTGCACAGTGAAAATGGTTTCCGAATTGCAAAGAGCCAGGATAACTAATAAATTTTATGTTGAAAATCTGGGTTCATTTTATATCAAGGAACAATTTAATGGTGACAGCAAAAAAATTTAAATATAGGGCCTAAGGTTTAATTGATTTCTGAGAATGGTTTATAATACTGTCTTTAAAGTGTGTGTGTATATATAAATATAAGCAAATATAAATTTTGGATCAAGTATAAGCTTCTTTGAAAAAACATGTAACAGGAACAAATATTAGTTTGAGGCTAATTAATAAATCGAATACTTAAATATAAAGGCCCCTGGAAGTTGTAATGGCTAAAGATTTAGGACAATCCAGTTCAAGATTCTGGGGAAGTGAGCCAGCCCCTGGGCTAGGAGTAGAGCAAGTGAGAGCACCAGCGTGCCATGGTCTCAAGGCACGCTGAAGGTTGTTCAGGCTCTAGACTGACTCTCCTCCTTTCTCAAGGCTGTGTTCCCTCCTGTACCTAACCATGGCTTGTTATCTGGGGCAGTCTGCCTGGAACCTCCTCTAACTTCATGCATTTGCTCACTTCAGTTGTGCTCTCCATGCCTGTTACCTGACCCAAATCATGATCACTTACTTTATTGGGTGGGTTTACCTTGGATTAGACTTTAAGCTCATGAAATCTTTAGTGACTCAAGAGGACAGGTTAATTCTTTCCCTGGATGGTCCAAAGAGTGCAGAATTTTTATTTTGTCATTGAGGATGAATGGGGTAATTTGAATAAATATGGAGTAAGGATAGAGCTGGAGTCTCTGGGGAAAGTTTAGCCAGATAAAATGCAATGCTTCTTTCTGAGTTTTTTAAATCCTCAGTTATTAGAATAAAAAATACTTTCGATTTCTTCTAGGACTCTGTTGAGCTGTGAAAATCGATAGAAATAGTGGTTTATATATATATATATATATATATATATATATATATATAACTTTCATTTTCCTAACAAACGGTGAAAAATAAATAGAATTTTCTGCCTTCATCTTCCTGACACTTTCCAGGTCTGGCCTCCTTTCTTGCTTTTCATGATCCTTTGTGTCCTTAATTCTTTCATAACTCCAGGTCCTTATTTCTACTGCCTACTGAATATCCTTATGTCTATATTCACCTATATTCAAAACTCAGCATTTCTTTACAAATTCAACATTGTCTCACTAAAATAGTCAATATCATTTCTAGCCATCTTTGACCACACTCTCTCCTTCAGCCTGACTATCTAAATATAGTAGTTTCTACTAATTTTCATCTCCACAGTAATTTATGTATGTATTCTAATTTTAAAAATCATCACTGTTCTCATTTACTGTTTGGATACTACTACTAGTCTGATTCATGTAGGACAGACATGATGAATGCTTGTTCCTTTACCATTATTTATCATCTTCATTGCCTACTGCCTGGATTATCCTAGCACCATTTTAACTGACCTTCCTGCTTACCTCTCTTTCACTCCCCTAATTTACACTATAGATAGATAGCTGCCAGCTTACTCTTTCTTTCTTTATTGCCTGCACCAGGTGGCTCGTGGGATCTTGGTTCTCTGACCAGAGATCTTGGACCTGAGTAGTGAAAGCACAGAGTTCTAACCACTGGACTGCCAGGAGTTCCCTGGATTACTCTTCTTAATGCACTGACCAATTGCTATTATCTAATTATATCCAAAGCAGGCAAGGCTTTAAGCAAATGTGAGTCTACATTTCAGCTGAAATTCCAAAAGTACTTTTAACATACATTTCTGAAGGCAACAAACATTGTTTTCTTCAATTTTTTTATATGTATAAATGATGATAAATAGAATGAGTGGACCATATCTTACAATTAAGAGCCAAACTTCTAGTACCCACAGATGACAAAACCAGTTGAGTCTCATTCTACAATTAAACCTTAACAAGGCTTTTTTTCTTTCTGGGTACATCATATCATTAATACTGGGTAAGAATGCAATTTGTTAATTACCAAATGGACTCAGGAATTTTAACAGCTTAGATAATCAGTTTTTATTCAGATGGTGCTATCTTCCTAGAGTACTAGCAACAAAAACAACATAATATGTGATTAAATTAAAGAATACATCATTAACTTTTTGGTAGAAAAATCTGTTTTGCTAATAGGTTCTTTTTTTTCCTAACAGAAGTAATATTTATTGTAAGAATTCTAACAATATAGAAGTGTGGAAAGTTAAATGTGAAAGTTTCCTCCCTCCAATCTTACAGCCCACAGTTAATAATTGAGCTTAAACCTGTTAACATTTTTTTTCTATACACATATAAGCATTTTAAATAAATGAGCATTCATATTATGTATGTTATTTCTGTTACAGAACTAGGAACACACTAGTAAACAAACTGTCTGCCCACCAGATCCCTTTGGAGCCTGTTTACCAGCTCTGGGCATCTTTTTGCCTGGGTTTGTTTCCTGTAGGCTGTCCTTGGGCTACCAGAGGGGCTTAGTGGTACAAAGGGATGGAAGTATTTGGGACCTGATGACCCACTAAATCAGGCTGTAGCCAAGGGCTGGTGAAGGGCAATTTACCTTCAGAGCTCCTGGGATCACACTGAGGCTGAGACCACCTAAATTTCTCGTCTTCCAGCACCTGCTTGCTCTATGCCCCGTGAGTTTCTGCTGGAGCCCTTCCTTAATGTGTCATTTGCATGTAAATCCTCATGTCCAGGGACTGTGGCCCAGGGAACCCAGTCTAGAGCAATCGGATATGTCAAATCAACCTTTCTGCTTTGTCAGTCAGGAGTATTAAGCATCTCTTTCAGTAATCTTTCTAGGCTCTCTGCTCAATGTCTTCATGCACTTTATGAGCTCACTTTCCATATGCGAGAAAAGTGCTACTGACTTAGCATTTTTCTTTTGTTTTTAGAAAAGTAGTCATAAAATTACAAATGTACATCAGCAGTTTCTCACACATATTAATTAAACATTGAGCCAGGAACAGGGGTAAAGTAAACAGAGATCTTAACAAAACTGATCCATGTGAGGGAGAATTTGTGACTGTCTCCATGGTCTCTAACCAACTGATCTCATGTCTTATGTGGGGCCAATGAAATTTCAGGATCAGAAAGGAGGTTAAATTTATAAGACCCTTAAAATCTAAAAAGAGATTTTAGATTATGATAATTAAGATAACATCAAACATAGTGTATAGCCTTGCAACTCTTTTGTTCTCTGACTTGCAGAGAAACAACTAAAACAAAGCCACTTCTTGTCAACATCCTCCAACTGCTTGCGATCCAGGAGGAGGCGAGTTTTCAAAATAAGAGGGCCAAACACACAACACATGATGGTCTGTAATCAGATTCACATGGTGCATGTTGTAGACGTTTAGAAAAGCACATAACTACTCTGTAGAAAAGCTTTATGATAAAAATGATGGTAGAATTGAGTCTCGCAAGTTGTAGCGCTTAGGTAATGGAAGGTCAAGCATTCCTAGCGGGAATTCATGGCTAAATGCTAAGTCTAGAATGAGCATACTGAGTGTGCTTTGAGGAGAAGGAAGCATTAGAGGAAAATCTGACTGAAGCAAAGATACAGACTCATGAATCATGTTCTAATGGGGATTTACATAGTTGTAATAGGCAAGGTGAGGTCAGATAATAGAAAATCTCAAATGCTGGGCTAAGGAGTTTGGACTTGATTAGAAAGGCCACAGTGGAAGGGTATAGATTGATAAGCAAGTAAATGGAATGATATCAAAGGTTTTATAAAGGTTAACTTAGCTTTGGTATATCAGAGAATTTATTGTAGGGTTTAGTATATTAGAAAGTTTACTACTAAAAATTTGTTGAAAACTGCAACTCTGTATGAAGATAAAGGCATAGATTTGAAGAAATGGAAAGTGAAAGTGAAGTTGCTCAGTAGTGTCTGACTTTTTGTGACCCCATGGACTGTAGCCTACCAGGCTTCTCTGTCCATGGGATTTTCCAGGCAATAGTACTGGAGTGGATTGCCATTTCCTTCTCCAGGGGATCTTCCCAACCCAGGGATCAAACCCCAGTCTCCTGCAGTGCAGACAGATGCTTTACCGTCTGAGCCACCTGGAAGGTAGGGATAAATACCTAACCTGTGCGTGCTCTGTGGCTTCAGACCATCCCTGGGTCAGGAAGATTCCCTGAAGAAGGAAATGACAACCCACTTCGGTAGTCTTGGCCTGGGAAATCCCATGGACGGGGAGCCTGTGGGCTACAGTTCACAGTGTCACAAAGAGTTAAGAGATCATAAAAGAAGATGACGCCAGAAATGGGCAGTTGGCAGTTAGGGGTTGGGTAGAGAAAAGACTGGTCTTCCCTGGTGGCTCAGTCATAAAGAGTCTGCCTGCAGTGCAGAAGTCCTGGTTTTGATCTCTGGATTGGGAAGATCCCCTGGAGGAGAGTATGGCAACCGACTCCAGTATTCTTGCCTAGGGAATTCCATGGACAGAGGAGTCTGGTGGTTGCACAGAATTGGACACAACTGAAGAGAAGCAGCAGCAGCAGAGAAAAGACTAGGGGAAGAGTCTACGTTTTGGGCTTTTAAGTACTGAAAATGTGGTGGGGGAGAATGGAGCTGCACGTGCAAGCTTACTCAGGGGTGGGCGTGCCTTAATTTGATTTTTAGACACTTGGGGTTAGAGCAGAATGGTCTGGTAGAAGTGTCCTGTTGGCATTTTATTTCCTGGAAATAAACATGGAATGAAAGCTTGACTGAAAATTTAGTGCTGGAGATATAAAATCTGTGTTCAGCAGGGTAAAGATGAGAATTTATGCCTTGGATAGAAGTGGATACATTTCTAAGAATGGGAAAGCATAGAGGAAATAGCTGAAAATGGAAAAATGAGGTCTATTAATGGCCCACTTGAGTAATGCTTAGAGATATCATTACATCTGAATGGTCACTGGAGGTATATGCTAATTTAGCAAAAGACATAACCTATTTTGTTAGTTTATAATACTGTATGAAGCCAAGAACTGTAACCTTTTCTACAGTTCCCTTCTGCTTTGGCTGTTTGGAATTCCCTCATTCCTCCTTTGGGGAATATGGAATAGGAAAAGCAGAGGGAGAAGGGCAGGACACATCTGTATTTACTCATTCTCCCACCTCATTGTCGTACTCTGTTCTGCACGCAATTGGATCTAGAATGAATCCTCATTTTAGTCAATATGTCAAGAACCGAAGTCTCTTTCTTGGGGTAGTGTGTGACTTTAGAAAACACTCCCCTACTTCTGCTTTTTGCTTTTCGTTTTTAAAAAAATCTGATTACTGAGGACAGCACCCCTGCTTCTGCTTCACAGGGACCTAGTAAGCACTAAAGACAAAACCTTGGGAGTGCTCAGGATATGCATAGCTCTGGATATTTCACAGTACATTCAGGCAGCTTATTGTCTTTAGTTCCAGTAACAGTGGCCTATTGGGAATAAGTTCAAAGTCTATAGAATCTGGGGTTAATATAACATGACTCTTGATGTTGCAAAGGAATATGCTTTCGAAAGCTTCTCCAGAACTCAAATGTTTCATGAATATGGTGATGATAATAAAGCTAATAATTATAAACAATGATTCTGTGTTAAGAAAGGATCTCCCTCATGGTACAATTGTTCCCATGCTATTCCCCTAAATTTTAATTAGAACATGCTGCTTCTGTAAATTGGATAGAGACAGTAGTCTGATAAGACAACACATATCTAAACCGTCTTCACTTCACACTTTCTTGGTTACAAACACTGTGTCATTGGCTTCCTTCTCTTCTTGTTCCGAATCAAACTGATTTTCAAGAGAGACATTTCCCAGGTAGCTCTTGGACCCAAAAAGAAACCAGCAACTGATCAGACTCCTGTTGCAACTTCCATTGTGATTTCAGCACAATCCTCTCAGAAAGGTTTTACCATATGTGAGAATACAGTGACCCACAGGAAAATTTCAAAAAATTAGACTACTCTGGTATAACAAAGCCTTTTCAATCCTGTAATCAGTGGCTATTTAAAAAGAACAAGTGCCCAATTTAGATCGTCACTCAAGGACTAAAATACCAACGAGGGGATTTTAGATCTGCAATGTCTCTCCATAAATTATATAATAACTTTAAAAAATCTGATGCAGAATATATTTTTTACTTCTCCAGAGCAAGAACATAGTGAATCAAGAAGTACAGTTATTAATAAGGTACAGACAAAAGCATGTAGAAAGCTGCGGTTTAGTTGCTCAGTCATGTCCGACTCTTTTGCACCCCCATAGACTGTAGCCTGCCAGGATCCTCTGCTCGTGGAATTTCCCAGGCAAGTATCCTGGAGTGGATTGCCATTTCCTTTTCCAGGGGATCTTCCTGACCCAGGGATCGAAGCTGTATCTTCCACATTGCGGGCTGATTCCTTATCGCTTTAGGGCCACTGGGGAAGCTGAGCATATAGAGTAACATCTATGTTTTGAATTTTTAATTCAAATATCTTATATTGACGAAAACCTGAGCTTACAAGTTAGTCCTGGATTCAGATTCCTGCTTGGCCATTTTCTGGTTTAGTGTCTTTGAATAAAATATCTAATTTTTTTCATTCTTATTATTTCTTAATCTGTAAAGAAAGAAAGAGAAGTAGTTCAGTCGTGTCTAACTCTTTGCAACCCTGTGGACTGTAGCCTACCAGGCTGCTCTTTTATGGGATTCTCCAAGCAAGAATACTGTAAAATGGGGACTAATACTGGCTTACTTAACAAGATTTATGCAAACTAACTAAATGTGCCTGACATATAGTAGGTGCCTAGTTTAAAAAAGTATTCCTTTGCTTAGATATATGAAAATTCATAATGATATTGTTGTGTGATTTTTCTCTTATTAAATTCTCATTTTTACAAGCTCAGGCAGTGAAGCCATCCAAGGATCAAAGAGCTGGATAAAAAGTCAATGTTTATTTTGTTTCAATAGCTGCAATATCACACAGTGAATGCATTTTTAGTAAATTTTGGTAAGCTGATCTGTAAAAAATGATAATGGGAAGATATAAACCATTCCAAAGTCTTCTCATATGTGCCTATTTAGTTTCTGAGCTGAGTTCTAAGTTATCTAAGTTATCACAGGAAACATTCTGACATCAGGATTTTTGTATGAGCCACACAAATTCTTGGTCAATTTACAGGTGGGTACCTGCCCACACTGTGCATACTCAACAGAAAGTTTTCTTCCTCCTTAGCCCCTTGCTCTTCCCTTGCATCTTTTCAAACTAATTATAGTTTAAGTTCAGGAAAGAACATTTCTGTTCCTTTCTGTTATTATTTAGGTCATATACAGCAAGGTATACAGATGCTTTATTACTAATTAAGTAATTGATCTTTATCTTTGGGGGCTTTAATTGCCTCATTGGTATTAGGTCATGCCTGCATGTGTGCTAAGTTGCTTAAGTTGTGTCTGACTCTTTGTGACCCTATGGGCTGTAGCCTGCTAGGCTCTTCCGTCCATGGGATTCTCTAGGCAAGAATAATGGAGTGGGTTGCCAAGTCCTCTTCTGGGAGCTCTTCCGGACCTGGGGATCAAACCTATGTTTCATGTCTCTTGCATTGGCAGCCGAGTTCTTTACCGCTAGTACTACCTGGGAAGCCCTGGTATTAGGTCAGTGGTTCTTAAATGCTGGTCCTGGGACTTAGACTTCGTTAGAATCACCTGGGATATGTGTTCAAAATGCACAGCTCAGTCTTCTGATTCCCGAGGGCTGGGGTCAGGAGTCAATAGTTAACAAGCTCCCCAGGTTATTCTATGTGTGGCTAGGTTTAGGAATCAGTAAAGTCTATCCTTGTCTTTCTTGCTTGTAGATTTTACATCTATCCAATTCTTGATTTTCCAACCAGGCTTTAAATATTCAGTTCAGTTCAGTTCAGTCACTCATTCATGTCCGACTCTTTGTGATCCCATGAAACGCAGCACGCCAGGCCTCCCTGTCCATCAGCAACTCCCGGAGTCCATCCAAACACATGTCCATTGAGTCAGTGATGCCATCCACCCATCTTATCCTCTGTCGTCCCCTTCTCCTCCTGCCCCCAAACCCTCCCAGCATCTGACTCTTTTCCAGTGAGTCAGCTCTTTGCATCAGGTGGCCAAAGTATTGGAGTTTCAGCTTCAACATCTATCTCTCCAATGAATACCCAGGACTGATTTCCTTTAGGATGGACTGGTTGGATCTCCCTTGCAGTCCAAGGCACACTAAAGAATCTTCTCCAACACCACAGCTCAAAAGCATCAAATCTTTGGTGCTCAGCTTTCTTTACAGTCCAACTCTTACATCCATATACGACCACTGGAAAACCATAGTCTTGACTAGATGGACCTTTGTTGGCAAAGTAATATCTCTGGTTTTCAATATGCTGTCTAGGTTGGT
Source organism: Nanger dama (assembly GCA_917880005.1). Classification (NCBI taxonomy): domain Eukaryota; kingdom Metazoa; phylum Chordata; class Mammalia; order Artiodactyla; family Bovidae; genus Nanger; species Nanger dama. The sequence goes on from CAKJTW010000002.1 coordinate 20,009,406, forward strand.
CATAAATTTCCTTCCAAGGAGTGTTTTTTAATTGCATAGCTGCAATCACCATCTGCAGTGATTTTGGAGCCCAGAAAAATAAACATGTTTTTTCTCTTTGCCTCTGAGGGAGGCTGAGAAGCCTGGTACACTTCTTACAGGGGTTGTTCCGCACATTGTAGGCCACAGGAGAAAACTCTGTGAATTAAGCTGGGATGGCATTCTCTCTGATTGGCTCCCAACTTTTTCATATATCAGTTTTCCCTCAGTTCTTCCGTTTAGTTCAGTTCACTTCAGTCGCTCAGTCGTGTCCGACTATTTGCGACCCCATGAATCGCAGCACGCCAGGTTTCCCTGTCCATCACCAACTCCCAACTTAAGAGAGATGAAAGTGAAAGTGAAGTCGCTCAGTCGTGTCTGATTCTTTGCGACCCCGTGGACTGTAGCCTATCAGGCTCCTCCGTCCATGGGATTTTCCAGGCAAGAGTGCTGGAGTGGATTGTCATTTCCTTCTCCAGGGAATCTTCCCAATCCAGGAATCGAATCTGGGTCTCCCGCATTGCAAGCAGATGCTTTACCATCTGAGCCACCAGGGAAGCCCAAAGAGAGATGAATTATTAGCTTTAAAGAATTATGGCTTGAGGTTTTCTTGAATATATAAATATTGACGGTACATGAAGGTCTTCACACTGATTTCATCATTTCTATTAATGATATGGGGATTTTACTTGATTTAGCGCTAGTTTCAGTTATATGTAGGGAAGCCACAGGTGGCTCAGTGGTAAAGAATCAGCCTGCCAGTGCAGGAGACACAGGAGACACAGGTTCAGTCCTTGGGTAGGGAAGACCCCCTGAAGAAGGAAATGGCTACCCACTCCACTATTCTTGCTTGAAAAATCCCATGGACAGAGGAGCCTGGTGAGGTACAGTCCATGGGGTCACAAAGAGTTGGACATGATTGAGCACACATACACACATACACCAGTAATACATATTAAAATACATGTAAAATTTGCTTTTGGTTGGAATAGTAGTGCTTATTTGGGGAACAGATTCTTCCTTGAGAATCTCTGATATGTCTGGTATTAATTTTTTCAGTTATAAACATGAAAGGAACACAGATACATTGTAGAATATTCAGAAAGTGTAGAGAATTATAAGGAGAAACACTCAAGACTTTGATGCATGTTTTTTTTTCATTTGTGTTTGCACACAGAAGTATGTAAAGATAAATTTTGGGGGATATTTGCCAAATATGTAGTTTTAATCCTTTTCTCCCTGCTTATTATTTTATATTGAATGTTTTCTTATATCATTTAATGTCCTTCAAAAACAAATATAATTTAATGATTGTATACTGTTTTCACAATGAGTATATCATAATTTATGCAATAACCTCATTTTTATGAGTAAATTTTTTCTAACTTACTGTTTTTATAATCATTCTATAATGAGCATTTTTACCAATACTTACTTGAATTTCATATTATTTCTTTAGCATTTTCTCCTAGACAAGAATTACTAAAATAATCTGAATTTTTAAAGGTTCTTGATATGTATTACAAACTACTTTTCAGAAATAAGAGATGGGAATACCAGACCACCTGCCCTGCCTCTTGAGAAATCTGTATGCGAATCAGGAAGCAACAGTTAGAACTGGACATGGAACAACAGGCTGGTTCCAAATAGGAAAAGGAGTAGGTCAAGGCTGTATATTGTCACCCTGCTTATTTAACTTCTATGCAGAGTACATCATAAGAAACGTTGGACTGGAAGAAACACAAGCTGGAATCAAGATTGCCGGGAGAAATATCAATAACCTCAGATATGCAGATAGCACCACCCTTATGGCAGAAAGTGAAGAGGAGCTAAAGGGCCTCTTGATGAAAGTGAAAGAGGAGAGTGAAAAAGTTGGCTTAAAGCTCAACATTCAGAAAACGAAGATCATGGCATCTAGTCCCATCACTTCATGGGAAATAAATGGGGAAGCAGTGGAAACAGTGTCAGACTTTATTTTTGGGGGGCTCCAAAATCACTGCAGATGGTGACTGCAATCCATGAAATTAAAAGATGTTTACTCCTTGGAAGAAAAGTTATGACCAACCTAGATAGTATATTGAAAAGCAGAGACATTACTTTGCCGACTAAGGGCTGTCTAGTCAAGGCTATGGTTTTTCCAGTGGTTGTGTATGGATGTGAGGGTTGGACTGTGAAGAAGGCTGAGCACCAAAGAATTGATGCTTTTGAACTGTGGTGCTGGAGAAGACTCCTGAGAGTCCCTTGGGCTGCAAGGAGATCCAACTAGTCCATTCTGAAGGAGATCAACCCTGGGATTTCTTTGAAAGGAATGATGCTAAAACTGAAGCTCCAGTACTTTGGCCACCTGATGCGAAGAGTTGTCTCACTGGAAAAGACTCTGATGCTGGGAGGGATTGGGGGCAGGAGGAGAAGGGGACAACCGAGGATGAGATGGCTGGATGGCTTCACGGACTCGATGGACGTGAGTCTGAGTGAACTCTGGGAGTTGGTGATGGACAGGGAGGCCTGGCGTGCTGCGATTCATGGGGTTGCAAAGAGTCGGACACAACTGAGCGACTGAACTGAACTGAACACCAGGACTGTATGAGAATGTCCATTTTCATAGTATCCTTAAGGAGAGGTTTTATCATTAAAGACTTTTTGCTAACTGAAATCCTTATTTTAACTTGCTTTTCTTTAAATATTAAGAGGATTTGAATGTTTTCCATAGGCTTTTGACCCAGTCTTTTTTCTTGCACTACAGTGTCTTATGTTCTTTCTTCCCCTCCCCTCCTTCTTTCTAAATTAGGGTTAATGCTTTTCCTAAATAATTTCTCTACATTAGTTATACCGACTTGCAATGTCTGATTGTTTGCAAATATTTGACGGTTGGCTGGTAGACTTTTAATCTATTTGTGATGATGACACAATGTGCAGTGCTGTCAGTATGGTAAGTTAGTACATAGTGCTCAGTTACTCATCCGTCTGACTCTGCGATCTGAGGTCTGTAGCCCTCCAGGCTCCTCTTTCCAAGGGATTTCCCAGGCAAGAATATTGGAGTGGGTTGCCATTTCCTTCGCCACCTACCCAGGGATCTTCCTGGGTAGATCTTCCCTACCCAGGGATGGAATTTGTCTCTCCTGCATCTCCTGCACTGCAGGCGGATTCTTTACCCCTGAGCCACCCGGGAAGCCCATAAATGAGGACTTATTCATAAAAAATGTAGCTCAGTTGGTAAAGAATCCGCCTGAAATGCAAGAGTCCGCCTGCAATGCAGGAGACCTAGTTTCGATTCCTGGGTCCCAAAATCCCCTGGCGAAGGAAATGGCAATCCACTCCAGTATTCTTGCCTGGAAAATCCCATGGACAGAGGAGCCTGGCAGGCTACAGTCCATGGGGTTGCAAGAATCGGACACGACTTAGTGACTAAACAACCACCATGGAAAATATCTAAGTGGAAAATCTAGACAGTGCGGGTCTTTGCTGCATTTAAGAAATGTCTGTGTAATGCACATGGCCTGGATTTTTACAAACATATGCATCACAGAGCTAGAAGTCTTCATGAACTGTCTCATCTCCTCCTCCCCGTTTGGTGAGGTAAAGTAAGGCAATGCTCTGTCTTTACATGTTATACACTATTTTGTGTCTCGTGTTCCAGCGAAAGAAAAATAGAGACATTATGTCCTCCTCTGATTATGAATCTAATAAAACTTCTAATTCTTGGCTCCCATCACAATCTTATTGAATCAGAATCTTGGGAGCTGGAGCTTGAAATCTGCATTTTAACAAGTTCTGCTGGTGATTTGTAAGCATTCTGGAGTCTTAAAACTACTGGTGTTGGAGGAGCTCAGAGGATCAGTGGTGAGTTTTCCCTCATGTTAATAGCTCCTTCAGTTTTCTTCACCTCAGTACTCAATTTGCACTGTGTTGGACTGTACTCCTTATATGTTGATTTGAAAAAGTTTTTAAGTGTGTGCCAGGAATCTGAAGCTGGAGTTAAATTCATACAAGGCAGGAGATGAAAAACCACTGCCTCCACTTTTAAAATCTCTTTTAGACCACTTTGCATAATGCTGCAAAAGTTATTGACTCATAGGGATTCAAAATGCCAAGGAAATGGAGACATTCTAATATTAAAAAAATAAGCCTCTTCTTTATATTAGGAAATGGAGGCAGAGCTTTAAATGTCTTTCAAAATGTCTCAGGTTGCATGGTTTTTGATTTATTACTCTGTGTGTGTATGTGTGTGTGTTAGCTTGTGGATAATGAATCTTGACTTATACTACTCCAGTGAAATTTTTAAAAATGTTTTCATAAGTAATTTTAGAGACACCCTTTTTGTAGCAGAGAGATATGAGATAAATTAGAATCTCGATTCTGTATAGTTCAGCAAGAATTTACTGAGAATAGTACTTAATCATAGAAAATCAAGAAAACATTTTGCTTTATTTTCCATTGTGTCCAGCTCTGTTCTCCAAACTCTGGATCTTTACTGTGGGTGGGGCACAACTCTGTCCTCGAAGGACTTCAACTTAATTTTTAGTATTGTTTTATTGTATATAATTTCAAATAATTTTATTCTCTGGAATTATATGTAGCATAATTATGTTTTGGAAATCCTCATGTTGCTCTTATTTGTTTTAGTAATACTAATACTGATTTACATTTCTACCTAATTTTATGATCTTTCCAAAGCATATTTACACATATGGTCTCAGAGCTTAAAGAACTGACTGTAATATGTGCTTAGTCATTCAGTTATGCCCGACTCTTTGCAACCCCATGGACTGTAGCCAGCCAGGCTCCTCTGTCCATGGGGATTCTTCAGGCAAGAATACTGGAGTGGGTTGCCATGCCCTCTTCCAGGGGACCTTCCCTTCTATCGTACCAGGGATAGAACCCAGGTCTCCTGCATTGCAGGCAGATGCTTTACTGTCTGAGGCACCAGGGAACCCAGCCACTAGGGGAACATAAGTATATTACTTACACTATGAAAGTGAAAGTGAAGTCGCTCAGTCGTGTCCGACTCTTTGCGACCCCATGGACTGTAGCCTATCAGGCTCCTCACTCCATGGGATTCTCCAGGCAAGAGTCAGGTGGTCTGGTATTCCCATCTCTTGCAGAATTTTCCACAGTGTATTGTGATCCACACAGTCAAAGGCTTTGGCATAGTCAATAAAGAAGAAATAGATGCTTTTCTGGAACTCTCTTGATTTTTCAATGATCCAGCGGATGTTGGCAATTTGATCTCTGGTTCCTCTGCCTTTTCTAAAACCAGCTTGAACATCTGGAAGTTCATGGTTCACGTATGTTAAAGCCTGGCTTGGAGAATTTTGAGCATTACTCTACTAGCGTGTGAGATGAGTGCAGTTGTCTGGTAGTTTGAGCATTCTTTGTCAGTGCCTTTCTTCGGGATTGAAATGAAAACTGACCTTTTCCAGTCCTGTGGCCACTGCTGAGTTTTCCAAATTTGCTGGCTAATATAAGTAATATTTATTTAGTGTATACATTTATTGAATGTACACTACATTCCTGACTCCAAGTTTTCTATGGATCCCTGTACTGGATTGTCACAAAATGCTATGAGGCATTCTGCATTATCTCCCATATATTAGGAATAAAAACAGAGCTGAATGAAGTTAAGTAATTTATGTGACAGGACCAGATTTTAGAAACCAGGCAGTCTGACTTAAGAGCCCATAGTCTTAACCATTAGATACACTGATTCTCTAGTGCATAGGTAATTATAAAATAATCGACAGACAGGAACATTCTTGTCAAAGTAGTTATTCTGCTCAGATGGAAGGGAGCATACAGCTGAACCCTCTTGCACTGCTTAGCAGACTTAGGAAATCATGTTCCCTGAGAGCTATATAATAAATTTGCACATTAAAACTAATAACTCTTGAATCAAAGAGAAAATAAAAACAGAAATTACAAACTATCTTCAAGGCAGTAAAAAATGAGACATAGAACTCAAAATTTATGGAACATAGAAGAAGAATTACACTCAGATAAAGTTTATAGCTTTAAGCGGCATCGCTATTAACTGATGATTAAAAATGAAGGTACCATGTAGTCATTTAAGAAATTAAGATATATATGAAATAAAACAATACACTAATAAATATATAATCTAAAATTTACGGTGTTCTTGCCTGGAGAATCCCAGGGACAGGGAGCCTGGTGGGCTGCCGTCTATGGTGTCGCACAGAGTCAGACACGACTGAAGCGACTTAGCAGCAGCAGCAGCATGAATAGAAAATAAACACAAAATCTAGAGAAGTTAAATAAATAAACATCGACGTGAAAGCAAAAATGAAAGCCACTCAGTCGTGTCTGACTCTTTGCGAACCCATGGACTATACAGTCCATGGAATTCTCCAGGGCAGAATACTGGAGTGGGTGGCCGTTCCCTTCTCCAGGAGATCCTCCCAGCCCAGGGATTGAACCCAAGTCTCCTGCACTGCAGGAGGATTCTTTACTAGCTGGGCCACAAGGGAAGCAAATAAACATGGAATGCAGCTATTTAAATAGATCAGTAAAGGAAACAAATCTCATATAAGCCTGATTAAAGGAAAAAGAGAAGGAGCAAAATATAAAAGATAAGAAGAAAGGAGTCATAACTATAGCTATGGAGGAGACTAAAAGACCTAAGAAAATGTGTAGTAGCACATTTGATAACTCAGAGGAAACTGATATTATAGCAAATGTAAATCAGTAAACTTGATCCAAAAAGAGGTCAGTTTTAGTATACTAAATGCTTTAGAAAATACTAGAAAGGTGGATAAAAAGAAGCCTTTAAAGAAGTTAATAGGACAGATGCCATTGTGGCTAAGTTTAATCACATTCTTAAAAATCATCCAGCCAAGTATTTAAACTATTCTACATATTAGGAAAAGTTGTAAATCTTCCCATAGTTCGTAAAACCAGCTTAATCTTAACACCTGCTAAAGATAGTACAGGTGAAACAATGGAATTCAACCTCTTATAAATACAATAGCAAAAATCTTATAATCAAACTGAACATAGCATTATATAAAAATACAAAATACAATACACTATTGCTGAGTAGAATTAATCCCCAAAATGCAAGAGTAGTTCAAAACGATAAAAATTATTAATGTAATTTTATATGCTGAAGGAGCAAAATCATGTGAACTTTACATAAAGTAAAATGCTTAGAATGTATCCGTTAACATTTGTCAGGCATTCTCAATAAAATCTCTACATGAAATAGGAAAAGAAATTACTTACCCATAAGTAAAAAGTTCTAAAAAACCAACAAGAAATTAAAATTGTTCATGCTAACCATTTCATAACATAAAAACAGCACAGCAATATTTACCCTCAACAAGAAAATGAAATAATTGGCATAAATTTGAAAAAAAGATAAAATTAAACCTTATTGGAAACATTATCATGTATTTAGAAAAACCTAAGAAATTTCAGTAATATCAAATAGAAGAGGAAAATGTGGTAAACTTATTGGTATATCATATTTCAAAAAATGTAAGATGCCATGAATTTTAAGATATCCTATTACTTTACATACCACGAAGAAGGAAAAAAAGTTGCCAATTATAATTAAAATATCATTATTAGAGGACACATCTCATTTTCAGAGATGTTAAAATGTGTTTCAGAGTTGATGAAATAAGATAGATATGAAAAAAGCAATAGTTTTTCAATGTATCAGAATTTATCTAGAAATGAAAATTTAAAAACATATTATCTTCACTATAGTGATAATCTGTGAAATACTTAGGAAAGAATTCATCAAAAATATAGTAACATATGGTAGCCAAAAAAAAAAAGAAATTGCTCTAAAGACAAAATTCTCTGAACAAATGGAGCAATATGCCATATTTTTGGATGAGAAGAGTTAAAATGTTAAAACACCCATGCTCTCAAAATTAATAAATTCAGTACAATGCCAATTATAAAAATAAGGATATTTGGAGGAGAATTTAATAAGATGGTTTAAAACATATTAAGTAGTAAGTATTTAGAGTAGCAAATAAAATTAAGAAAACAGGAATAGTAAGGAGGGATTGTGCGTAATAGGTAATAAAATATTCTGCAAAGTTGCCATAATCTAAATAGGCAGGTTTTGTTTAGTCATCAAGTTGAATCTGACTCTTCTGACCCCATGGACTATACCTACAAGGCTTCACTGTTGATGGGATTTCCTAGGCAAGAATACTGGAGTGGGTTGCCATTTCTTCCTCCAGGGCATCTTCTTAACTCAGGGATCAAACCCTTATCCCCTGCATTGGCAACTGGATTCTTTACCAGTGAGCTCCCAGGGAAGTCCAAATTATCAGGTACAGATCATGGAAAAAGCAAGAGGGTTCCAGAAAAACATCTATTTCTGCTTTATTGACTATGCCAAAGCCTTTGACTGTGTGGATCACAATAAACTGTGGAAAATTCTGAAAGAGATGGGAATACCAGACCACCTAACCTGCCTCTTGAGAAATCTATATGCAGGTCAAGAAGCAACAGTTAGAACTGGACATGAAACAGCAGACTGGTTCCAAATAGGAAAAAGAGTAGGTCAAGGCTTTATATTGTCACCCTGCTTATTTAACTTCTATGCAGAGTACATCATGAGAAACGCTGGACTGAAAGAAACACAAGCTGGAATCAAGATTGCCGGGAGAAATATCAATAACCTCAGATATGCAGATGACACCACCCTTATGGCAGAAAGTGAAGAGGAACTAAAAAGCCTCTCGATGAAAGTGAAAGAGGAGAGTGAATAAGTTGGCTTAAAGCTCAACATTCAGAAAACGACGATCATGGCATCTGGTCCCATCACTTCATGGGAAATAGATGTGGAAACAGTGGGAACAGTGTCAGACTTTATTTTTTGGCTCCAAAATCAGTGCAGATGGTGACTGCAGTCATGAAATTAAAAGACGCTTGCTCCTTGGAAGAAAAGTTATGACCAACCTAGATAGCATATTCAAAAGCAGAGACATTACTTTGCCGACTAAGGTCTGTCTAGTCAAGGCTATGGTTTTTCCTGTGGTCATGTATGGATGTGAGAGTTGGACTGTGAAGAAGGCTGAGCACCAAAGAATTGATGCTTTTGAACTGTGGTGCTGGAGAAGACTCTTGAGAGTCCCTTGGACTGCAAGGAGATCCAACCAGTCCATTCTGAAGGAGATCAACCCTGGGATTTCTTTGGAAGGAATGATGTTAAAGCTGAAGCTCCAGTACTTTGGCCACCTGATGCGAAGAGTTGTCTCACTGGAAAAGACTCTGATGCTGGGAGGGATTGGGGGCAGGAGGAGAAGGGGACAACTGAGGATGAGATGGCTGGATGGCATCACTGACTCGATGGATGTGAGTCTGAGTGAGCTCCAAGAGATGGTGATGAACAGGGAGGCCTGGCGTGCTGTGATTCATGGGGTTGCAGAGAGTCGGACACGACTGAGCAACTGAACTGAACTGAACTGAACAGAACATAGAAATTGGGCATCCCAGGTGGTGCAGTGGTAAAGAATCTGCCTGATAAGGCAGGGGATGTGGGTTCAATTCCTGGGTTGGGAAGATCCCCTGGAGAGGGAATGGCTATCCACTCCAGTATTCTTGCCTGGAGAATCCCATGGACAGAGAATCCTAGTGGCTACAGTCCATGCAGTCACAAAGAATCAAAAACAACTGAGCCTGTGTGTGCGCATGCATGTGTGTGTGTGCATGCACACACACACACACCCCCACACACAGCATAGAAATTACAAACTGATCAGGGGCAGGAAAAAAAAAAAAACCATTGTATTTTTAAATTCAGTGGGGAAGGAATTGTTTAGTTCACTCGACCTGATAGAAAATAAACTTTGACTGGACTATTAAAAATCTACTAAAAGAGTGTATTCCAGTGTTCACTGCAGCACTGTTTATAATAGCCAGGACATGGAAGCAACCTAGATGTCCATCAGCAGATGAATGGATAAGAAAGTTGTGGTACATATACACAATGGAGTATTACTCAGCCATTGAAAAGAATACATTTGAATCAGTTCTAATGAGATGGATGAAACCAGAGCCTATTATACAGAGTGAAGTAAGCCAGAAAGTAAAACACCAATACAGTATACTAACACATAAATATGGAATTTAGAAAGATGGTAATGATAACCCTGTATGCGAGACAGCAAAAGAGACACAGATGTATAGGACAGTCTTTTGGACTCTGTGGGAGAGGGAGAGGGTGGGATGATTTGGGGGAATGGCATGGAAACATGTATAATATTATATAAGAAACGAATAGCCAGGCCACGTTCAATACAGAATCCTGGGGCTGGTGCACTGGGATGACCTGAAGGGATGGTACGGGGAGGGAGGTAGGAAGGGGGGTTCAGGATAGGGAACACGTGTACACCCATGGTGGATTCATGTTGATGTATGGCAAAACCAATACAATATTGTAAAGTAATTAGCCTCCATTTAAAATAAAGTTAAATTTAAAAAAAAAGAAAAAGGAAAAAAATAAAATCACATATTTCTCCTCCCCCAAAAATAAAAATAAATGAGTGAGGTAGCCCTATATCACCTAATTCAAAAGGATATTATGCACTATTAGGCAAGAAAAGGAAGATGTAATTCTTGCATATAATACCATTTTGGTAAAGCAAACAATGATTCACCTTTCACCTGTACATGTCCAAGATACAAGCATGGAGAAAGGTGAAAGGAGATGCTGAACACTGGCTATCCACATGAGAGGTGGAGAGACAGCGAAGGAAAGTGGGGGAGGAAAGAGGGGGAAAAATGTATTATAGTATGAAAGATCAACTTTGAGCGAGAACATGAGAAAAAGAGAGAGGGAAAACCCCCAAACAACAGATGAGCAAATCTGAGAACTCAGAGGGTTTCCCAGGTGGTGCAAGTGGTAAAGAGCCCACCTGCCAATGCAGGAGACATAAGAGACTTGGGGTTTGATTCCTGGGTGGGGAAGATCCCCTGGAGGAGGGTATGGCAACCCACTCCAGTATTCTTGCCTAGAAAATCCCATGGACATAAGAGCCTGGTGGGCTACAGTCCATAGGGTGGCAAAGAGTCAGACATGACTGAGTGACTACCTCACTCACAAAATCTGCAAGTGCAGGACATAAGTCACAATGAATAATACCAATTCTACCTTCTCTCAAGTGTGTATTTGGCCAGTAACAGGTGACTGAACCTATCACTGTATTACTTTGCTAACTGGAGGTGCTTACCATATTCTGCTTGTTTCTAAGGCAACTGATGAATTTAAGAACTGAGACCTCATTTAGGCTGATGCCCTTGGAAAGGTAAGATTTCTTTTCCAGGAGGCTGTACTGGGAGACAAGGCTTATTTGTTTTAATGTTTTCCATTTCCTGAATTTCACAACACAAGGTACTCAGATACCTTTTGGTAGAACCTACTGGAAAATGTTACCAATATAAACATATACAGCTCAGTTTTGCCAATCCAAAAAACCCTCAGTGGGATTACTGGTAAACAGGAGGCAACTCAATGAAGAGTCTGTTTTCTTTTTAGCTTCACTTTCTATTTACCTCTTTGCAGCACAAGCTGTAAACAGTGATATTGATGATGTTGGGCCAACACCTCTGTGAAGGGCTCTGCTTTACAAAACCCATGGCTTTTGATTGGCCTAATACACATAGGCATTTCATGCAGTTATGCTGTTTAGCCGTGACACCCTCTGTGATAAAATGCCATTGAGATAAATTCAGTGTTCTCTGGCATGAGTTTTTTTGGCTTACAAAATGGTCTCCAGTGAGAGTCAGGGCTTGCTTCCAATGGGAGGGTAAGAGGATTTTTCCCCCTTTTAATCAGGAGGCATACGTAGTCTGAGATCTAACCAGCAAATTGTTTCTGTACTTCCATAGTACTTCCATCCTTGGCCACAGCCTTGCTTTCTCTGTGGACTAACTGTCGAATCTCTGAAATGAAATTTTCTTTTTCGTTAGCTCGTTGAGGTATAACATGAGCACTTCATTGCCTCATAAAAGTTACTACCTTTTTCTTTTCTCTTGTAAAAGAAATACTAAATTGTAGTTATGGATGTAAAAGGCAGTGCTTGCTATTCTTTGATGCAAGGATAATGTTGATCACATTTCCATACACTTTGTAGGTAATGTTATTATGGCTCCAAGTTTTAAGATGACTTCAAAATTACAATAAATCCACACATCTTATGGAATGACTAGCATGTAAGGATCACCCTCGAATATAAAGTCTTAGATCTTACCTGTTGGGCTCAACACTATATCCCTGTGCCTTTTATGGGTGCCTGGTCACTCAGCAATGGAGAACTTTCCTCGTATTAAGTCCCTCTCACCTTCTGAATTTCTCTGGCTGGCTGCAACTCTCTTCTTTGTAAGGGTCCATGTATTTAGAATAGGACAATTTGAACAATCTCCCTATTTCAGCATAACTGATCCCTAAACTTAATCACATTGCAAAGTTCCCCCCCCACCTTTTCTCCATGTAAAGTAACATGAGCATGGGCATGATATCCCAGCATATTATGCCCCTGGGAAACAGTCCTGGGGAATAGAGAAGAAACCGTGGGCAGGCTGTCTTAGACTCCAGCCCAGCATGCAGGGGAGCCACTATGACTAGAATAAAGGCAACAGTGGGGACGCCAAGATCCAGTGTGTTGAACTCTTGAAATTTCCCGGCTTTAGGTCAGATAGAGTGAACTATGGATTTAGGGTTGGCTGTGACTAAACCAAATCACCAACCCTGACTCATTCTGGGCCTCTTGCAGAAAGATCACCTGCAAGGTTGCTTCAGGGAGTGAGGAAAAAGCAGCGCCAGCATTTATACATGATGAGCTCATTAGATCCTGACATCCTTGAGGCATGGTATAAGAGGTGTGTGAGTACCCTTGACATAGAGAATTTTGCTGGTGGAAGGGAGGTGAATGATAATGATGAGAACATCTATGTTATCTTTGGCCTTCGCTGAAACCTGTAGCTGTTCGTGGAAAAAAAAAGAAAATGTTTTTGTCCAAAGGCCTCTTCATCTGTTCCCAGTTGTCATTTTAGCATCAGGAAACAAGCAGGGGACTCTTGCCTGCAGAGTGAACAGCCCTCACCTGACAACTGGCTACAAAACTAGACATCCTGACATTGAGGAATGATAATTTACGAGGCCTTTGCTATTTTTATTTCTTTATGTGGCAGAAGAAGAAAACTCCGATTTTTTAGAATAAATCCCCTCCCTCTGTTTAGGCAGAGAACTTTTGCCAAAGGCAACAACTAAAAATAAAATCTTTTCATGTCTGTATTCCTGGGCTTCCTCACTTAATCAGAAGACTCTACAGGGACAGTGAAATAGACCATGAGCCTAGAATATTTCAAAATCATTGAATTCCTAGCTAGTGCAAAAACTGCATTGTACTGAGCACCCCAGCTCACCTATTTGTAATAGATGGCTTAAAAAGCTGTTTGAACGAGACAATTTAATATTCTTGACAGAATGAAATGTCAGCATCAAGCGTCGAGCAGAATTCAGATTTCCTTCCTCCCACCTTCAAAACATGTTTTATTTTTGTTTTTAGAGAAGAGTTAAGCTCTGCATTTCTACTCATAATCAAATGGAATAGATTTGGCTGGTCAGTTTCTCAGAATAATTGCTAGGCTCTTTAAACAAGCAGCCTCCCCAATTAACCTGTAGCGGATGGATGTCAGACGACGAGCCTGTTTCTCTGGGCAGACAGCAAGTTAATAGGGATAGTTCTTCAAACACTCTATTTGCATATCTGACAGTGAGAACATATATTGCTTTTCTTTGCCCTGTTATTTAATTTCCACCAGTGAACTAATGGGAATAATAAACCTTCTTTGTATTATGCAAGACTGTGTTGATAAAAAAACAGCTGCAGCACCTAGGTTGGGATAATGATTTTGGTTTACAAATCCACTATTTTAATATTTCATCTTCAGGACAACAAAGCAGGGCTATATCTCAGAAAGGTGTTCTAGCACAATTTCCTTCCCCCATCGTGAGGCCCTGGTTTTCCCAAGCAAATGCTACTTTGTAATAAAATGTATGAACTGTATGTAATTTAATGACAGATCAAACTGTCCCATAAAGTATGTGAAACTGACAGGCCTTAAGTGCAAAGCTAAGTGGTGGTAAGCACTTCGACTTTTAGGTACTAACATCACTTTTGAAATGAATGGGTGCTGCAGCTTTTAACACCATGTTTCATTTTGTTTTGACCTGGGTTCGATCCCTGGGTTGGGAAGATCCCCTGAAGAAGGGAATGGCTACCCACTCCAGTATTCTTGCCTGGGGAAGCCCAATGCACAGAGGTGCCTGGCAGGCTACAGTCCATGGGGTTGCAAAGAGTTGGACATGACTGAGCGACTTTCACTTTTCACTTTCACTTTGAATAGATTGGAGAGCTAGTGTTCCTGCCAGCCCATTTTTGGCTTGCATGGCCACTCTCCTCGTGTTGCCACTCCAGGTATTGGGACTCTGCTCAGGGAAGGATTGATGGGTATTCCTTGGGGCCTCAGGACATGCCCCCAAACTCTACCACTGGTAGTGTGCCAGCCAAGATGGATGGAAGTCCTCTTTCTCCTCTGATAGGATTAGAGGAGACATGGTTGTGTCAAGGATACTGACAGTTTCACTCACTGTATTCGTTTCCTAGAGTTGCCTTTACAAAGTGCCACCAGCTGGGATGCTCAATACAACAGAAATGGCTAAAATGCTGAAACTGAGGCGTCAGCACGGCCACACTTGCTCGAAAGTCTGGGTAGAATTCCGTCTTTGATTCTTCCTAGTGGCTGGTGGTGGCTGTCAAGCCTTTGGGTTCCCAGGCTTGCAGCTGTAACATCCCAGTCTCTGCTTCCTTCATCACATGGTTCTTCAGTGTCAGGGACAGGGCCTTCTCCTCTCTCTGCCTGTTATGTGTCCAAATTTCCACTCTTCTTATGAAGACATCAGTCATATTGGGTCATGGCTCACCAAACTGACCTCATCCCAACTTGATTAAATCAAATGCCCCATTTTCATATTTGGTCACAGTCACAGGTTCTGTGCTTTAAGACTTCAGCATATCTTTTTTGCGGGAGGACACAATTCAACCC
Organism: Nanger dama; assembly: GCA_917880005.1. Taxonomy (NCBI): domain Eukaryota; kingdom Metazoa; phylum Chordata; class Mammalia; order Artiodactyla; family Bovidae; genus Nanger; species Nanger dama. Next base: position 20,024,511 of record CAKJTW010000002.1, read on the forward strand.
ATAACATTAACTCTTTTCCTACTTTGATGTAAATTAAAGTGAGTCAGGAATGATGAGAAAATGTAACAAAAACCTGCTCTTTGAATAGAGAACCTCTACTTTCTTTTCCACTGTGTCTTTGGAAGACAGGAGCAAAGCTAATTTGCCTTTTTTTAAAAAAAAAATACGTTTTCTATAAACCAGTGTTTCTATGTAAAGACTTGCTCAATGAAAAAAAACTTCTTTCAATTCTACATTTGCAATGAGAAAATTAGTGTTTAAAGGAATTCATATGAGCACTCCCGTTTTTATAGGTGAGAAAACAGACTCAGATAATTTTAAACACATTGGTGATGCTTATGTTTAGACATGGTGTTTCTATTTAGTTTATTTAAGGAGTCAGCTAGTAGCCATGTAAGTTCCCTGAGTTCATATACCTAAGACAGAGAAGAATGCAGGTCTTTGGACTTCTCATCCGCTGGTTTGGGCCTACACACTGTCATTTTTGACCTTGTAGTAAGAATATAGTTCTAAGGCTATAATTGCTGTTATACTCTTCTCTGAGTTGACTTCTTCAGCCTGTAATGGGGTTCTTTCTTTCTGAAAACCCCTACTTTATGGTAAACTAACTACTCAAAATTTGACAATTGTCACTGATTATCTGTCATCTTTTATCTTCATAGTCACCTAGGGACTTGATTGAGCAGATTCCCAGCTTCTACCCATGGAAAATCTAGGTATGTGATTGGGACCCAAGTCTTCAGTTTTTAGGAGACTTCTCAGGTGTTTTTTTTTTCTTTTTTTTGGATCAGAGGAGGATTATTTTATTATTATTATTTTAACATGATCAAAACAGTTTAATAATGAGTTTGAATTTATTTTTTATTTATTGTTTCAAACAATTATTTTGTTTTCCCCATATATACAATGAAATATTACTCAGCCATAAAAAAGAATGAAATAATGCCATTTGTAGCAACATGAATGGACTTGGAGATTATCATACTAAGTGAAGTAAATCAGGCAGAGAAAGACAAATATCATATGATATCACTTATATGAAGAATCTAAAAAAAAATGATACAAATGAGTTGGTCAACAAAACAGAAACAGACCCACAGACTTAGAGAACAAACTTAACAGTTACCAGAGGGAAGGGATGAGGGGAGGGAGAATGGGAGTTTGGGACTGACATGTACACATTGCTGTATTAAAAATAGATAATCAACAAGGACCCACTTTATAGCACAGGAAAGTTCTCAATATTCTCTAATAACCTAAATGGAGAAAGAATTTGAAAAAGAATAGAAAAAATTTAAAACAAACAAAAATTCCAAATAATTGTTTCATATGTTTTTGATGGCAACAGGATTTAGGAATTACTGGGCCAGTTGCCTGTAACATACCCTCCATCTCCAAGCACTTATAATGTCTTCTCTTTGGATCCTGCTTCTGTCCTCTGGCTAAGGTATGCTGCTGCTGCTGCTAAGTCGCTTCAGTCGTGCCCAACACTGTGCGACCCCATAGACGGCAACCCACCATGCTTCCTCGTCCCTGGGATTCTCCAGACAAGAACACTGGAGTGGGATGCCATTTCCTTCTCCAATACATGAAAGTGAAAAGTTAAAGTGAAGTCGCTCAGTCGTGTCTGACTCTTAGCGACCCCATGGACTGCAGCCTACCAGGCTCCTCCGTCCATGGGATTTTCCAGGCAAGAGTACCGGAGTGGGGTGCCATTGCCTTCTCCCGGGCTAAGGTATAAAGTACTCTAATTTCCACCAGGAAAATGGAGAGTGCCTTTTGGATCCACAGCCCTATAAAAATTCCAGTTGAAGCACATTAGAGGCACCAGGTTAACATACCTTTGGCTCATCTTGCTCTACATCTTCTAGAAATCAATACACACAAACACACTCACATACACACCCTGGACAGAGGCCTTTGGCTTTCACTGAGACTTCCGAAAGGAGCAGAAGGCTTTTCCTTCCAGAGCTGAACCACAGCAGCTTTCCCACCAAGAATCGGAATTCAGACATGGCATCATCTACACAGGAAAATGAGTTTGTTTTTGTTTTTTTTTACAATGCTTCTTTGGAAGTGTTTAGTTAAGAAAACGACATGATAGTTGAAATAAGCAAGATGGCTTTTTTTCTCTCCATAGAAGGTCTTTGTTTGGATTATTCTGGCAAACAAAATGGCATTTTAAGGGTATTTCAGTCGTATACATCTGGATATTTGGATGTTTCCATGCATAGTGCCTACTCATTGCCTTGCTTAGAGTAAGTGCTTAATAAATATTTGTGGATATAAGATACAGTTTCTAAATAGTTCATTGACAGAAATACAACTTGTTCCTTGAAAGTCAAACACAGGACTTTGGCTTTGGCAATCGGCATTTTTCAAATATTATATTAGGTCAGCGAGCTTAATGAGATCTTTACAGGCATTAAAATGCCTTCTACTGATAAGTGTCACTGCACCTACCACACCTTCTTATGACCTCAACTACACTCTATCTGAAGGGTGGGGAAAAGTAGAGAGTGATTAATGTTATGATACTTAGTTAACATTGTCAACATCTTATTAATAAGTAGTCAATTCATGTCAATTCATAAGTATTCATTCTGTTCCCTGCTCTGTCCTAGGCAGCGGGAGAGAGAAAGTAAAACTGGGCCCTTCCTTGATGGAATTTATAATGTAGCCAGATATCTTTATAATTAGGGAGTTTGTACATTCTATGCTTTTACTTCTTTCCTGTTTAGTCTGTCTTTCCCATGTGCCCCTCTCACTAGTTTCCCTCCTGATCGCCCATGATTCATCACTTTAAGCTTGCCCAGCAGTATGGCCAATTTTCACTGAGCCCAAAAGACAGAGTTCAGGAGCAGAGACAGTTTAGAAGAGGAAGGAGTTCAAATCCCAGTTTCTGCCATTTGTTGAATCTGTGACCTTGGGGTCAATCCATCAAACTCTATGAGCCTAGTTTCCTGATCCTTAAGACTGAGATAACAATACCTACCTTACGTTTATTACATGAATTATATATCATTTAGACACTGTACATAAAGTGTTATGCACATGTTTAACAATGTTAATCAGAGGTTCAACTACTGTGAATGTTAAATGTTAGCTAGAGAACCAACTAGTATAAAATGGATCGATGTAGGGGACAAGGATTCCGTTCCTGGTCGGTGAACAGCCCACATGCCAAGGAGCAACTAAGCCCATACGCCACAGCCTCGGAGCCTGGACCCTGGAGCCTGGGAGCCGAAACTGCGGAGACCAGGGAGCACAGTCGATGTGGGCCCTAGAGCTCACGCTCCACCACAAGAGAAGCCACGCGATACGAAGCCTGAATAACCGCAGCTGGAGAAAGTCTGCACGCAGCGGCGAAGACCCCGTGCAGTCAAAAATAGATAAATGAAATGGAAAGAAAGAAAGTGGCCCAAATGTCAGGAAATACTTTCGAAATGTCATTGGGGCAACAGGACATTTGTATTTGGTCATAACATTTAGCTTGCTCCTGTCCACAGCATTAGTTTTGTTAAATAATACTATTAGTTAGGGTCCTTGTTATGTCTGCTTCCCAGCCCTCATGATTATTCTCACAAGGAGAATGAAAAGAAAAAAATGGGAATGTGCTCAGAGAAAATACCTATTGGGCTGTCTTGAGAGCCCAGAAATTAAGTTAAATTTTGTTTATTCATTCAACAAGTATTTAATGAGTCCAACTCCAAGACTAAATGTGAAAAACAGCAGGACATGGAGTAACTGGAAGGGTTTTGTTACCGCTGAGCTAAGGGCAGAATGAGATGAGAAATAAGACTGAGGATTTAGGCAGGGGCTGGATCACCTGGGGAATTCTAGACCATGTTCTAAATTTGAACTTTAAGGTAGAAGCAAAGCATGACATCAAAGGGCTTTAGTAAGGGAGAAGATTAGCTTTTTTAAAAAAAGAAAGATTATTTTGGCTGCAGGTAGGAAATGGATTTGAGGAGGCAACAATGAGAACTGGGGGATAGTTGCTGCTGCTGCTGCTGCTGAGTCGCTTCAGTCGTGTCTGATTCTGTGCGACCCCACAGACAGCAGCCCACCAGGCTCCCCCATCCCTGGGATTCTCCAGGCAAGAGTACTGGAGTGGGTTGCCATTTCCTTCTCCAATGCATGGAAGTGAAAAGTGAAAGTGAAGTCGCTCAGTCGTGGGGGATAGTTAGGGAGCTGCTATTGCAGTCTGGCAAGAGATGATAGTCACTTTATCCAAGGGAGAAGGGGTTGGAGAAAGTGAGAGGATGTGGAGCGCTACTTGGGATGTACAAGTTCATACTCCCAGGATTTGCTGAGACCAGCATTTTTTGGATTTAAGAAGTTTTTGGATATTTCTTGAAGGATACTATAATATATACAATATATACTACATAGTACACTCAGGAAGGTCAAGCCATTAATCAATATATCAATATCTTCACAGTACAGCATACAAATACTCACAGTAAATGAGATGAATTAAAACTATGAATAACCCTCCATTCCCTGGTGGCTCAGACGGTAAAGCATCTGCCTACAATGCAGGAGACCTGGGTTCAGTCCTTGGGTCAGAAAGATCCCCTGGAGAAGGAAATGGCAACCCACTCCAGTATTCTTGCCTGGAGAATCCCATGAACGGAGGAGCCTGGTGGGCTACAGTCCATGGGGTCGCAAAGTGTTGGACATGACTGAGTGACTTCACTTTCACTTTTCACTTCACATCAGAGCAGGTTTTGTCTCCAAGTGAATTATGGAGAATCTTTGAGCTTTTAGAGTCTTTTGTTTTGAAATGTGGGTAAGTAAAATTGGTGATTAATTGTCTAAGGTGGATGGAATAGGCAAAATGGTGAATTAAGGTAAACACTTGGGTTTCTGTTTGGGGAATGAGGTGGATGGTGGTATCATTCAGATAGAGAAGGAACAAAGTAAGGAAGCACACGTTTGTGGCCATAAGGTTGGGCTTATTTTGGAGTAGGAACCAGCAGTATTTGTGGGGTATTTAGGAGGACAGCAATTGCCAGCATTTCAAGACCAGAGAATGGTTATCAATGCCAAAAGTCAGACAGAGAACACAAAAATAGAATATTTATGTGTCTCTTGGATTTAACAAGTAAAGGGCTGTCGATGATCTTTGAGAAAATGTCAGTCATGTGGCAGAAGAAAGAAATGCAAATATAATGGGTTGCAAAGTATAAGGACGGTAAGAAGACAGAACAAGCAAATACAAATATATCTTTAAGTTTACTACATATTTGTATGTCTTGCTGATTAAAATGGGACCCATATTATGTGTCAGCGGGCATTAGACTTGTAGCTACCTAAAAAAATATGAGAAGATAAATAAACAATGTTCTTAAACAGGGCTTCCCTGATGGTTCAAGCAGTAAAAAATCTGTCTGCAATGCAGGAGACACAGGAAATACGGGTTTGATCCCTGGGTTGGGAAGATTCTCTGGAGGAGGAAATACTGGCAACCTACTCCAGTATTCTTGCCTAGAAAATTCCATGGAAAGAGGAACCCTGTGGGCTACAATTTTATATAGGGTCACAAAGAATCAGACATGACTGAGAATGTGATGGATGGATTCTTAAATAAGCCTTTAAGAATCTGGTACAAAAAAACAAGCCAAGAAAAAGTTATACAATTAAGCCTCTCAAAAGCAGCATTTTTTGCTTTTGTTTTTGTTTTCTTTCAAATAGGAGTACCACCTAAATTCCTTGGGCTTTTAAAAATACATCTATCCTTGAGGCTCTATCCTTGAGCATTTTTATTAATTCAATCTCAGATGGAGCTAGAAATCTACATACTTAGTAAATTCCAAGGTGATTCTGACAAAAAGGACCTGGATCAGATTGAGGAATATAAATTTAGAAAATAGACATAAAGAAAGAGTAAAAACGTGGAGAAGGGACTGAGGAAATCTGACAGCAGAACCTACATTTGTCCTGTTTTAATTAGAAGGACAACTGGGAGAGGGATATGAGAAAAGACCATCTAAGGGGATGGGAGGGCTTCTCAGGTGGTGCTAGTGGTAAAGAACCCACCTGCCAACACAGGAAGAGATGTGGGCTCAATTCCTGGGTTGGAAAGATCCTTGGAGGAGGGCATGGCAACCCACTCCAGTATTCTTGCCTGGAGAATCCTCATGGATAGAGGAGCCTGGATGGCTAGAGTCCATAGGGTCACAGAGAGTCAGGCACGATTGAAGCAACTTAGCACAGACGCACGCAAGGCAATGGGGACCACCAAGTACTGTTAATTATGAGGTGGCACGATTGTTAAGACAAGAGAAGGACTTCGAAAACTGTTGAACTACAGGAGAGTTATTTAAAAATGCCTTTTGCTGTCTTTGTTCCGATTATAAATGCTACAGAAAAGTAAAACTAAGAAAACCAACGTCCCTTGTTGTTCTGTATCATGCGATATCCACTGTTCATGTTTTAGTGAATATCCTCTGTCTTCTGGGAAGTACTTTTAAGACCTTTGATGAAAAGAGTAGATATTTATTTAGGTTGACATTAGTTTTAGGCCAAAAAGATATTTTCCAAATAAAGGTTTAGGGTGGATTGGTTGTTTTCGACTGTGACATGTTGTGAGACAGCTTTGGAACCTTTCTGGGTGGAGCTATCGCTGTTCTGAAAGGTCTGAGCGGAAAGTATAGACCACGGGCTGGCAAACTAGGGCCTTTGGGCCAAATCCAGTCCTCTGCTTGTTTTCTAAGTTGTGCTGCAATGCACAGCCACCCATTTGTTTCTGCGATGTCTATAGATACTCTTCTGCACAGTTTAGTACTTTTGACAGAGACTACCTGGCCCATAAAACCTAAAATATTTATGATATGGTCCTTTACATAAAAGGGTTGCCAATGCCTGGTACAGACCAGTATTTCTTGAATTATGTTCCAACAAGGCACATTAGTTTCCCATGAAATGTTAATAAACATTCTTGAAAAAAGGCTCTTTGTTCAAATAAATTTGGAAAATTCTGTATTAAACAAAGTTAACCAGATTTGTCTATAGTTGGGAATCTGATAACATTTAATATGCTCACTGATAATCAACAAGAACAGGGAATATTATATACAACAGTCCTAAAAATCATTTCATCATAGAATCCATTATTTTTCAGAAATATCTATGATCTATAGTTTGGAAAACCTTAAAACAGTCTGTTTCAGAGGCTTTTGTCAGGGTCATAAAATGGCATAAATTTAAGGTTATGGTGTTTTATTTCTAGAATATATGTACAGAAAGCCTACTTGATTCCAGAGTTCAGAAAACCAACCTCTACTATCTCCAGAGCTATCTTTGAACCTCTGCAAAGGAAATTTTAGCCTGAAGCAAAATTCCCGAGTGCTATACAGAAATGGAGACAAAAGGTAGATATATAAAGCTTCTGAGATGGTAAGTAGGGCAAATGAAGCATTCAGATTTCTGTATTTGGGGTAGCATTTCCAGAACTGTAATATAGGTATTGGGCATTTTTGCCTTTTTGGACTTTTTCTCCATTACAAACTGGTAAAAATGATATTTAATGACTGGTATAAAGACAAATGTAATCCAGACTAGATATGTTCATTTTTTTTCTTCTGATTTGAAAAGATACTATAATCAAAACATTTCATGGATCCTGAAAGTACTGTGGGCTCTAGACAGTGCCTATTGTGTCCAGTGGGAAAGGCAGCCCTGAGAATTGCCAAAGTACATTATCTTCCCTGCCAGACCATAACCTTCTTGAAGGTGAGACCACGCCTCTTGTCTCCTCCTCCTAGCCACTTAGAATCTCGTGGTTGAATAGTATCTGTCAAAAGAATAAGTGGGCAATTAATTTCAGGGTTGTCAAATATTTCATTAAAGGATAAAAGTAATAACTTCTCTGCAAGAACTTCAGGTTTCCTCCAAAGATCTCATCAAATTAATACAAATTACTAAAATATATCTGAGCACCACCATGTGATGGAAAGAACTCTTGAAATTGTCTCTTGCTGCTAAGTAGCAGTGTAGCTAGTCATTTCATAACTTTGACCTTCAGCTTCTTAATGAGTAAGAGAAAATATTAATTAAAATGAAGGGGTTCTATATACAGTTCTAATCAGAAGCCAGAACAATAGCTAAAATTTTTGTAATAGTCAGGTCATGAAATACCTAATAGGCTTTCAAAATAGTCCCAGTGGTAAGCTCCCCAGTCCATTTGAAAATTAAACTCTTTCAAAAATGTTAATCACGGAGGATATGGTTACAGACTACATAATATGCTTTCAAAGGACAATGGATGGGCCCTTTCTAGGAGCAAAACAAATCAGAAAGTTCTTAAAATTCAATAAAAATCCTAATAAGCCACCTAACTTAATTTTCTTCTAATACAGGCCTCTCCTTAGAGAGTATTCTTACCTGTTTTTTGTCATATCCTACTTGAAAACTGTAATACCTTGGGCCACAGTATTTTTTTTTTCTTCCAGGAATTTTGCCCAGTTCAACTTGTAATGTGTAGAAAAGAGGTTGTGGAGCAGTTAATATATCACTGAATCAGCAACACTCACATAAGAGTGTAAGTTAGAAAGATTTAAAAAACACATCACTAGATATGGAGACTGCTATTTGGCATAAAATCAGAAATAAGATGTAGTATTTTATCTGATACTTGTTTCCAAGTGAAAAAGACAAAAAACTACATCCCCATGAACAGGGGAAGTTGGGCCAGTTACCTCTAAATTCTAGAAATTTCTTAGCAATGCCAGGAAGTCTGCTGATGAGAAACACTTGGGAGACCTGACTCCCTCAAAGGCCCTGTGTACCTTCCAGCCACAGAGTCATAACAGGGTCTGGCTCAGATGACCTTCCCCACTCTGCATCAGGAGTACAGGGGTGGGTAACTGCTGGTCCCAGGAAGATGGCCTGCTGCTCTGAGCTAACAGCCCTGGAGTTCCTGGACACCTGAGTGCAGGCAGGGCAGGGGGGTGGGTGTGGGGTCAGGGGAGAGTGCGCATGCGCTTATCATACTGCTTTGGCCTCCAGGCTCGCTTCGAGCCATATCACGGGTCTGGGCCCTGTGGAGACTTGTGTGAGGTGAGACACCTCTCCTGAACAGACTTGAATTGACTTGAACAGACAATTCCTCTCCTGAACACGCTTGCTAGTTCACCTAAAGCCATAGCTCCTGGGACCTCTGACATCATTCCTCGGCCCACCAGGGCTATATGGGAGGGAGATACAAGGGAATCATGTTTGCAGGACAGGCTCCAAACCAATAAGGTTGGCAAGATCATACGGAGTAAGACAGTAAAAGAAAAAAAAAGAAATTTCTATTAGTTTCTCCTATGGACTTATACTTCACTCTGGAAAAAAGCCAGGCAGCACAATTCTGAAATATAGCAATAGCTATGTATACTATGACCTACAGGATTCCCTGCGGCTCAGTTGGTAAAGAACCCATCTGCAACGCAGGAGATGTGTGGGCTCTATTCCTGTGTCAGGAAGATCCTCTGAAGAAGGAAATGGCAACCTACTCCAGTAGTCTTATCTGGAGAATCCCATGGATAGAGGAGCCTGGCGGACTGTAGTCCATGGGTTGCAAAGAGTCAGACATGACTTAGTGACTAAACCACCATCACCACTATGACCTGCAACCAAGGGTAGGCAGAAGAAATAGAAATAATTGGAATTTGTTTGGTTTCTCTCACAAATAACCTTTCTTTGCAGTGAGTATGCTTCCTAGAGAAGAGAAGAACTCAGAGGACTGGCAAAGTCCCTTGCCAGTACTCTCATCCCTTCTCTGCCATTTCCCTCCATCCTGGATGAAGAAGAGACCATGATCTGATAGGTGGTGTACGATGGTGGAGTACAAGGATGTGTGCTCATCTTTTCCTGCGAGAACTCCAAAACTACAACTCACTGTTGAATCACCATTGACTGGAGAATGTTGGATCTCACACACAAAAAGATAGCCATAGCAAGATGGTAGGAGGGGAAAAACACATTAAGAATCAAACCCCTTACCTGCCAGAGACACTCAGAGGGCTCAAACAAACGTTGTGCACATCAGGACCCAGAGACCCCACAGAGACTGAGCCAGAACTCTGTTTGAGTATCTCCTGTGAAGGTATGGGTAGGCAGTGGCCTGCTACAGGGGCAGGGGCTCTAGGTGCCACAGACCTGGGTATGGCATAAGTCTTCTGGAAGGGGGTTGCCAATAACCCCACCATAGAGCCACCAGAACTTACATAGGACTGGGGAAACAGACCCTTGGAGGGCACAAACAGAACTTTATGTGCACAAGGACCCAGGAGAAAGGAGCAGTGACCCCACAAAAGACTGACCCAGACTTGCCCATGAGTGTCCAGGAGTCTCCAGCAGAGGCGTGGTTGACAGTGGGCACTGTCAGGGCACTGAGTGCAGCAGGGCATGCACTGGACCTTTTGAAGGAGGTCGCCATTATCTTCATCACCTCCACCATAGTTTGGCCTCAGGTCAAACAAGAGGGAGGGGACATAGCTCCACCCATCAACAGAAAATTGGATTAAAGATTTACTGAGCATAGCCCCACCCCCTCAGAACAAGACCCAGTTTCTCCTTCAGTCTCTCCCATCAGGATAATTTTATAAGCCTCTTATCCTTATCCATCAGAGGGCAGACAGATTAAAAACCACAGTCACAGAAAATTAACCAAATCAATCACATGGACCACAGCCTTGTCTAACTCAATGAAACTATGAGCCATGTAAAGCTACCCAAGATGGGCGGGTCATGGTGGAGAGTTCTGACAAAACGTGATCCATTGGAGAAGGGAACAGCAAACCATTTCACTATCCTTACCCTATGAACAGCATGAAAATGCAAAAAGATAGGGCACTGAAAGATGAGCCCCCTAGGTGGGTAGATGCCCAAAATGCTATGGGAGATCAGTGGAGAAATATCCAGAAAAAATGAAGAGATGGAGCCAAAGCAAAAACAACACCCAGCTGTGGATATGATTGGTGATGGAAGTAAGTCCAATGCTGTAAACAGCAATATTGGTTAGGAACCTGGAATGTTAGGTCCATGAATTAAGGCAAATTGGAAGTGGTCAAACAGGAGATGGCAAGAGTGAACATCAACATTTTAGGAATCAGTGAACTAAAATGGACTGGAATGGGTGAATTTAACTCAGATGACCATTATATCCACTACTGTGGTCAAGAATCCCTTAGAAGAAAGGGAGGTGCCATCACAGTAAATAAAAGAGTCCAAAATGTAGTACCTGGTTTCAATCTCAAAAATGACAGAATGATCTCTGTTCGATACCAAGGCAAACCATTCAATATCATGGTAATTCAAGTCAATGCCCTGACCAGTAAGGCTAAAGAAGCTGAAGTTGAACAGCTTTATGAAGACCTGCAAGACCTTCTAGAACTAATACCCAAAAAGATGTCCTTTTCATTATAGGGGACTAGAACGCAGAATAAGGAGGTCAAGAAATACCTAGAACAATGGGAAAATTTGGCCTTGGAGTACAAAACGAAGCAGGTCACAGGCTAACAGAGTTTTGCCAAGAGAATGCAAGAGTCATAGCAAATACCTTCTTTCAACAACACAAGAGAAGACCCTACCCATGGATATCACCAGATGGTCAACACCGAAATCAATTTGATTATATTATTTGCAGCCCAAAATGCAGAAGCTCTATACAGTTAGCAACAACAAGACTGGGAGCTGACTGTGGCACAGACCATGAACTCCTTATTCCCAAATTCAGACTTGATTTGAAGAAAGTAGGGAAAACCACTAGACCATTCAGGTATGACCTAAGTCAAATCCCTTACGATTATACAGTGGAAGTGACAAAAAGATTCAAGGGATTAGATCTGATAGACAGAGTGTCTGAGGAACTATGGAAGGAAGTTCGTGACATTGTGCAGGAGACTGGGATCAAGACATCCCCAAGGAAAAGAAATGCAAAAAGGCAAAATGGTTGTCTGAGGAGGCCTTACAAATAGCTGTGAAGAGATGAGAAGCAAAAGGCAAAGGAGAAAAGGAAAGACATACCTATCTGAATGCAGAGTTCCAAGGAATAGCAAGGAGAGATAAAAAGCCTTCCTCAGCAATCAATGCAAAGAAATAGAGGAAGACAATAAAGGGTAAAGACTAGACATCTCTTCAAGAAAATCACAGATACCAAGGGTATCTTTTAATGCAAAGATGGGCACAATAAAGGACAGAAATAGTATGGACCTAACAGAAGCAGAAGATATTAAGAAGATGTGGCAACAATATACAGAACTATAAAAAACAATCTTCATGACCCAGATAACCACGATGGTGTGATCACTGACCTAGAGTCAGACATCCTGGAATGTGACGTCAAGTGGGCCATCGAAAGCATCACTATGAACAAATCGAATGGAGGTGATGGAATTCCAGTTGAGCTAGTTCAAATCCTAAAAGATGATGTTATAAAAGTGCTGCACTCAATATGCCAGCATATTTGGAAAACTCAGCAGTGGCCACAGGACTGGAAAAGGTCAGTTTTCATTCTAATCCCAAAGAAAGGCAATACCAAAGAATGTTCAAACTACTGCACAATTGCATTCATATCACACGCTAGCAAAGTAATGCTCAAAATTCTCCAAGCCAGGCTTCAGCAGTACATGAACAGTGAACTTCCAGATGTTCAAGCTAGATTTAGAAAAGGCAGAGGAACCAGAGGTCAAATTGCCAACATTCGTTGGATCATCAAAAAAGCAAGAGAGTTCCCGAAAAACATATATTTCTGCTTTATTGGCTATGCCATAGCCTTTGACTGTGTGGACCACAATAAACTTTGGAAAATTCTGAAAGAGATGGGAATACCAGACCACCTGACCTGCCTCCTGAGAAATGTGTATGCAGGTCAAGAAGCAACAGTTAGAACTGGACATGGAACAACAGACTGGTTCCAAATCAGGAAAGGAGTATGTCAAGGTTGTATATCGTCACCCTGCTTATTTAACTTATATGCAGAGTACATCATGTGAAATGTTGGGCTGGATGAAGCACAAGCTGGAATCAAGATTGCTGGGCAAGATATCAATAACCTCAGATATGCAGATGACACCATAGTTATGGCAGAAAGTGAAGAAGAACTAAAGAGCCTCTTGATGAAAGTGAAAGAGGAGAGTAAAAAAGTTGGCTTAAAACTCAAGAATCAGAACACTAAGATCATGGCATCTGTTCCCATCATTTCATGGCAAATAGATGGGGAAACAGTGGAAACAGTGAGGGAAATTATTTTCTTGGGCTCCAAAATCACTGCAGATGGTGACTACAGCCATGAAATTAAAAGACACTTGCTCCTTGGAAGAAAAGCTATGCTCAACCTATACAGCATATTAAAAAGCAGAGACATTACTTTGCCAACAAAGATCTGTCTAGTCAAAGATATATTTTTCCCAGTAGTCAGGTATGGATGTGAGAGTTGGTCTATAAAGAAAGCTGAGTGCAGAATGATTGATGCTTTTGAACTGTGGTGTTGGAGAAGACTCTTCAGAGTCTCTTTTATTGCAAAGAGATCCAACCAGTCAATCCCAAAGGAAATCAGTCCTGAGTGTTCACTGGAAGGGCTGATGTTGAAGGTGAAACTCCAATACTTTGGCCACCTGATGGGAAGAACTGACTCATTGCAAAAGATCCTGATGCTGGGAAAGATTTAATGTGGGAGGAGAAGGGGACAACAGAGGATGAGATGGTTGAATAGCATCACTGACTCGATGGACATGAAATTGAGTAATCTCTGGGAGGTGGTGATGGACAGGAAAGCCTGGCATGCTGCAGTCCATGGGGTCGCAAAGAGTCGGACCCAACTGAGTGACTGAACTGAACTGAATAAAGAAGAAACAGATTTATCAGTGGAAAATGAACATAACTCTGAAAGTCAGAGTTATAACTCTGAAAGTCCTATAATCCTGCTGAAATCATTTCCTAGAGTCATCCTCTCTGGGAGGGAAATCATGTTTTTGATATTTCTTGGAGACATTTACTTGGACATGGAATTAGTATTGTGGTAAAGATGTGTACCTAAGCCAGTCAGTTCAGTTCAGTTCAGTGCAGTTCAGTCGCTCAGTCGTGTCCGACTGCGACCCCATGAATCGCAGCACGCCAGGCCTCCCTGTCCATCACCATCTCCCAGAGTTCACTCAGACTCACGTCCATCGAGTCCGTGATGCCATCCAGCCATCTCATCCTCTGTCGACCCCTTCTCCTCCTGCCCCTAATCCCTCCCAGCATCAGAGTCTTTTCCAATGAGTCAACTCTTCGCATGAGGTGGCCAAAATAGACCAATAGCACTGCAATTATGAACTGAAAAACATTTTACTCTGAATTTTCTGTTATATTTACTGCTAATAGTTAAGGCAAGTTGGACCATACAGAGATAGTATCTGGGCCTACTATTTGCAACTTTATTTTTTTATTGTTTTTTTTTGGGGGGGCACTCTGTGCAACATGTAGGATCTTAATTTCCCTCGGCAGAGGAAGCTTGGAGTCTTAGCCACTGAACCACCAAGGAAGTCCTTATTAATGTGCGGGGTCTGTAGCTCAGTTGGTAAAGAATCTGCCTGTAACGCAGGAGACCCAGGTTTGGTCCCTGAGTCAGGAAGATCCCCTGGAGAAGGAAATGGCAGCCCACTCCAGTATTCATGCCTGGAAAATCCTATGGACAGAGGAGCCTAGTGGGCTATAGTCCATGGGGTCACAAGAATTGGACAAGACTTAGTGACTAAATCAATCAACAACATGGATTTTATGTGTTCTCTTTCACTGCCAGGCATGCATTCTGGTTGTTGGCTAGGAAAAGAAGATCCATTTACCTCAGAACATTTCTAAGTATCTAGAGTATCTCCAGGTTATATCTGGGGAAAGTATAGCATTTTCCAGAGGTCTAGGACATTTAAAGGAAAAATTTCTCATACATATGATTCTAAACTGCGCATTCCTGTATAGATTTGCATTTCAGTTATCAATGGACTCCATAGACTTAGTCCATTTCTTGAATGCTCAAGGCGATTTTGTTTTGAAATGTCCAAGGAGCGCTTTAGTGAAATGCATTCTTTATGGCCAAACAACACTGAAAAAGAGCTGCTGTCCTAAATGGATCCTTGACCCTGTAATCAAGATTATCTGGGTCTCTTTTCTCCCCTCTCGAGGCAACAGCTTGTGTTTTGTCATGGAAAAAAATGAGAACAATTAGAATGTTTTCTAGATTAGATACCAGGTGTCGGAATACAGAAGATGTCTGTTCTGGCAGACTGATTATTTTTCCAATGCTAAGTACAGTCCAAAGTTTCGGGTTTACAATCCTTGCCTTCCCAGGGGCCAGGCTGGTTTCCCTGAAAGTTCCCATACTCAGAACCTGAAGCTAGCACTATTTCAATATAGCCTCAACATATGGGCAAAGCTCTATTTCAAAAGTCAGACTATAATGACACAGGAAGAACCAACTTCTAGGAAGGTATAAAGTCCTAAGGCCATACCTGACGCTGATATTCTGAAGGGAAACTTTCATTTTCTTCTGTTTCTTTTCCTGAATTTGATTATTAGTGAGGCTAGGGGTGCTGATCTCAAATCAGAACTCAGCCCGATGGCTTTGGAAGCTCCAGAGCACAGCTGGGTTCAGGAGATATAGCTGGCCTGTGAGGTATCTAGAGAAATCATCACAGATTATGCTGTTACTGTGTGGTCCGGTTCTGATGACTTGGCGGATTTTCAGAAGAATGTTGTATGTGGCACAAATCATGGAGATATTAATTCACTGGACACCAAACGTGGGAAATGTTTAAAAAGCCAGGGAAATGTTAAGATCTAAAAATAGAAATTATAGCTTACAAAATAAGAGAAAGAAACCTAAAAATAAAACAGTTTCAAAAAGATGATGAACACCCTCTTACAATTTAAACAAGCATGACATATATTATGGATGAGATGTCCGTGTACATTAATGTGTTTGATATGATGTGTGACAGGATATCCAGAGTAAGAGGATTTGGGGCCGATGGCGCTCTTAGTGTGACCCTGATCTTGGAGAATACTGAGGGCAAGCAGTACATGCTTCTTGGGTTTAAATAAACACTATTTTTTTCTGCTTAAAAGTTTGTTGTTTCTGGTTTTGCCCCCTAGCAAGAGATGCTAACAATACTAAATAAAAGAAAACTTAAATTTCATATGGTAGCAACTTAACAGTGTCTTCAGATTTCCACCATTTTTAGGCTGAGCATGATAATTCCAGCTGAACCTGTCTCTTTTATTTAGAGGATTGGCTGTGTGACTTCAGAGAGGAATTTTGGCAAGACAAAAGTGGTGATTCTAATCCTGGTAGCAATCTCTGGGCTCTCAACAGCTCTTTGTGTGGGTTCTCCCCTTCCCCCTTTTAAAACTTGCAATTAACCCTGGTTTAGGTGGCTTTTTATTGAAATTTACTTGAGGGACCCATAATTTAAATGTACATTGGGAAAAAACAGAGACAGAAACTAGGAGTTTTGCCAGACACCTGGGAACAACTTTATATTATCACAGAATCTTCAAGTTGGAAGGACTTTAGAAATCTTCCTGCTCAGTAGACCCCACTCTACAAATGAAGGAAGGAAGGAAAGCTCAGATGAGAAATGACTTACTAGGGTCTTGGAGGTAATCTGAAGCAGAGGAAGGATTAGCGAAGAAGCTCCTTGCTTGGTCTCTTACTCCATGCTGAGAGTGGAAGGAAAAATAAAGTCCACTCAGGTGTGGAAATGCTTTCTACTAAGATTAGAGGAGAAGGAATCGCTAGGATATTTCTTTTGAAATAATGATTCAGAGCTAACTGCAAAGAGTATACAAGACACAGAGAAACGATAGACTTCTGGGGCCAACTGTTTATACTGGGGCTCTATACCAAGTGTGTGCAGGCATGGAACCTTCCGGTTCTGCCTGTTTAATCATTGTACTTGATTGTAAGATCTCCCCAGCCAAATTCTGCTAGGTTATGCACCTTATGATTTGTGAAATCTCCGTTTATTAGTGTGAGTGGAACCTTACTGTATATAGAGAAGAGCTGGTAAATGCTTTGCTAAAGGAATCTTCAGTCATTTACATTTATTGCTAATATGTAAATAGTGAAACTATTCACAGATTTGCAATAATATTCACAAATAATGCAACTTCTAAAAATGAAAAGCATTTTGTAATATGAAGTATTATTTATGGATGAATGGATAAAGAAAATGAAGTATGTATATATATAATAGAATTATATATGTATTTAAATAAAAGAATATCAGTTAGCCTTAAAAAAGAAGAAAGTTTTGCCATTTTCAACAACATGGGTGCATTCTAGAGGGCATTATGCTAAGTGAAATAAGCCAGACAGAGACAAATATTCCATGTTCCCACTTAAATGTGGTGTATGTTAAAAACAACTCCCCTCCTCCCATAAACAAACTCATGCTACAGAGATTAGAATTGTGGTTTCCAAGGGCTGGGACATGAAGGAAAAGGAGACATAAAAAAGTAGAATGGTGGTTGCTAGAGGCTGGGAAGAGGGGGTCCTGGGGAGAGTTTTTGTTTAATGGGTACTCAGTTTCAGTTTTGCTGGATGAAAACTCTTCTGAAGATAGATGGTAGAGATGGTTGTACAATAATACAAAGGTACATAATACTACTGAACTGTATACCTAAAAATGACTATGATAGTGAGTTTTATGTTATCTGTATTTTAATGCAATAAAGAAGAAATATTATCATATGAAGTTTCCCTATATTTAATTTTTATTTCAGCTTTGTAATAGCAACATCCAGGAGTTGGTAAATCCTTAAAACTCTTCTATTGCAGATAAAATATCAAGGAGTAAAATTTAATTTTATGAATCCCAGTGAAGAGTTTTAATATGCTGCTTTCAGCTCCTCTGTCTTGAGGCCATTCCACCGTGCATATAGGTTGTAATCTAGTGCTTTATCTGCTGTTTTGTTCCAGTGCTTCTGCACTTTTTCCATTAAGTGTTAAATTGATTTGGATGCCTCACTTCTGCCTTTTCCTAAAGCATATCTTTAGGTTTCAGTGATGGAAAGCCTAGAAGTTCTCTGCTGGGACATCCTCTTGCTTTCAAACTTTACCTGTTATTTAGGCGATGAAAATATAATTCAACAGAGGGAGATGTTACTCAGGGCTAACAGTCTGCTTTTCAGAGACATTCTTCCCAAAGTACTGATAGAATGCCCACAAACTCTGGAGCAGAGCTTGGGGAGATGGATTTCATAAAAGGCAGAGTGTTTTCTTCAAAAGCTCTTTGGCAAACCCAAATTATCTTTTACAGACTGGAAGATAACAGTTTAACTAAGATAAAAAGCTATAAATGGTTATTTATCTACAAAGGCTATTACTTTTGTACCAGGACATGATTTTCCACTAAGCCCGAACCTGTTCCAGAGAACTTGCTGATTTCTTTCCACTGAATGAAAGAGCAGGGTTGTTTTTGCCAATATAACAGTGCTTCCTTTGCAACAAACAACAGAAAAAAAGCCTGGGTTTTTATACTCTTGTCCCGATGTCAGTTGTTTTTATGGCACAATGGATGACACAGTTGTCCTCTTCTTTGTGTCTTTAAAAGTCACACTGTTTCTAATTTGCTAGGAACTACTTAAATTTTAATTTACTTATAAACTCAACTGAAATAATAAAATTACTGCTTTTCTGTTCCTGAGGGATTTACGGCTCTTATAAAAAGCATTTACTGTCTATGTAACCTACAATTTCCTCATTTAAAAAATGGGAATAACAATAATATGATCAAAGCATTACTGAGAGTTTTAAATGAAATAATTGTTTTTGACAAAGTATATATTAGTTTCCCATTTCTACAAATGAAAAACAATTTGCTCAGTTGAAACTCAAGTTGGTTTACGTTTAGCCCTTGATCATGCATTTATGAAAATTTCGTGAATACAGATGTTCAATATCTTTGTCCCTATATATGCCAGCTATCAGGCAGGCAGACTAAAAACCAGGTTTTTAGTCTGGTTCTGTATGTCATTTACAATTAGCATCATCAAACATACTTTCAAAATTTCTTTTCACTCCCCATGCAATGGGAACTAAGCTAAAAACTCCAAGAAGTTCATATTTGAAGAAATATAAGAAAGTTGGGGCTTCCCTCATGGCTCAGAGGTAAAGAATCTGCTTGCAGTGCAGGAGATTCAGGTTCGATCCCTGGGTCGGGAAGATCCCCTGGAGGAGGAAATGGCAACCCACTCCAGTATTCTTGCCTGGAGAATTCTATGGTCAGAGGATCCTGGTGGCCTACAGTCCAAAGTGAGTGAGCACAAGCACATAAGAAAGTTAGTCATAAAATAAAGTGGTAAAATCAAGAGACTTATTTATTTAAACCATTTACAGCCATGCAAATAAAGATTAAAATGATTTGACAGAATACCTACATTGAAGCAATAAAACCTCTAAGTGGCCATTTGCACCCCATATTAGACTCCACCTAGAAGTAATTTGGAATAAAGTGAGTCAAATTTACCTGTTGACTCATAATTTGGGCAAGAGACTTTCAGTCTTTCCTTTCCTGTAGTTTGCTGATTTCTCCAGAATACT
The DNA here is from genome assembly GCA_917880005.1 of Nanger dama. Taxonomy (NCBI): domain Eukaryota; kingdom Metazoa; phylum Chordata; class Mammalia; order Artiodactyla; family Bovidae; genus Nanger; species Nanger dama. The sequence goes on from CAKJTW010000002.1 coordinate 20,044,087, forward strand.
TTCTGCCCTTCAAATAAGTAAGCTCCTATGGTAACCAGTCAACTCTTGGACCCCGTTGCCAGGAAAGGTACATGAAACAAAACCAAAACAAGGCAGACAGGAAGATAGGGGCTTCCCCAGTGGTTGAACTGAGAGATGTCAGGGGAAACACGAAACGAAGATTATGAAACAGCTCAGTGAAATGTTTTGGTACTGACAACGGTAGTCATAAAATATGAATTAATATATGGTAGGAGCTGCATCCTTTTTTCCCTGTTAATACTTTGCTTTTGATCATGTAAACACAAGTTTCTATGACACTGGACACTGTCCAATCACTAGCATCTTCTGAGAACCAACTATTTTTTGAAATTTTACATGTGAAAAACTTCTTAGAACCCCCTGATAGGTAAATACCATTATGCTGCGTTTACAGATTCTTTCAAACTCAGTTTAATGACCAGCCTTCCTGGATGACTCTTCACTTAGGTCCCTCAACCAACATGGTCCAGTAAAATTCTCTTTTTATAGCACGTTATGTAATGAATGATCATGATATTTAAAGTTTAAAGTTCATGCCCTGCTGGCTTGTAGAGGGGCAGGCAGCATGTGTTGTCCCCTGCTCTAGGTCCCCTAGAGTCTAGGATAGGACCTGGCAAACAGTGAATGCTCCGTGGCCACTGGAGTGACTGACGTGAGAAGACCGAGGCTTAGGGAAGTAGCTCCATTGCACATAACTGCTGAAAGCTCAGGAGGGGCCTTTCCACTAAATTCTCTGCCTGCGATGTTCTTCTTGCCCTAAGAACTTAGAACTTGCCTGAAGAGTACCTACATGTTCTGTACTATTAAGTATGAATGAGATTTCAATAATCTAAAAAGAAGGAATACTCTCTTTCATTTTAAGACAGTATCTTGCCACGTGGTCTGTAATAATAAATAGGTTGATGATAATAATGACAACAGTAAGAAATTAAAAAATATGAGAAGGCTGCACTCCTAACTTCTGGTGGCAAAGATTTCTCCCAACTTGCCCTCATATTTGACTGACTTTTTAAAAAGGTTTTCCAGACAATTTCTATCATAATTATATATTTGTCAGATTTTTAAATTAGACAACAGGCATTTTGAGGGCAGTGACTTTATTGTCTTTTCTCCATATTCCCACCTAGATTTTAGCACTTACAGAGCAGCATCTCAATAACACTTGTTAAATGAATGAACTATGTTGCCAGCTTTCTTATGACTGTGCAGCTTGTTACAGTCACTTTTCTCTTTATTTGTATCTGTCAGAATGGTCTAAATTATGCTGTGATAACAACCCCCAGATATCAAATTATTTCTCATTCACAGTATCAGGGGTAGTTTTACTTATCACAGTCACATAGTCCGTGCATGCTAAGTCGCTTCAGTCATGTCTGACTCTTTGCCACTCTTTGGACTCTAGTCTACCAGGCTCCTCTGCCCATGGGATTCTCTAGGCAAGAATACTGGAGGAGATTGCCACGCCCTGGGGGATCTCTCCCATCCAGGGGTTGAACCCGTATCTCTTTCGTCTCCTGCATTGGCAGGCCGGTTCTTTCCGATCAGTGCCACGTAGGCAGTCACGTAAGGACTAAAGCTAAAGGGAATCCCATCATCCATGACACTGCCCTTCACGCACCACGCTTCCAGAGTCCACAGTAGGAGATGAGAAAGAGCTGGCAAGTCAAACACAAGCCATAGAAAACCTAATCCAGAGTGTGATTCACATTCCTTTGGCCAGAACTAGCCCACGGCCACACCTATCTTCAAGGAGGGCATGGAAATGACTAACCCAAAGCAGAGAAGAATTTGACCTTGGTGAACACTGATTACTCCTGTCACACAACCAGACACTATGGCTTCAGGCTTTGTGAAAGAAGGGAAGATGGCAGATAAGAGGTCAAAGGAAAGAGAATAGAATGTCTATAGAAAGAAAAAAAATGTAAAAAGGACTAAGGAAAAAAAATCTCGGCTGCAGGACTCTTCTGGCAAGGTCAAGTACTGTTCTGAGGCAGAATTTAAGCCCTCAACAAACAAAACAAAACAAAACAAGCCAGTCTTATCTTCTCAATACCTCTTTATTGCTCATCCACATGACTCCTTAGTAAGTTGATTGTTCTTATACCATTATGGATCATGTTTCATTGAGAAGGATAATCACTAAGGTTTCCTGGATCATCTCAAGCACAAGGCACAGAAGTATAAAAACCTCTGCCTTCAACTTTAGGGAAGTGTGACAATTAGGGAATAAACAGAGCTGTCTCTGACACTGAAATACGTTAGTATTCTCTTCCTCATCTTTCTTTGTCACTATTTAAAGTCTCTCAACTATTTTCCTTCCCTGTTAGGGTAAACACCACAAAGGAAAGAATTATGGGTGTCTTATTTATGGTTGCATTCCCAGAGTCTACAAACACAAGGCACATAGTTAGTGCTCAGTAAATATTTATTCACCGAATGGTTTGAAAGGGACAACTTAAACTAAAGGTTAGCTTCCTGAAGTGGGCCCTTCGAAAAATTACAGAAATACTCAAGTTGCCACTCATCTGATTTGTTACATTATAGGCAAATTAAGAAGGAAAATGGTTTTTAATATTTGGGTTGGTCCTTGGTAAGATCTGCCCAGTCATTTTTTTCCAGTTGGTATTTGGGAAGTCCCAGCAGGATAGCTTATGGCTGGCAGTCAATTAGTTGTGAATTTACTTTTAATCTTCAGCAAATGTCCCTTGTGAACAAGCACAGGATGCATCATAAATTATCATCAAGTACTATCTCTTCAACTCCCTTGTGTGCCTGGCAAAGTACTGTGCAAAACAGGGACAAAATATAGTTCTAATCTAAAACTGACACAGCAAATAAAGGTCACTAATTTTTTACTCTATTAAAAATAATTACTTTATGCAAAGGGGTGATCTTCACATTCTCTGATAAAATTTGCTTCACAGAGGATATGAGTTTTAAAGATTCTAAAAGAGGAATGATGGTAGTGCATACAAATGACAAAAGGGGTTCTTTGATAACTCTACAAGTTGAATAATGAGCAAATAATCTGATTACCAGGAGGTGATGATAGATAGCTAAAGAGAAGAGAGAGGAGCATTTTTGGTAACATACTGGTATTTCTGTATGCTCATTTACCTATCTAACTGCTTTAAAGTTGATCTCAAATATATATTTGATAGTCATTATATACTTAATTATCAGGCTCTTTGATTTCTTAAGAAATGAGGAAAGGAATAGTATTTATGTTTGTTATATACAGAAATCCTTTCCTCTTTTCCTAATCAGGAACAAACATCCACCTGAATTGTAAATAAACTTTTGAAAATGTACCTCTCAGTTCAGTTCAGTCGCTCAGTCGTGTCTGACTCTCTGAGATCCCATGAATTGCAGCAAGCCAGGCCTCCCTGTCCATCACCAACTCCCAGAGTTCACTCAGACTCACGTCCATTGCGTCGGTGAAGCCATCCAGTCGTCTCATCCTCTGTCGTCCCCTCTCCTCCTGCCCCCAATCCCTCCCAGCATCAGAGTCTTTTCCAATGAGTGTACAGAAACACTTTCCTCTTTTCCTAATCAGGAACAAACATCCACCTGGATTGTAAATAAACTTTTGAAAATCTACCTCTCAGTTCAGTTCAGTTCAACTCTTCGCATGAGGTGGCCAAAGTACTGGAGTTTCAGCTTTAGCACCATTCCTTCCAAAGAACACCCAGGACTGATTTCCTTCAGAATGGACTGGTTGCATCTCTTTGCAGCCCAAGGGACTCTCAAGAGTCTTCTCCAACACCACAGTTCAAAAGCATCAATTCTTCAGTGCTCAGCCTTATTCACAGTCCAACTCTCACATACATACATGGCCACAGGAAAAACCATAGCCTTGACTAGATGGACCTTTGTTGGAAAAGTAATGTCTCTGCTTTTGAATATGCTATCTAGGTTGCTCATAACTTTCCTTCCAAGGACTAAGCGTCTTTTCATTTCATGGCTGCAATCATCATCTGCAGTGATTTTATACAAAAAAAAATTTGGTGGCATTGACTTCTATCTATGAAAAAAGTGAAAGTTTCTTAGTCGTGTCGGGACTCTTTGAGTCTCGTGGGCTGTGTAGCTGTCCATGGAATTCTCTGGGCAAGAAAATTCTCTCTTTCTTCAAGAAAATTCTCTCCTGGAAACTCCAAGAGTGGGTTGCCATTTCTTTCTCTAAGGGATCTTCCTGACCCAGGGATCAAATCCACATCTCCTGCTCTGCAGGTGGATTCTTCACCATTTGAGCCACCAGGCAAGCGCCATCTTTGAAAAGATATTCTCCAATTTAAAATTTATTGGAGCTCATTTACTTGAGAATAAATGGATATCTGACTTTTAACTGATTTCTAACATTTGAATAGAGGATTACTTTTGCTTTCTTCACTTATTTTATTATTTTGCGTGTGTGTTATAAACATCAATTAATTTACTGGCTGAAGAGACTGATAATGGGTATCATTATGATATTGTATCTACCTTCATAGTCCCAAAGATATTTCTTGGGCAAAAATATCTGGGAAACATTAATAATTAGTAAAAAGCAAGTAATTAAAAAATACTCATTAATAAAGGACTATCATCCTTTCTTTTCCTATTTTTATCCTCCTGATAATAGAAGCTCACTTTTGCTATGTGCAAGGGGAATACCTATACTTTTTTTCTGTCCCTGTAAAGGATCAAATTTAACCTAACTGTAGGTATCTTATAAAGAACAGGCAATCCTGGGGCTGGTTCCATATACAATTTGAAACTCCAGAAAAATCATGAAGGTAGGAATGAACAGAGTTACCATGTTTAACAGCCCTAGGAAAAGAAAGAAATGAATAAATTGTTTCTCATAACCTGAGGACATAATAAAGAAATATTTAGACTCACTAGAATCTCATATTTCCAGATCTTTTTAAAACAAGAAACTTTGAGGTACACTTTTTTATGTGCAATTGTGATGAGATTTAATATAGAATACAACATTCTGTTATTACAGAAATATGACTAAAAAGAGAAAAAGATCTATTTGGAATGAAATAAAGGACACAGCGCAAAGTCATACAATAGCAAATGTGTGTGAATGTGAGCACATTTTAACTTTTTCCTTAAAATTAGACTAATGGCTGAAAGTCTGCTGCTTTGCTTCAGGGGTGTGGTTTCTTTGGTCCTGTATGTGACTCTGAGGTTACCTTCTCCAATTTACAAAGGGAGGACCTTCCCATCAGCTTACATTATTCTCCACTCTTAGGTGGACTGTGTGGTGCTCAGAGGCAGGAGGCTGGGAAAGAAAAAAAAGATTTAGAGTTCTGGAATCTTTTAGGTTGAAGTTGAATTCCTAACTCTCCCATTTCCTCACCATGTCACCTTGGGTCTGGCCCTTAAGCACTCTGAGCTCCAATTTTCTTATCTGTAAAATAGGAATAACAATATTTTCTTTGTAGAAGTTTTGTGAGAATTAAATGAGACAAAATATGAACTGCTTTTAGAGGAATGACGTGCTATTGTGTCTGGGTACCATGTAATCATTTGTGAGATTTATCTCCTCATTTGTTCATTCATTTATTTACTAATTCATTTGACAACTATGAACTGAGGCCTTGCTATGTGCAAGTTTCAGTCTACAAGGGTGAATAAGATAGACATGGTTCCTATTCTTATAGAATTATGGAGGCCAGTGACATACAGGTAAACAGCTATTACAGTACAGTGAGAGGCACTAGATTTCAAGTAACTTGTAAGCAGTATACGGTACTGAAGTTTGAGAACAATTTACTTTTTAATCTAAATTGGCATGAATTAAAAGTAATACTTATACTTACACTTTTACTTTGATTTATTTACAATCCACTAAGCTTTTTTATTCTCCTCAAAAGAGGGGAAGGTAGAAACATTATGCAGAAATATAGTTCCCCAGGAACACCATATGCTAACCTAGCATACAGTTAGTGTTCAGGAAATAGTAGTTATATGATGAAGAGATGGTGATGGTGATGATGATGAAGTGTTTCAAAATAATGTTACTGAGAATGCAATTCAGTGTTTTATTGAGACTGAATGTTATAAAAGTTAACTGTAGGGAAATCCAAATTTTCTGTGTTTTTCTGGTTTGTAAACTCTAATTACAGAAAGATTTATTCCCCCTCAAGAAAGCAATATGATTATCCCAATAGATGCAGAGAAAGTCTTTGACAAAATTCAACACCCATTTGTGATAAAAACTCTCCAGAAAGCAAGCATAGAAGGAACATACCTCAACATAATAAAAGCCATATATGATAAACCCACAGCAAACATTATCTTCAATGGCAAAAATCTGAAAGCATTTTCCTTCAAGTCAGGAGCAAGACAAGGGTGCCCACTCTTCCCACTACTATTCAACATAGTTTTAAAAAGTTTTAGCCATAGCAATCAGAGAAGAAAAAGAAATAAAAGGAATCCAGACTGGAAAAGAAGCAAAACTCTCACTGTTTGCAGATGACATGATCCTCTACATAGAAAATCCTAAAGATACCACCTGAAAATTACTACAGCTAATCAATGAATATAGTAAAGGTGCAGGATATAAAATTAACACACAGAAATCCCTTGCATTTCTATACACTAACAATGAGACAACAGAAAGAGAAATTAAAGAATCCCATTCACCACTGCAATGAAAAGACTAAAATACTTAGGAATAAATCTACCTAAAGAAACAAAAGACCTATATATAGAAAACACTGATGAAAGAAATCAAAGCTGACACAAAGATGGAGAAATATACCATGTTCATGGATTGGAAGGCTCAATATAGTGAAAATGAGTTTACTATCCAAAGCAATCTATAGATTCAGTGCAATCCCTATCAAGCTACCAATGGTATTTTTCACAGAACTAGAAAAAATAATTTCACAATTTGTATGGAAATACAAAAAACCTGGAATTGCCAAAGAAATGTTGAGAAAAAGAACGGAACTGTAAGAATCAACCTGCCCATCTTCAGACTATACTACAAAGCTACAGTCATCAAGACAGTATGGTACTGGCACACAGACAGAAATAAAGACCAATATGACAAATTAGAAAGCCCAGAAATAAATCCATACATCTGTGGACATCTTATCTTTGACAAAGAAGGCAAAAATATACAATGGAAAAAGACAATTTCTTTAACAAGTGGTGCTGAGAAAACTGGCCAACCACTTGTAAAAGAATGAAACCAGAACACTTGCTAACACCCACACAAAAATACACTCAAAATGGATTAAAGGTCTAAATGTAAGACCAGAAACTATAAAACTCCTAGAGGAAAACATACGCAAAACACTCTCTGACATACATCACAGCAAGATCTTGTATGACCCACCTCCCAGAGTAATGGAAATAAAAGCACAAATAAACAATTGGGAGTTAATTAAACTTATTTTTGCACAATGAAGGAAACTACAAGCAAAGTGAAAAGATAGTCTTCAGAATGGGAGAAAACAATAGCAAATGAAGCAACTGACAAAGAATTCATCTCAAAAATATACAAGCAGCTCCTGCAGCTCAATACCAGAAAAATAAACTACCCACTCAAAAAATGGGCCCAAGAACTAAACAGATATTTCTCCAAAGAAGACATACAGATGGCTAACAAACACATGAAAAGATGCTTAACATCACTCATTGTCAGAGAAATGCAAATCAAAACCACAATGAGGTACCATCTCACACTGGTCAGAATGGTTGCTCTCAAAAACTACAAGCAATAAATGCTGGAGAGGGTGTGGAGAAAAGGGAACCCTCTTACACTCTTGGTAAAAATGCAAACTAGTATAGCCACTGTGGAGAACAGTGTGGAGATTCCTTAAAAACTGGAAATAGAACTGCCTTATGACCCAGCAATCCCACTGTTGGGCATATACATCAAGGAAACTAGCATTGAAAGAGGCATATGTACCCCAGTGTTCATCTGTTTACAAGAGCTAGGACATGGATGTCCACTGGCAGATGGATGGTAAGAAAGTTGTGGCACATATACTCAATGGAATATTACTCAACTACTAAAAAGGAGGGATTTGAATCAGTTTTAATGAGGTGGATGAAACTGAAGCCTATTATGCAGAGTGAAGTAAGTCAGAAAGAAAAACATCAATACAATATACTAACACATATATATGGAATTTAGAAAGATGGTAATGATAACTCTATATGTGAGACAGCAAAAGAGACACAGATATAAAGAACAGACTTTTGGATTCTGTGGGAGAAGGTGAGGGTGAGATGATTTGAGACAATAGCATTGAAACATGTATATTACCATATGTGAAATAAATAACAAGCCCAAGTTTGATGCATGAAACAGTTGGTGCACTGGAACAACCCAGAGGGATGGGATGGGGAGGCAAGAGGGAGGGGGGTTTGGATGGGGGACACATGTACACCCATGGCTGATTCATGTCAATCTATGGCAAAAACCACCATAATATTGTAAAGTAATTAGCCTCCAATTAAAATAAATTAATTAAAAAGAAGAACTAGAAGATGTATCCAAAGAATACTCAGTGTAGGGTGACAAAGATAGAAAAGACAAAAGAAATGTGAAATTGAAAAAAAACCCTGATGTTTTAATGAGTATCTAATATGATTGTCTGAAAAATAAAATAAAAGGGAAAATTTCAAGTAACAATTGCAGAAAAATTTAATTAAAGCAAAAATTGAATATAGTAATTCAGGAATAAAAAACATAAAAAATTGAACAAAATATTAAAAACATAAAAAGTTGAGCAAAATAACATATTCATATTTAAGGAAGTTACAATTCTGCATATCAGGGTAACATAACCTTCTATGTGCCTTTATTCTTAAAAGGAACTCCAAGTTACTCCTTATAAGGTAAAAGCTATTCATTGATTTACTTAATACTGCATCATGAATTTGAAGCTACAAAATAATAAAGGTTTATAAAACAAAAGAATATCATTGTATTAATATGTGTTATAAAAGAAACTTTGGAAACAGTACCAATATTTAGAAAATGTGCCCTTTTAAAGGCAATTGTTTTGATAAACATTTTGTAAAGATGAACATGTGTTTTGGGGACCTCAGGAAAGGATTTCTGGACTCTCAGCTTACCTGTATGAGAGGGGCAGGCCGGGTGACACTGCTGGACTTCCTGCCTGCAGCTCTACCTTGGGGCCTTTGGTACATCACTGACCCCCAGATCTTGGCAAACAAGCAGCAGAGAGTACCCATCTGGCCTGGCATGAACATCACCCACTTATCCACAGTCAGGAAGTACTGGACTTAAACTACATGTTAGACCATGTGAACCTAGCAGTCATACAGAAATTCTATCCAACACCACTAGAAGACACATTCTTCTCCTATGAACATGGACCATTCTCCAACATAGATTATGCCTCAAAACAGCATGAATAAATTTACAAAGATTGAAATAATATCAAACATCTTTTCTGACCACAGTGGTCTGAAACTAAAATTTAATTACAGGAAGAAAACTGGAAAATTCACAAACATGTGGAGATTAAGCCACATGCTCCTAAACAGTCAGTGCGTCAAACAAGATATCAAAAGAAAAATTTTAAAAATCCTGAGACAGTAAAATATACTCAAGTCCATGAAACAGCAAAGCTAGTTCTAAGAAAGTTTATAATGATAACTGCCTACATTAAGAAAAAAGACAGGATGATCCAGGGAGATGATGTGGAGTGGGAGGTGGGAGGGGGCTTCGACACTGGGAGATCGTGTACACCTGTGGCTGATTCATGTCAATAAATGGCAAAACAAATACAGTATTGTAACGTAGAATAAAGTATAAAATAAAATAAAATAAAGAAAAAGACAGATCACAAATAAACAACCTGAATTTACACCTCAAGAAGCTAGATAAAGAAAAGAGACAAGCTAAGCCTATGAAAGTGAAAGAGGAGAGTGAAAAAGTTGGCTTAAAGCTCAACATTGACAAAACGAAGATCATGGCATCCGATCCCATCATGTCATGGGAAATAGATGGGGAAACAGTGGAAACAGTGTCAGACTTTATTTTTTTGGGCTCCAAAATCACTGCAGATGGTGACTGTAGCCATGAAATTAAAAGACGCTTACTCCTTGGAAGAAAAGTTATGACCAACCTGGATAGTATATTCAAAAGCAGAGACATTACTTTGCCGACTAAGGTCTGTCTAGTCAAGGCTATGGTTTTTCCTGTGGTCATGTATAGATGTGAGAGTTGGACTGTGAAGAAGGCTGAGAGCCGAAGAATTGATACTTTTGAAGTGTGGTGTTGGAGAAGACTCTTGAGAGTCCCTTGGACTGCAAGGAGACCCAACCAGTCCATTCTGAAGGAGATCAGCCCTGGGATTTCTTTGGAAGGAATGATGCTGAAGCTGAAACTCCAGTATTTTGGCCACCTCAGGCAAAGAGTTGACTCATTGGAAAAGACTCTGATGCTTGGAGGGATTGGGGGCAGGAGGAGAAGGGGACGACCGAGGATGAGATGGCTAGATGGCATCACGGACTTGATGAACGTGAGTCTGAGTGAACTCCAAGAGATGGTGATGAACAGGGAGGCCTGGCGTGCTGTGATTTATGGGGTCACAAAGAGTCAGACACGACTGAGCAACTGAACTGAACTGAACTGAAGCCTATGACAAATCCACAGTTAGCATCATGCTGCCTCTGCTGCTGCTAAGCTGCTTCAGTAGTGTCCGACTCTGTGCGACCCCATAGACGGCAGCCCACCAGGCTCCTCCATCCCTGGGATTCTCCAACATACTCAATGGTGAAAAGCTAAAAGCTTTTCCTTTAAGATCAGTAACAAAACAGGGATGGCTACTCTTAGCCCTTTCATTTAATACAGTACTAGAAGTCCTAGCCAGAGAAATTAGACAAGAAAAAGCAATAAAAGACATTCAAATTAGAAGGAAAGAAATAAAACTGTCTCTGTGTATGGCATGATATATACAGAAAGCCCTCAGGGCCCCACCAAAAAACAATTAGAGCTAATCAATGAATTCAGAATTTATTGAACTTGCAGGATCCAAAATCAATATATAAAAATTACTCGCATTTATATGTATTAACAGTCAATAATACAAAAGAGAAAACAATCTTATTTACAAAGCATCAAAGAGAATAAAATATTTGGAAACAAATTTAACCAAGGAATTAACATAACTGTATACTGAAAACTGTAAGACACTGATAAAAGAAATGGAAGAAGATGCAAATGAATGGAAAGATATACTGTGTTTATGGATTGAGAAATTAATGTTGTTAAAATGTTCATACTGTGCAAAGTGGTCTACAGATTCAACACAATCCCCATAAAAATTTCAATGACATTCTTTCACAGAAGAATATTTAAACCTAAAATGTGTATGGAATCACAAAAGATCCTGACTGGCCAAAATAATCTTGAGAAAGAACAAAGCAGGAGGTATCACATTTTTAGATTTTAAACTATATTACAAAGCTATAGAAATCAAAGTAGCATAAGATCAGCATAAAAATAGACCCATAGGTCAATGAAGCAAATAGAGAGTCCTACAATAAACTCATACACATATAGTCCATTAATTTTTGACAAAAGAGCCAAGAATATATGACTGGAAAGGATATTTTTTCAATAAAGGTGTTAGGAAAACTAAACAGCCCCATGCTAAAGAATAAAGCTGGATTCTTATCTTACATCATACATAAAAACCAACTCAAAATGGATTAAAGACTTGAATGTAAGACCTGAAACTGTAAAACTCCTACAAGAAAATATAAGGAATAAGCTCCTTTGATGTTGGTCTTGACATTGATTTTTTTTGGATATGACACCAAAAGAAAAGGCAATAAAAGCACAAATAAACAAATAGTACCACATCAAACTAAAAACTTCTACACAGCAAAGGAAACCATCAAACAAAACAAAAAGACAGCCTATAGAATGAGAGAAAATATTTGCAAACCACATAACTGATAAGGGGTTAATATTAAAAATATACAAGAAGCTCATACAACTCAATAGCAAACAAAGCAGAACCAAAATCAAGACAACCCAATTAAAAAAGACAAAAGATTTGAATAGACATGTTTCCAAAGAAGACATACAATGACCAATAGGTACATGAAATGATGTTCACCGTCACTAGGCATCAGAGAAAAGGAAATCAAAAATCACGGTGAGATATTGCCTCACATCTGTTAGGATGGCCATTGTGAAAAAAATGACAAAGATAATAAATTCTGTTGAGAATGTAGAGAATAGGGACTCTTAAGTACTGTTAGTGGGAATGTAATCTGGTTACAGCTACAATGGAAAATTGCATGAAGGTTCCTCAAGATATGAATAGAAGAACTACCAAATGGTCCAGCAATTTTACTCCAGAGTATATATCAAAAGGGAATGAAATCATTATCTCAAAGAGATATCTGTACTGCCAAGTTTATTACAGCATTAATCACAATAGCCAAGGTATGGAAAAATCCTAAATGTTTGTTGATGGATGAATGAAGAAGATATGATTATATATATGAATCTATACAATATTATTCAGCTTTAAAAAGCTGAGAATCTTGACATTTGGGACAACATGGATTAATCTGGAAGGCACTACCCTATGTAAAATAAGCCAGCCAAAAAGGACAAATACTACAGAGTATCATTTATTTGTGAAATTTAAAAAAAAGTCAAACTCATAAAGATATTAAATAGAAATGTGGTTGCTAAAGGCTGGGGCTTGGGGAAATTAGGATTGATAAAATGTACAAATTTTAAGTTATAAGATGAATAAAGCCCAAAGGAATAATGCATATTCAAAAGCAGAGACATTACTTTACCGACTAAGGTCTGTCTAGTCAAGGCTATGGTTTTTCCTGTGGTCATGTATGGATGTGAGAGTTGGACCATAAAGAAAGCTGAGCACCGAAGAATTGATGCTTTTAAACTGTGGTGTTGGAGAAGACTCTTGAGAGTCCCTTGGACTGCAAGGAGATCCAACCAGTCCATTCTGAAGGAGATCAGCCCTGGGATTTCTTTGCGAGGAATGATGCTAAAGGTGAAACTCCAGTACTTTGGCCACCTCAGGCAAAGAGTTGACTCATTGGAAAAGACTCTGATGCTTGGAGGGATTGGAGGCAGGAGGAGAAGGGGACGACAGAGGATGAGATGGCTGGATGGCATCACAGACTCGATGGACGTGAGTCTGAGTGAACTCTGGGAGTTGATGATGAGCAGGGAGGCCTGGTGTGCTGCAATTCATGGGGTCGCAAAGAGTCAGACATGACTGAGTGACTGAACTGATAACATGGTGACTACAGTTGATGACTATGTATTGTATAATTGAAATTTGCTGAGACAGTAGAACTTAAATGTTCTATTCCCACCACCCCAGCCTCAAAAAGGTAGGTATGTGAGATGATGGATGTGTTAATTAACTTGATGGAGGATGGGGAAATCCTTCCACAATGTATAAGTTTATCAAATCACAGCATTTTACACTTTAAATCTCTTACAGTTTTGTCTATAAGAGACTGAAAACAATCTATCTTTCCCCCAATACTGAGTGTCCTGTCCATACTGTGACATGTGCCGATCGATATCAGCTAGTATTGTGCAACCTTTAAGAGGATTAGGTTTGATTTACTCTTTTGCTCCCAATTAATAATTATAATCAGTAAGCTTATCCTAATTTTCAGATATCTCCAGAATTCCCCTCTCATTTTCTGATAATTGCATTGTGTCTCTATTATCTTAATTCTGTACTATGTTTTCTCTCTTTGAGCCCTTATTTTATCATAGGACTACAAATATACAGTGTGGTTTGTTCTCTTCTGCTTGGATTTCAGGATTCACGCAATTCTTTGTCACTTAGTTTTGTTGTAGGTGTTTTGGTATCTTAGTTTCTATGTTTATTTTTAAGGAAAGAGATTAAAAAAACTATACCACCCCCATCTTGTTAGAAGTCTCAATGTCATTTGAGTATTTAGTGGTTTTCCCTTAACTGTTTATTTTACATATGCTCAATTATTTTTAGTTCTTGCTTTTACAGAATGTGCTCTTTTAGGAATGCATATTATGACATGACACCAGAAATGCCTATCATAGCAGTATCATACTCAGATTTTAACAGAAAATTTTGGAAGAAATGAAGTACTTTAAGCATTTATAAAGTACTTTGAGCATTTATCACTAAATAAAGTGTTATTTCTGTATTGCTCACAATTTGCATTTCCAGAAAATGATACATTTTGGAGTATATAAATGTTGAAAAAATAGTTATAAGAAGAAAGAGGAGAAAGAGAAGGAGAAGGAGAATATGTAATATTATACCAAAAACCTGAGCTTTATTCTTGACTTTAAACTTTGTTCAGATAATTTATCAGTTCTTACTGGAGCAATAAAGCACTGAATTCAGGATCATTTGTACTTATAATGAGATTTCTTCCTTTAAGCAAATCCCTTCTTTCAGAAGAAAAGTAAAACGTTAACTCTTAGGAATCATTATGCAATAACTAAGAGAGCAGTAAAATTTCATAGGAGTTGGACCAAGTCCAGTGACTTTCTAGTTGTGAAAAGTTCAGTGAAAATTGAGTAAATGGCTCATGTAATAGGAAGTTTAAGTAATAAAATGGGGGTAGTGGAGAGATGAAGATCACCCCATACCATCCCACTCCGTGTACATACAGTTTTTGGTGACTGTCACTTGATGATATTGTGGTCATTATAGTCATACACAGATTATCATAATAAGGATGCACTTCTGGTTTAAAAAATAAAAATCCATGGTGTAGGGTCTTGGGGCTTAAATGAAACTTGTAAGATATTATTGTACATATTGTATTCTAATTATCCTCAACTCTGCTCCCTTGGTACTTAGAAAGAAAACTCCAAGAACAGTAGTAATGTGAATTAGTAATACTATGTGTTACGTTCTTACCATACAGCTAAGAGGTAAGGGTGCTAGACACATGGGTCTCATTTTGTGCTCTCATCTATGAAGGACAAAAGTGAGGAAACATGCACAGAGAAGTTAGGTGACTTGCTTAAGTTTACAGAGCCTGGTGGAATGGTGGAGTCTGGGTTCAAACTTGTTAGTCTAAATCTTGACCTGTGCTCTTAGCCACTGTTTGAGTGTGTTTAATAAACCACATAGTTTAATGTGAGAAGATGAATCTTTTTAAAGGGTTTCTATTCCTATCCAAGCGAAGCTCCACTTTGGGAGCCTGAGGGTGCATTCACTGTGCAGAAGATACAGTTCTTGCCTGAGGATATCATAGTTCCCATTCAGTACATATTCTGTAGCTCAGTTCAGTGGCTCGGCTGACTCAGTTCTTCTCAGTGCCACACGATGTACCAGGCTTCAGGAACATGAAAATGGATGAGACATAGCGTCAGCCCTTGGGTTCTCTGGAGGGGTAGCTTTCATGAAAACCTTTCATAGAAACTCAGTTCTAGAGAATTGCTTAAGTCGTCTTCAAGCTGCAAGTCTGAGGAGGGCAAGTAGGCGAATGATGAGTGATTGACAAAGGGTAACCAACTCCTCTTGGTTTGCCTAAGACCTTCCCACTTTTAAGTCGAGGTCCCATATTCCAAGAAACATCACAGTTGGGAAGACTGAAATGGCTGATCACGTTGGTTTCTGCTAGTTTGGAACATTACCAGTTTCCTATAGGGAACTAGTGAATCCCCTAGTCAGGCCTACTAGGGAAATCAACATTTCTAATCATTATCCCCCAAATCATGGTCTGTCTACTTTTCTATGAGCAAAGCTTTAATAAAGCAAACTTGATCTGCTGCTTTATTCATATTGTAAGTTCAACGAGTTTGCTTTGTTCTTATCTGGTAGGAATTCACGTTGTCATCAAAGACTTTATGAACCCAGCTCTGAAGACAGAGGGACTCTTGTATAGGCCCAGACAAGATAACAGGTACACACAGACTGCTTGTGAGGGAGCCACCTGTTTAGTGAATAAGGAACTAGGTTAGCAAGGCTCTGAGTTCAAAAGTCAGCTGGAAGGGTTCCAACAGCATCATCCTCCCTAGAGCAGCCCTGGGTGTGCAATCACTACGTCAGCAGGATCACCAAGTTAAATGGGCCCCCTTACAACTCTCGGGCGTGGAGCTTGTCATATGTTTCACCAAAGGCATTCTTGTATTGTTTGGAACTTTATAGAGTGTTATTTTACTGTTTTATGACAAGGTTTGCCTTGTCATATTTCCACTATAAAGATGCCCAGAAATTTGGAGAATTGCCTTTTAAAGTTTTCTATCACACATTTAAAATTTTATTTTTCTCTTGCCCTTTTTCCTTCCTCCCCCTCTCTTGAGACCCCGTCTTATTCCATCTTTTTCTTTTTCCCTTTTTTCTCCTCTCCTTTTCTACCCCTCTCTCTTCTTTTTTTGCCTCCCCTTTCTCCCTCTCTCCATTCCTTCTCTCCTCCCTCTTGTATCTACTTTTCTGCCCATCCTCTGAAGGAACAAGGGATTTTTATTTTCTTCAGATGCAGGACTCATTCCCTCTAAGATGCTTCTTATCAAAAATAACTAGGAGGACGACTTGCTGAGAACCTAACTAGAATTTTGTTCTCATTGCTATAGCAAGAAGTCTCCTCCCTGGATATTTCACAGCATAGAGGGTAGATAAAAGTGATATTCCTATCACTGAGGAGTAAATGCTCTTCCAAAGAATTCAGGGATTGAGTTTTTAATGTCTGAGTGCTTCTTCAAAGTTCCTTAAATTCTAATATTGGTAAAAAGAAATAGCATGAATTCTTTTGTGTCAGAGTAAAATGAGACTGAGGTAGATGGAGAGGAGAAATGAAAAAATTTTTTTAAGGCAGTGGAAGAGTTGGAGGAGAGGGAAAGAAGAAGAGCAAAGCTCAGGGATGGGGACAATTCTAACAGCTATTCTTAATTCTAAAATTGTTGGTGGTTCCAGAGTGCTAGGATCACTGACTCAGGAATAGGACAGCCTTGAGGCTTATAAATTGTTGTCCAGTCACTAAATCATGTCCAACTCTGTGACCTCATGGACCATAGCATGCCAGGCTTCCCTGTCCTTCACTATCTCCCAGAGTTTGCTCAAACTCATGTCCATTGAGTCAGCGATGCCATCCAACTATCTCATCCTCTGACATCTCCTTCTCCTGCCTTCAATCTTTCCCAGCATCAGTCTTTTCTAATGAGTCAGTTCTTCAAATCAGGTGGCCAAAGCATTGGAGTTTCAGCTTCAGCATCAGTCCTTCCAATGAATATTCAGGGTTAATTTACTTTAGGATTGACTGGTTTCATCTCCTTGCTGTCCAAAGGACTCTTAAGAATCTTCTCCAGCACCATAGTTCTAAAGCATCAATTCTTTGGTACTCAGCCTTCATTATGGTCCAACTCTCACATCCATACATGACTACTGGAAAAATCATAGTTTTGACTATACAGACCTTTGTCTTATGAATGCCCTAGTGCAATTTGATTAGAAAATCCATACCACTACCTCATCTTGGAGACCAGCTAGCATCTTTGGCTACTCTAACACAGCAGCTGACTCCTTGTCTGATCTGTTTCCAGAAGTCCCCTGTGAATCATCCTGCCACCTCATGAAGACAAACTCTAGAAATACTCCAGAGAGAGCACTTAGTGGCCACTGGACAATTAAGAGGCTAAAGAAGGGGCTTGGTTCCCTATAATCCAGGAAAACAAGTGGCACACATTCCTACATCTGAAGAGGGCTATGGAGAACTGTTTACCTGTATAACACACCAAACACTCATGATTTTGTGACAGATGAGCCTTTATACAGACTGTCTGTGTTAGGAGTATGAGAGACTGGAACCTATCAGTGGAAAGGAAGAGTTGACATTTTAGCTCTGTTCATCTCCAGCTGCTATTGAATGCTCTGTGAAGCTGGCAATTAACTGAAACTCTCTACTCTTTTCTTTTTCATTTGTGATATGATCTCTCTGAGTCTCTTTATAGTCATTCTTCCATTAATTCAGGAGACAGGCACACTTCTGGTGAGGTGGAAGATTCTTTAAAATAAAAATCATATTGAATTTAACCCAATTTGACTTTTTAGACAAATTTTTAAACCTCCTACCTCATGTATATCTCTAACCAACCTTTGGGATCTGAAATGATTGAATTCAGATGACTCATTGTGTCCCTTGGATAATGCACAGAGCTTGGGGGAACAAATCTGAGCAAGAAGAGTTTTTCTTTACTCATTATGCCACGTGAGCCATGATACTTCACTACCTTCACACTTACTTGACTTCATAAAAATATACTGCCTAACCTGTTTAACCAGGCAGGCCTCCAAGAAGTGACCTTCTTTTTCCTTTTAAACCATAGATTCTTGACTAAATTTTAAAAGAAGAAAACCAGTTCCTTGCCAAGGGACTTTATGACTATGTTACTAGCCAATAAACCAAGGAACTATGAAAAGTAGTTGTTCCATACCTTTACCAGGAGAGCAATGGAACGCCCAGCCAACACAGCCTCTACGGTACAGTCACAATTTTAACTCTAGCAACAATGGAAAAACTTCTCCTCTGTCACTGGAACATTATTACATTTGACTTAATTTCTCTGTAGGATCCTTGAGAAAATACCATCTCAGACTGCTGTATAGCACAGGGAACTCTATTCAAGACTCTGTAATGACTTATATGGGAATAGAATCTAAGAGTGGATACATGTATATATAACTGACTCACTTCGTTGTATGGCAGAAACTAACACAATATTGTAAATCAAACTAAAGCACATTCAGAATAAGAATTTTGAATAAACAGAACATCTCTTTATAAGGTTTTATGTTTCGCTTTTTGGAAAGCAGCTAAACACAGCATGTTGGATACCTCTATTGCTGAAGTGTCGGTACAGGAAAGAATAAAACTGTAAAGAGGGAATAGAGAAAGAGAAAACCCTTTCCCTAAGAAATACCAACAGGGGAAAAAAGGTCTTCATGTTCATAATGTGGTAGTAAGGCCTCGGTCCTGTGTTTTATCAGATATAAAGCAAGTAGCAGCAGCAGTTAAATAAGATATATTAGAATTAGGAATAATGGGAGCATGCTGCTGCTGTTGCTAAATCGCTTCAGTCATGTCCGACTCTGTGCGACCCCATAGACGGCAGCCCACCAGGCTCCTCCGCACCTGGGATTCTCCAGGCAAGACTGACTATAATTTAAGACTTAAGCCATGTCTTAGGCCAAGAATGTTTATTTGTTTGAGTTACAGTATAAGAAATACTGGGTTAAGAAGATACCAAAAAAAAAGGCATGAATGATAGCTTGATACTAATTTTCTTCAACTAATTTCTAGGATGTTCTTGAGTATTGTACACTGACTCAAATTCCCTTAATTTGTGTCTGTTTCAGGTAGTAAATTAGAAATAAATGTCATCTCACTTGTGGGAGAAGAAATGAATAAAATATTGAAATGCCTCCCTTTCTTTCCACCGGCTGAGAAATCTTTCTGAGAACATGTAATTCAACTAAAAGGAGTAAAAAAAAACAAAACCAAGGCTTGGATCTGAGATCCTATGGGAAAAATATGGTCACATAAACTTTTTCCTGATATTCTCAATGCAAATATTTAAAATTCTAAGAGACACTAAAATTTTTCTTTTGGATAGTCTATCTAGAAACATAATAAAATCAAACATATAGGTATGCTGTTAAAAACTGTTCAGAAATACTGATTATTTGTAAAGTTCTAATAATCTTTGCTGATAACATATTGACATACTTATTATATATCAAATGTTATATATAAAGAGCAGGGATTAGGTGAAGGAAAGCTAAAGAATGATTAAAAATATGTTTTCCTTAAAACATGTAATCAAAGTCAGGTTTTGAAGGGACACAAATTCTAAGAATACAGGAAGAAACAGATAAATTACAGTGTCCGTGATGTTTACCCTTTCTTCCTTGTTTTTCAGCACTGGACAGCACAGTGACCCTAACCTTGTGCAGGAAAATGGAATGCAATTCTTTCCAAAGCTTGAAAACTTCAGAAAATGCTCTGAGTCGCATCCACTTTTGTTAATGCGTATATACCAAGAAGAGAAATTAAATTCATTCAGTGGCATCTCATTATGTTGCAACATACACAAAATACCTTGCACAATATTCAAAGGTAGTTTATGATGGAAAAAAAATTTTATAGTGGCAATATATAGATAAGCAGAAGTAATTTGGAAAATGCAGGTCACACTAGGTGCAAAAAAAGTCTTGGCTTTGCTGACTCTACAAAAGTTATCACACTTTACACTTCTTGAGGAAAATGAAAACCTTGTAGTGTTTTTGATGAAGGGAATGGGGTATGAAAGAGTTTCCTCTTTCATGAAATAACATGATTTTTTTCTGTCTCCCTCCCTCCCTCCCTTCCTTCCTCTCTGTCCCTCCCTCCTTCCCTGTCTTCCTTCTTTCCTTCCTTTCTCCCTAGTCTGCTACTTTTTGTCATTTATTTTTCAACAACCATTTACAAGCAACTGTACATCTCATGCATCATATTAGGTTTACTGTGAATGAAGGTGACTGGAGAGCAGGATGTGTGCCAGGGCAGAAGGGAGAGCTGTCTCGAAAGATAGACTAACTTTCTGCTGTTGAGGACACTGAATGTCAGATTAAATTATGATAATAGCTAGTATTCATTGAGTGCATGACTCTTCCAAATGTTTTGCATATTTTGACAATTAACTCTTTCAAGTATCTTAAGAAGTAAGTACTATTATTACTCATTTTATGGGTAGGGAAACTGAGGCACAGAGAGCTTAAATAACTTGCCCAGGGTCACACAGAGGTATGTGGCAGAGCTAGAATGTGAATTTCAGGCTGTCTGGCTTTACAGTTTCTGCTTTTAACCATGAGACAACCCTGTGAGTAGATGTCAACTTTATTTTGCAGGCAGTCAGGAGTCATTTTGTTCTTGGGCTTGCAAAATAAGGATAATAGCAAAAATACCTACCTCAGAGTGTTGAAGTGATTTCAGTTCAGTTCAGTTCAGTTCAGTTGCTCAGCCGTGTCCGACTCTCTGCAACCCCATGAATCACAGCACGCCAGGCCTCCCTGTTCATCACCATCTCCCAGAGTTCACTCAGACTCATGTCCATGGAGTCCGTGATGTCATCCAGCCATCTCATCCTCGGTCGTCCCCTTCTCCTCCTGCCTCCAATCCCTCCCAGCATCAGAGTCTTTTCCAGTGAGTCAACTCTTCTCATGAGGTGGCCAAAGTACTGGAGTTTCAGCTTTAGCATCATTCCTTCCAAAGAAATCCCAGGGCTGATCTCCTTCAGAATGGACTGGTTGGGTCTCCTTGCAGTCCAAGGAACTCTCAAGAGTCTTCTCTAACACCACAGTTCAAAAGCATCAGTTCTTCGGTGCTCAGTCTTCTTCACAGTCCAACTCTCACATCCATACATGACCACAGGAAAAACCATAGCCTTGACTAGACGGATCTTAGTCGGCAAAGTAATGTCTCTGCTTCTGAATATACTATCTAGGTTGGTCATAACTTTCCTTCCAAGGAGTAAGCGTCTTTTAATTTCATGGCTGCAATCACCATCTGCAGTGATTTTGGAGCCCCCAAAAGTAAAGTCTGACACTGTTTCCCCCATCTATTTCCCATGAAGTGATGGGACCAGATGCCATGATCTTCATTTTCTGAATGTTAAACTTCAAGCCAACTTTTTGCTCTCCTCTTTCACTTTCATCAAGAGGCTTTTAGTTCCTCTTCACTTTCTGCCATAAGGGTGGTATCATCTACATATCTGAGGTTCTTGATATTTCTCCCGGCAGTCTTGATTCCAGCTTGTGTTTCTTCCAGTCCAGCGTTTCTCATGATGCACTCTGCATAGAAGTTAAATAAACAGGGTGACAATAGACAGCCTTGACGTACTCCTTTTCCTATTTGGAACCAGTCTGTTGTTCCATGTCCAGTTCTTACTGTTGCTTCCTAACCTGCATACAGATTTCTCAAGAGGCATGTTAGGTGGTCTGGTATTCCCATCTCTTGAAGAATTTTCCACAGTTTATTGTAATCCACACAGTCAAAGGCTTTGGCATAGTTAATGAAGCAGAAATAGATGTTTTTCTGGAACTCTCTTGCCTTTTCCATGATCCAGCAGATGTTGGCAATTTGATCTCTGATTCCTCCACCTTTTCTAAGACCAGCTTGAACATCAGGGAGCTCATGGTTCACGTATTGCTGAAGTCTGGCTTGGAGAATTTTGAGCATTACTTTACTAACATGTGAGATGAGTGCAATTGTGTGGTAGTTTGAGCATTCTTTGGCATTGCCTTTCTTTGGGATTGGAATGAAAACTGACCTTTTCCAGTCCTGTATTTAATAATAATAAATAAGTAATATTTAATAATAATATTTCAGAAGTAGTTTTCAAAAGTTATAATGTGCCATATAGTATTATTGATATTCAAACAGTAATTATAAAACAAGGATTCAAATAAATAAAATCTTGGCTAGTCACTGTTTACCAGTGGGCATAACCCTCACTGATATTATCAGCCAAGTACTGAACGTGATGAAATGAATGACAAAAATTCAAGAAGGAAGGGGCGAAGTGAGTGGGAAAGGATAATGATGGTCATCATAGTGATACTGCTGGAGAAACTATGATCCATGCAACAAGTATTGTTGAGTGCTCACTCTGATAATGGGTGCTCAATCGGATTCCAAAGAAGGTCTCCGCCATCACATGCTTGCAGCGATCGTTAAGATTTGTACCACACTTCATGATTTATGAAAAGTTCTCAAAACCTTTACTGCATTTGATCGTATCATTCCTTGAAAAATCTGCATGAGAGATAAAATTATTCCCCTTTTCTAGGTCAGGAGTTGAAGCTCAGGGAACTTGAGTGACTTTTCCAGTGTCACATGAGGAGAATGCATTAATACAAGAGGCAGAACTTCAACCTAGATCTCCTGCTTTCTCCATCACCATTTTTTATGCAAGGCCAGGCTGTGTCATAGCATAATAATAATATTTGAGCACTCACTCTGTGCCAGGTATTGTTCAAAGGGCTTTACATAAATTAGCTCATTCAACACTCACAACAAACCCCTGCAAGACATGTCCCATAATGCTTCTGGGAAAATACCAGGCTGTTTGTTAAGTAATGCATTTGACACACATTGGTAGACTTCTCTTAGCCTGAGATTGCCTCTGTTAGGGCATTCAGTTCTGTGATTAGTGAGTCTGCACCCTTGAGATGAGGGAACTAGCCTCTAGCAGATAATTCTTTCTGAGCTGCTCTGAGAGTAACAGTGGGAGAAAATGTTTCTTCCTGTTAGGGGAGAAGAAAGATTAGTGCCGTTGGAATCCTCTTCTGAAAACTTAGCTCTGTGTCTCTCCCACCTCAGTAGTAACCTGTCGAGATTCCTACAGAATGAGTCTAATGACTAAGTCTGCCTCTTTCACAATCGAGATGTGAGAAAGTTGAGATGACTCCCTCCCCTGACATACTAGCCTGGGTCAAGGCTAGAACATAAATAGCAGAAAATGGAATGAGTGAGTGATAGCACCCAGCTGGAAACCAGAAACCTGGCACCTTCTGACCTTGCTGTTAGTACATGTTCTTTTTAGAAACAGAAAGATTGTTCAAGGGGAACAGCAAGAACTGATCATTGATAACAATTCAATAGTCATAAGGGGAATAAAAGTTTAAAAATAAACTCTAGGGAATTTATATGAGGTCTTTATGGGGGTGAAGGTCACAGATGGTATATAATAGCACTGATTTTCCAAAGGCATTTAAGAGGAAAGAGAAACTATGGAGATATTTGATCGTCACTCTAACTCCCCCAACCTTGTAACCCTAGGACTTCAGCTGTGGAACTGCATACCTCAAATCAGGTGGCTCAAACTGGCCTGATGGTTCACTCCTCTTTTTTTTTTTTTGGCCAATAAAGAACTGAGAGTTGCATTCTCATATACCGAGCAAAGGGCTTCCCTGGTGGCTCAGATGGTAAAAAATCCACCTTCAATGCAAGAGACCTGGGTTTGATCTCTGGGTGGGGGAAGATGCCCTGGAGAAGGGAACAGCTATCCACTCTAGTATGCTTGCCTGGGAAAATCCATAGACAGAGGAGCCTGGTGGGCTACAGTCCATGGTGTTGCAGAGTCAGACATGACTGAGTGACTGACACTTTCACATCCAGCAAATGCCATATTTTGAGTTTAGAATATCAATACATTGTTTTTTTGAACAGAACATTCTCTTCCTATTACTGGAGCTTTGTGTGTGAATGCACACGTGTGTTTTTGGTGGTGAAGAAGGTAAGGGTGGGTTTGAATTAGAGTAGGAAAAAAGATAGTTTTCCACATAAAAGAAAGTTTTATTTTTGATTCTATTTTTATTTCTCTAAGCATATAGTTTTTCTTCTCACTAATAATGTTTCTTAGGAATCAAAGCAACAGATTAACCACACTTTAAAAATGTTCAAATTTGCTGACACGAGAGAAGAGAAGGGATGGAAAACAGAAAGCACTTTCCTCACTAAACAGAAAACTTTATAAAGTTTTTGAAAAGCACTTCCAGTGAATAAGCTGTAATGACTGGTTGGGACATTGAGTTGTTGTTTTTTTTTTAATAAAGATAACGAATGCAGACATTTGACAATTAATAAAGAGATAACGCTGGAGCCAAAATGATGTTGGGCACTCAGAGTGGATTTCAGTTTAAAAAATAAAGGAAAAAGAAAAACTCCAGATACTCTGAAAATGTATTTTATGAGAAAGAAGAAACACTGAGACAATTAATCAAGTGAAAGAACTTATAAATGCACTTCAGTTTCCTCTGTAATAAATAACCAGTAATAAACTTCAGGCGAGTATATGCGCCTTGGTTCTGTCTCGTCCACAACAAAGATTGGGAGTGACGGACATTAAAGCCCTCGGCGTGTCACAGCTCTCGGGTCTTGGACAGACTGTGTTATAGCTCTCAGGTCTCGAACGGACCATGTTATAGCTCTTAGACAAGTGAGTGTTACAGCTCAGTGTTACGGCTCTATTTTATTTAGATAATAGCAGGAAAATCCATCTTCAGGGCTTGAGGGCATGTCAACCCAAAGACACGAAGAGAAGAACGCTGCAGCGCACAGGGGAGAGAGAGAATGAGCTTTGGCTCCTCTTTTTATACGTTTTTTTTTCCTCCCTGGGCCTGTCCTGTGTAAACTGGGCCAGCCAGGAGTGTTGTTTGTTTCACCTGAAGTCCTCACTCCGGTCCACAGACCTTCCTTTCTTCTATTTTCACGGGCTTTTCTCTTCCTTACATTTGAGCCACCACCATTCTGGACTCTTTTCCCTATTCTAACTACCTATCACTAATGTGGTAGGTGGATGTTGCCTTTGATACCTTTTTCCATCCTCTCTTAGTATATGCATTAGTGCAATTTGAATTTAGCTCCAAGGTGGACTTTGATTGGCTGAATTTCATGCCCTTTGCTAGTGATTACTTTGAGAACCCAAAGCTAAGCCAATCTTTACACAGCTTTTGCCTGGTGCCTTTAGTGAGCACCTTTGAACAATCAGATTGAAGAAGGACCTTTGTTCCATGACTGGGAAAGAGACACACTTCATTTTCCTCTGCATGTGAAAAAAGGAGCACGTAGCCTTGTTTATCATTGGCAGTTCCCTTGTGGCTCAGCTGGTGAAGAATCTGCCTGCAATGTGGGAGACCTGGGTTCAATTCCTGGATTGGGAAGATCCCCTGGAGAAGGGAAAGGCTACCCACTCCAGTATTCTGACCTAGAGAATTCCATGGTCTGTATAGTCCATGGGGTCGCAAAGAGTTGGACACGACTGAACGACTTTCACTCACTTTGCAGTCATTAGGCTGGCGAGAAGGAAAGGATCTAGGTCCTTGATGACATCACCAACTTGCTGGATTAAACTACTGTGGTGTCTGCTCTTCACCAGCCAGCCATATACTTGAACCAATACATGTCTTTGCTGATTTTCAGGCACTTGTTTTAAAACCGTTTTGACACATAAAGCTGAATGGTGCTATGAAGACCTACAAGACCTTTTAGAACTAACACCCCAAAAAGATGTACTTTTCATTATAGGAGACTGGAATGCTAAAGTAGGAAGCCAAGAAACACCTGGAGTAACAGGCAAATTTGGCCTTGGGTATGGAATGAAGCAATGCAAAGGCTAATAGAGTTTTGCCGAAAGAATGCACTGTTCATAGGAAACACCCTCTTCCAACAACACAAGAAAAGACTCTACACATGGACATCACCAGATGGTCAACACTGAAATCAGATTGATTATACTCTTTGCAGCCAAAGATGGAGAATCTCTATACAGTCAGCAAAAACAAGACTGGGAGCTGACTGTGGCTCAGATCATGAACTCCTTATTGCCAAATTGAGACTTAAATTGAAGAAAGTAGGAAAAACTGCTAGACCATTCAGGTATGACCTAAATCAAATACCTTATGACACAGTGGAAGTGAGGAATAGATTTAAGGATCTAGATCTGATAGACAGAGTACCTGATGAACTATGGATGAAGGTTCGTGACATTGTACAGGAGACAGGGATTAAGACCATCCCCATGGAAAAGAAATGCAAAAAAGCAAAATGACTATCTGGGGAGGCCTTACAAATAGCTGTGAAAAGAAGTGAAAAGCAAAGGAGAAAAAGGAAAGATATTCCCATTTGAATGCAGAGTTCCAAAGAATAGCAAGGAGAGATTAAAAAAAGGCTTCCTCAGCAATCAATGCAGAGAAATAGAGGAAAACAACAGAATGGGAAATACTAGAGATCTCTTCAAGAAAATGATAGATACCAAGGGAAAATTTCATGCAAAGATGGGCTCAATAAAGGACAGGAATGGTAGAGACCTAACAGAAGCAGAAGATATTAAGAAGAGGTGGCAAGAATACACAGAAGAACTGTACAAAAGGATCTTCACAGCCCAGATAATCACAATGGTGTGATCACTCACCTAGAGCCAGACATCTTGGAATGTGAAGTCAAGTGGGCCTTAGAAAGCATCACTACGAACAAAGCTAGTGGAGGTGATAGAATTCCAGTTGAGCTATTTCAAATCCTGAAAGATAATGCTGTGAAAGTGCGAACCTCAATATGCCAGCAAATTTGGAAAACTCAGCAGTGGCCACAGGACTGGAAAAGGTCAGTTTTCATTCCAATCCCAAAGAAAGGCACTTCCAAAGAATGCTCAAACTACCACACAGTTGTACTCATCTCACATGCTAGTAAAGTAATGCTCAAAATTCTCTAAGCCAGGCCTCAGCAATACGTGTACCATGAAATTCCTGATGTTCAAGCTGGTTTTAGAAAAGGCAGAGGAACCAGAGATCAAACTGCCAACATCTGCTGGATCATGGAAATAGCAAGAGAGTTCCAGAAAAAACATCTATTTCTGCTTTATTGACTATGCTAAAGCCTTTGACTGTGTGGATTACAATAAACTGTGGAAAATTCTGAAAGAGATGGGAATACCAGACCACCTGACCTGTCTCTTGAGAAACCTGTATGCAGGTAAGGAAGCACCAGTTATAACTGGACATAGAACAACAGACTGGTTCCAAATAGGAAAAGGAGTACGTCAAGGCTGTCTATTGTTACCCTGCTTATTTAACTTCAATGCAGAGTACATCATGAAAAGCGCTGGGCTGGAAGAAGCACAAGCTGGAATCAAGATTGCTGGGAGAAATATCAATAACCTCAGATATGCAGATGATACCGCCTTTAAGAGCCTCATGATGAAAGTGAAGGAGGAGAGTAAAAAAGTTAGCTTAAAGCTAAACACTCAGTAAACTAAGATCATGGCATCTGGTCCCATCACTTCATGGCAGATAGATGGGGAAACTGTGTCAGACTTAACTTTTGGGTTCCCCAAACACTGCAGATGGTGACTGCAGCCACGAAATTAAAAGACGCTTACTCCTTGGAAGAAAAGTTATGACCAACCTAGATAGCATATTTAAAAGCAGAGATATTCTCAACAAAGATCCATCTAGTCAAGGCTATGGCTTTTCCAGTGGTCACGTATGGATGTGAGAGTTGGCCTGTGAAGAAAGCTGAGTGCCGAAAAATTGATGCTTTTGAACTGTGGTGTTGGAGAAGACTCTTAAGAGTCCGTTGGACTGCAAAGAGATCCAACCAGTCCATTCTAAAGGGTATTCATTGGATGGACTGATGTTGAAGCTGAAACTCCAGCACTTTGGCCACCTCATGCAAAGGGCTGACTCATTGGAAAAGACCCTGATTCTGAGAGGGATTGGGGGCAGGAGAGAAGGGGACGACAGAGAATGAGATGGCTGGATGGCATCACCGACTCGATGGACATGGGTTTGGGTAGACTCTGGGAGTTGGTAATGGACAGGGAGGCCTGGCGTGCTGCGATTCATGTGGTCACAAAGAGTTGGACACGTCTGAGCGACTGAACTGAACTGAAATACTGTAAGTCTTTACTCTCAGTGATGAACACTGGGGATAAAGAGAGAAACTTAAAATTCATGCAATATTAACACTTCTTTCTGTGAAAAACATATAAGTACAAATGAAAATTTTATTTTAACTTAAAATTTAAATCTTTGACCATTTAAGATTTTACTCATGAGAGGGTAAAATCTCATGAGGAACAATATCTAAAGTATCTTTGTGTTCCCAGTGCTTAAAATGGAAATTGAATAAATGAATTATTCCATATAAACAGTGTCTCTACCACATGCATTTTAACTAATACTGTACTTATGTTCGTGTCTGACTCTGTGACACTATGGACTGTAGTCTGCTAGGCTCCCCTGTTCGTGGGATTCTCTAGGCAAGAATAACGGAATGGATTGCCATGCCCTCCTCCAGGGGATCTTCCTGACTCAGGGATCCAACCCGTGTCCCAATGTCACCTGCATATAGCCTATATGCACTCAGTGGTTTGCAATCTCTTTAAAATTGTGACATTTGGTTGCTTGATTTTGAATACATGGAACTCTCAGTGAGCTCACAGCCTAGTGGGGGAAGACAGATATAAATAACCATTTATGATATAAAGCAATAGATTTAGGAATAAAATGCTCCCAAGGCCTGGAGGAAAAGAGCACCTGGATTTGACTGCAGTGTGGCCTTATCGAGAAAATATTTCCAGATAATAACATTCTTAAGAGTTGTGTAATAGTTTGCCTGGCAAGCATGAGGAATGGGGTGGTGAAGAGGCTGCATTCTAGGCCAAAAGAATAGCATATGCAAAAAGAGTTATGTGGAAAATAAATTGTGGTGTGTTTAAGAAAATCTAAATACTGGAACATTTCTGCAGAGGAACAGAAAGGAATCAATATTTGCTAAGCAACTAAGTTGTGCTAGGGCCTGAGCCAGGTTACTATATATGATCTTATTTAATTCTCACGACAAACATTTCATAGATTAGGAACAGAAGGCTCAAGTAGCCCTGGTGATTTGGTTATTTCTACACATTTGGTAAACAGTGAAGCTAGGGTTTGAATATGGATAAGTCTGGGGTTGATAGTCAGGTCTTTCTCGCTAAAATGTGATGCCTATCTGAATCTTAGGGCACACAGAGGCCACACCAGGAGATAAAGCTTAAAATTTAGGGATGTCACATATGAGGAGACCTGTGTTCCTTACTAAGAAATTTGGATCTAATAGAGTATGTGTCTACTGAGTTGCTCAGTCGTGTCTGACTCTTCACAGCCTCATAGTCTGTAGCCTGCCAGGCACCTCTGCCCATGGCATTTTTCAGGCAAGAATATTGGAGTAGGTTATCATTCCCTTCTTGAGGGGATCTTCTAACCCAGGGATTGAACTCAGGTCTCCTGCATTGCAGGCAGATTCTTTACCATCTGAGCCAACAGGGAAGCCCCATACTTATAGAGTATGGAGATATCCAATAGGGAGTTGGAAGTACAAGACTGAGATTATTTAGAAGGTGACAAAAATTTTGTCGATTATCATCCTTTTGGTTGTATTCATCATATATACAGTTAAAATCATTCAGTGATAATTTTAGGGCTTAAAGGGGAGAAGGCCCAAACAAAGCTTTGGGATATAAAATTTAGGGGAATTTATGAAGAAAACAGCCAAAGAAGGAAATAAAGAATGTGCCGAGAATTAGGAAAGAAACCAAGAAAGAGTGGTGAGTTGGAAGTCAAAAGAGTTCAGAATTTCAACACAGCCATGGTGACAGTGTTAGTCTCTTGGCTGTGTCTGGCTCTTTACAAGCCCGCCAGGCTCCTCTGTCCATGGAATTCTCCAGGCGGGAATACTGGAGTGGGTTGCCATTCCCTTCTCCAGGGTGCTTTCCAACCCAGGAATTGAACTTGGGTCTCTTGCATTGCAAGCAGATTCTTTACTGTCTGAGCCACCAGGGAAGGCCCTGGTACCCGTGATAGTTAAAGATATCAAATATTTCAGGAGAAAGTAACAATCAAGGTTCAATAATGTAGATTACCCCATCCCTATTCCTACTGTAGTCCAGTAAGTGATGAGGGGCAGGGGGTGGGTATGATTGAAAAGCAGCTTTTCAGGAATTTACTGGTGGTCCTTCTGCTGCAGCAGTCATGGGTTCAATCTTGGGTCAGAGAACTAAGATCCTGTAAGCCATACAGCATGGTGAAAAATGAAAAAACTTCTCACTCAACTTTATAAGAACATTCTTACAAGAGTGGTCCCCTAATGGGAACAATATATTTTGGAGACAGTGATACTGAAATCTGAGTTGGAGAAAACCTCAGAAGTTGCTTAGTCTCTGTCTTACATAATGGATGAACCTGGCTGTATCCTCATGCCAACACTTGCCCAAATATACAAGAGGCTTACTTCTGATATCACTGAGGTTAGAGGTCTATAAAACACCTGACTGCTCTTGTTTATGTCATTTTCTCTTTATAATGTATCACTAAAAACAAGAATAATTCACATACTTGTATTATCTTCATGACATCTCACAAGCTTCAAAGCACTCTCACACATATTTATAATTGAATTGTCTCCATAACCTGTGAAATAGGCAAAGAAATAAGTGTTCCATTTTGTAGATAAGCAAACAGAGGCTTAGTGTGGTTAATAGAAATTAACCCAAGATTCCTTAGAGGTGGATTCATGGGGTGAGAAGAAAAAAATCAGCTCTGATTCCTAGTCTTCTCTCAGTCACAGTACCTTTAACAGGTGATTATATATATTGGGTTCTAGTATCTCCCTCTTTTTCATTTTTTTGGATAAAACGTATTTCTTCAACTCTGCAGTAATCCTCAAAGAATGCACTCTAGATTTACATTTCTTCTGACTGAATCTTAGTAGAGATGGCCTACAGGGCTGAATCTTTCAGTGGAGATGACCCATGAGCAGTGATTCGTCCCAGGTCAGTTACCTGGCATTTGGACCATATGCCAGGACCTGCAGTGAAGATTAAGGGACGAGTGCTTCCTGTTTAAATGAGTGACCTCTCCTTTACAGCTGGATAAACTGGTGCCACAGTTCTATATTCATAGCATGTAGACAAGGGATTAGAGAGTCATGTGGGTAATTGAACCACTATAGAAAGTCAATCTGGTTATTTCAGGCCAGTTGAGTAGGTTTTCCTTTTGCTTGCATTCTCTACACATACAGTTTTCTGTCCTGGTTAATTGATGAGAAAGCTGCTGAGCTGGCTCTTTACTGCCCCTGCTCTTTTTTCTTTAGAGGCGCTGTTTAGAGTAAAAAGGAATATGTCTGTGACAAATTGATGATTTATCTGTCTTATACCTAAGGCTTCCCAGCTGGCTCAGTGGTGAAGAATCTCCCTGCTAATGGAAGGAGATGCAGGTTCAGTCCCTGGGTTGGGAAGATCCCTTAGAGGTGGAAATGGCAACCTACTCTAGTGTTCTTGCCTGGAAAATCCCATGAACAGAGAAGCCTGGAGAGCTATAGCCCATGGGGTCACAAAGAGTTGGACGCGACTGAGTGACTGAGCATGCACACACGCATCTTACACTTAAAGATATTTGATCTTTCTGCCAAAGTGATGCTATCAAGTCCTTATCTAACTGTTCCAACACATATGCTCTCACACACACATTCACATACACACACACAGATTGAATGAGATTCCCATATATACTATGGATAAAAGGAAGAAATCGCTAAGATCGCTTCTAATTGGCTGTGTCTTGCTCTTTTATGGGTATGCATGACAAAAGTCACAGGCTTTAGAAAGGAACAAACTGCTTTCCTTCCATTCTGTTTTATCTTGGATTAACTCATTATACTTTCTTTGACTCCTCTCTTTCCTCTCCTTATAAACTCAGCACCAACAAATGTGATCTGCATACAATCCCATTCAAGTTAACCTCTTTTAGTGCCCACCCAATAATTTGGTTTCTCTGAGAGAGTAATCTGAATGAGGAAATATCTACAAGGCCGTTTGGCAAGACATGAAATTTTCCATTCTTTTTGAAAACGAATGAAAAGGCAATTATTGCCTCATGCTGTTCCACAAAAACTGCTCTCCACTTCCTGAACAGAAGCCTTGGCTGCTGCCTTTTATCCTCAGCCACTCCCTGGCTTCTTGGCTTAATGTTATCTGACCAACATTGAGACAAACATATCTGTGGGTCTGAGGAAGTGAATGCATTTTTCCACTGGCAACAGTCATTGTACAAGCAGAGAACACTTGTTGAGTGTGTACTATTACCAGGAATGAAAGGACATGGAGGTAGATGAGACAATCATGCTCTTTGCAGAGAGCTCTCTGTCTAGTAGGTAAGACTACCATGAGAGTAAATTTGGTCATTTCCATTTGTGAGACTCTCAAACTCAAAGAAACTCATGTTACATATAGAGATAGAGAAGACTATGGAATCAGCTTTGGCAAAGAATCTGCCTGCAATGCAGGAGACCCAGGTTTGATCTGGGAAGACTCCCTGGAGAAAAGAATGGCAACCTACTCCATTATTCTTGCCCTGGAAATCCAATGGACGGAGGAGCCTAGTGGGCTACAGTCCATGAGATCACAGAGTGGGACATGGCTGAGTGACTAACAACACAAACAACATGGTGGTGAACAGGGAAGACTTTCTAGAAGACTTAAGCTCTGAGCTACATTTTGAAAAAGCAAGAGATCTCCAGAAAAACATCTACTTCTGCTTTATGGACTATGCCAAAGCCTTTGACTGTGTGGATCACAATAAACTGTGGAAAATTCTGAAAGAGATGGGAATACCAGACCACCTGACCTGCCTCTTGAAAAATCTGTATGCAGGTCAGGAAGCAACAGTTAGAACTGGACATGGAACAGCAGACTGGTTCCAAATAGGAAAAGGAGTACATCAAGGCTGTATATTGTCACCCTGCTTATTTAGCTTATATGCAGAGTACATCATGTGAAATGCTGGGTTGGATGAAGCACAAGCTGGAATGAAGATTTCCAGGAGAAATATCAATAACCTCAGACATGTAGATGACACCACCCTTATGGCAGAAAGCGAGGAAGAACTAAAAAGCCTCTTGATGAAAGTGAAAGAGGAGAGTGAAAAGTTGGCTTAAAACTCAGCATTCAGAAAACTAAGATCATGGCATCTGGTCCCATCACTTCATAGCAAATAGATGGAGAAACAATGGAAACAGTGAGAAATTTTAATTTCTTGGGCACCAAAATCACTGCAGATGGCAACTGCAGCCATGAAATTAAAAGATGCTTGCTCCTTGGAAAAAAGCTATGACCAACCTAGACAACATATTAAAAAGCAGAGACATTACTTTGCCAACAAAGGTCTGTCTAGTCAAAGGTTTTTCCAGTAGTCATGTATGGATATGAGAGTTGGACTAAAGGAAAGCTGAGCACTGAAGAATTGATGCTTTTGAACTGTGGTGTTGGAGAAGACTCTTGAGAGTCCCTTGGACTGCAAGGAGATTCAACCAGTCCATCCTAAAGGAAATCAATCCTGAATATTCATTGGAAGAAATAATGCTGAAGTGTAAACTCCAATACTTTGGCCACCTGATGGGAAGAACTGACTCACTGGAAAAGACTCTTATGCTGGGAAAGACTGAAGGTGGGAAGAGAAGGGGGTGGCAGAGGATGAGATGGTTGGATGGCAATCACTGACTTGATGGACACCAACTCTGAGAGTTGGTGATGGACAGGGAAGACTGGCATGCTGCAGTACATGGGATCTCAAAGAGTTGGACACGACTGAGCAACTGAACTGAGGTTTTCAAAGATAAGTATAGATTGTCAGATGGATAACAGGGAAAGTGGAGATGGGGTTGTAGGGAAGGGCATGAAAGGAAATGAGATTTGTAATAAAGACAAGGGTCAGTGCATTATATCTCTGGGAACATGACCAGATTTTCAGTTAAAGACATCATTTTGACTCTACCTGGATGATGGATTTGAATGCAAGTGCTGGAAACAATTATGTATTTATTTAAATTTGGTGTTGCCAAACTACCTTCAGGCCAATCAGGCCCAGCAAGGATCTGTTTTTGCAAATAAAGTTTTATTGAAACACAGATGCACCCATTTGTTTATGTATTGTCTATAGCTGCTTTCAGGAAATGGAAATCCACTCCAGAATTCTTCCTTGGAAAATTCCATGGACAGAAGAGCCTAGAGGGCTATAATCCATGAGGTTGCAAAAGAGTGAGACAGGACTTCATGACTAAACAACAACATAGCTGCTTTCATAGAAGGGCAGAGTTGGATACTTGCTACACAGATTGTATGGAGCACAGAGGAAAATTATCTGCTCTAAAAAGTGCCAGAATTAAGGTGATAAAGATTAATGACTTGAACTAAAAAGCTGGGGTAGTGGAAATAGAGAGGAGTAGGTGGTACAAGAGCTGTTCAGGAGGAAGCAAGGATAGGATTCCATGAGTGACTGGACTGGAGGGAAGGGCAGAGACATGAGAAACACAGGAGTCTGGGAAGATTCTGGGTTGCCATTCAACACTGTTTTAACATGTGTCTTGCGTAAAGATGCAAAAGAAGCTCTTTTTCCTCAAGGACCTGCAAATCTAGTAGATGAGATTATATGTGTACATAAAAATCTTTAAAACAAAAGTGAAAGAAATGAGGTCATGGAATTTCAGAAGAGAGGGATGCTGTTTAGATGAAAATCTACTGAAGGCTTAAAAGAAATGCAATGGTTTGAGTTTTGAAAATGAGGGAAGATTTGGGCACAGGGATGAATAGGAACAAGGGCCTCCTGGAGAAAGAGGATGCAGGAGCACACATAAGGATGTGGGCACCAGAGGAGGAAAACACGGCAAAGCCAATTTGAGGAGTATGGACTTTATTGGATATGCAATGAAAATCTGAAGGTTTTAAGCTGGAGAATGATAACATCAGAGCTGCAGTTTGGTTATTATGAAATTAGAATAAAGTTATTGAATAGAAAAAGAACCCCAAAAAGAAAAGAAACTAATATTTATCTTTCACAGCTTAACTATAATGATCTCTTGGTAAGTATTTGTTCTTAACTTCATGATCCCATCATACCCCAGGACTTCTAGAATTAGAGCTTTTATTATGCTGTGTTGTAATTGTTTACTTCTCTATAGAAAGTGAGAGGCCAGGGACTATGACATTCTTGGAGAAAGCACCTGTGGTGGTGAAGACTTGTCTGGGCTTGACTTTGATTTATCCTTACCCTCTCCATACCTTGTTAAAAGGACATAATAATAATTATGACTCATCCGAACATAACAATTGTAACTGCTGCTACAATGAATAATAATTGTAATGACTTGTTATGATTATTAGATGAGTTAATATGTGAAAAGCACTAATAACAGTGGCTGGCAAGTAGGAAGAGCCAAGGGCCAATAGATGCTATTGATTGTTAGTCCTAGTGAGTAGCTCAGTGTTTGGAAACTAATAAGGATTTTATTCAATGAGTGAATGTAAGTGCCTACAATAAGCCAGATGCTTTGTGTTGGCTTTATCCTCACCACACCCCTATGAGGAAGATATTATTTCTGATTTTAAGGAAGATGAAAGAGTTCTGATGGTAAATACAGAGCCATGATACAGAGAGACGTCAGTTCAGTTCGGTTCAGTCACACAGTCATGTCCGACTCTTTGCGAGCCCATGAATCGCAGCACACCAGGCCTCCCTGTCCATCACCATCTTTTGGAGTTCACTCACACTCACGTCCATCGAGTCCGTGATGCCATCCAGCCATCTCATCCTCGGTCATCCCCTTTTCCTCCTGCCCCCAATCCCTCCCAGCATCAGAATCTTTTCCAGTGAGTCAACTCTTCTCATGAGGTGGCCAAAGTACTGGAGTTTCAGCTTTAGCATCATTCCTTCCAGAGAAATCCCAGGGTTGATCTCCTTCAGAATGGACTGTTTGGATCTCCTTGCAGCCCAAGGAACTCTCAAGAGTCTTCTCCAACACCACAGTTGAAAAGCATCAATTCTTCGGTGCTCAGCCTTCTTCACAGTCCAACTCTCACATCCATACATGACCATAGGAAAAACCATAGCCTTGACTAGATGGACCTTAGTCGGCAAAGTAATGTCTCTGCTTTTGAATATATCATCTAGGTTGGCCATAACTTTTCTTCCAAGGAGTAAGCATCTTCTAATTTCATGGCTGCAGTCATCTGCAGTGATTTTGGAGCCCTCAAAAGTAAAGTCTGACACTGTTTCCACTGTTTCCCCATCTATTTCCCATGAAGTGATGGGACCAGATGCCATGATCTTTTTTTTCTGAATGCTGAGCTTCAAGCCAACTTTTTCACTCTCCTCTTTCATTTTCATCAAGAGGCTTTGTGGTTCCTCTTCACTTTCTGCCGTCAGGGTGGTGTCATCTGCATATCTGAGGTTATTGATATTTCTCCCAGCAATCTTGATTCCAGCTTGTGTTTCTTCCAGTCCAACGTTTCTCATGATGTACTCTGCATATAAGTTAAATAAGCAGGGTGACAATAGACAGCCTTGACATACTCCTTTTCCTATTTGGAAAAGGAGTCTGTTGTTCCATGTCCAGTTATAACTGGTGCTTCCTGACCTGCATACAGATTTCTCAAGAGGCAGGTCAGGTGGTCTGGTATTCCCATCTCTTTCAGAATTTTCCACAGTTTATTGTGATCCACACAGTCAAAGGATTTGGCATAGTCAATAAAGCAGAAATAGATGTTTTTCTGGAACTGTCTTGCTTTTTTCCATGATCTAGCAGATGTTGGTAATTTGATGTCTGGTTCCTATGCCTTTTCTAAAACCAGCTTGAACATCAGGGAGTTCATGGTTCATGTATTGCTGAAGCCTGGCTTAGAGAATTTTGAGCATTACTTTACTAGCATGTGAGATGAGTGCAATTGTGTGGTAGTTTGAGCATTCTTTGGCATTGCCTTTCTTTGGGATTGGAATGAAAACTGACCTTTTCCAGTCCTGTGGCCACTGCTGAGTTTTTCAAATTTGTTGGCATATTGAGTGCAGCACTTTCACAGCATTATCTTTCAGAATTTGAAACAGCTCAACTGAAATTCCATCACCTCCACTAGCTTTGTTCGTAGTGATGCTTTCTAAGGCCCACTTGACTTCACATTCCAAGATGTTTGGCTCTAGATTAGTGATCACATCACCATAATTATCTGGGTTGTGAAGATCTTTTTGTGCAGTTCTTCTGTGTATTCTTGCCACCTCTTCTTAATATCTTCTGCTTCTGTCCTTTATTGAGCCCATCTTTGCATGAAACATTCTCTTAGCATCTCTGATTTTCTTGAAGAGATCTCTATTCTTTCCCATTTTGTTGTTTTCCTCCATTTCTTTGCATTGATCGCTGAAGAAGGCTTTCTTATCTCTTCTTGCTATTCTTTGGAACTCTGCATTCAGATGTTTATATCTTTCCTTTTCTCCTTTACCTTTCACCTCTCTTCTTTTCACAGCTATTTGTAAGGCCTCCCCAGACAGCCATTTCACTTTTTTCCATTTCTTTCCCATGGGGATGGTCTTCATCCCTGTCTCCTGTACAATGTCATGAACCTCATTCCATAGTTCATCAGGCACTCCATCTATCAGATCTAGGCCCTTAAATCTATTTCTCACTTCCACTGTATAATCATAAGGGATTTGATTTAGGTCATACCTGAATGGTCTCGTGGTTTTCCCTACTTTCTTCAATTTCAGACTGAATTGGGTAATAAGGAGTTCATGATCTGAGCCACAGTCAGCTCCTGGTCTTGTTTTTGTTGACTGTATGGAGCTTCTCCATCTTTGGCTGCATAGAATATAATCAGTCTGATTTTGGTGTTGACCATCTGGTGATGTCCATGTGTAGAGTCTTCTTTTGTGTTGTTGGAAGAAGGTGTTTGCTATGACCAGTGCATTTTCTTGGCAAAACTCTATTAGTCTTTGCCTTGCTTCATTCTGCATTCCAAGGCCAAATTTGCCTGTTACTCCAGGTGTTTCTTGACTTCCGACTTTAGCATTCCAGTCCCCTATAATGAAAAGGACATCTTTTTTGAGTGTTAGTTCTAAAAGATCTTGTAGGTCTTCATAAAATCATTCAGCTTCAGCTTCTTCAGCATGACTGTTTGGGGCATAGACTTGGATAACTGTGATATTGAATGGTTTTCCTTGGAGACAAACAGAGATCATTTTGTCGTTGCCTTGAGAACCCCATGAACAGTATGAAAAGGCAAAATGATAGGATACCAAAGAGGAACTCCCCAGGTCATTAGGTGCCCAACATGCTACTGGAGATCAATGGAGAAATAACTCCAGAAAGAATGAAGGGATGGAGCCAAAGCAAAAGCAATACCCAGTTGTGCATGTGACTGGTGATAAAAGCAAGATCCGATGCTGTAAAGAGCAATATTGCATAGGAACCTGGAATGTCAGGTCCATGAATCAAGGCAAATTGGAAGTGGTCAAACAAGAGATGACAAGGGTAAACGTTGACATTCTAGGAATCAGTGAACTAAAATGGACTGTAATGGGTGAATTTAACTCAGATGACCATTATATCTACTACTGCAGGCAGGAATCCCTCAGAAGAAATGGAGTAGCCATCATGGTCAACAAAAGAGTCCAAAATGAAGTACTTGGATGCAATCTCAAGACAGACATACAAAACCCAATTTAATATGGAGCTGGTAGGAAAGGGAGAATTTAAAGAGAGGAGGGTAATGGATGGATTCGTCTGGAGGAGGTGAGAGACGGGCTGGGTCAAACGT
The DNA here is from genome assembly GCA_917880005.1 of Nanger dama. Taxonomy (NCBI): domain Eukaryota; kingdom Metazoa; phylum Chordata; class Mammalia; order Artiodactyla; family Bovidae; genus Nanger; species Nanger dama. The sequence goes on from CAKJTW010000002.1 coordinate 20,083,247, forward strand.
ACAGATGAAGGTCCTCAAGTGCTTTCCTGAGACAACACAGAGGAGATACTCTGGAGGATAAGGAAAGGGAAGTGAAACCATTAGCTGAGGGGAGGTGGGCAGGGATGGGAAGGCTGCTGAAGAGGGAATTGAAGAATATTGTATATTCTTGAGCTTAGGTGACTAGAGAGTGATGCTGCCATTTGTAGAGATATAAATATGCAGATTTGTTTTAGGGGGCATGAACTTGAGGGTTCAGTTTAGACATAAAGAGCTTGATGCTCCCACAACACTGAGCAATGTGTTGAAAATGTGGCTCCAGAGCTGGAGTGAGAGGTGGAAACTGGAGTGAAACCTAGGGATGTCATTTGACTGGAGGTGAGGCTAAGTCGTAAGCATGGCATCTATGAGCAGAGCACAGGGTTAGTCAGTCCGACAGACTGATTCTTGACTCAGCCTGAACAAGGGCTGGCCGACCGGGATCCCATGCCCATCCCCAGTGCCTATTCTCAGGTTGATTTGTGATAGTGAATGTCCTCATTGGCCAATAAGGACACAGAAAGGGGCCGATGTGCAGAGTCCTTTCCCAGGCTCTTCCTGCAGGAATGAGAAGCCTTGGGTGGAGACAGGTAAACTCTAATGAGGGGGAAGAAGAGACAGGAGGGGTGAAAGTGGGTCTGAAGGCATGCCTTTGATACTGGCAACAGAGCCCAAGCTCTCCTGGTATTACCAGGCACAGAGCTTTAGAAATGAATTGAATCTGCTTAAAACGAACCCTCCCTCCCAGAATCCAATGCAAATGAACTTATTTGGTCAAAGAGGGTCATAAACACATCATAAAATCTGACCTTTCCAAGAGGGGATTATCTATAAATAACTTTGGTGCTAGGCATAAGCCTGGTGGAGGGGCTGAGAGGAGGGTAATTTCCTCTACTCCCTGGGCATCTCGCTGAGATGCAAATAGCTGAAGGGCTTTGCAGAGGCTCAGTCGTAAGCCCCCGAGGTCCTACACCCAGTTCCCTCTGGCAGGGCTGCTTTCACTTTGACAGGGCTCCCTCCGCTTTGCTGAGCAATGGAATGTGGCTACCGGGAAAAGAATATTAAGATTTCTGTTGCTAAATATGTCACTGGTGAAGCTCCTTGTAAAATATTAATTGTGGCAATGTTGGAAATGCATAAAAGAACTGACAATCATGCTTGTTCAGACCACAGAAAGTTTAATTTCAAAAATGTGGTTTTGAATTTTTTAAACTTCTGCCTGTAAGCAATGGATTCATCAAAATCTTCTGAATAAAAGAAGAGCCCGTAATGGTACCCATTCAGTGTCATTAATGTGCAGGAGGTGAGTGATATGAGAAGGGTCTATATTATTTATGATGGGCCCATTTGTGAGCCAAATGATTTCACTAAAGCCCTTGTGCTGATAGTGGGGGGTATAAAAAGACACAGAGAGGAGGAAATGGAAATCCACTAGAGTGGTTGCTACAGATACAATCTCTTCAATTTCCAAGACAAGAAAGCATCTACGCTGGCCTTTTAGGGGGGTGTTAGTGGTGAAGACCTTGCCTGCCAATGCAGAAGACACAGGAGACCTGGGTCTGATCCCTGGGTCAGGAAGATCCCCTGGAGGAGGGCACGGCAACCCACTCCAGTATTCATGCCTGGAGAATCCCATGGACCGAGGAGCCTGGTGGTCTGTAGTCCATAGGGTCACAAAGAGTCAGACATGACTGAAATGACTTAACTACATGCATGCATGATCACCCACACAGTTACTCAGTAACCAATGTCGATGAAACCTTTTGTTGTTTGCCAGATCTGTAGTTCATTTCCTCTTTGTAATTTCCGTCTAGTAATCCTAAATATAGACTCTGGAAAGATGGCACTGATGAACCTATTTGCAGGGCAGCAATGGAAACGCAGAGATAGAGAACAGACTTGTGAAAAGAGTGTGGGAGGCGGAGGATGGGACAGATTGAGTAGCAAGGAAACATATATGTTATTGTATGTAAAATAGATAGCCAGTGGGAATTTGCTGTGTGACACAGGGAGCTCAACCCAGTGCTCTGTGACAACCTAGAGGGGTGGGATGGGTGAGAAATGGGAAAGAGGTTCAAGAGGGAAGGGACATACATATACTTGTGACTGATTCATATTGATGTATGGCAGCAACCAGCACAATATTGTAAAGCGATTATCTCCTAATAAAAAAAATAATTGCAATCATGAGATCTTATAACTGGGAGTTTTGTAAAGCTGATGGCATAAGAGAGATACTAATTTCATTGAGAGCAGGGACCATGTCTCATACTTTAAAAAAAGTTTTTGTTTTTTTTTTTTAACTCCAGTACTCATAGCACCTGGAAAAGGGTTGTTGCCTTTAATAAAGATGTAACAAATGTGGTTTAGAAAACTCATTCAACAGGAGGAATGTCACACTCAACTGGATAAAAATTAGTTTTTGTAAGTACGGGTGAAAATGTCTTAGATATTTCAACCTAAACTTGCCAAGGCTCAGACCAACGTGACATATTAGTACTTATTTCATAGGTGTGGGGGAAGCCATTAGGGGAAAACATGTCTAGAAAGACTCCCTGGGGAAGGGAAGTTTTCATTATTATTTTTAAAAATTGAGAAGATTTGGTGGCTGGAGAGGAAGGAGCTCTGTTCTTTGAGTCAGAAGCTTTTTGGAGTCTTCACCCACCAGCTACCAGCATGGCTCCTCATGTCCCCAAATGTCAAGTCTTAATATGTGAAATGGCAATCACAGTACAAGGAGGTGGGCAACCTGCTCAGTTTGTTGAAGGAGTGATTGATTCTCCCTCAAAGGTTGCTTGATGATTAATTCATTGAGATGATGACTGTGAAGCTCTTAACTTAGTACTGGGCACATTTTTGGTGCATAGTCACTGACAGTTGGCTTTGTTCATCCCACCCTCCCTGACTGCCCTGCACATACCGATTTCACAGGTGCAGACATAAGACCTAGACAGAGCAGATAAATCACTTCGCTGATGTCGTATAGCAAGTCTGTAATCCTACTAAGAACTGAAGTTGGCTCTCTTAGAGCCAATGGAGCCTTATTTGATTAGTTATTATTATAACTGGGGCTCCCGGTGGCTCAGTGGTAAAGAATCTGCCTGCAATGCAGGAGCTGCAGGAGACACTGCTAGCTCTATCCCTGGGTCAGGAAGTTTCCCTTGGGGGAGGGCACGGCAACCCACTCCAGTATTCTTGCCCGGGAATCCCACGGACAGAGAAGCCTGGCAGGCTACAGTCCGTGGGGTCAAAGAGTCTGACATGACTGAAGTGACTTAGCAGGCAAGCAAGCATTATTATAATTAGGTCCTGAAACATTCACCGAGTTCTCTATATTCTTGGAAAGGTAGCTCTTGCCCCACTGAAGTATAATCAAACCTGATCTAAATTGATTTCAATCGAGCACCATCTGGATGCACTAAGCACAAATTTACACGCCTGGAGCAATAGCATAAGTGCTTTGCCCTGCCAATAAATGGGTCCTGAAAGGGCTTTGGGGAAGCATTGTGTGAGGCAATATGACACGTGGCACTCTCTCCAGTGTACGTGCAGATACTTTGAGAGGAGGGCTGCTAGGCATAGCACAAGGGCTTAGGAAAACTAGGCATTCAGATGGCAAGGGGCTGGGCATTCTGATGACAAGAAGATGCACCATCCATACTCCAAGTGTCCAATTTATAAACCCTGCTCCGTATAACAACAAATTATTCCAAGCATTAAAAACTCACAGCATTAGGGAAGGTGGAATCTCCTCTAAGAATTTTTGAGCCATCAACTTCAGCAACAAGTAGTAAGATGAGTGTTCCTCTACCCTCCTGAAGGTCCTGCTTCCTTCTTAGATTCCATTTTAGTGTTTGGTAGCACTTTATGCGTTTATGGTTTTTAGCAGAGCAATCTGGAAGGGAAGAGTCTCTCTGTATCTTAGGCCCTTCACATACTCACCCTGTGTTTTCTTACACTGAATATAGAAGACTGTCAAAAATGCATGTTGAACCAATTAACATATTTACAGTTAAGAGGGAAAGAGGCAGGTCTAACACTGATCACCTTTTATGTTCTAGGCAGCGTATGCTGCACATTACAGGTGTTATTTCATTTAACCTTTACAGTTAAACTCATCAGTAATTTGCCCAATGTCACAAAATTATTAAGTGGCTGAGATTGGAGTCAACTAAGGTTATTTCAGACTCCAAGGACTACCCTCATTAAGAAAAAAGAAATCTTTCAGCAGCCATGAGAATGCCCTGCAAAGACCTTCCGCTACAGGGAGTGTAATAGGCCAAATGGCCCAGCATCAGGGACCAAAGACCCAGCTGCCGTTGTCAGTTGTACTCTGACAGCTATCTCCACTTTTCCAGAGGCCGTGTTTCCCACTGGCGACTCTCCAGCCAGTAGCTGTGAGCAGCATGGATGATAACACAGGCGGATTTGGCTTAAGGACAAAAATTCCTTAGACTGCATGGTTGCACCCAGCCCTCCATCTAGTGCATCTCTCTTTCACTGGGGTCAGACTTGCATCGTGGTCTGATGCTTCTTCCTGTTTCTTCCTACTTCCTCCTGGTTTTCTCTTTATAGACCTTGGCCCTATTGAAGAGCTTGCATGTTTATTAGCTTCTTGATGACTTTTTTAAAGAGGATCTGATTAACCTAAATACTCTCTCCATTCATACCTTAAGTTAGTTTTCATCAAACGTTTCCCCAGTACACTCCTAACTTAGAAGAGAATCGATGTGTAATCTTCATCTCTGGTGGTTTGGGGCCTGCCACAAGCCAGAGGTTTATGGGGAGCTTATGCTTCATTCTGCAATTACTTGTCCAGTGTTGCCTTCACCATAAGATAACAGGCCCTGGGAATCCAGGTCTGCAGCTATCTTGTTCACTGCTGCACCTCTCGTCTGGCATAGTGACTGGTTCATAGTAGGTGCTCAATAAATAAGGTCTGAATAAATTGGGAGGACAATCCTATTTATTTTTATACTGCATTATATAACTATATTTGTTTGACTTTTTAAAAAGGAAAACCTCTTATCCTTAGCCACACTGAGATTTAAATACCATTTTAAATGTAATATTTAGCCTTTACTCTTTAGCACATTGACACATACCCTGGGGGTTAAAAAAATCCCTGTTTGAAAGTTATGCGTGAACTAATTTGCCCAAAGACCAACACTAGGAAGAGAACCGAGACCTTTCAACTACTAGTTCAAGGTGATTTCCTTTCTAGGCACAATGATCTTTTGTATTTATACCTTGCTATTACATTCCATTTTGAGATTTTTTTTCTCTCCCACTTTGTCACTGGAGGCATTCCTGTTGTAATTAACCCAATTTGTTATTTTTCTCTGTATACATTCTGTTCCCTGCTACCTTTATTTAAGCTATGCCTATTCTGATTCTTACTTTTTAGTTTTTAGAGTATTTGGAAATGTGGGGAGGGAGGATTAGGGCAATCCTGGACATCCTTAGGCATTTTCTCTTCTCTCTGAATCACTGAGCAGATCTTTCACTCTGTCTTTGCTGAGGATGGAGTTTTGTTCTCATTAAGCTGTGGAGAAATGCCTTTTGTGGTGCAAATGGGTCATGCTGAACAGTGGTGTTTAATTATCCTCCCACCTCCATGCAGACCCTAACACACAGAGATGCTCAAAATATTCTCATCCTCTCTTAGCTGAGGTGAGTTGGAGAGTGCCAACTCTATCCTTCTAGTTCTGGCTAAAACTGTCCTCAGAGACATACTTGCCTCCCTTCCTCATATAACCCTTATCCAATCTATCAAGAACTCCTGTTGGTTCTATCTTGAAAATTTATCCAGAAACCAATTAATTCTCACCACCTTCACTCTGCCTTCCTGGAATAAGAGTCACCTCACCTCTACCTCAAGTTGTGTTGGAGAAGACTCTTGAGAGTCCCTTGGACAGCAAGGAGATCAAACCAGTCAATCCTAAAGGAAATCAATCCTGAATACTCATTGGAAGGATTGATGCTGAAGCTGAAGCTCCAATCCTTTGGCCATCTGTTGCAAAAAGCTAACTCACTGGTTAAAAACCAACTCACTGGTAAAAACCCTGATGCTGGGAAAGACTGAAGGCAAAAGAAGAGGGCGGCAGAGGATGAGATGGTTAGATAGCATTACTGACTCAAAAGACATGAATCTGAGCAAACTCTGGGAGTCAGTGAAGGATGAGGAAGCCTGGTGTGCCGCAGTCCATGGGGTCATGAGCAACTGAACACCTTTGATTATCATAGCAGCCTCCCAGCTGGTCCCCTACTTTCACACATGCTCCCTTACAGTCTGTTCTTAATGCTTTCAGAATGGAAGAGAATGGTACTACTCTGTTCCAAACCTCCACTGGCTTCCTGCAGAAGTCTGTGTCCTTAGAGAAACCTCGAGGGTGCTACCCAGCTTGGACTCTCTTCCCCTGCTCCAGCCACACAGGCTTCTTTTCTGTTTTGAAAAAATGGCAGCCAGGTCTAAATTGCCTGTTCTTTTGCCTGAAAGCCTCCTTCGCTAGATATTTGCATGGCACATTCCCTTACATCCTTCAGAGCTCTGCTCAGATGTCATTATCCCAGAGAGGGTTTCTTTGGTTACACCACTTAAACTAGTAACTTCTCCCATTTTTGATACCTTCCTTTTGTTTGTTTTCATAAGCATAAGTCTTACGATCCATGGAAAAATCACATATTTTACCTATTTATGTATTTATTTTTAAATTACTCTCATCTCACTATAATAAAAGATTCACAAGGGCAGGAAGTTCTTGTTTGATCATTGCTGTATCAGCACCTGGCATACAGTAGGCAGGCATTCAATAAATATTTGTTCAACGAAGAAATTAATGTTCTGCCTCCTCATTTACCCTTTCAATACCCACTCAAATACGAAACTGTTATCTGCTCTGTGAAGCCTTCCCAGCAACCATGACCAACTGTTTGTCCCCTTCTTATAAACGGAGTGCTTCCCTGGTGGCTCAGATGGTAAAAATTCGCCTGCAATGAAGCTGACCAGGGTTTGATCTCTGAGTCTGGAAGATCCCCTGCAGAAGGGAATAGCAACCCACTTCAGTATTCTTGCCTGGAGAATCCCATGGACAGAGGAGCCTGGCAGGCTACAGACCATGGGGTCACAGAGAGTTAGACATGACTGAGTGCGCATTTGGATACACGTGTTATAGCATTGATCTATGCTGTGAATGCCGTGGCACTTTTTTTTTTTTTTTTGGTCCTAAATCTATAAGCAACTCAAGGGAAGCAATGGTAATTTATTAATCTCTGTACCCCTAGCATTTAGAACAATACTTGGCATGTAATATTCATTCAGGAAATACTTGTTGGTTGAATAAATTAATGAATAACTGGCCCAAGAGAAACACAGCTATCAGTAAACATGTTTGCTATTGCAAGTGCACAGTTACCATCATTGTTAGTGATAACAGAGGTGCTGATACTAGAGTCATCTTTGAGACTGAAATGGGGCATCTCCAAAATTTTCTTTCAAGACATTTTCTTGAAAGAAGATTTCCTTGATTGGGTTTTAGTTTCTTGGCTTTCATCTCATTATGGCAGAGGATTAGGACAGGGGTCCCCATGGGCCACAGACTGGTACCAGGCCACAGAATGTTAGGGATGGGGCTGCACAGCAGCAAGAGAGCCACAGGCATGCAAGTGAAGGGTTATCTGTATTTACAGCCACTCATCATCATTCACACTACTGCCTGAGTTCCACCTCCTGTCAGATCAGTGGCAGCACGATAAATGTTATGCACTTGAATCATTCTGAAACCACCGCCACCCCCAAGGTCCATGGAAAAACTGTCTTACATGAAACTGGTCCCTGGTGCAAAAAAGTTGGGGACCACTGGATTAGAGGGCTGAAAATCAGTTCCACCAGCTAAGACAGTTTCCCAGGAAACTGGAGAACATGCCTTGTGAAGCAAGACTAGAAACCTTGATAAAATAGTCGAGATAAATTGGCATTATCAAGATTGAGCAAGCATAAAGGCATTAACTATATTCCTAAGATTACTCGGATCTGACAAGAAAGGCAATTAGGTTAGTATGATTAGATTATTCTAGTAAGATTTTTTTTTTTGGTGTGTATTATATTAAAAAGATGTATTTCTCTAAAGAAACAAAGCTTTGGAGAAGTTTTTAGGGTATTTTCTAAAACAAATCTATAGGCCTAGAGAACATATGCAGTGATATATATATTTAATGAATGTTCAAATTTGCTATTGCATAATAAAGACCAGGGAGAAGAAGCGTCATGTTATGAAATGTTATCATACTACCAAGAACCTCAGAAGATCTGGCAGAATTGCTAGTGTCTATGTGGCAATGGAAATGTCATATGTTTATCTGACAAAGGTTGGCAAAAGGCTGGTGCAGTATTTCAGCAGAAGTGAGTTTTTAAAGGGAGGGTGAAAAATGCCATTTCGACTTTTGTGTTTCAACAGGATCATATATTTATTTGGTTTTTGCAACTCTGATAGTTGTTTAAGTTTCCCCCAAGAGAAACCAAAATCTTTTCCTTTGCAGAATGCAATTCCCAAGATGGGGCGAAGAAACACGGGAGCCCAGTCAGGAAAGGAATTCTGTATTTTAATGGTGCTCTACTTTTCCATTTTATCTCTATTAAAAATTCAGCTTCTGTTGAGTACAGAAAGTAAAAACATGCCACCTCACTGATGTATATAATGAAGTGGTCTTGAAAACAAAAGGATACATTGTGATCTGAAAATATTTCACCAAGTTATGAAAGCAAATGATTCCTTGCCAAGGGAATCAACTATAAATTCAAGAAAAAAAAAAAAACACTTTGCAGAGTTCGGTGGAGGTATTAAATCTGTATTTTGCAATAGCACAATGTGTGGCGTGTGCCTGTGCGTGTATGTATATGCATTTGTATGTCTATATTTAGACTATATAGAGTTCTTTGCTTCTCATATATTAAAAAAAAAAAAGCAATCCAGTGACAGTAAAAATGCCACCACAGATGGTGTGTCCATCCATGTGGACAAGTGTCAGTGAGAAGACCAAAGCACACCCTGTGCTCTGGGTACCCCCTGCTGCGGGCCCAGCCCCGGAGTGACTCTCTGCTGTTCTTGGTCGTACCTCCTGCGTGTGACACTGTCTGTTCACCTCATGCTCTGCAGGCTTCCTCTGTTCCAAAGGCACTCTTCCTTTTCTTCTTGCTGCAAACCAGGTTGGATGGCGCGGCTGTTGCTTCTTGGCAGTTATGTGCTATACCTTGGGTGGCTGCACACCTTGGCACAGTTCCTTGGCCCCTTCTGCTTGTCATTTGGCCACCTTGGACACCGGGGCTGGTTATTCCCTGATTAATGAGAAGTGTGGCACCTAGGGAGGCTAATGAAGTGGCTCAGTGAATTGCATGTGAATCTCGCATGACAATCTGGCACCCTAGTCACAAGCTACACTAAGCGTTGGCTTCTCCAGAGACATAAAACTAGAGTCAAGTCTTCTTTTCTGATCTCTCAGCCTTCATGCCCCTTCTCCATTCTCACCATTCCTAACTTCCTGCTTATTGTAGGCTCGTCTGTCCATGGCATTCTCCAGGAAAGAATACTGGAGTGGGTAGTCATTCCCTTCTCCAAAAGGATAAAGGTTGGATAAATTTGGAGGAGACCAAGAACAAGCTTCCTATAAAGAGAGTTCACTTCGATGGTCAGAATAAGCTTGTTATTCTCATCTATCACATAAAGAAACTAAGTTTTCAGATGCTTGCAAACTGAGCACTCTGCCTGAATCTTTCTGGGGAACATCATTTTGACATTCATTTATAACATTTAAAGATTTTGAATAATAACCCAGAAACCTGAGTTATGCAGGCCAAGCTGTGCTATTCTTTTCCCATTCTTGCTGAATAGATCGGATACTCTTAGCTGATTACCTGGGCTTCTCTCACTCCCATGGAAATGCAGACAGACTCCAAAATGTTCTCCAATGGATGGCCTCATGTAGCCATCTGAAGATCATTTCTATTGCACACTGAGGTCCCTGGAGGCTGTGGCATGGTTCATGGAGTTGATGCTAGTGGCCAAAAGTAATTGTTTGAATATAATGCCAACCAGGAAGTGGTATTATTATTTTTATCATTATCTAGCTAGAGCCAAAAAAGGGGAGGGAGATGCTGTGGAAATGGATACAGATGCTGTTGTTCCCGTTCCTTGAGAAGAAAACAAGCAGTGAAATACTATTCTTAAAACTATGGCATAATGCTGAGCCCATCCTATATGCACTTGATAATTATCTGTGGAATGCTGAAACATGGAAACATCCTCTCTCTGTATTTAAGGGTGATGAGCAGGTATCACTGCTGTCTGAAAGCCTGTATCATCTTACCCCAGCAATAATGTCCTCAGATACAGAGGTTTCACACTTCCCAGATCCAGACCACAGCATTACGTTTAGGCATTCTCATTTTGTCTGTTTCCCTGAACTTCTCAGGGCCACATGAACAAAACAGATGAGATAACCTGGGGACAGCTGAAGTGCTGCCTTGATGGCTTAAGAATTTCTGTCCCAAGGGGTGGGAAATGGAATCCTTTTGCTGTCCAGGAGAGATTACTTCCATCGAGCATTTTCTACATGGCAGGCAGAGGGTAAGCTTCTTCTTTAGCCCTGTTCCCTCAAATCCAATTGCTCAGGAATGATTATCCCCAATCTACAGGTAACAATACCACGGTACATAGTGCACGTTTATAGAAATAGGAAGTGGTGGAACTGGGATTCTAGACAGCGCTTCCTGACCACAATGCCTGTGAGTGCTCGTTACCATATCCATTTATAGATGAATAAGCTGAGGCTTAGAAATCATGAATAAGTCATATCTTAACTTTCTATACTAAGGTTTTTACTTTGTAAATAGCTTTCTAAATAGCTGCGGGTTCTTCAGCCATGGTAATACTGCCTGCGTTTTCACAATTTGGTTTGCGTGCATACACGTGTGCTTATGACTCTTTTAATCCCAGAGGAAAGTGACCTTCCCACGGTGGATAAGGAGTTTACAAAACAGGAGAAAATATGGAATTGGAAGGTGGTTGGCAGGACCCCTTCTAAAGTATTCCTTGGGGGCTCAAAATTTGAGTATGTCTTACTGAATGTAAAGCAAATAGTCCTTGACTTTTTGCTTACTTTTTTAAAAATATGCCTTAGGTCTTCTACGTAGGGGAAGAACAAAAAACAAAACAGGATGAGATGATAAATGCATGGTTCATCTGGAAATAGACTGTCAGAATCCAGGTCTGAGTACAGAGTAAGCTGGTGTCTGAAAGACTGTTTCCAACTAGATGGAGTCTACCCTGCTCTAATCGGGACTTGAAAGTGGGGCTTTCTCTTCTGAGTGGCTGGTGTGTGCTGTTGTTGCCCAGCTGTTTACAGATGCTCCCACCCAGGAGGAACGTCACCCTGAGTTATTAAGTTAATGGCTTGGGTGGCACGTTATGATTTATCCGTGAAATTGCTCCTCTGAGGGCAGAGCCTATAAAAAGATGGTCAGCTCATAAATCATGCTGTTACAGAGCAGCAATAATTACGGGTAAGAGGGACCCTATAGAAAGCAAGCTTGTCAGTAAAATAACAACGCTCTTTCCTCTGTACATGTCATGATGCAGTCTCATGGACAGTGCAGCATCAACTATTTAAATGCAATGTAGGCTTTGTAAACAGCAAATGTGTTAGCGGAGATCCTGAGAGATTATCTGCGATGTTGGATTTTGCTTTATGGCCTCTCATGATCCTTATGCTCTGCCTGAATTATTAGGTTGGGGTTTTAGTTTGGGGCTTAAAAAGATCAGGCCTTTTCTCTTTGCAGTGACATTTGATTATAGGCTGACCTCCGAGAATGTGCCTGAATAAAAGCAACTCCAAATTTGGGAGGATGATTGGATTATGATAAAGCTTTCAGGATAACTCCAAGCACCTCTACAGCAGCCAAAGGATTTTCAGAGCCATAGGGACACACAGTAACTGGCTCTGATTCTTTTCTCTGGCTTAAAGCCTCTGAAGAAGCTTAATAATTAAAGAGGAATGCCATCACAGAATTTTTAAGGACTTGCACGTGACTGCTTGTTTTGGCCTCATCTAAATACCTGACAGGTTCCAGAGAGAATGAAAGGGCAAATGATCTAAACAGATTGTAAGGCTAGGGGTGTATATAATATTTTCCTGGTTGCCTGTTTAGAGTGCAGGGCTATAGATGGCTCCATTGGCATGTACTTGCTGGTCAAGACGGTGGCACACCCATCCCTTCATGGAAAGAGGCTCACCCATTTTAAGCTACCCGCAAATAGTTTCCTTGGCTTATTCAGGACTTCTGCCTACATTTACATGTTTTTCTCTTGCAGACCACACGCATGTCCTGTGGATCAGGAGAAATACGGAGAATCTAACAAACACACTTGCTTCCTACTGGAATGTGTGCCTTCTGTCCAGATTTCCCTCAGTTACGAGTCTGACCAATTCTATTGAACAGGAGATTTTTATTTTTTTATTTTTTGGGTCAACTCCTCTTACTTGGATTCCCTGCTTAAGTGTTCTAAGTAGCCTTCTAAGATGGTCCTCAGTTTTTCCCAAGTCCTGGTATGCATGCCCTTGTGTAACCCCCTGTTCTTGAGTGTTGGTGGACTTAATGACTGATTTCTAACAAACAAAATGTGGCAACAGTAATGTGATATCACTTCTGAGACTAGGCTGTAAAGGCTGCTGCTGCTGCTAAACTGCTTCAGTCGTGTTCAACTCTATGCGACCCCATAGACGGCAGCCCACCAGGCTCCCCTGTCCCTGGGATTCTCCAGGCAAGAACAATGGAGTGGGTTGCCATTTCCTTCTCCAATGCATTAAAGTGAAAAGTCAAAGTGAAGTTGCTCAGTCGTGTCCGACTAGTAGCGACCCCATGGACTGCAGCCTACCAGGCTCCTCCGTCTGTGGGACTTTCCAGGCAAGTGGGGTGCTATTGCCTTCTCCGCTATAAAGACTGACTTCTAACTGCTGCTCTCAGGCTATCCCATTCACTCCAATGAAGCAAGTTGCCATGGTTTGAGTCACTCCATGGAGAGATCCATATGGCAAGGAGGGGAGGGTGGGCAGCCTCTGGTCAATGGTCAGCAAGTCATAGAGGCCTTTAGTCAAACAATCTGCAAAGAGCCAATCTTTCTAACCACCACTGAGTAAGCTGGGTGTAGAGCCAGCTCTAGCTGAACCTTGAGATAACTAATACTTGACTGCAGTCTTGTGAGAGACCCTGAGCTGGAGGATCTAGCCACATCCAGATTTATAACTCAGAGAAACTGTGAGGTAATAAATGTGTGTTGTTTTAAGCTGCTAATTTTGAGGTGGTTTTGTATACAGTACCAGAGAGTGCTTCCCAAAGTACCCAGAAAGTTTCCCAGGTAGCTTTCTGCCCACAGTGTGGGGGACCTGGGTTCAATCCCTGGGTTGGGAAGATCTCCTGGAGAAGGGAAAGCCATTCCAGTATTCTTGCCTGGAGAATGCCATGGACAGAGGAACCTGGTGGGCTACAGTCCATGGGTTGCAAAAATTGGACATGACTTAGTGACTAACACACACACACCATAAAGTAATATATGAGGAAGAGAACCAAAGTTTCCCCTCCTTTACTGCCCTCCCTCCTACCTCTGCTCTTTCCAATGTTGATTGAACATCTATGTGCTGGGAACCACGGCATGCCTTTGGAATGCAGCACTGGACATGGCAAGTGCAATGGCTGCACCCATGGGCCTCACTCTCTTGTTGCGGGGATAAACCCTGAACAAGTGATCTAGTAAGGGGCTTGATGATAAAAGCAGAGCACTTTGGAAACATGATGGGGGTGTGGGGGACTTGAATTATTCTGGGAGAGATTGGTCATTAGTAAAGACTTTAGCCAGAATGGGGTGATTTTAATTCGATTTCCTATGCAGTATGCTCATTGAAAGAGAATCCCCCTTCCCAGAAGGCACTTAGCCACAAAACAAACAAACAAAGTCCAAGTCGCTCAGTCATGTCTGACTCTTTGTGACCCCATGGACTATACAAGCCCATGGACTTCTCCAAGCCAGAATACTGGAGTAGGTAGTCTTTCCCTTCTCCAGGGGATCTTCCCAATCTAGGGATCAAACCCAGGTCTCCTGCATTGCAGGTGGATTCTTTACCAGCTGAGCCACAAGGGAAGCCCAAGAATACTGGAATGGGTAGCCTGTCTTTCTCCAGCAGACCTTCCTGACCCAGGAATCGAACCAGGGTCTCCTGCATTGCAGGCAGATTCTTTACCAACTGAGCTATCAGGGAAAGACACACCTATATTTCCACACTGTGATAATATGGCATCTGAGAACAGAAATACAGTAACCCTTTATTGTCTACAAAGGACTAGTTCCATGGGCCCCTAAATTTGTGGATGCTCAAATCTTTTATATGAAAAGGCATAGTATTTGCAGACAAGCTACATACATTCTCTTGTATATTTTAAATCATCTCTAGATTACTTCTAATACATGATATAATATAAACATTTGTCAACACAATGTAAATGCTATGTTAAAGTTTTGCTTTTGGGGAACTTCTAGACTTTTTTTCTGATTATTTTTGATCTGTTGTTGGTTGAATCCATGAAGGCAGAAACCATGGATATGGAGGTCAACTGTATATGTTTATATGAAAAATACATAGGCCATCTGCTGATGCTCAAATGCTCTTTTTCATTAAATAAATAATTCTTGCTTGCGTGTCATTTAATTTGCCCTTCATTGAATTTATGGCTCGAGGGCTGGTTCCCATGCATTGCCCCCTCCACCTCCAGGTAGTGTGACTGCATTTCAGTAGGCTGTTTCTGTAAATATTTGTTAAATTACAAATAGCTAGGAACTTGAGAGTGTTGCTTGAGAGTGTGTTGCTTGAGACTGTGTTGCTTGAGAGTGTGTTGCAAGAGCAAACGTAATTGTTGATTATTTCTGTGTTCTTTTTAGCGTAAAAGAAATCCCCAAAGGTCAGCTGACAGTGATCATGAAGGCCATTTCTTATCAAAACACACAGAATGATATGAGGATGGCAACTTGTATGTATTTATTTTCAGAACATCAAACTCAATCTACAATATCGTTTTGGCTATCCCAATATTCCTAGGCCCTGGAACTCACAAAAGGTCAGTGTAAAAGAACACCAAACTTTAACTTAAATTTGATATTCCTTAAAACAGTTAGGATAAAAGGCTTAGAATAATGTAGGTGGATGTATCTAATGCTGGAGGTGATAAATGACTCTGACGAAGGTGATATAAAAACTTAAAAAGATGGGAGTTTATTCAACAGGGGGCACAAAGGGTGCTTTCTAAGTAGGGAAAGGGATGGAAAGTAGTTGATAACATAGAAATCACTGCTGAAGACCAAGGCTGTGAGCGATCAGAGTTGAACGTAATAGTAAAGTTGTAGTGTTTCCTCACAGTGATCTGGGAGGCAAGTGTGGAGGAGACACTAGGGCTGGTTCTCACAGCTATCTCTGGGTTAAGCAAATACAAAAACAGGACAGGATCCATATTTCCAGGTCAGGATGATGTCCTTGGCAGAACTGTGTGCAGTGTTTCTGAGAATAGAGAAAAAAGGCCATGCAAGAGGAGAGGGAAAGGAAAATGCGGAGAGCCATAGATGCCAGCACAGGCATACCTCTTCCCAGTGTCTGCCTAGGAGCTGGTAGGGTCTCCCTTGAATGCTGGCAGGTTATTGCTCATAGAGATGATTGAAATATGAATCTAATTAGCCTATAGCTGCATGAGGACAATAGAAAGCAAGATGGAATTTTCAGAATATCAAAAAATTCTAAAAGTTCCCTAATAAGCTTCTTGGCATAGTTCATTTTGTTTTTGGAACCTAGGGAAGAATAAACAACAGTTTATGATTATGGGATTATATGTGATCCATATTGAATATATGGCTTATATGAATCATAAATTGTGGGGGGCTCCCCAGAAAGATTGGAGGCAGTGGAACTTCCCTCAGCAAACCCGAGGGTCCTGAGGCTGAGGAGAGGTGAGCCTGCTGTCCGCCAATCCAGCGCCCCCACCCCCAATCCAGCACACACCCCCACCCCCCCCCACGCCCGCCGTGAGCGAGAGACAATCAGATGCAACAGTGGTTCGCCAAAGCAGTTCCGCTTTATTGTTGCAAACTCCCAGCTTATATAGACAAGCAGGGGGATTTTAGGAGGGACTTTCCATAGTTGCACCAATCACATTAAAGGTCAAATCATCATGCGCCTTCATTATAACAGGAGTCTATGGAGATCACACACTGTCTACATGCATGGAAATCAAAAGAGCCAATCAAAAAACTTTGACAAACAACACAGATCACATCCCCATCTCTTCCGCCAGGCACCATCTTAGGTTTTTGACCGCAAAGCTAGCCCCTTTGTTTTTAAGGTTTCCCATTTAGGGCCCCACAATAAATGGTTTTTATGCTTAAATAGTATGATTTAATTTAGTTGCTGCTTAACCCTGAATTCTCTTGTTAGAAAAAAACAAAAAAGTTATAATTAACTATTAATGTTAATGAATTTAAACCTCCCAGAAAGCACAAATCCAAAAGGAAATGCCCAATAGATGATGTGAGCCAAATATTTTATGGCCTTTCTTGTTTCAGTTTCATATAGTCTAAACATCAGTGGGAAAAACAAACTGTATAGAGTTATTGCATTTTATCCTTCCAGAGTACAATTTTCTGGCCTGATACTGAGTATGGTCTTCCAACAGGTACACAATTATCTCACATTGTCAGTATTTGGCATCTGCCAGATGAGCTGGGCAAAGAATCCTTTATAAAAGGCAAGGAGAATTCAACAGATGAGGAAAGCATAAAGTGAAATTTCATAATGCAGCATGGTGGCATGGTTATTGCTTATTATGGTCAAGGTTACAGATGTATTTGCTGGGAATCTTTTCATTGTAAGTAACAGAATATGACTCTGTAATTAACATAGCAAAGAATTATTAGCTCCTGGGACTGTGAAGGCACAAATATTGAACAGATGAGGCTGGATCCAGCAGTTCAACTATAGCTGGCTTCTCCCAACGCCAGATGGCTATCAGTTCTTCTAGAGGCCATAAGTGTCATTATTGATCTGCATCAAGAAAAGTGTGTCAGTGGATGAGCACGAGATTTTTTTTTCAGAGGCCTCCACAGAATATTTTCTTACATGTTACTGGTCTGCGTTGAGTCATAGTCCCATGTCCAATCAATAAGCACATGTAAATAGGGATCTCTTCATTGGCTGAAGCCATTCTAGGCCTATTCGTGAAACAAGCAAGGGATTCGTTTCTTCTTGAAGCACATTGATTGAAAGAGAGAGGATAGGAGCCTTGAACAAAACTCAGAATACCATTGTCAAGGGAAAGAAAGTGGATGTAGGGCATCAAATGCCAGAAAAATCTTCTGAAATGGGCAATAAGCTCTTTCACACTGAGACAGAAAGGTGTCTCACGGGTCCCTCAGTTTCTTATATTAGATGCAAGCAGAATGAAATGTACAGTCTTTCATTACAGGCTAACAAAAGAAATGTCTGTTTGTTCTATGCAAAAGCCAACAAGTTTAGTGTATAAAGGGGAAGGTCGTGTGAGGCCATTGGACTGGTATTTTGGAAAGTTCTGGTTCCCAGTCAAGTACAACCACAAGTTGGATATGTGACTTGTGTCTCTTAACTCTTCTGGGCCTCTGATGTCAGGTAGTTTCTCACTTTAAACATTTTGCCTTTCTCTGAGATGAGTGTGTATACATAACATAGGTATGGATTATCTACTTACAAGATCCTGAGTATGTAAAAGTTTAGAATTTTTGTACCATTTTCTTAAGCCATGAATAACTCAGTGGTTGATAAAAGGAACCATAGGTTATTATTTCTTCGATGAATGATTGAGACAGGGCCATAATTAATCAGCAGTCATACAAATGCCAAAAACTGGTAAAGTGGTTTAAATAGGAAGAAAGAAATCTTCCACACCAACCCACAGGTTACCTTCAACAGAGAAAATGGATTTTATGCCATAAATAAACATAATAAGTATAATGAACAGGAAGCAGCTCATTGTTAAAAAAAATCATCTGATTATCTCTTGCTGATTACATAAATGCCAGAGAGCAATTTTAAGTTTTCTAAAGATAACCAGAATAATTTACAAATGCCTTTATACAGAGGAGCAAAGGAGCAGCATGTACATTAAAAAGCGTACTGGCCTTGCCAGAAGACCTTTATAAATTAACGTGTGAAAGAGAATACAGATTCTGTTATACCATTCTCTCACTGACCAAGGCTTTAAGCAAGAGCTAGTAGCTAATTCTTGATTCTGAATAAAAAGATAATTAATCCTTTTATAGGAAACAGATGTAATTAAAACAGAAAAAAATCTCTTCAGATTGTTACAACCAGTCTTTTTCACCATGAGTTCAGTCTCTGAAATTAGGGATTCTGAGATCAGACCCGAGTTCCAGGACTTAAGATCCTGTGGCTTCGGCAAGTCTCTCCATGTCTCTAAGCCTTCATTTATTGTTATTGTTGTTTAGTTGCTAAGTGTGTCCAACTCTTTTGTGGCCCAAGGACTGCACACCTTCCAGACTCCTCTGTCCATAGAGTTTCACAGGCAAGAATACTGCAGTGGGTTGCTATTTCCTTCTCCAGGGGATCTTCCTGACCCAGGGATCGAACTTGTGTCTCCTGCATTGACAGGCAGATTCTTTACCACTGAGCCACCTGGGAAACCTCAAGACTTGGTTTGCACATCTATAAAACAGAGTACCTACTTCATAGATTTGCTGTGGGTATTAAATGAGGAAATGTACATAGAGCCCCGAAGATAATGCCCTGCACATAATAGATCCTCAAAACCTGTCATTTCTTAGAGGGAGTATGTTCTCCTTCCTAGCTGCAGTGCAAGAAATTGCCTGAACGCCATACTTCAGGGATCAATGCCACAGGTTAACCAGTTTCTTCTGACTCACCTCCACCCACTCAGTGAACTGAAACCCGTATCATCCTAGATATATTTGACTAGGTTTTATTCACCACAATTCTACATTGTCCAGCACAGTGCCTGACCCGTAGCAGGTGTGCAATGAATATCTGTTAGTGCTGTCGTCTGAGTAACGGGGCAGCTGCTCAGACCTGCTGGGTGGTGCCCATGAGGCAGCTGGTCCCACTCTGGCTGAGGAGAGGAATGCATTGCTTTAACTTGGGGCACATTTTCCTCTTCCCTGTCCAGAGCACTGACCAGGCCTGCCTGTTCTCCCCAGTCTTCTCGCCTGAGCTAACCCCACCCATCTGACTTCCTTATCCACTAACATACTCTCTTAAACTGCTTTCAGTATGAGGTTTCAGTGTGGTCTCAGCATATTTGAAAGCAAGTGTCTGCCTTCAACCATTGCTGGAAAATATTTTTACGGTGATAGAAAAGATTTCCTGATCTTTCATTTCTTGCTCACCTTTCAAACTAGAGATTTTTACTTGCAAGTGACAATATTGGACAACTGCATTCTTTTTCTGGTTTCTGTAGTGCAGGAAAAAGCTGACATTTCTGAGTAACAAAAATGAGGCAGTATTGTGCTGGGTACTTTTACATAAATTACGTAATTTAGTACTCCTAATAACCTAAGAGATGTAGCAAGTGCTAATGTTTTTATTTCATAATCCAGGAAACCGTGGCTCAGAGAGCCTAAATAAATGGCTCAAGGTCACAAACTAGCAAGAGCCAAAACTGGGATTTAAATAGCATTTGAAAGTCATGCTATTTCTACCTGACTCCCTGCCTCTTCTATAATATATGCTTTTGATAATTTTCGTTACATACCCTAGACATCTTAAAGCATGGCTCAAATGTTGTGTATTCTTTTATGCCCAATGTTCCTGTCTTTGTTAAAATCTCTTTTTTTTTTTGAGTGCAGAGATTTAACAAGTATTCTAGAAGTAAAATGAACCTCACATGTCCTAAGGGACAAATTGTAGCACAGAATGTAAAGAGCACTGAATTTGGAATCAGATAGGTGTGATTATCAACTGTGTTTTCCTGGGAAACATAATCATCTTTCTGAGCTTTAGTTTCTTTATCTGTAAAATGGGGACGTTACTATCTAGTGCAGAGTGGTTTTGAAAAGCCTATAAAGCACTCCGTGCAAAACCCCGTACACAGTGTGCTTGCTTTAGGCGCCCAGCGAGGGTGAGAATGCTCTGAACCCACATGATTCTCATGTCTCAACTCTGAGAAATAAAATGTGTATGATATGATGTGAAAAGAGGAGAGAAAGTACTCATTTCCAAAAGGATGGGTTTTGGTACCTAAGTTTTCCTGAAGCTTCTAGATTGCAGCTGCCTTCAAAAATTTAAACTTTGCAGTTGCCAATACAAAAGAATTAATACAAAGTACAAATGTCCACACACATTCTAGCAACTTATGAGGCCAACTAGTTTTACCCAGTTCTAGTTTTCTTCATCTGCCAGGTTACCTAGTACTGAATATGAACTATAAATCTATCTTGCCCACTTTAATAAAAGATGTTTTGTATGTTTGACCTTTAAAATCACAAATGTCAGTAGAAAGATTTCTTTTCCCTTTCATAATAAAGAGTAAACTGCTTCTATACCTTCAATTAAAAATACTGGGAGTTGTTTTTGAACAAAGATAAATCAAATAGCCTTCTTTATTTAACAATTGTTTAGAACAAGATAAGAGAAAGACAGCATGCACATCTTGTTTTTTTAACAGTCTGTCTGGCTGTCACATGGGTTTCTTTCTCTTGGCTACTTATAGGTCATAAGGTTGGAAGCAGAGTGAGAGTTCAGGCAATCAACAAATACGTTTCTACTGCAAAGAAGAATATACTTCCTCCTATTTGTCTAACTCTGGGAAATTATGAATCTCTTAGCAGGTGATACTCACAGATCCAATACAAGTAGTTCAGCCTTTAAGAAGCTTAAATTTCTTGCACAAATGAAACTGATTCCCTGGAATGTACCTCCCTCTCAGCCACACATCCTAGCTTGGGAAACTCCTACTCAGTTTTCAGAGCAGAGCTGAAATGTCACCTCCTCTCTGGCTCTTCACTGGGTGGGGGTGGGGGGGCGGGGCAGGGTAGCTGCTTGGAAGGTGCACACCCTCCCTTAGCACCAGGAGTGTGGTTCTCACACAGCTCTTCTCACACTCCCTGCCAGAGGTTTGTTTATGTGAGTGTCACTCCCATTGTTTGTGGGCACTCTGAAGGCAGGCACTCTATTCAGGCTTCCGTGCCCTGCCATCAGCCCAAGGGTCAGGATATAGCTGTTCACTACACTTCACTGACTGAAGAACTGGAATAGTCACAGATTTTGTTATCTACTGTTTTAAGCTTTTATTCTTTGTTTTAGTTATTGGTTATTTCAGTTATTTGCTCATGACTCTGCTATTTGAGCAGAGCCTTTTTTTTTTTTTTTGTGGAGGGTGAGTGTGGGTGAGTGTAATTGTGGTTATTTGACTTTTCTCTGAAAATCTTCTATGACAAGATTTCTGGGTTAAGTTTGTTTTTGCAAAGAGGAGCTAATAACTTCCTTGATTTTACGACTATTCTTACATGTGTACCATTAGCTTTGGACTTTTGGGAGTAGCCAAATTGCAAGAAGTTATATGAAATAAAGTATCCTTTAAGCTAGGGTCCAAAGAGAAGTTTCTCTTTAATAAGAGATAAAGGAGAGCATCTGTAATGCTAATGATAAGTATGGCATATTCACCCATATTTCATTTTTACCATTATGTACAACTATCTCTCTCCATCCAAAGTAGCTACAATAAAATTTTCTTAAAAAAAAAAAAATTTGTTTTGTAGTTTTCTCCCTCTCTCTTTTTTTTAACAAAATGAAAGCTACATAAAATTAAGATGAAAGATAGGAAACAACTGTACAATTATTCAAGTGACTACTTAAGCTCTTTGTTCTCCAGAGCCCCTTAAAAATGTGAATTTTTAAAAGTACAGAAAATACAGGATGCATATAATATTGGAGTTGCCCATCATCATTTTGCCCAACACCTTTATTCTATAGATGAGAGTGACTCTGGAAGTTACATAATGCAATATATGAAAAGTCAAGAAAAGCTATTACTTAGAGAAATGTGTTAAGATGAAAAGTCACAGACATTCATCTTTGAAATGTTATTTAACTTTGTATATTACCAGCACTCTGGAGAAAAATGGGAAAAGATATGAAGGCAATTAAAATACTCATCATTCAGTAAACACCTTTAGCAAGAGAGCCTTAAAATTCTACATCCTTTACCTTGAATTATAGCTAGATACAGATTCATTTTAAAAATTACAAATCTTAATTTGGAAATGTTCATAATTTGTCAAAGTTATCCCTTGTTTGAAACCTAGAATATCATTTATTGTCCTCAAATAAACTGTTCACATGAAGAAAGTGAAAGTGAAGTCACTCAGTCATATCCAACTCTCTGCGACCCCATAGACTGTAGCCCGCCAGGCTCCTCTGTCCATGGAATTCTCCAGGCAAGAATACTGGAGTGGGTTGCCATTTCCTTCTCCATCACATGAAGAATAGAACATATATTCATGTGTAACTGGCTAGTCATTAGCTTCATACAGAACTTATTTTTTCATTCATTCATGAAGCAAATACTTATTGAGCTCCACTGACATATCAGATAACATTCTAGCCACTGGGGACACAGCAATGAACAAAATAGACAATCCCTTTGCTTATAATGAGAGTTTATATTCTAATGGAAGACCTAGTATTTTCTTATTTTGGAATGAAGCCTGAGTGAGTGCTAAACATTCACTGATGTTGATATCTTGGAGTGTAGGGAAATGAGAAAATACCTCTCAACCACTCAGAATTTGTCTTATTCTTCCCTCATCAAACTGTAACACTTCCCACTTACTAGCACATTTTTCTTCATCAAACTAATAATACAAAAATTTGTTAGATTAATTCAAAATGTTATTATTATCACAAATATTTGTCATTATTCCAGCAGAATTAGCTGGCATAGAGAAACTGCAACTTAATACCAGAAAGAACTTACAAATTCATGATGGGAATTTCTACCTCCCACCCTCCTTCCACTCCCATCCTTTTAAAAATGTGTTCATCCTTCAGAGTCCCTTCCTATTTGAGCACGATGTTCATTCATTTAATTGTCATCTGTATATCTGTATTCATCATTAGACAGTGGTCTCCTTGAAAGTAAGACTATGTCCTATTCATTCCTTTATGTCTACAGCATCAACTTGATTCATTCAGCAAGCGGTGATGCAATTAAGACCTTGTTTAAGACTTGATTTGATCAAGGATCACTGGACATTGCAAAGGCCTTGTGAGGCAGGTAGTGAAGCTGTTATTCGCATTTTATGGGCAAGAATCTTAACTCTCTGGAGGTTATTTATGGTCAAAGCCACAGTGCTTGGGAAGTCTTGATAAAGACTTTGCTTTTGCATCCTATGACTCCAAGCCCAGTGCTCTCTCTGAAGCCTCAGTCCTTCCTTCCTTTTATCTATTTATCTCGTCGTCAGCAGTATCTTCCTCACCACTCGCTGTGCTCCTATTTTGCTTTGCTGATACCTCTTCTACTTGCTTAACTTTGAATTGAAACTTTAAGTTTTATGCCGATTCAGTAGCCATAGGGAAAGGGAGGACAGAATGAATAAAGTGTTCTACTATTCTTTGAAAGATTAGTCACTAGTTTTTCCTTTGGTTTGCATACCTTTGATAAGTGTTCAGCAACAGAGTCACCTAAAAGAGTTCCAAGGCTGAGTATCTTATTCTGACCTGAGCTTTGTAGTACTTTTCACTATATAAGGATTGAGAAAATCTGAGTGAGTGGATGATACACTTAGCAGACCACAAGGCTGGCAACAAGAAAAATAGTTATACGGAGATTGTTATAAAGGGAAAATTATAGGAGAGTAACAAAAAAACCCAAAAACTTCCGACATGCTAGATTGCCCTATGTTAAAAAGTGCAGAGAAAAAGATAATCTGGAAGGAAGGAGACTGAGAAAAACAGTGCAGGGTGAGATAATGAGATCTTTAGTTTTCATGGACTGAGCTCAAACTGTGGTTCTCAGATCATCTGGGGGTTCTGGTTATCAAACGACAATGATATCCAAATATTTGACTTACTGATTCAGACTCTTGGAGTAATGCCCAGGAATCTGCCCTGTAATAGCATCTTCAGGTGATTCTTATGTACACACTAAAGTGTGAGAACCAACTGACAAAAGCGGTGTGTTTTGAAATATTATGTGCAGATAGACCACCTAGGGTCTTGTTAATATACAGATTCTGGTTCATTAGGTCTGAAGTGGGTTTTTAAACAAGAGTGTGAGTTTTTAAACCAGCTCCCAGGTGATGCCGATGCTGCTGGTGTGCCCATGCACACTCTAAGGAGCATGTTCTTAGATACTGCGGTAGCTGTGGTTAATATGCGTGCTGTCGGAGACTGGATGGAAAAAGTGGATTTTAAGAAGCTTCACTGTGATTTATGACAGAATTCTTCTTTGGCAACTCATCAGGAAAATTTGCTAGAGATTTCAAATTACTTTTCAATGTTTTTGTGGGTGGGACTCCCATTTGGACTGGCCAAGAGGCAGCTTGGCTCTATGCAATTTCAGTTGTAAAATTCTTGTCGAGAGACCAAGGGACTCGATGTATTTCTGATGGAGGCTCCTGCCCTACCTTTCCTAGCTTCACATAGTTGGGAAAAAATGTAAATGGATTCTTTGTGTAGTGTGTCACTCAGGCTAGTTTCTTATTACTCATCTGTTTCATTCCTGCCAATTAAGAGCAACAGCTGTCTTGCAGAGATGGTGGTCGTTAGGAAGTGACACAGCTGTGGGGTTTAGATGAGATAACAGTTGTACAGCCAAGACAAGGCATCTTTGGAATGCAAAATGCCATAAGCCTGATTTATAGCATATATCCAAGGGGGAAAACCTTAAACCAAAATCAACTAAAATAACAACTCACCCAACAGGGAAAACAAAGCAAAATATCAACTCAGAGATGTTTAGCCCCAAAGTCAAGTTTTCTCAGACTATTTTAAAAACAAAATTTGGACTAAAAATTGACCAAGAGAGACTCCAATTACCTCAGTTGTCTACAGTGCCCAGAGTTATGAATTTGTGTCTGAGATTTAAATTTTTATGCAAAATCCATCCTCTTGTTGCTCAACACAATTTGACATTTCCACATCCCTAGGCCTTAGTGTGAGACAAGGAGGGTAGACTTGCTGAACACAAAACAATGATCAGTGACTAACATTTACAAAGTGGTATTATCGAAGTAAAAATATGAGTTCACCAGTGTAATAGGTCAGCAAATCAATGGACTCTATATAAATAATTATTTTCTTCCTTTTAAAAGTGAGACTAGAACCATCATTATAGTTGAATATTTCAAAATAAACGTAAGATGAATAATATAATTATGATTAAATTCTGCTACCTAATATTATATAGCCCAGATTTTATATAATATATAATCTTATATATTATATATCTTTTATATGATATATAATCTTATATATCCCAGATTTTTCAGACTTTCACATCTTTGTTAATCTCTTCCTCTTGTAATATGTTCTTTTTCTCATCCTTGAACAGCTAAATCTTACTCATCTTTCTGAAACTGCATCATATACAAATTCCCTGTAAAGTCTTTTGAGAGTCTCTCAACTTTATGCATTCCTGCCTTGAATTTCCATCACAGGTTAGCTGTCCATTACTTATGCCACCTACACCATTCTTTTGGAATTACAGTTACCTAAGCACTAGCTTTATTGTCTTCAATCTGTAAGCATTTTGAAGCCAAGATTCATTTCTGATTCATAGAGGGACCTATCTTGCTCTATTGAATAAGTGCTTGGTTGAACAAACTTTCTTCCAGGTTCTGGCAAGGGAGAACACTTATTAATCAGTTTTGGTCAAAGAAAAAGAACTAGAATTTGAGAGATGCACAAGAGAGGGTACAGAGAATGGGAAATCTTGCCCTAATCAAGAAGATCAGATAAATTAATCCAGACAATGAATGGGCTGGTTGTTGTAACCTGGTCACATGCTTGGACTGAAGGTTAAGCTTATTATGTCAGAACTGCTTAAATTTCTTGAGGGAGGGCATCAGGAGAAAGGTTTCCACAAAATATTAAATATTAGGTATATATATGGAGGCAAAGTATTGTTACTTTTCCTGTGGCACTGCCTAGTATCGATATTTCTATTGTCAAATTTTGCCAGGTTTGCTTGTGCTGATCTTGAACTATTGCTGCACAGCTCCTTAGCAGGGACTGAAATCATCCAGACAGAATTTATTTGTTGCCATTAATCAAATTTAATACAGGAATAGTAATTACAATATATAATATGCTAAAGGACATAGGACATTGGTATGTCTTTTCAAAGAGAAAAAAGAATACTTTGTTGGCTTTGATGGTCAAAGAGGGATTCATTCATTCACTCACTCATTCATTCATCAATTAGGAGACAGCACTTGAGTGCCTGTCTTACATGTCCTTGTCCTCATGGAGCTTATGGTCTGGTTGGAGAGATATTTTATCAATATTATCACACAAATAACTGTAAAATCACATCTATGATAATAGTGAGATAATAGGTAGATAGTATTTGACATATTACCTAGGACCTACTAAACAAATGTTTAATACATATCATCTACTCTAGTGATTAGTGTTTAATCTAAAAGAAATGGCATTACAAAAGGTGTTTGAGCAGGAGATGAAAATGATCAGAGATATGTCTTCTGTGCATTTAATCCAGGATTAATTTGTCAGAGAGCTTCAAGTGGAAAGTACCTAGAATTGGGAACTCTGTCCTCTTTAAAATTTATTTTACACATGCCATAAATTAGGGCATCTATTTTAGTGGGAAGAAAGAGGTGGAAAACATATATTATAAAGGTACATAGAAAGGACATAGAATAACTCATTTGAAAGTGAGCAGGTAGATGCAGAGATTTGCATCATGGATGACCACAAAGGTGGGGGGTGATTTTGAAAGAACTTGGGGGCCACAGTATTAGGAACACATTCATGAGAGGGATAATGAGTTGTAATTGGACTCATGTTGAGATTCCAGGTGGAGGCTTCTAGAGTGTGGGTTGTGCTAGAGATTTAAATTTGGGAGTCCCTTGCATGGAGTTATAGTTAAAACTGCTGGGATATAGAAAATCACTTTTGAAGGATCATAGAAGAATAAGGAAAATTTAGGAACCTCCTGAATTTGGTAGGGGGTGGTGTTGGTAAGAGGAAAATTTTTCTGATAAAAAGAAGGGAGGTCAGAAAAACAGAAGAACCATGAATATGCAAGGTTAATGCGGCTGTGGAGGACAATGATTCTGGATGACCACTGTTACCATTTCCTGGGAAAGCTTGAAGTAAATGGCAGCTGAGAAGGATTTTGGGTTTGGCCATAGGAGATCACTGATGATCATCATAAGGACAACTTTAGAAAAGTTGTATGGGGGAGACCAGACCGAAAGCTGTGAGCACAGACTGCTCTAAAGAGAAGTTGGGTGGCAAAATTAAAGAGCAAGGTAATAGATCATTTAGGCTGAGGGAGTAGCAAAGGTAAGAAAACTTTCTTAGAATTTTCAGAGCCCTGCCCCAGGATCTATTTATGAAGTATGTAGGTTTTGCAGGCTTTGGTCTATATTTGGCTAGATCAAACAAGCGGGGTGAGCTAATGAGATGAAATGGAAGCAGATGCATTCTAATCTGCACTGAACCAGATTCTATTCTGATTTGCTATAGAAAAATGATGTAATTTCATTTCTAAATTATTGAAACTGGCTATGGAATGGCAGTCTAGACTTCGAGGGTTATTCTACCTGATAGAGAGTACACCTTGGCTGGACAGACAATGTTCATGCTGGGCTTTTGGAAGTGGTAATGGACAGAATAATGAAGAATTGTAGTGTTACAATGGCATGCTACAGCGTCATTCTGATCATACCACTATGAATGGAACCACAGCAAAGTGTACTTCTAATTTTGATTTAATGACATAAGAATTTCTGAGTCCCATCTCTGGTTAGAGTTGAAGGAGATATTTTCCAAGGCTGATAAAGTGTGTATTACATATGAATGAATGTGTATGTGTGTGTAAATGTATATATATGTATATATATACACATATGATAACTACAAGTTATTGAATGCTACTAGATTGAAGGAATGATGAATGATAGATTAGGAATACTAACTATAATTATCATCCCCTTTCTGGTAGCTCAGATAGTGAAGACTCCTCCTGCAATGCAGGAGACTCAGGTTGGATTCCTGGGTCAGGAAAATGCCCTGGAGAAGGGAACAGCAACCCACTCCAGTATTCTTGGCTGGTGAATCCCCTGGACAGAGGAGCCTGGAGGGCTGCAGTCCATGGGGTAGCAAAGAATCAGATATCACAGAGCAACTACCCTCCCCCCGCCCACACACACACAAGATAGAAATGTCATCCTGCTTTCAAAAATGAAGAAACTGGAATTTTAGAAGTTAAGTATATTGTCCAAGGTCGCATAGCTACCAGAGAAGTGCAGCCGGAATACATGAATTCACCTCTTCCTTTCAAACTCTTTCTCCTTTTTGAATGTATAAACAGGACAAACACAGGGATGAGGTATATTTTATAAGGGAGAGGAGGAAGCTATTATTGGAAATTGGGTCCTGAATTGCGTTGAATTCATGAAGTGACCTAGTTTTTCTTCATCTTTTATGGAACTTGTTGTATAAAGTTGGAGTCAGAAGAGGCCTTAGGGAACCTCAGTTTTGGAAACTGAGCCTAGATTTGCTCTGCATCATCTAGACTGTTCATGGCTGAGCCAGGACCCCAGCCTGACCATTTGCCTCCTAGTCCTTGGCCTACTCATCGAGGCCTAGCTCCATGTATATGAACAAAGGTGAATTTATGGATTTCTCAGTGACTTGATCCCATCATTTAGAGGATTTTCGGTATTCTGAGAAGACTCTCCTTGTAAACCTCGAGTGCCTTGAACTCATGTGGATTTTGTTATGCTAAACAGTTTTCTCAATAGAGTTCTGCCTATTATGTTTTGACTGATATTTCATTTTTCTTTTACAAGTCGAACGATACAAGGGCTCTAAGGTGTATGGTGTAAAAGTGGTTGTTAAAATAAGGAATAATAGCATGTCAGAGGGATTTATATTGACAATTTAATTGGAAATGCTGCTTTAGTATAAAACATTCCACTTGGTATAAGTTTTGTTACTATTAAATAAGAAAGAGCGAATCTCTACACATTATTATCAGCATCACACAAATGATGATTGATACTATAAATTTTTGTGCTGTGATATTTTATTAAAGAAGCACAAGTGTGATGATCCTTAAGGTTGTTTATGTTTACCTACAATAAAGCCTCAAAGCTCTTTAAGAAGTTTTGGCTTCACCCAAAACTGGCATTGGTCTATTATATAAGGCACTATTGTTCCTTTCATTGTGGTTAAACTTTAGAAATAGATGCTGCAGAGATAAAACACCACCTGGGATATTTCTCCCTTAAAGCAGGACAGTAATTGTAACAGACTTGGTGCTTTTGTGGGTTTATTTTAAACATTCCTAAAAAAGTAGGGTTTGTAATTTTCCTTCAGATTACAAGCTGACATTTTGAAAAAAAAAAAAAAAAAAAGCAGGGAATGCAGCACTTCTGTGTGGTGGCAGCTGATAATTACCATAGTGTGAGTGGGGCTAGATATAACCCAGGCGCTTTAAGAAGCACAGCTGATTACAGTGCTTTAAGAGTAACTCAATTCGGGAATTCTGCTTTGTTAGGCAAATTGAACTGTCTTGCTTCACAGATCTCATCTCACTTTTTCTTCTGCTTTCCAACCAAAAGCTACCTTTCTGTCTTCAGTTCCAAGGCTGCTGCTAGGAAGAGCTACATGCAAAACTCAAAAAGGAGATGTAGAGTATCTTCTAAAGGGAAAAGTATGAAAACGGTTCTCACCACATATCATGGCTCTGGAAAGGCACACTGTTGAGCAGTAGAATTTTGAGTCACTTAAGATGTTTATACATTTTTTTTCTTTCACAGAAAATAAAGAAATTGTTTTGTGGTTAATGTCAAAGTAAGGAAATGTCACATTGGCTGGGTTTTGATATGTGCACAGCCAGGGAACTTAGAGGGAGTTGTTAATGCAATTGTGTAAGAAGGTATGCGAGAAGGATGGTTTCCCATGAACGGAAAACGGAAAGACTTCAAAAGTATATTTTTCATTACAGTTATTAAACATACACAGTTTACTTTAAAATTGATTATCAAGTTTAGTTGCCCAATTTGGATTGCTGGCCCAAATACAAATGTGTGTATGGTGTGTGTGTGAGAGAGAGACAGTCAGAGAGAGAGACAGAGACAGAGAGAGACAGAGACAGAGAGATAGACTAGTTTGTGACCAGAGATTTCTCAGTATCTATGATCTAAAAGTAAGCTGAAGATTCAAATTCCCAAGAGTGTTGATTGTAGTAACTGTTATTTCAGTTTGCAAGACTATTGAAAGACTACTCCTCAACAGTTATACTTTATGAGTGATATTTGTTCCCAGTAAGCACCCATTTCTAAGGGTTTAACTCAACAAATGCCCCAAACCTCTCCCTCGGAAAATGGTTGAAAGTATTAAATACCTGCAATAAGGAACAGATCCAGATTATTTGGAGTCCAAAATCCTCTTAAAGAAAATACAAAGCTATGAATATAAAATTATATCCATGGCCTTGGAAATGGCCTTGGAAAGAGCCTTGAGGGGCACTGAAGTTGAACTTCATACATTTTGTGGTAAATCCACCTGTGTGTGGTAAATGGTCTACTTTATAAAAGACAAAGGTGAAAACATATCCACGTTTGCTGGTCCGGTGTTTCTTTAGGGATCTCTGGTATTCAAGGTGGAGCCAACATTGTCTTTACTGATCACTTTCTTTCAACACCAATCCTTCCACCCACCACGTCTGCCTTCAATGATTTCTACTCTCTCTCCTACCCAACTCACGCGTATATGGCTCTGCTTTGCTCCTCTATACTGTTTCTCCAAGCTGACATTTCTAATAAAACTTTATATCATTCTGTGTTAATACAGCATTATGTTAGTGTTATGAGCTGAATTGAGTCTCCCAGCAATTCATATCCTGCAGTCCTAACCCCAATACCTCAGAATGTGACTGTATTTGGAGACGGGGCTTTAAAAGGGGTGATTACATTAAAATGAAGCTGAGTAGGCGCTAATCCAGTTTTCTGGTGAATTTACAACAAGAAGAAATTTGGACATAAAGGAGGCACAATGGATGCACATGGATAGAGGGATGACCACATGAAGAGGCAGCAAGAAGGTGGCCATCTGCAAGCCAGAAAGAGAGGCTCAGAGGAAACCAACCCTGCTGGCACCTTGATCTTGGACTTCCAGCTTCCAGGGCTGTGAGACAAAACATTTCTGTTGTTTAAATCACCATGTCTGTGGTATTTTGTTGTGGCAGCCCTAGAAAAATAATACAGTGAGCTAGAATTTATCAAACCAACTATTACTAACCAACATTCTCACCTCAGTATGCTTAATATTACAACTGAAGCTAAGTGTCCAAAGGCTGTCAACAGGTCATCAAATACATTGGTTGAATGGGAGAGTAAATGCTTGCATGCATACAGTTAGGGTGGATTTCAACAGGGATTTATGATTAAAAAAACATTCTTCCAGTTTTCTTCTCTAGGACAATGTCAAGTTCAAGGAAAGATGGTAGAGATGGCACAAAATTCATGCTTTAACAGGTATCACTGATGATCAAGTATATATTCATTGAATCTTTGTATGGTGAAAATTTAGGAAAATAAGAGTTGGCTAAAGTTTCCTAAATGCATCAGGACACTGAAATTATGACAAATATCCTTTTTCTGGTGAAAGTAGTGTCCACAAGGCGCAAGTTACATCTTTTCATGATATTGTGCAGTGGGCTGGCTGTTTACCTCAGGGCTTACAGGTTGTGGCCAGATATTGTGAAGCTTCCTTACGTGGTAAGCCTTCTGAAGAAACCCGGGGAAGACCCGTTCATGTAACCTACAACTCACGGGACCTAATCTAGGTCAGAAAGACAATTTATTAACTTGTAATCAGTTAGGAATTACTATCCCTGTGAGCATGGCAAATTCAGGAGAACTAATTATGGTCTATGTGGTTCCTTGGTGAAAGCATATTAAGAGTGAAGGGAAATGTTTGTTCTTAAAGGAGAGTTTCATCTCTCTAGAACTGCCTCTGACAAATTGGTCTTCTGTTTTCTGGGGATACTTTATTTGGACTTGGAAGACTGTTTATTCATCTATTATACTGTTCAATTATTTTATAAACATTACTTATCGAGCCTCTAAAATGGGCCAAACATTGTTCTAGGCATTAGAAATATAATAATGAACAATACTGACATTATTATCTCTGCATGGAAATTGCATCTTAATTGTCATAGCTTAGCTAGTAAATTGCATTTACTTTTCCCATCGACTGTCAACATTTCTTGTTACTTTAGCTCTAGTGCTTCTATTTACATTCTATAATGCTTATTTCCATAAATGTTTACAAAATATTGATTATATCAAGTAAAACTTATTTTCCAAAGAAGGGTTCAAGTTTTCCATAGAAGCTTAAGGCATTCCAAATTCAAGGACTCCTGTGGCTCATACTTCAAAGCCCTCTGCATCACAACAGAAGTCGAAGTGACAGGAAAATGAATCTTCAAATAAACACGTTTATTTTACAGTTGGTCAAGGGACAGTTAAATATTTAGATCTATATATTCCCCCCCGACCCCCTGTGTAGGAAGGACTCTACTGGGCTAATTCTCTAAAAGCAGAAAAGAAATTCTAATTTCTAGGGGTTTCCGTAAGTCAATATCTGGTCTTACGGTTTCTCTATTGACAACATATCAAGTGAAATGCCAGCTTTCCCAGATCCTCTGCGCACGTGTTGGAAACACCTGTTCCTCTTCTTATGACTTTCTTGCCTACCTAGCAACTCAGATTACACTGTCCAACCTTGATGAGCCACGTCATAGTTCTTGATGTTTGCATACATATAAAACCACTGTCTGGTTTATGAGGTCAGAAGAAAAGAAAAAAAGAACACACCTAATTTCAAGCCAGCTTATATTTTCTGGGTTGATTCTGTAGATTTTTTCTAAGGAGTGAGCTTGTAAAAGAACTGCCTGAGGTGGAAATGTAGGAAGGCGAAGACCTACAGAAGCGACCCTTTATCTAACCACATCTCCTCTCGGAAGCCATGACCTCTGCGAATTGGATAAAGCGAGCTGAGCAGCACAACAGCCTGAAGGGTACAAAACCCAGACATCTGAAGAGACTTTCTTGTTTCAAGGATATACCTAACCTACTTTAAAATATTCCTTTAATGGAGAGTTTAAAGGAAGTTCCTCCCTATTATGAGGTCGATGACTCCCTAGTTAGATTTTTCGTTTCTCATTTCAGATGACTTTAAATGGGATGTTGTGATATCGTCTTTAAAGAGAAATGTTTTCCTTTGGCTTGCAAATAAATTAGATAGCTCAAGAAGACCAATTCTCTGCTTTTAAACAATACCTACTTATAATTTCTTATTAGAGTCTGAACTAACATTTGGAAATGCTACCATGATGCACATAAATACTACTGGCAAAGCTTTTATAGCTACTGATGACACTATAAAAATATGCCTTCATTTTAAGAGCTCTAGAGGATTGGTGCATCTGCATAGCTCCAGAGTCCCCTGCTTTGTGGGGGAAGATCTGATGGGAAGATGAGATCATTGCCCACTCCTATCTTGTTTTAAATTTGTCAAAAGCTTGAATAAAAAGTACTTTCCCCTAACTGTAGGTCTGCTATATTCAGTTTTATTACCTTCATATGTTTATTAGACACATAAGTGTCCTTATAAAGGAATTTAAAACATAATTCTTGTTTAACCATATATATTTGGTGGAATGTTCCTATCTTCATACACTTATGGGGATAAATATTTTATTGTGGCTCTAAATCTTTTCATGCTAGGTTAGTATAGGTTGAAGACATGCTCAGATAGGATCACTGCAAGGGCCTTTGGTCTCTTGATATTTAAAGTTTTCGAATCATACGGTAGGAAGAGCTCTGGTCGAGGGAGTGGGGACCTGATTTCTACATCTCACTCCAACCACTTGCTTGCTGAACTCTCTGATTATGACCAAGACTGTGGACTTGAGAACCTCAGGCTCCTTGTCTTCAAAGTGATAGTACTGTACTTATCTCTATGCACTTTAGAACTCTTGTTACTTCACAAATCTACAGGTTTCTTTGAGAGATTACCAAGATATACAGTTATATACTGTATGAGTGATTTTATTTGTCCTTCAGCGCAATTAAGCACCTCCTGGACAGTGACTTGACTGTATTCTTTTCAGATGATTCTTAGTATTTTCAAAGGGTATAACCAGAGTTTCATATGGTTCTATCCACCTTCAGTGAAACAGGTCAGACTCAGGAGAATATAGTCTTTTGCTCACCATCCTTTCTTGAATTAGTTTAATGAACTGTAAAAGAATGAGCTTCCACTCAGGAACAGTTTTATGTGCAGCTATCTTCAGAGGGACAAAAATTCATTCAAAGTTGGTCAGACTTAATCTCAATCAAGGTCGAGATTTAACCTTAATCTGTCTCTTGAGGGTAGAAAAGGGGGCATATTGTTTGATTTTAATATAGCTATTTACTTCTACCTGTCTTTATAAACCAAACTCAACATGCTGTTTGTGAGAGTATTTGAATAGTGCACTTAAGATGATTATTTCCCTCTACTTGTTTATATATTTTGTTTTGTACTATTTCTAGGCATTAGAATGTGTCAACCAAAAAAAAAAAAATGAAGATCATTTCCTTGGAGCATATATTCTATCAAGAAAGGCTGACAACAATAGATGCAATAAAAGTTACATAATGAAGTATGCAAACCTAGATCATATATGATATAGTATGTGATAAATATGGGAAAAAGAAAAGGTAGAAGAGGGTTAAGGAGATTAGGACACTGGGGGAGGTGATTTATAATCTTAAATAGGTTTTCAGGTGTGTAGCATGGAGAAGCTAGCATTTCAGCTTGAAGTGAGGGGATGAGCTGTGCAGATAATAGAGAAAAAGTGTTCCAAGCGAGGGAATAGCAAATACAAAAACCCTGAAGCTGCACAGTGCCTAAAGTGTCAGGATAAAGGTGGTTAGAATGACTCCTGCAGGAGGAACAAAGAGGCAAGGGGAAGATCACATAGGACATTAGCTGAACATTTTCCCTTTGCTTCTCCAGATCCAATATCCTCTCTTCTCTACCATGCCCTGTGCCCTGGAAGGGAGACATGTATGGACTGTATCAACAGACTCCTTGGCCTGTCACCTTCCAGTGGGGCTCAGCCAATGTGAGTTCCAGACAGAAGATGCAAGGGCTGGGGAATGCCAGGGCCAGGACATTTATTGCCCTGGCGTCCTCCCCTGCTGGGCTGCTGCTCAGTGACTTCATCCTTTTACCAAAGGCCACAGTTCCTGCCGGGCAGCCCTCTTCAAGCTACTCCTTGGGTTCCTCTTGCCCCATTAGGACAAGAGATGGTGATAGCTCCAGGGCTGCTAGCCTCAGGGGAGTGCACTATCTATAAACGAGCTTTTTAAACCTCACCCTCAGCTTTGTAAGCAGACTCTTTATTAAACTCCCTCCTATTACTAGTTTAATTTTGCTACCTATTTTCCTTCCAGGTCCCTGACTGATAAAGATGTTGGAGACCACTATAAGAATATTGGCATTTATTCTGAGAGAGATGGGGATGGGGGAATAAAAGAGTGATGTATTCTGAAAGAGTCAATCTGGCTCCTGCGTTGAAAATTTTAACAGGGCAAGATGGAAGCAAGGAAACAGTTGGGAGGCTACAGCTATAATCTAGGTGAGACACACTTCATTTGTATACCTATAGAGACCAGTTATTCTGAATCAATACCCAGTCAATCTCAAATACCCTGATACCAAAGCCATACACTTTTATCACAGCCTAAAGTCCTAGATGGCTTGTCAGAAGCATTTCTCTGGCAGCTCTGGCTGGCTCTGTTGAAATGAATTCTGTACATTCTGTTAAGATAATTAGTGATTATAAATAGAATTTAAAAAATAGAATTAAGTACTCATAATTATTAAATTTCATTCTAGTTTTCTTCATAGGTCATTTGCTCTGTTTCAAGAATGAAATATATTTTAAATATATTTTTATTTTTTAATAATTATTTATGTTATTGTTATAAAATCACTTACTATGAGACCTATGCTTTTAGTAAAACTGTCAGTGTAAAACACATTATTATTGATCATAGGCACAATGTTGTACAGAGTTTATTCATCTTTCTTAACTGAAACTTTATGCCTGTTGATTACTAACTCTTCATTTCCTTTTCTTCCCAGCCCCTGGCAACTACTGTCCCACTCTTAGATTCTATGAATTTGACTATTTTAGATGACTCATATGAGTAGAATCAAGTAGTATTTGTCTTTTTGAGACTAGCTTGTTTCACTCAACATGATGTTCTCAAGTTTTATCCCTGTTGCTGCTTACTAGACTTTCCTTTTTTAAAAAAAGGCTTGATAGTATTCATTGCATATATCTTCATTTTCTTCATTCATTCATTCATCTGTTTCTAGATATTTAGTTTTTGTTTTTTTTTTCTTTTTCTTGGCTGTTGTGAATACTGTTGTAATGAGCATGGAAGTGCTAATTCATTTTCCAACAAATATTTTTGAGTGCTTACTGTATTTTTCCGTAGGCAAATGCTTCAAAGTTAAAAGGGTGGGATAGTAGTTTGTGCGGGGGCAAATATTAATTGACTATATATACACCAAATTTCAAACTGACAAGAGTTGTGCTGGAAAGATACAGAAGGGCTGGAGAGGCTGTAACAAGGTGACCTAACTTAGTTGGAGGAGGTCCATGGAAGATGTCTCTTGTAAAGCAATATTTGAGTTGTACAATAAATAGAACAGTGTTCTACTTATAGTAGTAACAGTTTCACCAAGGAGTTCCCTTACACTTGATAAACCCCAATTTCCTTTAGTAATTCTTCACATTGATTTATTTGAACCCAAATAGAAGCTACTTAGCAATTTGATCAAAGCAGCTGAGGTGGAGTATCATCTGCTTGCTCATGGCTGGGTGGTGGCCACGAGGTTAGACTTCTGCTGGGCTCCTCTTATGGACCCTGTGTGTGATTAGTTAGTCTGAGACCTATTTCCCTAGATAAGGAGGCAGATTTCCTGCATGTTGAGAACAAACTCAATCCCAGGCACTGTTCCAGTAATTAAGCATGTTCAGTCTTCTAATCTAGTCTGTCAGCACTACCATAAAAAATATACCCCCAATATGACAACCTTCACGCTTTCCACTTTAGTTTAACCTACTATCATCTCAAATTTAGGCTTGTATGATCTTCTAATTGGACTTCCTGTTTGTACTTATTTGTCTTCATAATCAGTTCTCGACAGAGAGGCCAGAATGAGTTTAAAAATTTAATCAAAGCATGACACCCCTACTCCCATTCAGAGTTCTCCAGTGGTTTTCCTTTCTCTTGCAAAGAAAACGGGAACTTTGTACACTGTTGACAAAGCCCTGGATAACCTGTCCTTTGACCTCCTACCTATCTCCTAATGCTCTCAGTCTTTTTCATTGAGATCTGGCCTGTTGCCATTCCTGGTACCTTCTAAATCTGTTCTATTTTTTTCAGGCTTTGCAGTTTCCAGTGCTTCTTCCTAGCCATAGATATTCTTCACAAAGATGATCACATAACACATTTCTTCACCTTATTCAGGTTTATCCTCCAATAATCAGAGAAGCTTTCAGTGAGTGGCTGATTCAAAATGCTAAGCTCTTCATTCAGTCATTCACTGTGCCCTCAGCCCCTGCTCAGTTTGACTTTTCTTCATAGCCCTTGCCATCTTCAACATATTTCAACATGTTATTTGTATATATTCCAAAATAAAAATTCCAGGAGGACAGAGATCTTTTTTTTAAAGATCACTCCATATTCTCAGGAGAAGGCAATGGCAACCCATTCTAGTACTCTTGCCTGGAAAATCCCGTGGATGGAGGAGCTTGGTAGGCTGGAGTTCATGGGGTCGCCAAGAGTCAGACATGACTGAGTGACTTTACTTTCACTTTCCACTTTCATGCATGGGAGAAGGAAATGGCAACCCACTCCAGTGTTCTTGCCTGGAGAACCCCAGGA
Organism: Nanger dama; assembly: GCA_917880005.1. NCBI lineage: Eukaryota > Metazoa > Chordata > Mammalia > Artiodactyla > Bovidae > Nanger > Nanger dama. The sequence continues at coordinate 20,121,574 of CAKJTW010000002.1, forward strand.
ATGGGGGAGCCTGGTGGGCTGCCATCTATGGGGTTGCACAGAGTTGGACATGACTGAAGCGACTTAGCAGCAGGAGCAGCAGCAGCCATATTCTCAGAATCAAGCATGGTACCTGGTACACAACAGTATTCTGCAAATATTTCCAGAATATTCAGATTGACTGAATGCTGTCATTGAAAATTCTTCACCTAGGATGATCTTCAAAGGCAAGAACCAGAGGTCCAGAACCACCCCATAGTGCTATTTTGTCCCTTTTAGTGCCTTGAACATAAGATTTGGCAAATATTTCTTGAATAATAAATTAATATAGTCATGAACATTAAACTCTGTAAACTGCTGTCGAGAGGCAATACAGTTTTATCAGTAAGTGCATGGTCTTTGTGGTTAGTCTGGGCTGTTTAAATTTTATATCTGCCACTTGTTTTGTCAGACTGAGCAAACCACTTAACATCTCTGAGCCTGGGAGACCTGACCAGAAAAATCAGTTTAGTAGTAGGACTGGACTTATGGGGAGGGCTGTTGTGAGGATTACATAAGGTGAGGCATGTACACAGCACTGGGTCTGCACATGTTACTCACAAAGTAATCCTCCAGCTTGGGTTAAGTGACCTCCTCAGCTCCTTTGTGTTTTTCTGGGGCAGAAGAGCTATCTCAGACAATACTTTCAGTGTGTCTGTTTCTCTATAACGTTTAAGCCTTTGGAGGGAAAGGAATAATTTTATTAATCTTTAAAATCCCAGAACCAGTACATTGAAGATCCTCAGTGAATCTGTTTTGAATTGGATAGGGCTGAATTAGAGGTGGCAGTCCACCTTTCAGAAAAAGAAGGATGCTGAGATACTGATCAGTATCAGTTTCAGTGTATCCTCAATAAGCATTGATAAGGCACAGGAACCTGCCTGTAGGCATGTTTGCATAGAGTTGGTGGCAATGTCCATTCTAGACAAGCCTTAGACATGAGGTCTTAGTTGCGGTGGAGCAGGAGAAGACAGTGAGGAGGAGGGGGCAGAGCCTGCTGAGGAGAACTTCCCTTGGTGACGACCTGGTCCCCTTCTCTACCACTACTGCCCTTTGCCAAAGCTGGCTTCCCGAAGGCTCTAGACGGATCTCTCTTATCAGTTGGTAGGTAGAGCCACTGTGTCAGCTGAAGTAGTGGAAATTTCTAGTCAACTTATGAATAGTTGAAGAGCCTCTCCTGGTGAAATGTGAACCGAGCAAATGCCCCCGTTTCTCCGGGGAGGGTGGATCAGGACTCGGTGCATGGCTGTCACGTCAGCCCCGCCAGGCCGCTGTTCATGAGGCCACGCAGCTACAAGTTATTCATGGGAACACAACAAACAAAGACTTAGCCCTCGTGAGTAATGAGCCTTCTCCTCCCGAAGCTTGTTCTCCAGCTAGAAGCCGAGGCGTGCAGGGTCACCGTGTCAGAAACAGAAATGCACCTCACAGCCTTCAGGGCTGGCGTACTGTGCAAGGATGTACAGTGATGCCCTGAGCAACTCAAGGAAGATCCAGGGAGTTTTGTGCTCTCCCTGGGCACACGATGCCTGGGGTAGGGGGTGGTGTTTAATTCCTCTTGTTTCAGGGAAGAGAGAAGATACTTTTAGTGGTGATCAAGTTTCTGTCCTGGCTGGCTATCCAGTGGTTTTTGATCATTCATTTGTTTGTTCTTTTGCTCATATATTCAGGTCTTTATTCACTGATGTCTGTAATTAAAAGATCTGAGAGAAGTTTCTCAGAGTGATACTTAGTTTTTTCTTATATACAACTATTGTTTTTCCTTAAAGAAGTTATCATGTCACAGATAAATAATGGTTTGTGAGAAGGAATCCTTTCTCTTTGGGTCTTTGGCATGGAGGAGCTCTGGGGGCTTTCTAATGTGTCGTGGGAAAAAAAGGTATTGGTTTTGAGGTCAGATGTATTTCAAATTCTAGGTCTTTCCTGAGACCATAGGCAGGTTACCTAAATTTTCCAAGCTCTCTACTGGGGGAAATTAAGCCTTGAAACATTCTTGCTGAATGACGAATCACGCGCAAGGCATCAGGCACTATCCCTTCGTACTTTGGGTGTTCAACAAATGTTTATTCCCTTTCTCCTCCAACTTCTCGCAGAAACAATACTCTCTTCCTCATTATTACATTATGACTTATTTGAATGCTGTTATCTAAGTTTTCTGATTACCCTTCAGAAAGTATTACCTACCACACTTAGGATAAAGATGAACGTTTTCAGCATAGCCCTTCTCAAGTCTCTTGTTCCCCGCTGTATCCCTCACTCACCGGCCACAGTTACTTCCTTTCAGTCCTATCTTCTGACTAAAGAGTTCAAAATGGTGACATTTGACAGTACCTGAGGCAGATGTGAATCAATCACTAAAATTTTACTTCTTGTTTAGTAAAGAAAGTCGATCGTTTATATGTAATTCTGTTGTCTTCTAGGTCAGAATATAGACTCTGGGCCTTCAATGTCTAGGATTTAAATCCCAGCTCTGCCGCTGACTGCTGTGATCTTGGGTTAGAATACTATAATTCCTATTTCAGGGCTGGTTATGAAAATCAAATGAGTTTTGCCTATAATGAGCTTCTAACACTTGTAATGAGCTTATACCAGCATGTGGCACACTGTAAACATTAAAGATTTAAAAAAATAAACAAGCAATCTTATAGTTCAGTGCAAAGGATCAGGTATGGATGCAGAATAGGGTAGGGTACCCACAGACAAGAGGTATAATAAGATTGAAAGCATCGTATTACCCTTCAAACGCTGACAAAACTGAAGAATTAACGTCTCTATAAAAAGTAATATCACTGCAACTTCTTCCCTCCTATGTAGAGTGGGTGAGTTTAGTGACAGACTGTTTTGGAAGGAGCTAGAAATATCAGTTTAAAAACTGCTTGGCAACCACTTTAGAATGATTATCTGACTTTGGGAGAATACTGAGGTATTCCTCTTACCCAGCTTTAGAAATGTCACAGAGGCGTAATGAATCATCTCTCAGAGGCTTTGAAAACATTTTCCCCATACCAAGTACTGCCTCTTGCCTATTCTGCTGGCAGTTCTGAACTTCCAGATAACCCACCAAACCCCAAGGAAGCTACAGGAGTTTTGGGATCTGCTTCAGGTCTAATTCCTTTGCTATACCTCAGTTCCTATTGTCCTGGCCCCCCGCACCCTCTCTTCTACCCTACAGATTAGTCTAAGTCACTCAAGGTAATCCCATCCCTCTTATCAGCCATGAGTGTGGACATGAGCCAGTGCAACACTAAGAAAGGGATTTGGGAGAAAGAGCTCAGTTTTTCTCTGCTGCTGGATGGAAAAAAAGAGCACCTTGTTCTGCTTGGTACTGCAGCCATTTTCCAGCGAAGCCAGCAGCCTAGGATGAACCGCTGCTGTGATTGGCAGCTTGAGAGGGATGGGGGAAGTGCATGCTGGGTAACACAGTGAACCCCTGCAGCCTGCCTCAGCTCTGTACTTCATCTTTTGCGTTACACCAAATTTCCTCATCGTTAAGCTAGTTTAACTCTGGCTTTTGTTAAATGCAGTCTAACCAAGTGCACTCATGGCTCTTCCTCCCTTGTGCCTTGTAAGGCGGCATTTATGTCAGTGTGGATGTCCCTTGTAGGTTGTACATTACTTGAGGGCAGCTGCCCTGTCCCATTCATTTTTTATTTCTTTCCGAACTCTTAACGTAGTGCCTTACAAACAGCCACAATTTCACTACTTGTTGATAAATAACAATGTTAAAAGCAATACACCGTGACAGCCTTTGGCTCTGTTTAACATCAGTGAAACCCCTATTAAAGAAAAAGAGTTTGCTTTTCTGATTCATAATCATAAAAGCCAAAAGGTGAATAAAAGCATGGTCTTTGAGTATATTTTTTTTGTTACTTAGCAATGGTTGGAGGTAAAAAATTTTATTACAAATTAAACTATTGAATTATGTTTTCATAACACACAACCAAATACACTCTCTCTCGCTTTCTCTCGATCAGGACTAATTTCAGGCAGTCTGTTTATAGAGTGAAGATGAATTTTATTGGTGACAAATACACTCCTGCATTAACAAATTAAGTATGCTCTCAAAGGAGAAAGAACAAACTCAGAGAAAATTGGGTTGTCTGTTCTTGAAGTCTAAAAAAGGACTTCTTTCCTCAAGGGGAATTCAGTATTTTCATAATCACATAAAAAGGAAAACATGTGCCTCTTGGGTATAACATTAAAATAAATTAATTTTGCTGCCTTATTCATAATGGCTAATGGCAAATGGTGTATTTATTTCTTGACTCCTCCTGCTGATAAAACCAGTTTTTTTCTACGACCTTCATCTCATTAGAGATGAATAGCTGTGTCAGCTTATAGGTATGAAGAATGCAGTCTGTATTTCTCTATTTTTGGCATTTTATTAATAGGTGAGTGGTCATGGAGAATAACTGGACCCTAAGGCATCAGGATCTCAGCTTTATGTTATGGGAATATAATCGTCTGTTTTTGTTTTTTCCCCTTCTGTTCTTGGGATGTACAGTGTCTTCTATTCCTTGGAAATATGTTCACTTACGATCAGACCCTGCTGACAGCCTTTATGATTCTCCTCAGTTCAGCCCAAATTGTGGTTAGTTTTTCCCCTATTTTCTCATAACACATACCCTATTTTCCTTCACCTGTTCTTCCATAATTTGCCTCTGTCTGTATACCCATTCTCCTGAAATACTAGCTAATCTATTCAGTCATGCATATTCCTTTGGCATTCTTCAAATTTGGTGTGGAAGAGAAACAATTCATTGCAGATATAGGTCACTATACATAATATCTTTTAGTAAGATGGGATTCCCATTATTTTTTTTTCTAAAGAATATTCAAATTTTAAATGCTTGACTTTAATGATGTTCAAAGTATTGATGAGGTATGAATGAGACCTGCAATTGACACTGGAGTCACTGAAAGATTCAGAAAACAGCAGACCTCCTGGGAATCTCCCCAGCTGACAATGTTGTAGCTGTTAACTGGAACCCTAATTGTTGTCATTCAGTTAAGTTGTTTCTGACTCTCTGAGACTGTATGGACTGCAGCACGCCAGGCTCCTGTCTTCTGCTGTTCCCTGGAGTCTGTTCATATTCATGTCCATTGAGTCAGTGAGGCTATCTAACTACATCGTCTGCTGTCCTCTTCTCCTTTTGCCTTCAATCTTTCCCAGCATCAAGGTCTTTTCCAATAAGTTGGCTCCTCGCATCAGGTGGCCAAAGTATTGGAGCTTCAGCTTCCGCATCAGTGCTTCCAATGAATATTCAGGAGTGATTTCCTTTAGCACTGACTGGTTTGATCTCTTTGCATTCCAAGGGACTCAAGGTCTTCTCCAGTACCACAATTTGAAGGCATCAGTTCTTTGGTGCTTAGTTTTCTTTATGGTTCAACTCTCACATCCATAATAATTACTACTGGGAAAATGGTAACTTTGACTATACTGACCTTTGCTTGCAAACAATGAAGCAGAAGTAAATATTTTTCTGGAATTCCCTTGTTTTCTCTATTAGGGAACCCTAATATTTCCTCACAAAGTGTATAAACTTTTGCAAATGAGTAGTTGCTATGTAATCACAGGTAGATTTGCACAAGTCTGGGAATATTTTGAGGGACCGTAAACGTAACCATTAGTTTTGTGCCCTCTTTGAGTTTTCTTTCCAAAGTTATTAACAGTTATGACATTTGTCTAAGAAGCAATATTATCTAAGCTTGTTTTAAAATAGCTACCTCCCACTTACTCAAGGTACATAGTTCTTCCTAGTACATTGATTGCAGACTAAAACAAAAAATATATATATATTTAAATATACTTAATTTCACTGGACTAATTTGAAGGAATAGTTCTTACTTGCAAGGCAGAGTTAAGCCTGGGTAAAACCAGAATAATAACCCTTACCAGAGAAATTGGCAGGGGGGAGACCCACTAAGCATTTCTTGTCAGCTAGAAACTGGTTGAGCTGTAGCACAAATGTTGGATTCTTTTGCCTTGTTCTAACCGAGGGACAAGAGGTATGTGGCTGAATATGGGAGATGAGCAGTAAAGGGAAGATGCTGCTACCTGCAGGGAAACCCAAGCAAGCAGGGCTGGATGTGTTATCTAATCCAAAAGAATTATTCACGTAAAAGGAGAAACTAATCTTCAGTAAAAACACTAACATGTATCTTGAAGCCATTTTTTTTTTCTGACCTTCAGATTACATTTTAAATCAAGATTAAGAAAAGAAGAAATTATCTTTTCCCAGTAGATTTCTGCCCCTCAACCTGGTACTGTTAGTCTTAAACATGATTAACCATTTGACATGACTTCCCAAACTACAGACTATTTGCATTAAACACATATTACAGTTTATTTTCCTGTATATAATTAGGAATAATCATTGCTGCCAGAATGTAAAATAATACATCAACAATAAGTAGAGATAGCAGCAGCTGCATAAAAGAAAAGGCATACAAAACACCAAAGCTTATAATTACCTTTCACTCCCCACCCCATATATTTGTGTCATGATGCATCCGAGGCAATGTAGACCTCAGGTAGTCATTAAAATCACACGAATATTCCACTAAGATTTACTGCAAATAAGATATCCCATGGGTACATGGATTTTTACCAATAAAAAGGTTAATAATTTGGAGTGCCTTTTACCAAAACATGATTTCTTTTCAGGAAGCTTGAATTTATACATTTAACAGGGTACTACTCTGTGCTAGTCACTTTGCTGCTGCTGCTGCTGCTGCGTCACTTCAGTCGTGGTCGACTCTGTGCGACCCCATAGACAGCAGCCCACCAGGCTCCCCCGTCCCTGGGATTCTCTAGGCAAGAACAGTGGAGTGGGTTGCCATTTCCTTCTCCAATGAAAATGAAAAGTGAAAGTGAAGTCGCTCAGTCATGTCCGACTCTTAGTGACCTCATGGACTGCAGCCTACCAGGCTCCTCCATCCATGGGATTTTCCAGGCAAGAGTGGTTGCCATTGCCTTTCCAAGTCACTTTGAAAAATACACAAAGCAAAGAAACACGATCTCTCTTCAAGAAACTTATAATCCCCCAAATGTGGAGCAAGACAAAACAGATGAAGAAGAAATATCATACCCATTGAATTTTGCTAAGTTGTATCGTCTGAATGGCATAGCTTTGTAGAAATTTTGAGAAAGGAGGTCAATCGAGATGTGTAAAGGATGTAAGCTGGCATTAAATTTTGATAGTGGAGGAGGTTTATGTAGATTCAGATAAAGTGAGGTATCAGAGATGTTGCCCATGATTGGTAGATGTTTCCAACTTAGTCTTAATTAAATTCTTTTCCTATTATCTGAGCTTTATTACATTCTTTTTATTTAACCAGGATTTTTTTAGCATATACAAATAATTGTACTTAGCATGAGAACTGCACTTATTCAAAAGCAATAACCTGATCTAGCTTAGCAACAGAATACAGATTCATCAAACTCCTAGACAACAAAGTAAGGTCCTTTGTTTTATCATTCCATCGGTATGCGAACCAAATGGCTGTAATCTTCCTAACATTTTCTCTACTCATAACTCAGAAAGTCCTCCACAGCAGGCCAAACAAGTTTTGGACAATCCAAAAACTTACATTATTTTCAGTTTGGGGCAAAATTTGGCAGGTATGTCTGTCAGAATTCTGCTTTCATTTGACTTGTTGACTGTGAAACTTAACCGTAAAACAACATATAACAAAAGTGGTTTACATGAGACCTTATAAAACCCAGAAGACCATAAACTGACTCACTTAAAATGTTCTATAGATTATGTTTCAATTTATGTAAAGACAGTTTTTCAAAGATTTGTGAAAGTTACATTTTATATATGATGTGAAATATTGTTTTCTTCTTCCTGGCATATTATAAACTTCTGTCTGCAAAACAAATGTTGGGCATTTTAAGTTGTGACTTCATTGAGTTATTTAGCAAGATATCTTAATCAAATCTTGCCTAACCTTATAGCTAAAGGCAGATTTAATTTTAGCCACTTAAAATGTTTTATAACTGATTTGCGTTGACTTGTATGTGTGTGTACTAAGTCACTTCAGTCGTGTCCAACTCTTTGTGAATCTATGGGACTGTAGCCCGCTCAGACTCTTCTGTCCACGGGGAGTCTCCAGGCAAGAATACTGGAGTGGTTTGCTGTGCCCTCCTCCATGGGATCTTCCCTACCTAGTGATCAAACCCACAACTTGCGTAAGAATAACAAATTCCCTGGAGAAGTGTTGTGATTAGAAAACGGTGACCCTGATTTTATCTGTATGCTATCTGTGCTCTTAAAGGTCCTTTTCAAGCTTTTCACAAAAGTCACCTCCAAGGTTTCTGCTCATCCATATATTACAGAGTAGTGATGAGTAAGAAAGGTAGACCCCCGCAGTTCAGGGTAAACACAATTGTTTCTGTGAGAGCAGCAGATGTGGGTGTATATTCTTTTTTCATTTGATAGATCTGTAAGTCTACTCGTGATTAACAATGTAATCTCTCGGAGAGGCATGTCACAGGATCATCTTTGTGCGCTGGTACCAGTGTTTTCATGGTTCCCATGACTTCATAAACACAGCTTATGTCATTCAGATGTACCATGAGAATCAAATAAAAAAATGTGGATTGTATTTTGGGCTCCTGTGTAATTGCATCACTTAAGACCTATTGGGGTAGCTTGGTATCACCACTCACTCATATAAATACTCTCATAGGAAATAACAATGTTGAGCTCATTAATTAGATTAGTATTGATTCAGTTCAACAAGTAACATAATGCTTACTGCTAAGATATGAAGTATTTTGAGTAATATGCAGATGATAAAAGAAAATCCTACCCTCAAAAAGGATTTAAAATTTGTTAGGAGATATTAGGAAAATTGCCCAGTGCTAATTAAAAAGAGGAAAGCTAAGTGCTTTGAAATTATAAGGTGCATGAAGGAAGCAGAATTATAGAACAGTGATATACAGAAGGAGGGAGGGAGAGAGAGAGAGAGGGACAGAGAGAGAGAGAGAACGCTGAGTTGGAAACATCAGAAAAGGCTTCATAAGGGAGGCAGAATCAGAAATATAATGAGAGAATGAGCAAAGTAAATGATGTGATCTTCTGATTTTGAAGTCAGCTTTTCATTTTTCTTCTTCTTCTTGGTCTATAAAGCTCTACTTTGGGGAATGGTTTTGAGAAAACAGTCCTAGAGGCCCATAACTTAATGATTGGGCTGTGTAATAACAACATCCACTATTTTGTTGACCACTAAGTATAAAAGCATGATACAGACTTTAATACTATGAATATTTGGCTACCCTGATACTGCCTACACATAAAGAAGGAAATAAAGGAATGTCTGTGTATACTGCACATTTGGTTGGTAATTATAACTGCAACTTAATATATTGGTATTGTCACTGAATCCTTTCATGCTAAAGCTTTGCTGCTGTTGATGTCCTTTGCAAAGCACGACAGCACTCCAAGTTTTGAATAGGTCTTAGAAGATATCTTGTGTGCCTCTTCCTTATTTATTGCAGATGTCCAAACCAAAGTTGAGAGAAAGGCAAAGTCTTGTCTTCCATAGCAGAACTCAGATGTTAATTCAGTTTTGTAGAGTTCAGTTTCCTAGAGCTCATTTCACTGGACATGAGATACTTCCCTTTACCTGGTCTAACTTAATGAGCATCTCTCAGCTACACAGATACACAGCATCTGCAGTAGCTGTAGTGGCTTTCTATTTTCACTAATTTGTTCGTCATAAAACACTACAAATCAACAGATACATTTCTAAAATAACAGCATCAAGGTCATTGTGACACCAGTCTTCCTGTTAATGAGTTTATATGATGATTTTGAACTGTGGTGCTGGAGAAGACTCTTGAGAGTCCCTTGGACTGCAAGGAGACCCAACCAGTCCATTCTGAAGGAGATCAGCCCTGGGATTTCTTTGGAGGGAATGACGCTAAAGCTGAAACTCCAGTACTCCAGCCACCTCATGCAAAGAGTTGACTCATTGGAAAAGACTTTGATGCTGGCAGGGATTGGGGGCAGGAGGAGAAGGGGACAACAGAGGATGAGATGGCTGGATGGCATCAGGGACTCAATGAATGTGAGTCTGAGTGAACTCCGGGAGTTGGTGATGGACAGGGAGGCCTGGCGTGCTGCGATTCATGGGGTCGCAAAGAGTCGGACACGACTGAGCGACTGAACTGAACTGAACTGAACTGATGGCAATAGTTTTTGCATAATGCAGTTAAGAGTAAATACATTGTGAAAAGTTCTAGAAAACCCTAGTGTTGACACAAAAGGTTATGATTCAAGTTTCCAGGACACCTATATATTTGAAAACACACACAGATAAACAGACATAGAGCTTATCAATACTTCCCCTGGTTATTCACGTGTAACACATACTACAGTGATACAAGTTAAATAGAACAAATTATAGAGGTAATCTCATTTTATAAATTTACTATCTATTTTAAGTTATGCAGCACCCCAGGTAGCACCAGTGTGCTCATTTAGGGCTTTATCTACATAAAAAGCAACATGTAGAACTTGTCTCACTTTGTACTCTGACTCATATTATGTGGCAATAAGTTAACTTGAACTCTGAAACTACTGGAAAAAATGATTGTAGATAACATTATAGGTTACTGGGTTTAAAAACTCATTCAACTTCTGAGGCTGTTTTATAATATATTGTGTAAACAGGGAAAAAAGCAAAAGGTCACTTTCTTGTTAAAAAAAAAGTAATGCCTTCTTTTATATAAAAATATTTTTATTGCAGTTATCTTAATTAAAATACTCAGAGGCAGTATTGCCAGGCATTGAGTTTAGAATGGAGAGGCACAAGGGTAACCTGTGTATCTTGTGGAGACAAATTAATTGGATCCAATTCTACACTTTGACTCAATAATCAAAAACTTGGTACTTGATCACTAACAAGTAATCTTATAAAGCAAACATGCTTGCAAAGTTACTCATTAAGTCATCATCCATAACCAGGCATACTTAGAAAAAATACTGGATTGATATCTGGTAATGTCTTCTTCAACACCAGAGTTCAAAAGCATCAATTCTTCGGTGCTCAGCCTTCTTCATAGTCCAACTCTCACAATCCATACATGACCACTGGAAAAACCATAGCCTTGACTAGACGGACCTTTGTTGGCAAAGTAATGTCTCTGCTTTTGAATATACTATCTAGGTTGGTCATAACTTTTCTTCCAAGGGGTAAGTGTCTTTTAATTTCATGACTGCAGTCACCATCTGCAGTGATTTTGGAGCCCCCAAACATAAAGTCTGACACTGTTTCTACTGTTCCCCATCTATTTCCCATGAAGTGATGGGACCACATGCCATGATCTTTGTTTTCTGAATGTTGAGCTTTAAACCAACTTTTTCACTCTCCTCTTTCACTTTCATCAGAGGCTTTTAGCTCCTCTTCACTTTCTGCCATAACAGTGGTGTCATCTGTATAGCTGAGGTTATTGAGATTTCTCCTGGAAATCTTGATTCCAGCTTGTGCTTCTTCCAGCCCAGCATTTCTCATGATGTACTCTGCATATAAGTTAAATAAGCAGGGTGACAATATACAGCCTTGATGCACTCCTTTTCCTATTTGGAACCAGTCTGTTGTTCCATGTCCAGTTCTAACTGTTGCTTCCTGACCTGCATACAGGTCTCTCAAGAGGTAAGTCAGGTGATTCGTTATTCCCATCTCTTTCAGAATTTTCCACAGTTTATTCTGATCCACACAGTCAAAGGCTTTGGCATAGTCAATAAAGTAGAAATAGATGTTTTTCTGGAACTCTCTTGCTTTTTCAATGATCCATTGAGTGCTGGCATTTGGTGTCTGGTTCCTCTCCTTTTCTAAAACCAGCTTGAACATCTGGAAGTTCATGGTTCACATATTGCTGAAGCCTGGCTTGGAGAATTTTGAGCATTATTTTGCTAGTGTGTGAGATGAGTGCAATTGTGTGGTAGTTTGAGCATTCTTTGGAAGTGCCTTTCTTTGGGATTGGAATGAAAACTGACCTTTTCCAGTCCTGTGGCCACTGCTGAGTTTTCCAAATTTGCTGGCATATTGAGTGCAGCACTTTCACAGCATCATCTTTCTCCCTTGGACTGCAAGGAGATCCAACCAGTCCATTCTAAAGGAGACCAGCCCTGGGTGTTCATTGGAAGGAATGAAGCTAAAGCTTAAATTCCAGTACTTTGGCCACCTCATGTGAAGAGTTGACTCATTGGAAAAGACTAACTCTGGGAGGGACTGAGGGCAGGAGAAAGGGGATAACAGAGGATGAGATGGCTGGATGGCATCACCAACTCGATAAATGTGAGTTTGAGTGAACTCCGGAAGATGGTGATGGACAGGGAGGTCTGGCGTGCTGCAATTCATGGGGTTGCAAAGAATTGGACACGACTGAGTGACTGAACTGAACTGCATGTCGAATTAATTTAGTAACTTATAGCATACCCCCCTTCCTCCAGGAGGGCATGACAATCCATTCCAGTATTCTTTGCCTGGAGAATCCCATGGACAGAGGAGCCTGGTAGGCTATAGTTCAGGTTCACAAAGAGTTGGACAGGACTGAAGCGACTAAGCAGCAGAAGCAGCGGCATACCCCTGAGCCACATAAAATGACGAAGCTGAGTGACTCAAATTTTTTATTAAATATTGTGTGATATTATTTCAACAAGAAACGTGTTGAAATATAAAAATAATAATCTGCAAAATACACATGCCTTTTGAATAATATTATTAGCTGTGATATTCCACATTATAGAAGAATTTAAATGTTTGAAATCAAAACAAATAGGTGTGTTGGTTTGATTTTCAAAAGTAAACAGAGGAATTTAAGTACTATCTTTTTAAAGGAAGCTCCAAATAATACCATTTTAATAATGGTATTATAAAAAGTTATAAACTGTATCATAAGCCTAGATTACAATTTTACATGATGCTGCAAAATACAATGTCTTTAAAATGCTGAGTGATGCTTCTTTCATTTTTAGGAATTCCTAATCATGGTCCAAGGCGCCCACTGTACTTGAAACAGCGGCATTTTGTTTCTTCCAAAGGAAGGCAAGACATAACTATTGGGAAAAAGATTGTCCTGACTCGGCTTCAGATTTTGCCTTTTTTGCAGTCCACAGCAGACACAGTACTCTAAAAGCCATAATACTTTTACGAGCCACTTTGGAGGAAAAAAAGATTTCACTGGAATTCAAAAATCTGACTTGGTAAACTAACAGCAAAACCTTGGGAGGGAAGAATTGAGTTTACACCCTGAATCAGAGATTGTGGAGGAATCATAAGCCCTAGGGTCAGCTTTCCCTCCCCACCTGGACATGGAGGGCCTTTAGATCCTCCTCAGTCTTAATGAAGGGAGACACTTAAGGAGGATTTTCGAGGAAGAACATGAGTGTAGATGCCGGAGAGGGCCTTACTCTTGTCTCTCTTTGCCACGAAAGCCAGAGGTAGGAGATTGAGACGTTTAGAGGGCTGAGGTTTCTGAAAAGAGGTGGAGCTGGTGTCTCACTTCCTGGTGTGGAATTCTAGAAGGGACACCTCTCAGGCCGCATGTCTGTGTGGGGCTGCTTCAGTAGGTGGAGACAGTGGGACAATGATTCAAACAGAGAATGTCTTCCACTGCCTCACCTTCAAATCGCCTCCTCCTTGGGTGCATTTATGAACTTCAAAGCACTGTCTGTATTCAAGGGACTAGGAAATGAAGTTGAGAACAGTGAACATTCCTTCTGATGGGGTCAGCACAGTGCTAAGAGGAGGGGCCCCCTAGCAGAGACTCCGATGAGAGCTTCAGACAATCAGCAGCTATAGCAAGTGCTGAGGGGCCAGCAAGACCATGGAGTTTCCTGAACAGAGCTGCACAGATGCTTGATCAGAGCCCCATCACCAGCTGGGAACACCTACTCTGGATGCAGCAGAAAGTAGCAAACACCTAAGATGAGGGTGTGCAGACCAGGTCAGAGGAAGGGCTCAGATCAGAAGCCCCTGCTCGACAAGCCAGGATGACACATAACCCTGAGAACTCTGTCTCTCCTAGGAGAAAGAAGAACTGGGGGTGAGCACAGAGAGCAATTGCTAGAGACAGAGTTTAAAAACAGGAGAATGCCTTTTCCACCATTAGCAGAAATGAAGGCTTAAGGCCTAAGTTACTTTTAACTGTAATACATAAAGACATTTTGGTTTCTGCACACCTGTGTTTTGTGCCTCAAGAATAAGTACTTGTTAAAGTTGTGTGTGTGTGTGTGTGTGTGTTTTGTACATGTGCATATGTAAATCTCAAAGAGAATAAGATTTTGTTAGGGATTTCTGGCCTTAGAAAACACACTGAGGCCTAAGTTATAGTGGCCCAAGGCTGGACAGGCCAGAGGCAGGGATTCAGGGCAGCAGATGCAGAGACAGGAGAGACAGTTGGGCAAGATGGATAACACATGGCCAGTAATGTCCATTCACTTTTACCCAGATGAGGCTGTAGCTCTGAAAACCAGGGAACTGCTGAAAATTTGTCTAATCTGATGTAAATCAGGGTGAGTTTGGCATGGAGGAAAACCAAGCTGTTTAGATAGCTTTGGACTAGAATTTAGAAATTCAGATGAAAAAAAAAGATTACAAACTATGGCATTTGAGGCATATTGCCTTATGGATTATTTTTAAGGTTATTTTAAAATAACTGATTGACTGGCCCCTGGGTAGTATGGAGGGAAATTTTGCATCTGGTTAAGAGTTAAAAAGATAAACAAAAAACATGGCTGTTATATGATCCACAACTGGATGAAAGGCTAGAAGAGGTCACTGTAACAAACACAATTACAATGAAAAAGCCTCAAAGATTATGAGAGTTAAAAAATTGTGACACAGAGACAAAGTGAGCAACTGCTTTTGGAAAAAAATAGTGCTAATAGACTTACTCAATGCTGAGCTGCCGCAAACCCTCGATTTATATAAAAAATGCAATATGTGTAAAGAGCAGTAAAGTAAAGCACAATAAACCAAGTAATAAACCTGTAATCTTATACATTCTTTAATTAGATATTTCTTTCTTTCTGGTCTTGGTATTAGCAATGCTGCTGCTGCTGCATTGCTTCAGTCACGTCCGACTCTGTGCGACCCCATGGATTGATACCAGGCTCCTCCGTCCATGGGATTTTCCAGGCAAGAGTACTGGGGTGGGTTGCTATTGCCTTCTCCTGGTATTAGCAGTACTTGTGCTTTTCATAGTGCTATTTTTTTTTCTTAATCTTATGGAGACTATGGATTGTGCAAATGACCAGATTTTCCTTTGATATGTTGATAATTAAGTTTACTGCCTATTTATGAGAGTAGAAGAAAAATTTGACATATTGTTTTGCAACAATTTTTCTTTGGCTGCATAGCTATCACTATTCTTATCTTTCCTTTGTGTTTGTCTACTGTAGACAAATTGTGTTCCCCACAAAGATATGTGAAAGTCCCAATTCCTGATATCAATGAATATGACCATGTTTGGAAATAGGGCCTTTGCAGATAGAACCAAGTGAAGAAGTCATGTTGGATTTCAGTTCAGTTCAGTCACTCAGTTCTGTCCAACTCTTTGTAACCCCATGAACCTCAGCATGCCAGGCCTCCCTGTCCATCACCAACTCCTGGAGTTCACCAAAACCCATGTCTATTGAGTTGGTGATGCCATCCAACCATCTCATCCTCTGTCTTCCGCTTCTCCTTCTGCCCTCAATCTTTCCCAGCATCAGGGTCTTTTCCGATGAGCCAGCTCTTCACATCAGGTGGCCAAAGTATTGGAGTTTCAGCCTCAACATCAGTCCTTCCAATGAACACTCAGGACTGATCTCCTTTAGGATGGACTGGTTGGATTTCCATGCAGTCCAAGGGACTCTCAAGAGACTTCTCCAACACCACAGTTCAATAGCATCAATTCTTCAGCACTTAGCTTTCTTTTATAGTCCAACTCTCACATCCATACCTGACCACTGGAAAAACCATAGCCTTGACTAAATGGACCTTTGTTGACAAAGCAATGTCTCTACTTTTCAATATGCTGTCTAGGCTGGTCATAACTTTCCTTCCAAGGAATAAGAGTCTTTTAATTTCATGGCTGCAATCACCATCTGCAGTGATTTTGGAGCCCAGAAAAATAAAGTCTGACACTGTTTCCCCATCTATTTGCCATGAAATGATGAGACCAGATGCCATGATCTTCGTTTTCTGAATGTTGAGCTTTAAGCCAACTTTTTCACTCTCCTCTTTCACTTTTATGAAGAGGCTTTTTAGTTCTTCTTCACTTTCTGCCATAAGGGTGGTGTCATCTGCATATCTGAGGTTATTGAGATTTCTCCTGGCAATCTTGATTCCAGCTTGTGCTTCTTCCAGCCCAGCGTTTCTCATGATGTACTCTGCATAGAAGTTAAATAAGCAGGGTGACAGTATACAGCTTTGACATACTCATTTTCTTATTTGGAACCAGTCTGTTGTTCCCTGTCCAGTTTTAACTGTTGCTTCCTGACCTGCATGCAGGTTTCTCAAGAGGCAGGTCAGGTGGTCTGTCATTCTCATCTCTTTCAGAATGTTGGATTTGGGTGGGCCTTAATCCAACAACTAGTGTCTTTATAAGTAACAGGAAGTGTGAACATAGATATATAAATGCAGATAGAGCTCCACGTGCTTATGGAAGCAGAGAGTGGAGTGCCATGCTTCCAAGACAGGGAGTCCATTGAGAGTGACTCTGGAGGGCCCAAAGAACAGAACACAAAATACTGAGCCACAGAGGGTCATCTCCAAGCCTTGAAAACCTAATAGAACTTGCCCTGCTGTGTTTGGAGCTTGTTTTAGACCAGTTCCAACTTTTATTTCTTCCATTTTCCCCCTTTCAGAATATCCATCCAATATATGTCCTATCACTGTGTCTTGGAAGCACATCACCAGAATAACTTTTCTTAACCTATGCCTTTTGCTGACTCTGCTAACAATATACTTGATGGCATCTTGCAGAAAGCTGCCTCAAAATTCTCAAGAAGACAACATGATTAGGGAGCAAGTGATTCTGGGTTTGAAAAGCCATAGATATCCTTCATGTAGGTGTTTCATTAAGATGAAACAAATCTGGGATTTGCTAAGAGATGGGTCAAGCCAGCACATATTCAGTTTTGACTCTCCATGCATATGCCTTATTTAATATGATCACATAGAGGCTGTGGGTAAGACAGCAAGCAGAAGCACTGAGGATATTTCCTAAGACAGAACAGAGGTGTGGCAAAGGCATTTATTTCTCTTCTCATTTGCATTTTATGCATTTGGCAGGGGTGAGCTCTGCATTCTGTAGAAAGTGATGCAATGCTGTCAAGGAATCAAATCACACAAGATTTTCTCTGAGCTGTTGTCTGGCTTCCTGTTATTTGCTTGAATGTTTTATTTTACCTTTGAAAGTAGACAACAGCGAACCTTAAAAGTGGGGGCAGGGGCCAGCTTTTAAGCTTGCTATCATTATTCAGATCAATTTGGAACCAAGTCCCATCTCCCATCTCTTCTAATTTTGATATACATTCTCCAATGGCCACTGGCCAGAGCAGAATTCAAGAAAGGATAAATACTCATTTATTCCCAGACATAGCAGTTTGTGATGAGATAGGAGACACCACTTACTGTCATTAAACCTATTTAATTATTTGTGTGTGTGTTTGTGTGCATTAATATCAGCTGGAGTTAATCTTGGTGTCATCTGCCTTAGAGATTAGCTTTTGCTAGCATTTGAAACAGGTTTGTCAGTCTTAGTGACTTTCATGCTCAATAGTTCACATTTGCTTTCTTCAGCCTTTAGCAATGATTTATAATATGAATGTCAAATTAAATTAAACTAATCTGGTTTAACACCAAATAGCTATTATCTCAGCCAGCTGAGATATCAGAGAAATCCAGCAAATTTTAAATACCTCTGGAAGAGAAGAAAAGCTTGCTTGTTCTAGTGCTCAGGAGAAAAGTGTCTTTGATTCTTAAAATTCTGAATGTCTCCTGGCAAACAGATCAATTAAACAGCACAGTGCTGTTTTTTCCATTAAAAAAAAAAAAAATGTAACGACCACTCAGAATTTCTGTCTTAGCCTATCACTGGATGACTGGGTTGACCATCAAATTGAAGTTGGTCAAAGAAATACAAACCTCAGGATTCTCTATATCTAGCTATGTTTTGGTACATCTGAAACTCTGCTGGTGTCAACCAGGTTATTGAATAGCTGAGAAACACACTGTTGTGTTTGACAAGCACCAAGAGCATTAGAGGCAGTGAGTTGGCACAAATACGGCATGCCTTGGCAAAAGCATAGCCAGACTAGATATGGCATCCCACGTAGACAGCACCTGCCCCTGAAATTAGCCCACCACTCTTCAGAGGACAGCTCCTCTCCCACAAATATGTCCTTTTATTTATTCATTCTTAACCTGAAGGTTGACTAAAGGAAAGAGAAAGCACAATTACTTTGGTTTGAACAAACATGCAGCCACCCAATTAACTTGAAATTACACAGGTAAAAAGCACACTGACTAAATTATCCTTTAATGGTTTATAATAAAGAGAGATGCTTGCTTGCTTGCTTTCAAAACAGAATCAAGAAAAGGGAATGCAAGACATGTGAGTGTGACATGAAAGCAGAGTGATATTTTGCTGCATTAAGCAAGACAAAGCACTAGAAAAAATAGAGGTGACTAGGTAATGTGTAAAGACACAGTTTATACATGAAAACCATTCCCTACACGTGCAAACATAAAATCTTTAGTAAATTTGCATTTATTAAAAAGAAGATGGAATACTGTTTCTCCACCATATTTTTTCCCTTTTGAAAATTATGCACATTTTAAAATTCTTTCATGCACTACAAGCTCGTTGACACTATTAATAAGAGAATTATAAGCATGCTCAGTCACTCAGTCGTGTCTGATTCTTTGTGACCCCGTGTACTGTAGCCCACCAGGCTCTCTGTCCATGAGCTTCTCTAGGCAAGGATACTGGAGTGGGTTGCCATTCACTTCTCCAGGGGATCTTCCCCACCCAGGGATTGAACCCAATCTTCTGCATGGCAGGTGGATTCTTTACTGCCATGGGAGCCACCAGGGAAGCCCAGCTTATGAACTAAGAGAATATATTCATGTAAATCAGAAGAATGAAAAGGATCAAACTTAGGTAGCAATGAGAGAAACGAAAAAGAAGATACTTCATGGTCAAATTATTGTCAAGTATACATTTTTCCCCCTTTTAGACAGATGCTTATTACAGTATTTCCAAATAGCATCAGATGACTAAGATGCAGCATAGTCCTAAAAAATATTTCAGTATGTAGATTCTAAGACATACTTGATGCTTTCAGGCATCTCATAGCAAGCATGGTACTCAGAAGCAAAAACAACACATAAAATACTGTATTTTTAAGGTAAAATATTTTAATAAGGTAAGTGCAGCTGCTCTGGAGTCAGACTGCTTGAGTTTGAAACGTGCTGCTATTCAACACCTGTGATCTGGGGGCATTTTAGTTAACTATATAATCTGAGTTTCCTCATCTGTGAAATTAGTATAATAGTAAACCCATCACATGAAATTGTGTGAAGACTAAATGAAATAATGCATGTAAACCTAAAAATAAAACCTACCATATTATATATAGCACATTATTCTAGCCCATTATGAAAGATCCCCTGGAGAAGGAAATGGCAATCCACTCCAGTATTCTTGTGTAAAGAATCTCATGGACAGAGTAGCTTAGGGGGCCAGAGTCCATGGGGTTGCAAAGAGTCGGATACAACTGAGTGACTAACACAGCACATTATAACTGCTCCATAAATGTTAGCCAAAATTCATGTTGATGTGCCTGCTTAAACACTAATTTTCAAATGAGCCATGCAAAGCTTTAATATCATTTGGGAACTGAGCCATGAGGCTGATGAAATCACCAAGGATTTGTTTTTGTCATTTGTATGAAAAGGAAAAATGGCATCTAACATTAGTATGTTCGTACTGTGAACTAGACAAATTTTGTGTTGGCCCTTCCCCCACTTTGGACCTCCTTGTTTGCTTTACCCTGAACTGCAGGGGCTGGAAGTGTAAAACACACACATTTCTCTCCTTTTTTGGTCAACAGGGTTCTGAGTTTGTATTAGTCCCATCAGTTAAGATTGTCGTTGTTGTTGTTCAGTCGCTAAGTTGTGTCCAACTCTTTGCAGCCCCATGGGCTGTAGCCAGCCAGGCTCCTCTGTCATGGAATTTCCCAGGCAAGAATACTGGAGTGGGCTGCCATTTCCTTCTGTAGGGGATCTTCCTGACCCAGGGATTGAAACCCATGTCTCCAGCATTTGCAGGTGGATTCTTTATCATTGAGCCGCCAGGAAGACTATCAGTAAGATACATTTTATAATATTTGTAAGGCAGAAAAGAGGCAAAGGTGTGATGACTTGTATCATGAAGCTCAAAGAAGCCAACTGAGTGTCCCTATCCAGCTGATAGGCAGAGGGCCTGATGAACTATGGACGGAGGGTCATGACATTGTACAGGAGACAGGGATCAAGACCATCCCCAAGAAAAAGAAATGCAAAAAGTAAAATGGCTGTCTGAGGAGGCCTTACAAATAGCTGTGAAAAGACGGGAAGTAAAAAGCAAAGGGGAAAAGGAAAGATATACCCATTTGAATGCAGAGTTCCAAAGAACAGTAGGGAGAGATAAGAAAGCCTTCCTCAATGACCAATGCAAAGAAATAGAGGAAAACAATAGAAAAGGAAAGACTAGAGATCTCTTCAAGAAAATCAGAGATACATGGGAACATTTCATGTAAAGATGTGCTCAATAAAGGACAGAAATGGTAGGGACCTAACAGAAACAGAAGATATTAAGAAGAGGTGTCAAGAATACACAGAAGAACTGTACAAAAAGATCCTCATGACCCAGATAATCACGGTGGTGTGATCACTCACCTAGAGCCAGACATCCTGGAATGTGAAGTCATGTGGGCCTTAGAAAGCATCACTATGAACAAAGCTAGTGGTGGTGATGAAATTCCAGTTGAGCTATTTCAAATCCTGAAAGATGATGCTGTGAAAGTGCTGCACTCAATATGCCAGCAAATTTGGAAAACTCAGCAGTAGCCATGGGACTGGAAACGGTCAATTTTCATTCCAATCCCAAAGAAAGGCAATGCCAAAGAATGCTCAAACTACCACACAATTGCACTCATCTCACATGCTAGTAAAGTAATGCTCAAAATTCTCCAAGCCAGGCTTCAGCAATACATGAACCATAAACTTCCAGATGTTCAAGCTGGTTTTAGAAAAGGCAGAGGAACCAGAGATCAAATTGCCAACATCTGCTGGATCATCGAAAAAGTAAGAGAGTTCCAAAAAAACATCTGTTTATTGCTTGTAGACTTTTGGATCGCAGCCATTCTGACTGGTGTGAAAAGATACCTCATTCTGGTCTTGATTTGCATTTCTCTGATAATAAGTGATGTTGAGCATCTTTTCATGTGTTTGTTAGCCATCCGTATGTCTTCTTTGGAGAAATGCCTATTTAGTTCTTTGGCCCATTTTTTTGATTGGTTCGTTTATTTTTCTGGAGTTGAGCTGCATAAGTTGCTTGTATATCTTTGAGATTAGTTGTTTGTCAGTTGTTTCATTTGCTATTGTTTTCTCCCATTCAGAAGGCTGTCTTTTCACCTTGCTTATAGTTTCCTTTGTTGTGCAGAAGCTTTTAATTTTAATTAGATCCCATTTGTTTATTTTTGCTTTTATTTCCAGTATATTGGGAGGTGGATCATAGAGGATCCTGCTGTGATTTATGTCGGAGAGTGTTTTGCCTATGTTTTCCTCTAGGAGTTTTATAGTTTCTGGTCTTACATTTAGATCTTTAATCCATTTTGAGTTTATTTTTGTGTATGGTGTTAGAAAGAGATCTAGTTTCATTCTTTTACAAGTGGTTGACCAGTTTTCTCAGCACCACCTGTTAAAGAGACTGCAGCACTGTTTATAATAGCCAGGACATGGAAACAACCTAGATGTCCATCAGCAGATGAATGGATAAGAAAGTGGTGGTACATATACACAATGGAGTACTACTCAGCCCTTAAAAAGAGTAAATTCGACTCAGTTCTAATGAGATGGATGAAATTGGAGCCGATTATACACAGTGAAGTAAGCCAGAAAGAAAAACACCAGTACAGTATACTGACACGTATATATGGAATTTAGAATGATAGTAATGAAGACCCTCTATGTGAGACAACAAAAGAGACTCAGAGGTATAGAACGGACTTTTGGACTCTGAGGGAGAGGGAGAGGGTGGGATGATTTGGGAGAACGGCATTGAAACATGTATACTATCTTGTAAGAATGAAGCGCCAGTCTATGTTCAATACAGGATGCAGGACACATGGGGCTGGTGCACAGGATGATTCAGGGAGAGGATGTGGGGTGGGAGGTGGGAGGGGGCTTCGGCATTGGGAGATCGTGGACACCTGTGGCTGATTCATGTCAATGTATGGCAAAACAAATACAGTATTGTAATGTAGAATAAAGTATTAAAAAAAAAAAACCAACCAAACAAACAAAAAAAACACATCTATTTCTGCTTTATTGACTATGCCAAAGCCTTTGGCTGTGTGGATCACAATAAACTGTGGAAAATTCTGAAAGAGATGGGAATACCAGACCACTTGACTTGCGTCTTGAGAAACCTATATGCAGGTCAAGAAGCACCAGTTATAACTGGACATGGAACAACAGACTGATTCCAAATAGAAAAAGGAGTATGTTAAGGCTGTATATTGTCACCCTGCTTATTTAACTTCTATGCAGAACACATCATGAGAAACGCTGGGCTAGAAGAAGCACAAGTTGGAATCCAGATTGCTGGAGGAAATATCAATAACCTCAGATATGCAGATGACACCACCCTTAGGGCAAAAAGTGAAGAAGAACTAAAGAGCCTCTTGATGAAAGTGAAAAAGTGAAAAATTTGGCTTAAATCTCAACATTCAGAAAACTAAGATCATGGCATCTGGTCCCATCACTTCATGGCAGATAGATGGGGTAACAGTGGAAACAGTGGCTGACTTTATTTTTCTGGGCTCCAAAATCACTGCAGATGTCAATTGCAGCAATAAAAGTAAAAGATGCTTACTCCTTGGAAGGAAAGTTATGACCAACCTAGACAGCATGTTGAAAAGCAGAGACATTACTTTGTCCACAAAAAGTCTGTCTAGTCAAGGCTATGGTTTTTCCAGTGATCAGGTATGGATGTGAGAGTTGGAGTATAAAGAAAGCTAAGTGCCGAAGAATTGATGCTATTGAACTGTGGTGTTGGAGAAGACTCTTGAAAGTCTCTTGGACTGTAAGGAAATCCAACCAGTCCATCCTAAAGGAGATCAGTCCTGGGTGTTCATTGGAAGGAATGATGTTGAGGTTGAAACTCCAATACTTTGGCCACCTGATGTGAAGAGCTGACTCATTGGAAAAGACCCTGATGGTGGGAAAGACTGAGGGCAGGAGGATCAGGGGACGACAGAGGATGAGATGGTTGATGGCATCATCGACTTGATGGACATGGGTTTGGGTGGACTCTGGGAGTTGGCGATGGACAGGGACACCTGGTATGCTGTTTCATGGGGTTGCAAAGAGTCAGACACGACTGAGCAACTGAACTGAACTGAACTGATCCAGCTCTGCATTTGGGAGCTTTAAGTCAGCCGTGGTGGGAGTATTTACTTTAAGGAAGTTGGTAAGTACTACAAATCAGCATTTTATTCCTGTCCAGTGAGTCAGTTGTTAGATAATTTTAGCATACAACTGGGTAGAAACCATACTATCATTTTACTAGGACTGGCAGGCAAATAATTGGGCAGTGATGGAAGTGAGGCTTTGCAATGATCTCTGGATGTGCCATTGCTTATCATCACTTGTCTCAGACCTGCAGACATCTGTGAACACTGGAGGCAGTTAAGTGAGAATCCTAACCTGGGTCACAGAAGCAATCTTCTGATGGAACCCCTGGTAGTGCTGTGCTAGTGGAGGATTCTCTGGCCCTTGCCCTTCCATCAGCTTTGTAAGCACAAAATTTTGGTTAAGTTTCTTTCTGCGTAAAATACCTAAAATATTTTGTTTTCCTGATGAAATGGTGATAACACATCATGCTGTAAATTTGTTAATATAGTGTAATTATCTTGGCAGCACTCGTGTCTACATGGAAAAGATTAATAATGGCTTTGAAAAAATTATTGATAATTATTGATAGATAATATATATGCAAACACACACACACACACACACACACGTATATGAATTTATCTGAATGTGAAGACAGATTCAATGGAATAAAGGAAACAAGTGAAACTAAGTACTTGTAGGGTATTTAAATTTGAAGGTTTTGGCATTTACAGGTTTTAGAAAAATTTAAATCAAAGAATAGAAATACCTGTTAGTACTTTGAGAAAGAAAGTTTTGGGTTTTTTTTTTTTTTGCTTTTCTGAAGTAAAAAGGAATACAGCTAACTCCTTTGAATTTGAATAAACCTAACTCTTTCTAATAGAGCTGAATACATAAGTCAGTAAATAATCCAGATTTATATATTAAATGAATATTTAATGAAAATCTATGCTGAGTTGTGGGTCTCTTCCAGAGGATATAAATAAAAAGATATAATATTTGCTCTTAAAGAAATTGTTAAAGAAATACTCAAGTATAATATAAGCCAGAAGGATGTAAATTTCTTACTAACAAATCAGGTAGAGCTAGGTGAATAGTAATGTCAGCCGGGATTTCTTCCAGGTGATTCAATATTCCTTATTTAGTTTTCAGGCTGAAGCATCAGTCAATTTTCAAGGATTAAGTGGACGTGAGCACTGAAGTTGCTGGAGAAAATGACAATGTGATAGAAAATCTTGGTAAAAATTGAGAGCAAGGAAAGTATTCCTTCCAAAGTTATTTCTTAAGTGTATGCTATGTGCCAAGCTGACTCTGTGGGGATGGCCATGTGGATATAATTCCTTCCCGCATAGAGTTTATAATCCAGTGAAGAAAACTAAAAAGTGTTTGGATAATAGTATCCACCCACAATTCATGTCCACCAGCAACCTCAGAATGTGATCTTACTTTGGAATAATGTCCTTGCCGAAATACTTAAGAATCTTAAGATGAAATCCTCCTGGGTTTAGAATGTCCTTATATGAACAGGAGAAGATAAAGAGAAAATGGCCATGTGAAGACTGATAGATTAGAGTTATGCTACTATAAGCCAGGATTCACGGGGGGCGCAGTGATAAAGAATCCACCTGCCAATGCAGAAGACGCAAGAGACAAGTGTTCGATTCCTGGGTTGGGAAGATCCCCTGAAGTAGGAAATGGCAACCCACTGCAGTATTCTTGCCTGGAAAATTCCATGGACAGAGGAGTCTGGTGGGCTACAGTCCACAGGGTCACAAAGGGTTGAGCATGACTAGGGACACATGCACGGTAAGCCAAGGAGCACCAAGGACCACCAGCAGCTGAAAGAAGCAAGAAATGGGGAGTGCGGCCCTGCTGAAACACTAATTTTGGTCTTTGGGACCCAGAGCTGTGACAGAATAAATTTATGTGTTTTAAAGTCCCCAGGTTTGTGGAACTTTGTTGCAGCAGTCCTAGAAAATAATAATATCAAATAAATAAATAGATTGAATGCTGTATTATAAATGTTATGATAGAAGATTAAGTTACTCTATAAGAATGAATAGAAAAGTGCCTAACTTAAAGTAGGTGTCAAATTTAGCTAAAGTTTTCTTAAAAAAAGACATTACCATTAGCTAGTTGGGTCATGTTGGGAACATCTCTTAAACTTTGTGGGCTTCATCTTTCCTTTTCTGTAAAGTGAAGAATTAGACTCCATGACCAATTTCTAAGGTTTATGTCAGCCTGAAAATTGTGTGAGTCAGTGACTATTACAGGAAAGGGTGAAGGCAGAGAGAAGGGGGGGCGAAGGGTCAAAGCGGCTTGTGAATTCACACAAAGATTTGAGACTCAGCTGAATCCATTTATTCCAACAGAGACATCCATAAACCAAAATACATTTCTTTGGTAAGTTTCAGAAAAAACTCAGCATTTTGATCAGAATCCTACTTGAAAATAAAGAAACTTGACAACTCTTTGTTCCTTTTAGTAAGATAATCTTTATGTTCAGAAGTTTAAAGTGAAATTTATGAAGACAGTGAGATAAGAACATGTCTATGATGATAGAAGGATATTAAAGGATAAAACTAAAACTCTGAAACCCCACCTTAATTTAGCTGCACCCACACAGGAAATGATACCACCCATCACCTCACTTTATGAGCGGATAGTGAGTAATTTGGTAGAATGCTGGTAACACCATATTGGCTATGTAATTTACAATTTTTTTTTTTAAACTGCTCATATTCAAATTTAAACTTGTTAAGATGAGTGAAAGGCACTTAGGATTAAAAGCCAAAGGCTTTTAAAAGCTAATTTTGGAGGCTTAGACCACTTTTCTGTGACTACCACCTACCATTATCAAATTAACTGAACTCTTATAGTACAGAGTAGAGATAAGGATCAGAGCCTACGATTATAAGGAATTTGTTCCTCTCCTTTTGTCCTAAATGGGAACAGAATTTTGGAAAGATCCTGAGCTTAGGTATCCTTCAGTTTGGATCTTTAGTGATCCCACTTCAAGACTAATACACATATTTGGGGGTGCACTTTGTAACCTACATTTTTATGACTCACTCCAGGAAGACTCTATAAGGAAAGAAATGAAAAAGATATAAAATTCTCAAGTTGAAGTTAAAGACTTTTTTCTGTGTGAAAGACAGATGATGGTATTATTAATAGTGAAGGATAAGAGCTGAAACATTTGAATGTTCAGCTAAATATCCCTAAATTTCTCTTTTCAGTGTGGATAGAAATAACCACTTGAGGTATTTCCGTAATCTCAGTTTCAACTTCAGCCAGGAATCAAGAGGGAAAAAATCCCTTCTTGAGCAGTTTATAAACTAAAAATAAAGATGACAGAAAGTCAGATTCAGATTAAACTGGAAAAGCTGGTGGTTCAGAGCAGTAGTTTTATCTCCCTAAGACAGAAATATATAGGCTACAGTATGATAAACCATAAGTATTTATGATATATAGAGATATAGATAGACGTAGATATATAAATAATTAGTGCCCAGATTTATTCCATACACACAAGATCAATTAAACTTTGGCAATTGACACTGATTATTAATGAGTCCAAATTGGCTACATTTTCTGATCACTGATGGCTAGAATCTAAAAGAAATGATGTATGTTACTTATTATACAATGCTTTCAAATTGCAGTGCTGGAGAAGACTCTTGAGAGCCCCTTCGACAGCAAGGAGATCAAACCAGTTAATTCTAAATGAAATCAACTCTTCTTGAATATCTTCCAGGGTTTTGGTGAGCTAAGACAGAAAAATATAGCCCCAGTTCTGCTGAGTTGTTACAAAGAACTATAATTACATTTTATAGTATTTAGCTCAACCAAATAATTTTTTGATTTTAAGCATAATGTAGCAACAATAGATTGAAACCTTTGAATTTTGCCCCCAATATTCCTGTTGTGTCATATATGTCTTAAAGTCCCACTTGTACAACAGAAGAACCCCAATAATATGTGCTTCCTGTAATGTAGCTCTGAGAAGGGGTTGTCTTTGTAGAATTCTAACCTTAGACCTTATATTTTTGTCTTTAGTAAGGAAGGCAGTATTTTGGACTAGAAAGAACATTGAATCTTTAAGTGACCTGGCTTCCAGTGCTGGTTTTACCTGTATGTGCTGTGTGATCTTAGGGAACCCATACAATTTCTCTGGACCTTATTGGCTCCATTGTAAAATGGAGGATGGATTTAAGATTCTCCTTGGAAGAAAAGCTATGGCAAACCTAGACACTGTAATGAAAAGCAGAGACATCACTTTTCCAGCAAAGGCCCATCCAGTCAAAGCTGTGGTTTTTCCAGTAGTCATGTATGGATGTGAGAGTTGGGCCATAAGCACCATAAAGAAGGCTGAGCACTGAAGAACTGATGCTTTTGAACTGTGGTGCTAGAGAAGACTCTTGAGAGTCCCTTGAACAGCAATGAAATCAAACTAGTCGGTCCTAAAGGAAATCAACCCTGACTATTCATTGAAAGTTCTGACACTGAAGCTGAAGCTCCAGTACTTTGGCCACCTGATGTGAAAAGCCAACTCATTGGAAAAGACCCTGATGCTGGGAAAGATTGAGGGCAGGAAGAGAAGGGGATGACAGAGGGTGAGATGGTTGGATGGCATCACTAACTCAGTGAACATGAGTGAGCAAACTTTGGGAGGTGGCCAAAAGACAGGAAAGTGGTAGTCCATGGGGTTGCAAAGAGTTGGACATGACTTAGCATTTGAACAACAACAACAACAACAAAGATGTCAATGTTAAATTTTAAAAATAATTCCTTGAATACATAGGCAAATTATGAGTATAGATGATATGTACCAGCATGTACTGGACTTTTCTGTTAAATAGATCTATGAGAATTGGTAGAGATCAGAATTTTGACTTCTGTTTTTGATTTGACTATTTAAAAAAAAATCTGACAGAGTTTTAGGTGATTCATTTCAAAAAATTGTAGAGAGTTAGAGCAAATAAAAAAAAATAAATTAACCTCAAATGGGTGAAAAGAGAAATGAGAGTCATTAAAAACAAAATTTAGACGGGTACAATTTTTATGTGATGAAGATAAACTATGAGATGCAGAAGAATTATAAAGAAGGAAAGATACAGGGCTTATGAACTTGGTGAAAGAAGTAAGATTAAAAATATCATTTAGGAAGATGCTAATTCAGCTTTGGGTGTGTATATAAATATGCATGGCCATTCCCTTCTCCGGGTGATCTTCCCAACCTGGGGATTAAACCCAGGTCTCCAGGCATCTAGATGAAGGCTGACTCAAAACCATAAATGACTTTGATAAGTTTGATTTTTAGGTGAGGACCCAGGGTTTCTGGACAATTGCTTTTTATTCAGATGAGACTTAAAGCTTCCACTGGCAACTTTGCTGGGAGTGTTTACAATGAGTAGTTCATTTGCTCATTTATTCATTAACTCCTTTATCTAACTTCATACCAGTCATGACACTTAGGCACTTGATGGCCTAAAAATGTGGTTCCTAACTTTCAGTTCAGTTCAGTTCAGTCGCTCAGTTGTGTCTGACTTTTGTGACCCCATGAATTGCAGCACGCCAGGCCTCCCTGTCCATCGCCAACTCCCGGAGTCCACCTAAACCCATGTCCATTGAGTCGGTGATGTCATCCAACCATCTTATCCTCTGCCATCCCCTTCTCCTCCTGTCCTCAATCTTTCCCAGCATCAGGATCTTTTCAAATGAGTCATCTCTTCGCATCAGGTGGCCAAAGTATTGGAGTTTCAACCTCAACATCAGTCCTTCCAATGAACACCCAGGACTGATCTCCTCTAGGATGGACTGGTTGGATCTCCTTGCTGTTCAGGGGACTCTCGAGAGTCTTCTCCAACACCACAGTTCAAAAGCATCAATTCTTCAGCACTAGCACTCAGCTTTCTTTATAGTCCAACTCTCATATCCATACATGACTACTGGAAAAACCATAGCCTTGATTAGACAGACCTTTGTTGGCAAAGTAATGTCTCTGCTTTTAATATGCTGTCTATGTTGGTCATAACTTTCCTTCCAAGAAGTAAGCATCTTTTAATTTCATGGCTGCAATCACCACCTGCAGTGATTTTTGAGCTCCCCAAAATAAAGTTTAAGAGTTTATAATTTAACAAGGGAGTATATATGTAACCTAATAATGTCAACTGAATGAGATAAATGATAATATATACATGCATGCGTGCTCAGTCACTTCAGTTGTGTCTGACTCTCTCCAACCCCGAGGACCATAGCTTGCCAAGCTCCACTGTCCATGAGATTCTCCAGCAAGAAGGCTGGAGTGGGTTGCCCTCCTCCAGGGAATCTTCCTAACCTAGGGAACGAACCCACATCTCTTATGTCTCTTGCATTGGCAGGTGGGTTGTTTACCACTAGTACCACCTGGGAAGCCCCAATATATACATACACCCACTGTATATGATGTAGTATTGTGTAATATGTATATGTTATGTATTTATTTATAGATTACATACACATGCCCACATAGACACAGAAACTTGTATATTCTCTGCTCCTCAGTTTCTCCTCTCAGACCCTAGGGAATGAGGGCAGCAATCAATTAAATATTCCTTAAGAGTGTTCTCTTACAAAAAAAAAAATGAAATAGTCAACTAAAATGAAATTGTTAAAGGAAACAAGTAGATGTGGCAAGTTGGTGTTGGGTGAATTGGTTTTCAGTGGAATAGCCATTGGGTGGATTGGTCATTTGGCAAATTGGTGTCAAAACAAGTGGGTCTTTGGCAATTTGACCTAGAACCAAATGATTAATTTTGGATACTTTGTGTAAGAACCATGACAAATGCCACCCAGACTCAGCTGGAGCAACCAATAACGAGAAGTATATTGCTATACAAGACAATCCAAAGAACTACAAACACTTATTTTTAAATACTGCCTTATATTTGTCTCCTTATTTAGCATACATTTTGTCCATCTTCACTTGGTAATTAAAATATCAACTTTTACATCTTCATTCAATGTTAAGTCTTGTTCCTCTTCCTCCTCTGACCTAGGGCTTTACTCTAGGTAAGTAGGCTACTTTATGGAAGTACTGTGATTGGTTATTTGTCTCCAGCTCACCTCCTTCCCTATCAACCCACTAGTTACTGTTTTTGATTTCTTCAGGGTCTACTATAGTATAGTGAGGGCAGATAGGGAGGGAGGAGTTAAAGAAGTAAGATGGTAGGGTTATTTCTTGGGTAGTGCCATGTGTGTTGTGCTAAATTGCTTCAGTTGTGTTCGACTCTTGGTGACCCCATGGATTGTAGCATATCAGGCTCCTCTGTCCATGGGATTCACTAGGCAAGAATACTGGAGTGGTTTGCCATGCCTTCCTCCAGGGGATCTTCCTGACTCAGGGATTGAATCCATGTCTCCTGCAGTGCAGGCAGATTCTTAACCTCTGAGTCACCAGGGAAGCCCTAGGATTATCTCTTATTTGACGATTATTCTGGTAATGGATGCTTTCTGGGTCTGAAAGATGGTGAAACTTTTTTTTCCTTCCCAGAAGGTTTGGTGGAATCTTTAGATATCTCTCTGCTGATCCGTCAGAATACTCATGATTAAAATGACAAAATAATTTTCTCAGCTGCTGCCCCAGACTCGAGCTATGGTTTTCCCAGAGTTCATTCCATAAAAACACTCAATGGAAGTCCCTTACCCTCTGAGTGATGCCTTCTTAGGCAAAATCTCATTTAAATTGGCCCACATTTGGTCCCCAGGAGATACTTATCCTGTATTCTTTATCTTGACAAAACTCAAGTTGTGCAGGTAAATAGCAGTGCAGTAGCATCCCTCTCTGGGCTCTGCTCTCACACCTCTGGATCCCCAGGCTCCTCCGGTACCAGCACAGTGTGCTTCCCAACTCTAGGGGGCACACATGAAGCTCCCTGAGGATGCACTGATGCCCTGATGCCCTGCTCTCTAGGCTTGGGGCTGGGTACCCCACATCCTGCTGTGTGGGTGAGAGAGGGACACTCACTGCGCTAAAGCAGTTCTCTCCCAAAATATCTCTTCAGGAATCTATTTACTACTCCTATACCTTTTTTATATCTCTCTTGCAGAGGTGGTGGTTGTTGTTGTTCAGTTGCTAAGTCATGTCTGAGTTTTTGTGACTTCATGAACTATAGCACTCCAGACTCCTCTGTCCTTCACTATCTCCCAGAGTTTGCTCAGATTTATGTCCATTGATTCAGTGAGGCCATCCAACCATCTCATCTTCTGTCACTTCCTTCTCCTCCTGCCCTTAATCTTTCCCAGCATCAGGGTCTTTTCCAGTGAGTCAGCTCTTTGCATCAGGTGGCCAAATTATTGGAGCTTTAGCTCGGCATCAGTCCTTCAATGAATATTCAGGGTTGATTTCCTTTAAGACTGACTGGTTTGATCTCCTTGCTGTCCAAGGACTCTCAAGAGTCCTCTAGCACCACAATTGGAAAGCATCAGTTCTTTGGCATTCAGCTTTCTTTATGGTCCAGCTCTCACATTGTACATGACTACTGGAAAAACCATACCTTTGACTATACACACCTGTGTCAGCAAAGTATGTATACATGAGAGTATATTCACACACGTGATGAAGAAAAGTTATTTCTTCACCTCACCAAATATATGTATATATGTGGTGTTGGAGAAGACTCTTGAGAGTGCCTTAGACTGCAAGGAGATCCAACCAGTCCATCCTAAAGGAGATCAGTCCTGGGTGTTCATTGGAAGGACTGATGCTAAAGCTGAAACTCCAATACTCTGGCCACCTTATGCAAAAAGTTGACTCATTGGAAAGGACTCTGATGCTGGGAGGGATTTGGGGCAGGAGAAGGGGACGGCAGAGGATGAGATGGCTGGATGGCATCATCGACTTGATGGACATGAGTTTGAGTGAACTCTGGGAGTTGGTGATGGACAGGGAGGCCTGGCGTGCTGCGGTTCATGGGGTTGCAAAGAGTCAGACACTACTGAGCAACTGAACTGGCTGAACTGATGTATCCCTAGTTGCTCCTTTCTTCTGTGATGTCTCTGGCATACTTTTTAGTGTTTGTCTTATGGTTTGTCACAGTGATTTTGGAGCCCAAGAAAAGAAAATCTGCTATTGCTTCCACTTTTCCCCTTCTATTTGCCAGAAAGTGATTGGCCTGGATGCCACGATCTTAGTGTTTTGAATGTTGAGCTTTAAGCCAGCTTTTTCATTCTGCTCTTTCACCCTCATCAAAAGGCTTTTTATTTCCTCCTCACTTTCTGCCATTAGGGTGATATATCAGGTGCATATCTGAGTTTGTTGATATTTCTCTCAGCAGTCTTGATTCCAGCTTGTGATTCATTCACATGGTGTACTCTGGATAGAAGTTAAATAAGGAAGTTGACAGTATACAGCCTTATTATACACCTTTCCAAATTTGGAACCAGTCAGTTATTCCATGTCTGGTTCTAACTG
This sequence comes from Nanger dama, assembly GCA_917880005.1. NCBI lineage: Eukaryota > Metazoa > Chordata > Mammalia > Artiodactyla > Bovidae > Nanger > Nanger dama. Next base: position 20,154,713 of record CAKJTW010000002.1, read on the forward strand.
TTGCTTCCTGCATACAGGTTTCTCAGGAGACAGGTAAGATGGTCTGGTATTCTCATCTCTTTACATGTAGCAGAAGTTAAACTCTTCAAACCTATCCTGGGTTGCTAAGTTATAAACTTCCACTCAGTGGTCTAACAGCTGACTTTGGAATCTAACATCTTCTCTATGGGCTGACCACAGTTGAAACTTCCAGCTTAAAGTTCTCTCTGTGCTTCTCTTAAATGTAGTCCGGGATTAAATTCAATTTTGCTAGCATCTTCATGACTTTCTTTGCTTCCTTGAGGGAATTGCTTCACCTTTTAGTCTTGTTATAACAAAAGGTGTTTAGAAGAAAAAGATAATAAAAATTTGGAAATAATATGAGTAATTCAATAATAATATGAAAGTAATCATGTGTGTGTGTTAGTTGATCAGTCGTGTCTCTTTGTGACCTCAAGGACTGTAGCCAGCAAGGCTCCTCTGTCCATGGGATTCTCCAGGCAAGAATACTGGAGTGGGTTGTCTGTTCCTTCTCCAGGGGAACTTCCTGAGCCAGGGATCAGACCTGGGTCTCCCACATTGCAGGCAGATTTGTTACCATCTGAGCCACCGGGGAAGCTCATCCTAAAATCTCTGAAGGCCTTGCAGGCTTACATATCATATACAGTCTTTAAAGTCATGGATTTTTGAACAGCTTGCCAGCTCTGTGGAGGCAGAAACAGAAGGAAGAGAAGGAACTAAAGGCAAGAAAGGGAATGACAACTGCAGTCCGTGCACCAAGAGCATAAACAAGCCAGGAAAGCATCACCTCCAGTCCTGAGAACGCAACTTCAAAGGCGATGTTTATATTCCTGGGACACCAGCTGTTTTCCAGCTAAGGGCTACGCATGATGAAGTGCAGAGTGGCACCAGTTCTTAAGAAGTTTGTTCAAATGGAAAATGAATTCTTGGGTTTAATCCCATATAAATTATCTTTCTAATCACATGAGGGTATATTCCTATATCCATATATAATCAAAAAGTCTTGAACTGAAATAACCCATAACCAGAAGAGAACAAATCCTCAGGAGCCATTTTCCACCAACTTGTTTTTATCTTCTGAATTCAATCCCTTCCTTTACTAAGAGATTCCTGTGAAAGTATGACTCAGTGCCTCCAGCAGCTCTTGACAAGTATCTCTGAGATAAATCTCAAAGCTGATCTTACACATTTAAAGACCACTTATTCACACAGCACTTTTCTGACATACTTTTTCAGTGTTCTGGAAAGTCAACAGCTTCTTCATCCCACTCCCCACTCCTCAGATCCCTTTCCTTTATTTTTAGCCCCTCATTATAAAAGCATTACATATTCATTAAAAAATAAAATGCAGACAAGAAAAGTAACATAAAGTATACTTATGATTTAGCCAAAGATATACATTATGAATGTTCTACAGAATATTTTTCTAATGTTCTTTTTAAATGCATATGCTATTAATCTATATATAGGAACCATATTTTAAATGCTATTTTAACCAACTATAACAGTTTTTGACCATTTGGATGGTTACATATTTCCTTACCATGAATATGGAAGAAAGGAATAATTAGATTTAAATGAATTATATATAAATAGCAAACACATATGAAACTTTGAATACTCATTTTGAACAAATTTTCCTTTTCACCAAATTATTTTGTTTTCTCTTCTACTTCTAGTTCCTTTCCCTAGTTCAGCCTAGTTTGTATCTTTCTTCATTTACACTCATTCTTTCAGTTCAGTTCAGTTCAGTCCCTCAGTTCTGTCCGACTCTTTGCAACCCCATGGACTGCAGTACGCCAGGCTTCCCTGTTCATCACCAACTCCCAGAGCCTACTCAAACTCGTATCTATTGAGTCAGTTATGCCATCCAACCATCTCATCCTCTCTCATCTCCTTCTCTCCCCACTTTCAATCATTCCCAACATTAGGGTCTTTTCCAGTGTCAGTTCTTTGCATCAGGTGGCCAAAGTATTGGAATTTCAGCTTCAGCATCAGTCCTTCCAATGAATATTCAGGACTGATTTCCTTTAGGATGGACTGGTTGGATCTCCTTGTGGTCCAAGGGACTCTCAAGAGCCTTCTCCAACATCACAGTTCAAAAACATCAGTTCTTTGGTGCTCAGTTTTCTTTATAGTCCAACTCTGACATCCATACATGACCACTGGAAAAACCAAAGCTTTGACTAGCCAGACCTTAGTCTGCAAAGTAATGTCTCTGCTTTTTAATATGCTGTCTAGGTTGGTCATAATTTTTCTTCCAAGGAGCAAGCATCTTTTAATTTCATGGCTGCAATCACCATCTGCAGTGATTTTGGAGCCCCCAAAATAAAGTCTGCCACTGTTTCCACTGCTTCCCCATCTATTTGCCATGAAGTGATGGGACCAGATGCCATGATCTTAGTTTTCTGAATGTTGAGCTCATTCTTATACATGCATAATCTTTTTCTAAACAAACAGACACAGGTAATACCTCAGGATATTGGTTTTTTTTTCACTTAATATCTTTTGGACAATATTTCAGATCAATAAATATACACTGAAGCAATTTTTGAATAGTGGATTGTAAGCTTTGATTTTACCCTATAAACAATGACGAACTTAATGTTTATTTATCAAGCCAGTATATAGATAGGGGCTTCCTAGGTGGCTCAGTGGTAAAGAACCTGCCTGGGCTTTTGTGTCCCCAACATCAGCAGTTAACAGCTCCCCAGATGGGAGGGTGAGTGGTGGCAGAAGGATCTCAGGATGCTATTACTATAAACCCTTCCTAGTGGCTCAATGGCAAAGAACCTGCCTGCCAATGCAGGGGATCAGGTTCGATTCCTGGTTTGGGCAGATCTCCTGGAGAAGGAAATGGCAACCCACTCCAGTATTCTGGCCTGGGAAATCTCCTTTCAGAGGAGCCTGGCAGCTTATAGTCCATGGGGTTGCAAAAAGTCAGACACGACTGAGTGGCTAAACAACAACAGTATCAGGTAGACGAATAGACTCGCTGATTGTGTATGATAAATGGTCTCATAGGAATAACAGTTTACTTGTAGACAGAGACATTGCAAATTAACTCATTGCGGTTGACAATTTTTCAAAGTCAAAGTGTGCAATGCATCAGCTTATTCATTAATGTTGTTTTCTACTTCACGAACACCCAAGACATAAAAATGACAAACACTTTTACAAACTAATTTTTCCATAAGTTAAGATTTGAAAAGTATATTAATAAGAAATAGATTTTAAAAAGATATTTCATTCTTTTTGGAATGAGACAAAGAATAAAATTAAATATAGTATTTAAATAATTCTAAACTCAAAATATTTTTAGCTTGAATCTTGTTTGTGTGTGTGTGTGTGTGTGAATTTTTGTGGGTAAAAGGCAACATTGCTATAGTGATTAACCATTTTTTTTTAAACAAATCAAAAGTGAAAACTAAAAAGATATTTTGTCCTGTTAGACATACTTTTTCTTCCTTGAGTTTTTATCCAAAAAGCTAAAAATAAAAACCCCTATAATCTATTCAAGCAAAATGGCAAAATGTCCTATAAATTAGCAAGTGGTATAGGAAAAAAGAGCATCAAGCAACTTTTGAGCGACATGGGCTTTTTAAATGAGTTACAACCACCAATTTGCTTAGATCAGTGATTCTTATCCTGGGTGATTTTGCCTCCCCCAAATCATTTGACAATGCCTGGAGACATCTAAAAGTACTCTGAACGTATTATTTCTCCATTTTATAGACTGTGAAACTGAGACTTAATGAACCATAGTAGTAATAGATACAGCAGACAGTGTATGCACGTGGTTGCATATACTCCAGGAGGGAGTATAGATAAATCCAGTCACAGCAATGTTATAGGCTGAATCAATTTGGCCAAATTGAAGGTGGAGGTCCCAAAGGTTTAATTTAACTTTGGCATCATATTCATCTTCTTGTATCTTCATAAATTATCCTTAAATAAAAATAAATTCAATTATTAATAATTCTTATATGTCTAATGAAGAAAAAATAAACAACACTGACATCACTCAGTGTTAATATATTTCTCCATGAGATATACAACACAAATCATGAAAGTACCATAGAAGGTTCTAGAAGTCATTGCTTCATGATTAATCATATCTATGGCAATTCAATATGTCTCCAACAGATTCACTTCTCTCTCTTGGCACGTTGCATTGACTTCCCCATTTTATGACTGCTGAAATCAAAAGTTAACAATCTCAACTTTTTGCTGTAAAACAAGAAGAAATAGATTAGCTTCATCAAAATATGATAGCAATAATAAAAACATTTTGTTTTATTTGTAGGTAGTATAGTCATGAGAAAAATATCAAATTTTATTTGCAGACAGGGCATTTGTGAGTGTCTATATTGACCCTGCTAGGCATTCATGCTCATGTTATTGATGCTGAGTTACCTGGGTTACCTCTAGATAGGAGTTAAGGACTGGCCTGCACTGGTTGGAGAACAAGTAAAAAAATTTTTTTCCTTACCTACATAGTTTCTGTGCCTGCCAGTTAAACTGTCTCCAACTTTCAGACTTGGGTTGGTCTGAGTGTGGGGTATAGTGACTGCAGTTTCTAATGAGCAAGTTGATTCCATAGAAAGGAATAGGCACTATTGGCTAGTCTTTTGGCATCAGCATAAAGTGAAAAGAAAAAAAATGGGGATTGGCTTCTGCCTGAAGTTGGCAGAAACAGAAATGAGAAACATGTTAGAAAGAGGCAGATGTTTTTAGAAACTGTACTAAATTTAAGGTTTTTCTTCATGTAGCTTTTTGACTTGTTTCACCGAGTTCGGTTTCAAGTAAGGCCACTGCCTCTTTACTTCCCCTGTTAACCTCTTGAGCTCTGGTAAGGGAGATTTGGAGGAGATTTTCTCATAAGAGCCTGAGTTACTTGATGCTTTGCTAAATAGTGATTTCAATTTGGGGCGGGGGGCAGGAGTAGAAAATGTTAAAATTAAAATAGTTCCCCAAACCAGGTAAGTCAAAGATTATTGTCATCTTCCTCTAGGGTGTTTGTAGAAACACACTGAGGAGGAGAATTTTTTTTTTTTAAGCAATTCTGTTGGTTCTCTGTATCACTTCCCTTCATGAAGTTTGGGGGATCTCTGTCCATTTAAGCATTTCTCTGAAACGTTCTCCTCTGCCACGTCCAATGGATTAAGCTTGTAGGTATTTCTTCAATAAACTAAAACCTCTGTCCTCAGTTTTGACAGAGGTTCTGTACTATGAGCACCATCTGGGAAATCCATAAAAAGAAAACAGAACGTTCCTTCCAGCTGCTGTAGTAACAGCTCAGAACTCCTGTCACTGGTGGAAGGTGAAGTCATGGCCCCAGCGGTGCCTGTGTCCCTGTCCCTGGTAACTATGACACAGATGGGACTGAGTATCTTGAAATGGGGAGGTTTTTTTTCCATTTTGGGCAGATCTGATGTAATCAGAAGGGAGATATGAGTGAGAGAAGATGTGACAATGAAGGCAGAGGTTGGAGTCATGTTCAAAGGTGGCCACCAGCCAAGCCGAGCAGAGAGCCTATAAAAGCTGGGAAAGGCAAGGGCATGAATTCTCTCCTGGGACCTTCAGAAGGAAAGCAAGTCTGCTGACACCTTGACTGTGTCCTTCTGAGACCAATGTCAGACTTCTGACCTCTAAAACTATAAAAAGAGTCAATTTGTGTTGTTTTAAGCCAATAAGTGTATGGTAATGGGAAGCTAATTCAGCTGCAGATGCCCTTACCTATTCTGCCACTGAAAGCAAGCTACAAAGGCTTGGAACTTGGGACTTTTAGAGCCCTTAAGGATTTATAGTTTCAGGCATAGGTTTCAAAGCAGTGTGTGCATGTCAGTCGCTCAGTCATGTCTGACTCTGCGGCCCCATGGACTGTGGCCTGCCAGGCTCCTTTGTCCATAGAATTCTCCAGGCAAGAATACTCGAGTGGGCTGGCACTGTCTTAATTAAAAAAATACATGTGTGTGAAAATACTTAACTAATTTCTATTTCTGCAGTCCTGTAATCTCCATGTTTTAGTAATTAGAAGGAGACGCTGATGCTGGGGAAGACTGAAGGCAGGAAGAGAAGGGGGAGGATGAGATGGTTGGATGGTATCACCGACTCAATGGACATGATTTTGAGCAAACTCTGGGAGATTGTGAAGGACAGGGAAGCCTGGGGTGCTGCAGTCCGTGGGGTCTCAAAGAATCAGACATGATTTAGCAACCGAACAGCAGTAATCCTTCATAACAGAAGCACAGTATCTCTCCACTGATTACCATCCAAATCCACCTGTCCAAGAATCCCAGAGACTAGACAGTGAAAGAGGAGAGGCAGTCATTTGTGCTACTGAAAGTAGAGATGAAAAAGAATGGAGAGGAGTATCCATCCCTTCTGCTTTTGTGGTTTGCTGCCTGCCACATGGTGTCCTGTTGAAGACTCAGCTTGCACAGATGAACTGATGCTCTTGGTCACTATCCCCGCACACGTCAAACTGGTATGCCATGCTTGCATGCCAAGGTGGCTGCATGCACGTTCATTAATTATTCTTCAAACATAACCTCCAATAAACTATAGCCCAAGCAATTTTCAGCCTCAGTCACACACTGAGCTACGGCTCGCTCTTCCCGGAAGCATCCTATGTCTGAGCTTACTGCAGTCAAGTGGTTCCTGTTTTCCTTCTGATGCATTCTCCCTTTGGGGTCAAAGTCACCTCAGCCCTCACTTAAAGACTTCTCTAAATTCAAATCCAAGGACACACAGGCCATGGGATCTGAGTTCCTTTTTCCCCAGAGAAACTTTCACTTCTGGTGCTGGTAGACCAACTTCCTTCCACAGGGATTGTCTAGTGGGTTTTGTTGGGGGGACTGTTAGGGCAATTGGGCAATGGATGCCCATCTTATCTATATTTCATATGAGAGACCACTCAAGTCATTCTTTCCAGGAGCAAAAAGATGTCTTCCATGGTCCTCTGACTTCCTTTACATCAGGAAAGCATCATATTACTAAAAGTTTTGATCTCTGCTTTCCATAGTACTGCATTTAATCTCTGCAGTAACAGGAAATCTTAAATTTACATTGTGTTGAAATCTGACTCACAGAAATTTTCCATTAATTCCCGTTTTGCCTTTTAAAGCTATCTGGATGATAAAAGGAATATGTAATGAATTCTCATACACTCATGGTCTAAGTCTTTACTTCTCTCATCAAACACAGTGGTCATATTTCTCTAATCTAGCGAGTACGCGATTATCATTATCATGGACAGTCTCCTCTGGGCCTGTGTCATTGTGTTAATTTAGTCCTGCTGCTGCTGCTGCTGCTAAGTCGCTTCAGTTGTGTCCGACTCTGTGCGACCCCATAGACGGCAGTCCATCAGGCTCCCCCGTCCCTGGGATTCTCCAGGCAAGAACACCGGAGTGGGTTGCCATTTCCTTCTCCAATGCATGAAAGTGAAAACTGAAAGTGAAGTTGCTCAGTCCTGTCCAACTCTTAGCGACCCCATGGACTGCAGCCCACCAGGCTCCCTCTATCCATGGGATTTTCCAGGCAAGAGTACTGGAGTGGGGTGCCATTGCCTTCTCCATAATTTAGTCCAGAGAGGGTTAAAAGGAGAATTTCCTCCCTCCTCCTGAACTTCATACTGCTGTTAATTCAGCCCAGGAATGAGTTCATTCTTTCAGCAGCAGCTTCTCATTGTTAATTCCTTGAGTTGACAGTCAAGTGAAATTCTCCTTAAGGTGCCTGTGTTGTGTGCAGCCTGAGTCTGAGAGCTCATTTTTTTGGTTGTTTCTTAATAACAATATATATATATATATTTAATATAAAATATATAAATATATTTCTTCTTGTTTTCAGTATAGATTCCAATTCTTTCAACAACATATTACATGTATTTCTGATTTATTTTCTGATTTGACTGTAATGCTCTCCTATTCGTCATTCAAATTTTTGAAAGGTGAAGAGGTCAAAGATACGTCAGACCTTTCCTCAGCTTGCCATCCCTCTCTTAGTTAGCTTTACTTTTATGGTGTGCATAGATAACTGGTGTTGACAAACAATATTGGTTTAAGATTCAGAAAATTTTAGATTCAAAGACATAGTTTTGCTGTTATTAGTGTATGACCTTGGACAAACTGCCTCACTCCAATTTTACTTGTATCATAGGGATTTTTATTGCCCAGGTTAGATTTTTATATTGGTGTGTGTGTGCATATATATGTATATGTATCTACATGTATATATGTATGCTGCACTTATATTATGACCCGATGTGTGTATATGTGTGACATTTTTATGTGCATATGTATATGCGTGTATGCCCATCGTGCCTTTTGTATATTTGTGTACATGCAAGTGTGTTTATGTGTATGTATATATGCCTGTGTGTATTGTGCATATGTACACATGCGCATTTTTGTGTATACATATATGTGTGCTTATGCATATATGTATGAATGACTGCATGTTATGTGTGAATAAGTGTATGTGTACAGTGCCGTGTGTACATGTGTGTATTTTGGAACATATTAGATTGTCAGTACACAGCCGACATTGTTATACTTTACAAAGGAAACCAATTATGACTACAAACATTGCACATAATACTGTCAGAGCAGTGCCTCACACGGTACCTGGCATCATGAATAATTCCATCAAACATCTCTAGGATATGCAGTTCAAAAAGGAAATACTATAATCCCAGCAGGCACTGAACTTCATGAGCCTGTGCTGGTACCTAATGATTACCTCTTTGCTTTTTAACTATTTACCCATAGTTTATATTGTAACATTTTGCTAGGGATCTGTCTAATCTCTTTGGATATAGTTTAAAGATTGTAACTTCTTTCACCTTTTGAAAATGGAAACATTTATTTGCCCTTTTCCCACCTGCCAGAAGACTTCTGTTCCCATAGTTCTTCAAAGATGACTATTTACAGTTCACTGATGTCATCTGAGCCCTCTTTTAGTCTTATGGGATGGAAGTAAAGTCCTTTGAAAGATGTATTTTCCAACCTCTTTCTTTGCTTGGATTTTAATTTCCTCCTTCCAGTATTTGCTTTCTCCTTTTTAATCTGACAGTTAACCTTCTCAACCAATGTATTAGTCAGGCCTCTTTTGACTAAAAGAAACCCAGTTTAAACTCTTATGATAAAAAGGAATACCTTAGTTCACATAGCTGGGAAAATCAGGGGGAAGGCTTGCTTCAATCATGGCTGATTCAGGGATTCAAGAGATATCATCAGAAGCCTAGATTTTTTGCCCTATTTGAGTTCTGATTCCTTTTGTGGATGGGCTTTCCACATGGTTGGGAAGATAGCTCATGGGCTTTGTTCAAATCCAAAAGGAAGCATGTTGTCAGTATCTGTGTACCTGATCTCCTGCGGAGCATCTGACTGGCCCTGTTTGATCAAGGGTTTGTGGCCCTGGCCAGGGGCAGGCTGGGCCTGTGGCTGATGGGCACACTGCAACCTCATGAGAATGGGACAGAGAGATGTAGGTCGTCTACAGCAGAGAAAAGACCTGAAATGTTCTGTTTTTGACTCTTTGTAAACTTCATGGTGTTTTCCGATATCTGTTTCATGTTCCCATCATATCTTTAGGAAGCCTATTTTTATCTTTGGCAATTTTCACAAGCTTTATTTCATTCCCTTGGTATTAGTTTTCATTTGTTTGTGGTTACACATTCGTCCTTCCATTCTGTAACAGCTGGTTGAGCTGTTTCCTTAGCTACCTCTCCCTCACCTTCATGATTAGATTCTTGGAACTGGGTGTTTAAAAATCATAGAGTCCTTTTTGTGTGCCCAGTCTCTGGACATACAATCACACTTTTTTTTTTTTTTAAACCTTCTGAAATCTGTTTTCTTTCAGTTTACGCCAAATATCTAGCTTCACTCAGGGTTTGAAGTGTTTGCTATCACAGACCATAAGGTGCTCATACTGGTTTGCTCTTTCTCAAGAATGCTATCATTTTTACTCTGCCAACCAGTACTTTCTCTGTTTGTCAGGACTGGGTCCTATGTGGAAATTCCCTTCGTTACCTTTCCTGCCTTCTAAAAGATGAAGTCGTCAGTGACATGTTACCCACTGCTACACTTTCAGCTGACGGACTTTCTAGAGATGTCAAGATAAGCACAATTCTGCATCGCTTCTGTTCCCGCCTCTGTATCTGTGCCAGATGTGTGATCAGTGTTAGAAAGGGGATTGTCCATTCTTTCATTCTGCCTGGAATGGCTGATTTACCAGCCATCACCCCTATCTCATCCTCTCCAACAGTAATATCGTTTTGATGTGTTTTCCTTTAATCTCTACGCAGATGTTGTTTATCATTCTGCCATCCCTGATTTTGTAATTTTCACAAAGGTATATATCTCCCTGACACAGAAGTGTGCTGCTTTCCATAAGCATTGCCACTTGTGACTCTTATTTTGCCAAGATGCAGTAATATCTGTGGGGTAGATGCACTGGTTTTCTTGCATTATATGTTTGGTAACTGGTATTCAGGCAATCAGGACCTAAGTGCTACATCCTATGGACTCTTTAATTATTTTCTTTTGTGAATTACTAGGTACATTAGACACTGGTTTCATGCTTAGAGTCTCACCCTGAGTTCCCTCTCCTTTTGTTCAATTTTAAATCCTCAATAACAGACTGAAAAATTCACCAGTGAACATTTTCTTCTCATTAGAAAAGCTGATCAATTCCTATTACAACAAGTGCAAAGGAACGATTCTTATTTTTTTTCCTTGTTCTCTTGGGAATGTGTGGTATCAAATAAAATCTGTGCTTAGTCACTAAGTCATGTCCGACTCTTTGCAACCTCGTGGACGATAGTCTGCCAGGCTCTTCTGTCTATGGAATTTTCTAGGCAAGAATACTGGAGTGAGTTGCCATTTCCTCCTACAAGAGATCTTCCTGACCCAGGGATGGAAGCTGCAACTCCTGTTTCTCCTGCTTTGACTGGCAGGCAGATTCTTTTAACACTGAGCCACCTGGGAAGCCTCATCAAATAAAATAATTGAGACCATAGATTTGTTTTGCAAAATGCCTTCTTTGATAATGACTCCTAATGAAGGGGATTTCCTGATAGCTCAGTTGGTAAAGAATCTGTCTGCAATGCAGGAGACCCTGGTTCAATTCCTGGGTTGGACAGATCTGCAGGAGAAGGGATAGGCTACCCACTCCAATATTCTTGGGCTTCCCTTGTGGCTCAGCTGGTAAAGAATTCACCCCCAATGCGAGAGACTTAAGTTCAGTCCCTGGGTTGGGAAGATCCCCTGGAGAAGGGAAAGGCTACCTACTCCAGTATTCTGGCCTAGGGTCGCAAAGAGTCTGACATGGCGGAGCGACTTTCACTTTCTCATAATGAAGACCCATGGTATGCTTGAGTTATGGCTGGTGTTTGATTTGACTTGAAGTACTATGACACACTCAGAGCTATTCACAGCTATAGAATGTGCTCCATGTTAAGCTTTTAAGGACTCTCCCATTCCCCAGGGCTAAAGCAGGATAGCTGGAGAAGAAGAAACTGGTTAATCAGTAAAAAGGCAGATCTCTTTGAAGCATGTCCAGTATCTCCTAGGGCTGAGGGCTTGCAGACAGAGCAGCTGCAGAAACATGGGAAGGAATGCCTCTATTTCTGCCTTCTCTTGCCTCTTTGTCTCAGTTTTCCTGCCTGTTCCCTGCCCTGACATTTCCCTTGCTCTAACCCCATCTTTGCTCTTTTGTGAATCCTGGCTTTCCGCTGGTTTATGCCTATCTTTGGCCTTGCCCTAGACTCTTCTGTCTCAATATTGACCCTTCTTCCAGACAAGGGGCTGGGGTCCCAGGGCATTCTGAGTTTCATATAAGAGTTTTAGAGCAGCAAGCTTGAGAATAGACAGTGTTGAGTATATTCTAGTTTCCATTGCACTTGTTGAGGTAATGGTGGAGAAAAGGAATATCTGGCACCAAACATTCGGAAAATAACTAAAGGGACTTCAGGATGCTTTGGGGTGGCTCAGTGGTAAAGAATCTGCCAGCCAGTGTAGGAGACACAGGCTCAATCCCTGGGTCGAGAAGATTCCCTGGGGAAGGAAATGGAAACCCATTTCAGTATTCTTGCCTGAGAAATCCCATGGACAGAGGAGCCTGGAAGGCTATAGTCCATAGGGTCACAAAAGAGTCAGACACGACTAAAGAGACCAAACAACAAGCAGCTGCTTTAGTTCAGTGCACTTCCTGAAGTGTAGATAAAATCTGTTTCCAAAGATCTGACAGGCCGCAGAGACGAGAGTCCCAAGGTAGAGGAAGTAAGATTTGCAATGAGTAGGACTCAGCTCATGATTTGTCTAAACTGCCAAACCCAGGCAACTCATTCCTTATCTTTGAGCCTTTGTTTCCTGGTCTATCTTCCAGTCTTCCTGGTGGCTCAGATGGTAAAGTATCTGCCTACAATGTGGGAGACCCAGGTCCAATCCCTGGGTTGGGAAGATCCTCTGGAGAAGGAAATGGCAATACACTCCAGTACTCTTGACTGGAAAATCCCATGGACAGAGGAGTGTGGTAGCCTACAGTCCACGGGGTTGCAAAGAGTCGGACACGACTGAGCGACTTCACTTTCACTTTTCCTGATCTATAAGACAAGGATGACAATGCCTACTGTGCCACGTTGGGGAAACTCTTGGGATCAACTCCTATGAAAACAAGGGTTATAAAATCAGCATTAGATAAAGGGAAAAAAATCAAGCTTGAGGTGGCCCTTCATTGACCCAAAGTGCCTTGGACCTTTATACCTGTCTTTGTCATTTTGGGCTGCCATAACAAAATGCCATAGACTTGGTGGCTTAAAACATAAAGATTTATTTCTCATCTCTAGAGGCTGGGAGTCCAAGATCAGGGTGCCAGATAATTCAGTGTCTGGTGAGGGCTCATTTCCTGAGGCAAAGACAGCTGTCTTCTTGGTGTGTCCTCAGGGACAGAGGGAGCCTAGGGGACTCAGTCAGAAGGGCTAGGTAGTTCTGTGGGGTCTCTTTTATGAGGGTGCTAACCCCGTTAATGAGGCTCCAACTTCACGACCTAAGTACTTCCCAAAGACCCCACGGCCGAATGTGATCACATGTGGGGTTAGGCTTCACCATAGGAATGGGGTTGGGGGACAAGAACGTTTAGTCTGTAGCAATACCTCTGCCTCTGTGTGTCACTGGATATAGGCCATTTTTCAAAAGATATCACTGATCTGACCTGAAGGGGGCAAAATGTCATTGTTCTAAGCGGGATCTGGGCCACATATCTCTATTTCTCACATATTTAACAGGGTTCTGTGAGTGAAATTACTTTGTTAACTGTAAAACTTCCTACAAATGTTAAATTATAATCAATACCATAATCATCAAACACCTATTAAAGGCATGCTTTGTGACAGGTACTTGATAGGAATAACGTACTCTCTATTTTTTAATGTACATTTTTTTTTTTCCTTTAAAATTGAAAGTCCAGACCTATTGCAGTAGTTCTTGCTCAGCCATCAAAGAATTAGGCTACAGTTCATACATAAATATTTATTAGATGCTAACTATGTGGAGGACATTTAGAAAATAAATCTTTCCTGCTATAAAGGTATCTCTTGGCATTTTAACACTATACATGGCAGAATATTTATGGAAATCATTAAGCAGGATAATTGCTAATTCATAACTTTTAATATACTATGATGTCATTATAATAACAAAATTTACATATTTTAGTACTTCTTGAAAAATAAAATTAAAAATACTTTTAAGCAGAAACACTCTCCTTGAAGAATACATAAATAGTAGCACAATAACCAACCTTTGGGAAAAAATAAAGGGAAACGCCATTAGATATGTTTTATCATCAGTTGGAGAGCCAAAAATAAGTAATACGTAATGGAATTTCATCGTATGGCAGTGGAATTTCCCCCAGAGCTTTATTAAAAGATTTAACATAGTTTGAACTTCTCAGTGAAGTCAAGGAACCTGTCCAAGGGCTGAGCCAGCATTTTAAGTAAATAGGCTAATTTCTGAGCTCAACAAAGAAAAATGCTACTTTTAGTGCATTTCTAGTATAAAATAATCTTCCCACACTATTATTTATAAACTATTCAGTGGAACCTAACTGAATGTTTGATTGGTTACAATTACATTTATATTTCCTCAACAATCTGAGAGCTGTTTACTTCATGACCGATCAAATTGGGAAGATTAAATTAGTAGTCCATGAATTAATAAGAAGTGCATTAGATGTTGATGCAAAGTTTAGTATACACCATAACAGTGCTAATTCTACATTTGCATTGTGTTTTACAAAGGATAAAACATGCACTCTGTGCTTTTTAAAAAATGTTAGGCATATCTATGCGTGCAAAGGAAAGCAAAGAGTGAGAATTTCTCGAAAATCTATCTTCACTTTTAGTTTCCCTTCACCTTCTCTTTGAATATCATGCAGGAATAACACAAAATTATGTGGTCTTACCACTCAAAGCATGAGCCTGGGACTTACCAGAGTTTGTACCCCTAGACACAGGAGACGCAAGTTCAGTTCCTGCGTCAGGAAAATCCCTGGAGGAGGGCATGGCAACCCGCTCCAGTATTCTTGCCTGGAGAATCCCATGGACAGAGGAACCTGGTGGGCTACAGTCCATGGGGTTGCAAAGAGTTGGACACGACTGAAGCGACCGAACACCCACACACACAGTTGCTTGTTAGAATTGCCGAATCTCAAGCCCCACCCAAACCTGCTGAATTAGAATCTGCATTTTAACAAGGCCTCCAGGTGACTGTGTGCCTGTTAAAGTTTGAGAAGCGTTACTTTACAAATCTTTCTCTAAGAAAATAAAATTAAAATCCGATTAAAAAATTATCCAAATGACTACTTCATCCCTTTTGTTGTAGGAATAAGTATGAATAAAAGTATTCCAAAGCATAAAACTCAATACAGAAATATGAATTGTTGAATTTAATTTCTGTTTTAGATTCTGGATACACAAGGTATAGGGTAGAGTTCAGTTCAGTTCAGTTCACTCACTCAGTAGTGTCCGACTCTTTGCGACACCATGAATCGCAGCACGCCTGGCCTCCCTGTCCATCACCAACTCCCAGAGTCCACCCCAAACCATGTCCATCGAGTCAATGATGCCATCCAACCATCTCATCCTCTGTCGTCCCCTTCTCCTCCTGGCCTCAATCTTTCCCAGCATCAGGGTCTTTTCCAATGAGTCAGCTCTTAGCATCAGGTGGCCAAAGTATTGGAGTTTCAGCCTCAACATCAGTCCCTCCAATGAACACCCAGGACTTGATCTCTTTTAGGATGGCCTGGTTTGATCTCCTTGCAGTCCAAGGGACTCTCAAGAGTCTTCTTCAACACCACTGTTCAAAAGCATCAGTTCTTCTGCACTCAGCTTTCTTTATAGTCCAACTCTCACATCCATACATTAAGATTCTCTTTGAATAAAAAGTTTTCTCAAGTTGTCTAATTACAAAATGATTAATAACCCTAATTTTATTTTTGCATATCTTTGACTTTTTTTCCCCAACAGAATGACTTTCTAAAATGTGAAACAGTGAATTCAGGAAGCAAGCAGAGAAAAAAATTCGCATCAAATGACATTATTTGACCACTGCTTATATTAAACTATCATCTTATGAACTATTTTTTAAATTTCTTTGCGTTAGTGAAACAATGCTTTTCCCCACTTGCTTGGTTTCTAGCAGGTAGGATAAGAGGATTTGCAATCCTGCTCAGTTTATGATTCTCATATTATTGACTTTACTCTGCAGGGAGATAAAATAGGGCCTCAAATGCAGTGGATGTTAAGGTTAAAGCCCTTCTTATGTCATTTAGAGATTGTTTTTAGATTAAGGATCATTTGACCTTGAGTTACGGTGGTTGCTTTATTATCTGATCATGGTGCCTCCAATAAGAGGTTGTCCGACGCTTTCAGCACATTACCTACCTATGTCATTCTAAAGCTTCTGGCTTCAGAAGATCTCTCAGCAGGGTTAGAAAAAGGTAAAGAGCTTAAATAAGCAAGCTATATTTATCAGCAATAAACAGCAGTCCCCGGAAATGTTCTACCCAGCAAATGAATCTATAAAAATGATGGCTCTAACTGTATGATAACAGAACTGATCTATATTTAGTAAAAATGTTTATTAGTATAATGAGTGGGTAATATTCTACTGCTGTTAAGAATAGAGACTTCTATTACAGTGTCATTGCAGTCTATATAAATAGGTCAGAAAAGATGATGATATTTCTATACTAAAACAATTTAACAAGACTAAAACTCCTCATGATATGTATATCCTGAAGCAGGAAAACCACAGCAAAGAGGGCAATATGTAGAATAGCTTGAACAAAATTATATAGATGCAGTTGTATATGATTTTAGACTAAGATAAGAAAAGTTTGGTAAGAATGTGAGGTCTTATTCGAGTGATTCAAGTTACAGGTGATTTCAGCCTCAAACCCTTACACTCTGCAATTGATCAAGGACATCAGGATTAGTGGCCTTGTTAAGAAGGCAATAGATAGCAAAGGCCTTGAAGAATCAATATTTCTTGCAGCTGCAGTTATTTTAATAGGTAAGACAATGTTCAGATTACACATTCACTGTTAACCCTAAAATTCAGGTTGCTAAAATAATGGAGTTTCATTTTCCTTGTGTCGTCTCCATACCCCATTGCCACTCAGTTACCTAACCCAATGGCTTACACATCAGAGGTGATGATTACACATTTGTTAATGGGGATGAACTTTTAAGAATACTGTACTAAATAATGACCATAACATGCGTGAATGAGTTAATTGCTCAGTTGTGTTAAACTCTTTGTGACCCCATGGGCTATAGCCCGCCAGGCTCCTTTGTCCATGGGATTTTCCAGGCAAGAATACTGGAGTGGGTTGCCATTCCCTTCTCCAAGGGATCTTCTTGACCCTTGGGGGAATTAAACCCAGGTTTCCTACATTGTAGGCAGACTCTTTACCACGTGAGTCACCAGGGAAGGCACCCTGGCTTTGGATAGGGGTATATTACGGGTATATTAAAAGACATAATAGATCTGTTACTGAGTTCTATAATAAATAAAGCAGTACCAACGCTTTGATTGTGCCACTTAAGACCACGTGTACAGATCACAGTTTTTCTCTTTCTTTTCCTCTCTCAGACACAGTTGAGAAAAGCTTGCAGCTCTGGCTAGAAGACATAAGGCAAAGTAGATCAGAGAAACATCTAGATACTGAATTTTCTTAGCTACTAGTAAGAAACGGGAGGGATCATAATAAAGAACAGTTGGCTGTCTTACAAAAATAGAAAACTATTTTATATATTTTTGGTCACCATTCAAAGACAATATTTTTAGATATTTTCCATATCACCAAAGGAGTTCTATCTTAACAACACTGTATGATAATGGACTTAGACAACAGGGTTCACATTATTATAATAGAGTTACACTAGATTCATCTAGGCTATAAGAGTAAAGACACAAAAACAGACTGGTCTTAATATGTGACTCACCCTCAGGACAGCATGTGCTTTTACAGTAACAGTAATGGGTCTGCCCAGATCCATTTCTACTTTCTTTGCCCAGTGGCAGTCCCTGAGGGCATGTTCATGTTTATTGGGAATTTGTGACAGGCAGCATCTGACTTATGGGCAGTAATGGAGAGGAAAAGAACGGCTATAAAGCCTATTTCTACATGTATGAAATGACTGGTGAGATTATTATAATTAAGGAAAATCTTAAATACAGATGTTATTTTTATTAAAATATAAAGAATGTAAATTAACATACTAGGTTAATAATCCCACCAAGCAAGATATAGTCGCCACTTCAGAATTCTGGAAATGAAGTAAATGGCTTTTCATTAACCATATATCATTTATTGCAAAATATTAGTTAAATGTAGCAACTAATCCTGGTGACACATGAGTCTGCCATGAAAGAGATTTAAAAATGTACACTCTTCAACAAAAAATTGATGAGAAGGGGAGTAAAATGCTGAAAGAAGCAAGTATTGCATCAAAGAGAGATGAAATGAAGAGGATAAGACGTAAATGACAATGGAAAGAGCTTAATTAAACTTAAAATCTACCTACCTTAAAACTAGGTTGGCTTATTACTTAGGAGCTATTAGTTTGTCTTACAAAGTAAAAGCACCCTAATAATTCATTCAGGGCCTATGGGCAGTTTGAGGGAAAAGAAGCTGCTCCGTGTCTCTCAGACTGGGGTGAAGAATGTAAATTAAAAGCGTTTACCCAGAGTCACCTATTAGCTGAGCATAACTTTGCTCTTTGAGAATTTTGAGTACAAAAGAATTTTTTTTAAATTTGAGAAAAGGCTCTCCCTGCTCTGATTGTCCAGTTGGGAACTAGAAGCATGCATATTTGTTCTATCTGGAGAACAATTATAAGATAGAGAAAATAGGTACAACTGGAAATATAGTTAGATTAGGCCATTGAGAAGTGAACCTCTGATAAGACCATCACTGATATTTGAAAAAGCATTTGTGGCCCAGATGACTTGCCTCACTGTCATTCAAAGATCTGTGCTCCGCTTCTTTAATAAGGCAGTGTTGCTAGGATGTGCCTGCCCAGAAGGCAGCTACACCTCAGGGAAGACTTGTGTTCAGTTCTTATTAATGGAACGTGAGCAGAAGTGATGCCTTTTCTTCTCCGCTTACTCTTTCACTCTTTACTAGTGGAAGTAAAAGATTTCCAGGCTGCAGGAGAGGATTTGGCTATAAGATGACAGGAGTCTGGGGCCCCAGATCCCTGGCTGGAAGGCCATCCCTCTAGCTCTTGCACTGATCCTGCATTGAACCTACATTTGAACAAATAAATCATTTCCATGGTGTTGAGTCACTAACATTTTCTGGGTTGTTTAATTATAGCAGCCATTATAGCAGTAGACCGTGCCTTATATATTTAGTTATCTTTATTTACATTCATGGGAATTCCCTGGTGGTCCTGTGGTTAGGACTAGACGCTTTCACATTGCCATGGCCTGGGTTCAATCCCTGGTTGGGAAAATAAGACCGATCCTCAAGCCGCACAATATGGCCAAAAACCAAAAAAATGTGCATTCAGATCATTAGTGAAAATAAGTTACTTGGGGACACAGGATTCAATAATCAGTTTTCTTGGGATTTCTAGTTGAGCAAAAATGGCAAACACATGAAGCCAGTTTAGGCCCTAAAGATTCATCTGCTTTTTGGTGTAATATTTTTCTCTAACCTTTTGTTTATATTTTCTCACCAAACCCAGTCTTCATCCTTAGTAACTTTTAGGAATTTCTAAACCTCTGCTACAGACTGAGGGGCGGAGGTGTTTGACATCTTGGCTAATTTTATCCCTTACTTCTTTGCAAGTTTTAAGTAAATTTGCCATGATCTTTGTTTTCTGAATGTTCAGCTTTAAGCCAACTTTTTCACTTTCCTCTTTCACCTTCATCAAGAGGCCCTTTAGCTCCTCTTCACTTTCTGCCATAAGGGTGGTGTCATCTGCATATCTGAGGTTATTGAGATTTCTCCCAGCAATCTTGATTCCAGCTTGTGTTTCTTCCAGCCCAGTGTTTCTCATGATGTACTCTACATATAAGTTAAATAAGCAGGGTGACAGTATACAGCCTTGACGGACTCCTTTTCCTATTTGGAACCAGTTTGTTGTTCCATGTCCAGTTCTAACTGTTGCTTCCTAACCTGCATACAGGTTTCTCAAGAGGCAGGTCAGGTGGTCTGGTATTCCCATCTCTTTCAGAATTTTCCACAGTTTATTGTGATCCACACAGTCAAAGGCTTTGGCATAGTCAATAAAGCAGAAATAGATGTTTTTCTGGAACTCTCTTGCTTTTTCCATGATCCAGAGGATGTTGGCAATTTGATCTCTGGTTCCTCTGCCTTTTCTAAAACCAGCTTGAACATCTGGAAGTTCACGGTTCACATATTGCTGAAGCCTGGCTTGAAGAATTTTGAGCATGACTTTACTAGCATGTGAGATGAGTGCAATTGTGCAGTAGTTTGAGCATTCTTTGGCATTGCCTTTCTTTGGGATTGGAATGAAAACTGACCTTTTCCAGTCCTGTGGCCACTGCTGAGTTTTCCAAATTTGCTGGCATATTGAGTGCAGCACTTTCACAGCATCATCTTTCAGGATTTGAAACAGCTCAACTGGAATTCCATCACCTACACTAGCTTTGTTTGTAGTGACGCTTTCTAAGGCCCACTTGTCTTCACATTCCAAGATGTCTGGCTCTAGATGAGTGATCACATCATCATGATTATCTGGGTCATGAAGATCTTTTTGTACAGTTCTTCTGTGTATTCTTGCCACCTCTTCTTAATATCTTCTGCTTCTGTTTCACTTCATGGGAAATAGATGGGGAAACAGTGGAAACAGTGGCAGACTTTATTTTTGGGCTCCAAAATCACTGCAGATGGTGACTGCAGCCATGAAATTAAAAGACGCTTACTCTTTGGAAGAAAAGTTATGACCAACCTAGATAGCATATTCAAAAGCAGAGACATTACTTTGCCGACTAAGGTCCGTCTAGTCAAGGCTATGGTTTTTCCACTGGTCATGTATGGATGTGAGAGTTGGACTGTGAAGAAGGCTGAGCGCTGAAAACTTGATGCTTTTGAACGGTGGTGTTGGAGAAGACTCTTGAGAGTCCCTTGGACTGCAAGGAGATCCAACCAGTCCATTCTGAAGGAGATCAACCCTGGGATTTCTTTGGAGGGAATGATGCTAAAGCTGAAACTCCAGTACTTTGGCCACCTGATGCGAAGAGTTGTCTCTCTGGAAAAGACTCTGATGCTGGGAGGGTTTTGGGGCAGGAGGAGAAGGGGACAACCGAGAATGAGATGGCTGGATGGCATCACTGACTCGATGGACGTGAGTCTGAGTGAACTCCGAGAGATGGTGATGAACAGGGAGGCCTGGCGTGCTGCGATTCATGGGGTCGCAGAGAGTCAGACACGACTGAGCGACTGAACTGAATTGAACTGAATTAAATTTGTAAACAAACCAAAGGACTTTTACCTCTTCAAACCAGCCTTATTGAAAAAGTCTTCAAAATCAAGCTTCGCTGATAGAAATTATACCGATAAGTTCCAAATTAATTACTTTACTTGAATGAAAAGTTTCTAGACTTTCTTTTGCTCTATTTTCCAGATTTTACCCTCCATGTTTGCTGTTCTTCACTTTCCCCATTTAGTTCACATGTAGGTTACTGTTCATTTAGCTTCCTTGTTAAACAGTTGTGGTATAGATCACACTTCCCTTGTTTGGTGGGCACTAGCGTTAGTTATGATTTTCTCCACTTGAAGAACTTTAAGCTTCAGCTGTAGGACTATCTAGATGATCTGAAATGTGCTATCTCTTGTTATTAAAATAAAATTGGAACTTTCCCTCCTCTTTTTAAACTGCTAAGCACACAGAGTAACTGCTCTGTTAAAGGCAACTTGAAATAGATTAAAGACAATATGAAATTATAATGGAGTAAGCAAGATCAGAATAGTGTTTTCTAAAGGGCTTTTAAACTCAGTGTAAAAACTAAATGAGATACAAATATCATTCCTCACCTGTCCAGCAAGGTGAGAATGTCTTTGCAACGTGAATTAATCCTGTCAAATCTGAAGATCAATTATTTAATAATCAATTCCTAAGGTTTAACATTTTTAATTTTTCTAACTATACTAGATATTTAGTAAAAAAGTGGGGGAAAATTCCTAGAATATGTATCAAAGGGGAAAAAAAGAACATATATGGCTCAGTTCAGTTCACTCTTTGCGACCCATGGACTGCAGCACACCAGGCTTCCCTGTCCATCACCAACTCCTGGAACTTGCTCATACTCATGTCCATTGAGTTGGTGATGCTATCCAATATGGCTAAATCAGATATATTTACATTTTGTTGAACTTTGTTTCTCCATATATATCAGAGTTTCCTTTTATGTTTTTTAAATTCTGTTTAATTTTAAAATTTTAATGATACATATCATAACATTGTAAAAACACAAACAATAAAAAAGTACACGCAGTACAAAGAGAATGCCTTCCTTTACCCAGCCCTACTAACCTGTCCAGAGTAAACACTGTTTGCAGCTTAAAGTGTGACCTTCCAGACCTATCTTTTTGCATTCAGGCATATTTGTCCATGTACATACTTTCAAATATTTTATGCACACACTAGCACATATATGGACATATATTTGATATATAGAGAATGTTTTTATATATGGATATATACATCTGGGTCAAACTTTTAAAATTAACATATTGGAAAGATTTTCTTATTTAATGAAAAATATTGAATGAAAACACAATGTTTTTCATGTAGTTGCTTCATATTTCATTAAGTTACGATATCTTAGTAAAAACATTTATTTAAATATTTTAAAGTTCTATTTAACACTGCATGTACATCTATTACACATATCTGCATACTTTATCTTTAAAATAGATTCACAAATTAAAATAGGTATATCTAAGGGTATAAATTGTTTCCTAGCTCATAATATGAACATTAATTTTCCTCTATTTTAATAAACATACCCTCCAAATACATACATTTTTAAGATTTCTTGTTTTTACAAAAGTAGAAGTCAGGACAGAGAAGAAAATTCCACACAAAAATTTGTTCTGAGACTTTATCTACTGGAAAGAAATATGAGTCAGAAATATCATGGAATGGTAGGTTCTAAACTTTTCTGCTCTTTGCAATCCATCTAAAGATTTATTAAAAATTCTAATGGGATTGGGAGGTTGAGGTTAGCAAGGTCCTACTGTACAGCACAGGGAACTATATCCTCAGATAAACTATTATGGGATAAACCATAATGAAAAATAATATAAAAAGAATATACACATATGCATAACAGAGTCACTTTGCTTCTCAGTAGAAATTAACACAACATTGTAAATTAGCTATACCTCAATAAAGAATAAATTTAAAAAAGACCAGAAAAGTACTAATGCTTGGCCTCACTCACCAGATATTTCGACTTAACTGGGACTGGTGCAGCCTGGGCATCTGGATCTTTAAAAGCTCTTCAGGTGATTCTAATGTGTGACAGAGCTTGGGGACCACTGTTATGGAGCCTCTAGCCATTGGAAGATGCCCAGACACAAGTGTCCTGCAGGTCAAATAAAGGTCACTGGACTGAATTCTATGCTTATTATTCAGAAGGAAAAGTATTTCTTCTAGTGGTGAAAACAATGCTGGTAGTATTCAGTACTACTAATCACCTTGACTCTCAAATAAAATAAATCCAACTAGAAAAATAGGATCAACCTAACCTAATACTGTAATACACTCAAGCATTAGATCTTTAAAAGCATCATTCCCCAGTGACTGCTGGAGTGTCTGGGAAAAAAAAAGCTTCCCTTTTTGCAAATTGATTTTTGTCTTGGCTGCATGGTTTGCTTGTTTAGCATTAACGACTTGATTTGGAAAGAAACGGCTTCCTGTATGGCTGGGATTAAGAAGAGCCATCTTTACTCCTGCCAGAATTATGTACAAATGCTAGCATGCATGTAAACAGTGCATCCCATGATATATATTTTTTTACATCCAAACAAGTAGGGTGCCACATATGGCTTAAGGGCTAAAAGAAACATGAGATCTGTATTGCAGAGTTACGGTCGGAAGTGCTAAATTTCCCCTGGGACTGTGAGGAAAGCTTCCTGCTCTTTGTAAATTAACCTATTATTGGAATACATTTGCCACAGTTAATCCGCAAAGTAATTAAATGGAAGGAAGCAATTAAATCACCACGAAAAAGTGACTGATGCATCTGAGAGATTCAGGCATGGTTAAGATTTTCATTACTGTAGATTGAGTTCAGTTCAGTAACTCAGTCGTGTCCGACTCTTTGCGACCCCGTGAATTGCAGCACACCAGGCCTCCCTGTCCATCACCAACTCCTGGAGTTCACCCAGACTCAAGTCCATTGCGTCAGTGATGCCATCCATCCATCTCATCCTCTGTTGTCCCCTTCTCCTCCTGCCCCCAATCCCTCCCAACACCTCCCAACATCAGAGTCTTTTCCAGTGAGTCAACTTTTCGTATTGTAGGTTAGACATACACATTAGTTAAGTAGGCATCTTCTAGTTAAAGCTAGGCTACTGAATATGTCTGCACATGTGTGTGTGTATAAGCAAACTGTGCTGAAATATAAAATAAACCTCTAATCAGACTGACCAAGAAGAGGAGTTTTAAAAGTCACAGATTCTCTGGTAGAATAATAGTTGATATGCATTGTGTGGTACTCTGTCAGCTTAGAAAAAAGCAGGATTACATTTTCTCCCCAATCTCTTACAAATGAAAAAATGTCTAATTGATCTGAGAGTAGAATTCAGAGATCCTATAAGCTCTTTGTTAAACATTAGTTTTTCTATGTTGCTTCCACTTTTAGAGGGATCAGGAGACCTTGTTAACCTCACCATTTTCTTACTCTCTAAACTTGGGTAAGTCACTTGACCTTCCTGAATTTCAGTTCAATAAAGGAATTGGGCTATATGTCTTTAGGTTAATTCTAGCTTAACAAGCCACAGATCTAAGGGGAAATAAATATAAAAACACCACCATAAAGCATATGTGAAATGCTTAAGATTTGAAATATCATAAAAATAAATATGAGTGGAAAATAAAAGTCATGTAATAGAATATTTTACATACATACCTATAACCTTTACAAAATAAGATTATATGTTTCTCAAGAGCTTTGTGCTATGAGTAGAAATATAAAGCAATGTGAACTAGAATCTTCTAAGAGATATCAATTTTTCTATGCTTTCTGTGCATTTTTCAATGATTTCATGAATTGAAAATGTATTACATTTTCAGGATTTTATGCATTTAAATGAGGTAGTTCTAAGCAGCTACCAAAAATTGTCCTTTTAAAGTAATGGCCTGTATCTATAAACAATTTTAAGACTGATGCACAAAATTAGATAATGAGCCTTCGCTTGGTGGCGAGAAGAAAATAAAGTGCCTGCTCTTTGAAAACAGAGTGCATTCGATTTTTATGCAATCTGTGTATTAAGAACGTCTCCCTTTCAGTGCTCTGAACACATTAAAATGGCACTCTCGGTAAAAGGATCTGATTGTCCCATGCCTAGCTTGGTCATTCTGGTTGAGTTAATATCACAGGAGACTGTTGTAGACTTAATTAGGCAGTGATGATTGGTGAGATGTGGGTGCACAGAATTATTCAACTGACTAGAATACTGTTAGCTGTGTATATATATGGTTAATTATAATAAACACTAAGCCCCACTATGTTCTATATTACATACCAGAGATCCGTGATCCCAAATTATCATTCCTGAGTGACTAAAGGTTAAGATGCAGATTGGGTGACAAAAATATATAAACTATGACTATAAAACACCGTTACAGAGCACTAGGTTGAGCTCCCTGTTTCACACAGCAGATTCTCACTGGCTGTCTATTTCACATACGTAATATGTGTGTTTCCACGCCACTCTCTCAATTCTCCCACCCTCTCCTTTCCCACCGTGTCCACAAGTCTGTTTTCTATGTCTGCGTTTTCATTGCTGCCCTGCAAACAGGTTCATCAGTACCACCTTTTAGATTTCATGTGCATCCGATAATACACAATATTTGTTTTTCTATTTCTGACTTACTTCACACTGTATAAAAAAAGAAAAAAAACAACAGTGTAACATTCTACTGCTGCTGCTGCTGCTAAGTCGCTTCAGTCGTGTCCGACTCTGTGCGACCCCATAGATGGCAGCCCACCAGGCTCCCCTGTCCCTGGGATTCTCCAGGCAAGAACACTGGAGTGGGTCGCCATTTCCTTCTCCAATGCATGAAAGTGAAAAGTGAAAGTGAAGTTGCTCAGTCATGTCTGACTCTTAGCGACCCCATGGACTGCAGCCTACCAGGCTCCTCTATCCATGGGATTTTCCAGGCAAGAGTACCGGAGTGGGGTGCCATCGCCTTCTCCGAACATTCTACTGGGATTTAAAAAACGACTCTGGGACAACAGAGGAAGAAGATACTTACTTTGACAGAATTTTTGGATGGATAAGGTTGTGGACTTCACAAAAATATATACTTAAGCGGAACCTTGAAAATACATTTAGAGTTTTAATCATCAATGATGAGCAAAGGCAAAGGCACTGTGAACATACAAATAGGGCATCTCTAGAAAATAATGAGCAATCCAGAGGCCTGGACCATACATAGGCTTGATGAATGTGATGAATAGTGGAGTAGATTGATACAGAAGAGCAGGTTGGAGGCAGGTTTGAAGAATCAAAGTAAGAGTGTGCATTGGCTATTAGCTGCTATGATCATTACACGAAAGAGATGAAATGTGGCAACAATTTGCTTATTTCAAGCAGAGAGAGAAGGAAATGGAGAAAGACCAGAGGGGCTTCCTCATAGCTGCCTTCAGTTGGTGGGCTGGTTGGTGGCTGGGATGAGCTGTGATGGCTGAACTGACTAGATGTTTCTATCCTTGTGGTTGTTCAACCTCATGGAGACTAGATTAGGACGTTTCAGAGCAGGATGTTCTCAGGTTTCCAAGAGGGTGAGAGGAAGCTGCAGGGACTCTTGAGATCATGTCTAAAAGTACTTCAACATTATTTCTGCTCTATTCTAGTCACCAAAGCAGATCAAATAGCACGATGAGGTAGGAAAATTGGCTCCATATTTTGATGGAGAGAAACTTCAATGAATTTGTGACCATTTTTTGTCTTCCACAAGCCCCTAGAAAGGGTTTGGATTATAGTAAGTGCTCAATAAACGATTGCTGAATGCACATATGAATGGAGAGTATGGTTTGGAGCCCTGAAAAAGAATGATAAGATATTGACACAGCTGCTATTGAGAATGAGAAAGGGAACCAATCATGGGTAAGTAAAAGAATTGCTGAGCAGCACTGACAGTCCAGCTGAGCTTGTAAATTATAAATTGGTTTTAGAGCCAATTTCCTCTGACTGCGTTTGGTAGCTTGGGAGCAAGCCCACAGAAACAGATGGTTGGGTTGATCCAGGTTAGCAGTTGGCACTCTGCACACTAGCAGTAGTGGGAGTTCAAGGCTGCCCATCTTGGTTCTGTGCCTCCACAGCTCTCTGCTCACTCAGGGGCTAGTCAGTAACATTCATAGAATTCCAAGCATCCTAAATGTCCTTGCTCAGTTGGTCCACTGTCTTATTATCAACCACTCACATTGAATTCCAAAGTAATTCAATTGAGACTACAACTTACGTGATAACTTATGTGCACATGCACAAATGCACACATGTGTGAGTACACACACACACACACACACAGAGGAATTCCATTTGTATTTCTTGGAAGGTGTAAATGTGATCTAATTGTGGAATTGTTTTCTTCCCTTTGTAACTGTATAGTCAGGGCATCCTATTTCTAGCTCCCATCCCTCCCTGTGTTACTCTAGTCCTTGGGAGCTTGTCCTGATGGTGTCCTCCTATTATGCTCCTCCAGTTCCTGACTGGGTTTCCCTGGTGACTCAGACAGTAAAGAATCTGCCTGCAATGTGGGAGATGTGGGTTTGATCCCTGGGTTGGTAAGATCCCCTGGAGGAGGGTATGGCAACCTACTCTAGTATTCTTGCCTAGAGAATCCATGGACAGAGGAGCCTGGTGGGCTACAGTCCACAGGGTCACACAGAGCTGGACACGACTGAGTGACTAAGCACAGCTCCTGACTGCATCGACTCATTCCTTTCCTTCTCTAGTCTCCCCAGGCCTTTCTTTCCTTTCATTTGCACTACACAAGACCTGGAACAGATCTGGCAGAATCAGGCTAGTTTCCAAAGGGGGAGATGAGGATAAGATGGGGAAATGGGAGGGGAAGATGAACCGATAAGTACAGGGTCCTTTTAGGCCACGATGAGAGTGCCAAACACTTTGAGTCTAGATTTTAGCCATCAGACTAGTTTTACTTTCCTTTGTTGTGCTTGATATTGTGGATTCATCCTCACTGTCTTGCTCTTGCTTGTCCAAGATGAGGTACCATGTTACATGGGTCACAATTTCTCTTTGCTCAGGGTTCTCAGCCTAAGTCAAACCCCTGTCTTCATCCATCCTCCCTCTTTTCTAATCAGTACCCTCCACAGGAGAAAACAGCCTGTGGGATAAGTGAGCTGAACTGAGACTCTGGTGCTTAGATACAAACACTGGATCAGAGGAGGTCAAGGAACAGGAAGTTAAAATGATTTTTTAGTGTGGGTAGTGGAGTTGCCTAAGATAATGGGTGGGGAATTACAGGAAGAGACAAACTATAAGCCAGATTTCAATATTCTCAATCAATATCGGGTGGAGCAATGGATATCAGTAGATGATGGATGGCGTGGGTAAGAGAGCAAGCTCATTAGATGGAGGGTTTCAAAGTAGCAGTAAATTTGGTAGAACGAGTCGGGAAGACCATTGTGAGGAAGAAGAACACATTTTCTGTCTCCTCGATATGCTAGGCCTATTGGTTAGAGGGGACCAGGCTTTCCCATGCCAGGATTAGAGAGAAGCGACGGCATCCTCAAAAAGTTAAGTTGAAGTAGGGCCAGTATTCCGGATACAAGATTTTCCTCTTAATTTCTAACTTGTCACTGCACGTAGCCAACTGTGGTGCTCCTCAGGCATTGCACTAGCTTTGAGGACAGTTCTGGAAATCTCAGACTTGGTACTTTTAGTCTGTGTATTTGAGAACACAGTAAGGAGATAAAAAGATTTTCCTTGGTTCTTGCATTTTGTGACTCCTTTTAGTCACAAGGAATCTTTTAGTATAACTCCTTAATTCATTATTTTATCAAACAATTATTTGGCCAGGAACAGAACTAGGTGCTGGGAATACACGGAGAAATAAAATAAGATTCTTGCCATTAAGCAGCTCATTGGTCTTCTTAAGGTAAAAAAAAAAAAAAAACCAAATAGGTAATTAAAACCAAATGGTCAGTCGTTTGGCAGAGGTTAGCACAGGATACTGTGGGAACACAGAAGATGAGGAGTTAACTAGGGTTGAGGGCATGAGATGGAGTCAAAGAGGACTGCAAAGGAAGGAGATGGTCAAGTTTAAAGGCTCTGTGTGTGTGTGTGTGTTAGTGAGGGGGCGGGGATGAGTTCCAGGGGCCAGAGGGAACACATTAGTCAAATTAACTCTGTGTCAACTGCACTGTATCCTGGTAGTCATAGCCTAAATATCCGAATCAAGTTTAACTGAATCTCCAGTGTGACCAGACTTTCCACTCTTCACTGTCGTAAGGGAAGTGGAGCGCCGTCCAAGTTCACGTTTTGGCAGCTGATCCTGGGTAAGCTGTATTGCTCCCTGAGCTCACCCTCTCCAAGGCCCGAGGACACTGTGCTGTAGACTTCATTTAGGCTAGCTCAAGGGAAACCAGTGTCAGCCTTCCTCTTTCTGGACAGTCAGATAACTTTCCTATTTTCTTTATTTGAATGGGTCTTGTGTCTTAAATCTTAGGACATGCCAGCTTGAGAATTATCTGATTCCTGTGTGAATTATTAAAAGTCTTTCAAATACAAACAGAAATGCTGTTTCACCTCTCTATTTTAGTGTTAACCACACATGGATAGCAAATAGTGGCAGCATTGTATACAAAGACATTTCTGGAGGAAACACAGAGCGCAAGATGGGGCTTGGCTGGTCACAGTGCTCCGGTCAACTTGGATTGCTAAGAAGATAATTTATTTGCCTTCCACTTGTATTACTGAAACTGCAAGACTGCTCTCCCTCTATTCAAAATTCCAGGATGTATTGTGTTGCTTGCAGAGGGGAGCTCTGCTTGTGCTGGGTTATTTATGGCTCCTGAAAATAGAGAACAGGAGATAGCAAACCTTTTATCTGATGTTCACTATAATTTGGACAATTGCAGAGTAGTTTCTCTTCTTGGTCTGCAGCATTTGCTGGGACACTAAAGTTGATCAGTGACATCACACTAATTAAAAAGAACGAAAGAGGGAAAATGGATAAGAATTTGATAAAGAATCAGGCTTTTAGTTGTTAGCATTTTCCTTTTGAAGATAAAGATAAAACCATATGGTTCAAGAGAAAGTATTTTTATCTACAAAAGACTTGGTTAGGAAAGAATTCTAGTTGAAATTAACAGACAAACGGGTAAGGAATCTTAATGAAAAGACTAGGTACTTTCATCTTAGGCAGATTTGAGTAAAAGCATTTCTGCCCACTATAAACTGTTAATTTCCTTTGGGACTTAAAAATGACTATTGACATTAACTGCTTTCTGAGTAGTTTCATAGAAACTACAGAAGACTGCCAGCTTCTAGGAAGACCTATAACATTGTTAGTTAAGCCAGGAAGAAGCTATAAAGTGATAACTTGAGAAGTTTTTCTAAAATCTGTAGTATTTCTTCCAGCAGCCAACTTTTAGTGAGCACCTATTCTGTGTGCTTTCTTATTAAGATAGATAGGGCTATGATAAAAAGGATACAGTGTCTATTCTCATGGAAACTAAATCCAGCCAGGAAAGAGACAGCAATAATGAATTCAGTACAATTATAAGCGTGTTCTATGAAGGATGAGCTTTCCAGGTGGCGAGTGGTGAAGAATCTACCTGCTAATGCAGGAGACACAAGAGATGTGGTTTCAATCCTTAGGTCAGGAAGATCCTCGAGAGTAGGAAATGGCAACCGACTCCAATATTCTTGTCTGGAAATTCCATGGACAGAGGAGCCTGGAGGGCTATAGTCCAGGAGTTCGCAAACAGCTGGATACAACTGAGCAGCGGCAGTCCTGTGAAGGATATAGAAGTGGGAGCATTTGCAATAAAGAAACAGGTGTGGTAGGGGGCTGATGAGAAATGAGAGCACACAAGTTGAGATGATCTGTGTGTGCAAAGGGCCTGGGGTAGGAAGGCATATAGATCTTTGGAAGACTGAATGAGGCTTTCACAGTTGCAGAAAGGCAAACAGGGGAGAAGGGCACAAAGTAAGTTTGGGGAGCTAGGAAGGGGGTAAGTAATGCTGGGCATCATGGACTCAACAGAAAGGAAAGAAGGAGTCTTTGAGAAACTTCACAAAGTAACATGATAACATAAATAAGGAATTTTAATAAAACATACTATTGTTGATGATGGAAGTAACTTCTTCAAGATGCTTTTTTTCCTTACTGAAGACATACATTTTTCAGTTTAATTTTATTCTAATTTGATTTGCAGATAGTAAAGAAGGTAATTTGTGTATAATTGAAGGACCACATTCTCCTTAACTTTAACCATTAATTTAACCAATTGTGATTGGTAAGAATTTATAAATAGCAAATCTGCTGAATTTAGTTACCTGTCACTTTGGGATTTAGAGATGTCAGATCTCTTATCAGTGACCAAACATCAGATATCAGAAATGGAACCCAATAATTTTATTTTTTTTTAATAAAAAGTGATATTTAACTAGGATGAAACTGAGGTGAGTATTTAAAAATGTCTGGAAATACTTACAAAACCCAAAAACATGTATCAGAGATTTTTCAGTTCTAAGGGAGAAGCGAAATTTCCAAAGGCTGATAATGCTATTTGGATATTTTGGTCAGTTTAAGGCAGACAGGGATTCACTATTAGACAGGAAGACCCCATAAAAGGCATATTAGATTTGAAACAAATAGTCCAAATTCTAATATATATGAAGGACTTTCCAAGACTTATTGTCCTCGCTGATAATAACCACTAAGTTCAGATTTTCCAGGACAGTTTTGTTATAAATATTCTCTTGCATGTTAGGTACACTGGTGCTTTTAGACAATGACATGATTCACTCTTGTTTTAAGAAATATGGACATTATGTCTAGCTCATCAGGATTTCTTTCTTCTCTGCTGTCGCTAGCTATAATTTATTCTCTTCTATCTCATTCTGAAAACTTGAACTCAAATCCCTAAAACCCTGATTCATGAACTAAATGTCCAATACAACTTGCCTCTGTTTTTTTCTTCTCTTTGAAGATGCCTCTTTCCCGTCTAAGCCCAGGTATACAAATTCATGAATGGTTATGACTGTGTTTAAGGGAAACAAAATACCAAAAACATGAAAACCTGTGCAATATGTTGAAGGCAATTCATTCCTGGCTTTTTAATACTAAATATTGGTTAAATATCTTAGAAAATTTTGATCATTCCATGAGTCTAATGTGGGATTATGAAAGAAGAAGGAAAGATGTGAATCATGTTTCACTTTGGGATGGTCTAGGGAATAAGAGTCACTCATGAAGAGCAGTAGGTTGGACAATCCCTAAAGTAGTAGAAGAAAATGATGATGACAGTGATCGAACAGCTACCATGTTAGAAAGCTTATATTATTATTATTATTTTACCATTCTTGTGCTATAGCTACCATGTTAGAAAGCTTATATTATTATTATTATTTTACCATTCTTGTGCTAAGTGCTTTATAGGTATTGTCTGATTTAACAAACTATGTAAGGCTATTTTAGTATTTATGCTTATATTGGAAATGAAGAAATTGAGATTTACAGAGATTAAAGCAGTTTTTCTAAAGTCATTCCATCATTAAATAGAACTAGAAGTCTACACCTGCCTAACATGATTCCAGAGTCCACACAGTCTTCACTCAGGATTAATGTGGTTCCAGGACCCCCTCCTTGGGTAAATTCCCTTATGTAAAACGGCATTTGCTTATAACCTACTCATATCTTCCCACGTACATTAAATCACCTCTAGATTATAATATCTAAGACAATGTAAATGCTGTGTAGATAGTGGCTGGGGTGCAGTTTAAAAAAAAGTTTTGCTTTTTGAAATTTTCTGAAATTAAAAAAAAGTTTCAGGATTGCAGTCCAGGCAGCCCTCTGATCCTATGTGATATGATAGATACAGAGGGCTGGCTGGACTGTGAACCACTAACGCTCAAGGGGATTATAGGTAAACTAATCTATGGCTAAGAAATGTCCCTGGAGGTTGTATGAGTGTCCTTACTCCTTCAGTTCAGTTCAGTCGCTCAGTTGTGTCCGACTCTTTGCAACCCCATGAATCACAGCACGCCAGGCCTCCCTGTCCATCACCAACTCCTGGAGTCCACTCAGACTCACATCCATCGAGTCTGTGATGCCATCCAGCCATCTCATCCTCTGTCGTCCCCTTCTTCTCCTGCCCCCAATCCCTCCCAGCATCAGAGTCTTTTCCAATGAGTCAACTTTTCTCATGAGGTGGCCAGAGTACTGGATTTTCAGCTTTAGCATCAGTCCTTCCAAAGAAATCCCAGGGTTGATCTCCTTCAGAATGGACTGGTTGCATCTCCTTGCAGTCCAAGGGACTCTCAAGAGTCTTCTCCAACACCACAGTTCGGGCATCTTATCTATTGTACTCCACCCTGTTTCATCACTCTCTGTCCATTTTCACTGAAGTTGAGCCTGAAAAACACAATGGCTTACAATAGTTTCTTTGGCAGGACCTATGGTTTTAGAGCTGCAGTGAGTAGCATAGGCAAATAAAACATGGACCGTCCCACTGAGACACAAGTAGAAGCAAGCAAACTATAAAGAGCCAGCAAAGCAAAATGGTTCCCGGCCCTGGCTGGAAATGGGCAGGGCGTGGAGGGAAGTAGCTTCTCAACAAAGCTCTTGGGCAGACGACAGATGGGGGAGCTCTGGGCTAGCACCCAGACAGCAGGCATTGATCACTCCTTTAGTAGAATGCGTAAAGGACTCATGTGCTTCAGGTGACAGGGCTAGGAAAAAGCATTGTGTACAATGTGAATGACACAGATCTTCAGTGTTATTTCTACATGGACCAGGAACATTGCTATGGTTTTGATGTCAGAATCTATTGTTAGATGAACTGATGTCTGTGAAGTGCTGTTTCAGTGCTTAAAGAGTCAGAATCTGTATAATCAAGTGTTTCTCTTCCCACCAATCAATGAAGGTAAAAGGTTTCTTAAGACCCGAAGTGCCTGATTTCATATGAAGACTACATTGGTGTGCGCATGCAGTAGAGTATGAGATCACCAAAGTCTAAGTTCCTTCCCCTTCCCAGCAGTGCCTGGATCCTGCCTGTCACACTGTAAGCAGCAGTTCCAGGGCTGTGGGAGAGCTCCTGGCTGGTCTTTCAGTTCTGCGGGCCTCCACCCCACCTCCTACTCCCAGAAAATTTAAACCAACCTGCTTTCGCCTGAATGACCCAGGTAACAGCCTACTTTAGCCTGAATGGCTTAGCTATTTCAGCTAAAAATGGCTTATTTCCATGAGTCACCTGGATAATTGCCTTATTCTCTGGCCCACTTAGTGGGATGGGCCTGCAGGTGTTAAGTGCAAGTGTCACTAAAACCTCACTGTTTTTGACTCTATAGAGAACACTGTGACGGTTTTTTAAGTTTCTGGAGAAGTATACCTTAGATTCGCGCTTAGCCTTTGAAACTTTTTCTTTGGCTGGATCATCTTTGTCCTGTGACAAAAAAGCCCCACTTCTGTTGTAGAAAAATTTTCTTGTGTGTCTGTAGCTGTGCAGTTTAGAGCAAGTAATAAATCAGCAAGTGCTTCTTAAATATTTACCACCCAAGTACTGTGCAAGATGCAAAGGGAGACAAAGACAAGAATTCTTTCTTTAAGATGTGGCTGCTTAGGGAGATAGCACATGTGAACCATTATGGAACATTAGAAAATTCTTAGGGTGTCTACTGTTGACCTGTTTGAAACTATAATCATAGTTAAAGAAGGACAAATCTGAGCTGGAGAAGGACAAACTAGGTGGAGAAATTTCCAGGAGGGCTTAATTTTTAACTACTTCAGGTATAGGTAAATTTGTCTTTTTCTTTCCTTTTCTCTCTTTTTTGCCAAATGTATTATATTGCTTACTTTTACAAAAGGTAGCCTATTATCTCACAATGGCACCACTTAAGAGAAAACTGTCTTATTTACAGGCTAACTCAGAGTTCATGGTTCTGTAAAGAAAAGAACAACTAATGGCGTTGACTATTATAACACAAGGTATTTAGAAAAAATATCACTAAATACCTCACTTTTATGACTGAGTTTTTCAGATACCTTTTAGAACACAAAATAAATGGAAAACACAGAAAAAAAAAAAACCTACCTCATTTGAAATGGCGAAAAACTAAATCTTATATAACTTTTTTTGAAAAGATAAATTCATTTTAATTATTTAGGACTCTTAATTGTATAATTTGATGTAATGCAATAACAATGTGAAACAAGACAATATTTTCTATCTTCCCTTCTCTTGCCAGGATCTAGAAATGAAATGACAAAGTTTTGTTGTTATTTTTTTTTTTAGAAAAAATTTGAACTGTGATGTAAGAATCTGCCATTTCTATGCTCACATAGCTTAAATTCTCTGGCATAAAACTTTTAGGCTTGAGATAAATGTCATGTACATGATTTTGAAGGTCAGGCTGGTGAACCACCAAAAATGTCTGACAGCTCCAAGAGGGAATATTTACATCTGGCGAATGGCATTGTGTTCTCTGCTGTGATGAAGTCAGGTCGAATAAGTGGAACAGTGGGAACTGAACCTTGATGCAACGTGGCATCTGACCCCAGAGCCCTTTATGCCTTCTTTTATCCTCCATTCCCTCCTGCCTCCCACCATGTGGGAAGAACAGCCACAAAAATCCACCGACTTTCTGCAGGAACACTTGGCCTGGTTTTCCTGTAATACCTGTTTATATATGAATCAACCCAAAATTAACTCTGAGGACAGCTGTATATTCCTGACCTTGTAAATTCAAGTACAAAATGCACTAGAATATATGATTAACCAGACTTCCTGGTAAATAGGTTGTTCTATTTAGTTGGATTTCTGGTTAAGAGTTCTATGACTATATTTTATTTCAATCTTTGTTATTAAGTAGGCATTTTAAAATATGCTAATTAGCTTTCCTGTCATTAGAAGGATGATTTTCAAATGGCACCTGGACTTTCTTGATGTTTCTGATCTTACAAAGTCCTTGGATCACCATTCCAGACATCAATAATCTAAGTACAGTTGCTGACGGCTAAGACTGAGGCAACTGGGAAGGATGACCAGAGCAGGAACAGTTTTGTTTTAGATACCTGGGCTTATGCTTCGGGGTAATTTCCTGATAACTGACCATAAAACCTTCAATAATGAACACATCATTTAAGCTAGATTTTTAATAGAAAATCTTAAGGAATTTGTTATAGTTTTGCATGAGATCACCTTTTTGAGGAAGTAGAATAGGATTCCCTTCTGTTACTAAACTCATTGTGATAAAAAGGAAAATATGCAAGCTAGCAAACAGAGTCTGGAAAATGATGATAAAATCATTACAGTGTTATAACTGGGGCATATAGAGCCCTTTCCTTAAAGTTAAAAAAAAAGCCACCATTTTTTTAAAGCTACATTTTGTTGGGCAGAAGCAGAAAAGATTAAGGAATTTGCAGTCTAAATTACCCTCTCGTCACTAACTTCTGGTTTGTAGGTTGAAGAAAGCATTAAAATAAATGAAGTTGCTGAACTGCACTCTTTTAGCAGACAGAAATGGGTAGCTTCGGAGCACAGCAAAATGGATGCAGGGCACTCTTAAGAGATTACTTGTAAATCCAGATATATGTCAGACTATTAGAATAATTGAACTTTCAGTAAACCGGGGAGAGAAAAAGGGAAGGCTCTGTTTGCATTTCTTGAAACATGGTGTATTACTCTGCAGAGTTTTAAATGTCATTCAACAAAGGACTTCAAAGGATACACTATGAATGAACATTGAGAAGGTATGTAATTTTTGTTTACATAAATTGAGATACCTATTTGTGTCCCTTTTAACACAACTATTCCTTTGGTCTGTTAATTATAGGAAAGAGCCCTTCTCTCTTCTGAATGGCATGCCTTCTTTAAAGACACTGACAAGCATCTGAAGTTACTAAGATACAGGGTATTATCTAAATTAACTACAGACTGGCAAGATGGAGTTCTTACAGAGATAGAGAATTTAAGAAAATAAAGTGAAGTAGAATGACAGAGGGGTCAGAACACTGATGTTGGAGACACGTAGGTCTGAGATTAAAAAGTCAGTTCTGCCACTTTCTCACGGTGTGACTTTCAGAGAGTTACATAGTTTCAGTGAATTTCGGTTTTCTTCCCATGCAAAATGGGGCTAGGGTTAGGAATTAGGGTGGTAATGTTTAAACTGTCTCTATATTCATTACCTGTATATTTGCAGCTCTTTATGTATTTTAAAATACCCGGTACAGTGTAAGTCCTTAATATTTCTCTTACTTTTAAAAATATGTACTGTTTTTAAACATTGAGGCATAACTGACAAATACAGCTGTAACACTTTGAAGGGCTTCCCAGGTGGCAGTAGTAGTAAAGAATCTGCCTGCCAGTGCAGGGCATGCAAGAGAGGTGAGTCTCTTCCCTGGTTGGGAAGATCCTCTGCAGGAGGA
The DNA here is from genome assembly GCA_917880005.1 of Nanger dama. NCBI lineage: Eukaryota > Metazoa > Chordata > Mammalia > Artiodactyla > Bovidae > Nanger > Nanger dama. Next base: position 20,192,106 of record CAKJTW010000002.1, read on the forward strand.
AATGGCAACCTGCTCTACTCTTCTTGCCTGGAGAATTCCATGGTTAGAGGATCTTGGTGGGTTACAGTCCATGAACTCCCAGGGAATCAGACACGACTAAGCAACTAAGTACAAGATTCTTAAGGTGTACAATGTGATGATTTGATGTATGTATATACTATGAAAACATTATTCCCTTTGAATTACCTAACACATTCATTATCTCATGTAATAATAATAATAATTTTCTTTTTTGTAATTGGGGAAACTACGGTGTCATCAACTACAGTCACCATGCTGTACATTAGATCCTCAGACCTTATTCACCTTGGAACTGAAAGTCTGTTTCTCAGCATATTTCCCTCACTCCACAGCTCCTGGCAACTACTTTTCTACTCTCTGTTTCTATGAGTTTAACTTTTATTGTTAAGATTCTACATGTGTTACCATGCAGTATCTGCCTCTCTGTCGGGCTTATTTCACTTAGCAGTTTCATCCATGTTGTTGTAAATGACAGGATTTCCTTCTTTTAAAGGCTGAATAATATTCCCCTGCGTATGACTGCATATTTTCTTTATCCGTTCATCTTTTGGCAGTTGCTTAGATTGCTTCTATACCTTGGCTGTTGTGAATTATTTGTGATGAATGAGGCATCTAGATCTCTCTCTGAGATAATGGTTTCATTTCTTTTGGGTTATTTCTCTTAATTTTAGAATTATAGATTTTAACACTTTTTATTATATAGATGAGGGAACCAAGTTTCCAAAAGACCATATGATTTGTCATAAGTAGATTAATAAATTGTGATACTCATTCACTCAGTTAACTAAGTCACGTTTCAGTCCATGAATATGGTATCCACTTACTGAGACTACTCTAGCACCAAGAAGACAAAAACAAGACTAATTAATGTCTTTTTACTCCTAGTCCACTGTTTTTTTCACTGTATTCTCAAATAATAAAAATTTTATAAGGCTAAGGGTAAAAACAAAATACGTTTAGAAATGTAGGATTTTTTTTTTAGAATATAATTAGGAATGAAAGGTGAAGATTTTTCTGACTGCACATTTTGTTAAGAGTGGAGTCAATCAGAACAGTTATTGAGACAGCAGAACTGGATTAAAAAAAAAAACAACAACTCTGAGGCTATAAGACACAGTGAAGAAAAGTAAATATAAAAATTAGGGAAAAACTGCTGCAGCTTAGGTTCAGGTCATGGATATTTGTTGAGTCTGTCCATAGTCTGGGTGCTGTGACTAAGAGTGGTTGTGGAGGGGCAGCGAGTGGGCCAAGGGACTGAGTAGTAATATGAAACAGCAGCAAAAGCAGAGCAGATACAGACTACGACTTGGAGGAGTTTATCATCTAACTGAGATAGTGAAACCTCTGCAAAAGTAAGTGGAGAGCATTTTCAAAGTCACTGATTAATTATAAATGGATAAAGCATCAGATGTAAAAGAGGTTGATAATCTGGGAGGCAATAAGCATTAACTCTCATCAGTTCATTTGTCCATTTGTGCAGGTAAAGTCATTGAGGATTTTGGACTTCATTCAACCCATTTAGAAATGAGTGTGAGGTGGCCAAGTTTTATCACTTTCATGGTTTGAGACACACCTTTAAAGATAGTACTTCTAAGTACTACCATTACCATCTCTCTATTGTCTTTCCTTCACCTTCAGTTCATATACATACATAAACATACACACACACAGACCATTTTTGAATATCACATGATGGGAAAAATGAACAACCATATTAATCAACAAGTAAATTATTGTATCCTTTGGCCACCTCATGTGAAGAGCTGACTCACTGGAAAAGACTTTGATGCTGCGAGGACTGGGGGCAGGAGGAGAAGGGGATGACCGAGAATGAGATGGCTGGATGGTATCACGGACTCGATGGACGCGAGTCTGAGTGGACTCTGGGAGTTGGTGATGGACAGGGAGGCCTGGCATGCTGCGATTCATGGGGTCACAAAGAGTTGGACACGACTGAGCGACTGAACAGAACTGAACTTATATTGAATACCAGTGGAACTGGCATTCCTTAATTTCTCTTTGATTTTCCTCTCTGTCATCATATAAGCTAGGATCTACTGAAGTGACTTAGCAGTAGCAGCAGCAGCAGGATCTACTGGTAAGGAGCTGTTAAAACATAACCAAACAAGAGGGAAGGCACACTGACAAAGAATTTTCTAGTATTAGTGTTGTTAAAGAGCTGGTTTGATTGGAGGCAATGATTAGACTGAACTCTAGTAGATAAAATAGAGCATTCTTAGCCATACTCAGCCATTATTTTAAACATTCAACAAGGATAAACATGCCCAAATTCCATTCTGCATTATAAGATGGTGGTTAGGAGAAGGCAATGGCACCCCACTCCAGTACTCTTGCTGGAAAATTCCATGGATGGAGGAGCCTGGAAGGCTGCAGTCCATGGGGTCGCTGAGGGTCGGACACAACTGAGTGACTTCACTTTCACTTTTCACTTTCATGCATTGGAGAAGGAAATGGCAACCCACTCCAGTATTCTTGCCTGGAGAATCCCAGGGACAGGGGAGTCTGGTAGGCTGCCGTCTATGAGGTCGCACAGAGAAGGACACGACTAAAGCGACTCAGCAGCAACAGAAGCAGGATTAGCAAAACAACGGGTGGGGATGTGAATTTTCAGACAATTTCCTTTTGAGATTTCCAGTTCTACTTTGAGACTAGACTTATTAACACAAGCATCCAAGCTGAGCCTTGGCGGCCCCTTGAGCTTTACTTGTCTGCAGTTGTTATTAGTTATTTAGTCATGAACTGGTAACATGTCAGGCTTATAGAAGAAACTGAGTTGTTAAGATAGAAAAGCAAACTGTTAAATTTAAAGTCAGGCATAAGAATTATTTCCTCTGGACTATTTCCTTTAAAGTATCAAAGTAATGGATGGGTTATGGACATTGAATACTAAGTGTGTGTGTGTGTGTGTGTGTGTGTGTGTGTGTGTGTGGCTAATTAGTTCTCCCATCATTTGCAATTTTTTCTTAGTAACCCTCTTCTATTCTGCCTTCAGTATCACCACATCTTCCCCCAGAACAGAAACAGGCATACCTGTACAACCTTACCATTTTTCACCCCCTGTCAAATTCTAAGCATTCTCTCGCCTGCGTTGAACTACTTACATGAGATATTAACAAGTTCTGTAATTTGGGAATATCATTCTACTCTTTCAGTTTTCTTATTTGTTAATGGAAGGAGTTAGATGACAGGTTCAGCATCCTATGCCTGCACAAAATGAAGAATCTTGAATTCACTCATCTCGGTGTGCCATAAACAGTGTGGGAGTGGACAGCTATGACAGTGGTCATTAGGATACTGAGTCCACACTAACTGTGTCCCTGTGACCTGTCATCCATGTATTTGATGGGCAGGGAGCAGGCTCTCAATTTCTTTCACATATTCTTTTGGTCTTCATCTAGAAATGTGATCAGCATAGACTGTCTAATTACAGACTTACATTTCAAAAGATCTGAGTCACCCTTGTGGGTAGTGGAGTGAGAAGGATTGTCTTTCCAATGGTTTTAATCTGTGAATTTGAATGTGCATGCGCTATTATTAGAATTGTCATAGGATAAAAATAATCTGATTCTTCTAATAATATTGGGGAGGGAGATGGTGATTTTGAAATTTGTTCAAAGTCACATAGCTGGTAAGAGTAAAGCACTGGCCCCCACGCTTGTGATGTTGACACTTCTGAAGCCTCCTATAACCTCATTATTGAAGTCATCACTCTTTTCTCTGCGTTCCTATGGTATTTCACTCTTACTGCTAGTGCAGAACTTCTGAGATTACATTGATTTTTGCATGCTAAGCCTCTAGGATGATTTCTGGTACATAGTAAATAGTTTGTCAATTGATATTAAAAACGTTACTATATATATATATACACATACATACACAAACATACACACATATATGCATAAAGACTTGTGTGTTTACCTACCCCAAGGGGCTGTGCGCTCTTTAAAGAATGAACTGGATCTGGCATGTTGTTTTCTCTAGGTCTGTCCAACAGGGTCTGTTACTTGATTGGTACTCAACAGATATTTGCTGAACTGAACTAGATTCTTACCAAATTTAGTTCAGGGATATTTGCATCTCTTCACCCCTTATCACATTCTTACTTTTCCTTCTATATCCTTTCAACTTCTTCCTCCCTTTCCTTCCTCTTCTTTTCTGTCTTCCTTTTCCTTTTCTACCTATTTAATGACTTTTATATATTTTATTTTCCATGCCTCTTTTATTTGCATGTTAGCCTGAGGGGCTGGTGAAAATGTGAGTTGCAAAGCTACTATGAGGTGAGGTAAGGTGAGGTAAGCCAGGCTTTACACCACACTCATCCATTGTGCATATGTACATATACTGTTGTTTAGGAAGCAAGAAGGTATAATGACTTATAACCTTGAGCTCAAATATGAGGAACATGGTTGACTCCTTAATGACTTTCGAAGTTTGCTGCTGAAAAAGCAACATTCACAGGAAACATTCAAAACATCAGAAGCTGTTTATTAGTGACTCAACATTAATGTCCATGACTAAGGTACATGCAATCCAAAGTCCAGGTCAACTTCAGACACATTTTATATGAATAAGCCTCATAGACAGTTGTGGCTATTTTTTAACTAGTGAGATTGCATTTAATTATGCCTAAAAGTCAAGGCTGTATATTGTCACCCTGCTTATTTAACTTATATGTAGAGTACATCCTGAGAAACGCTGGACTGGAAGAAGCACAAGCTGGAATCAAGATTGCTGGGACAAATATCAGTAACCTCAGATATGCAGATGACACCACCCTTATGGCAGAAAGTGAAGAGGAACTGAAAAGCCTCTTGATGAAAGTGAAAGAGGAAAGCGAAAAAGTTGGCTTAACGCTCAACATTCAGAAAACGAAGATCATGGCATCTGGTCCTATCACTTCATGGGAAAGAGATGGAGAAACAGTGGAAACAGTGTCAGACTTTATTTTTGGGGGCTCCAAAATCACTGCAGATGGTGACTGCAGCCATGAAAGTAAAAGACGCTTACTCCTTGGAAGAAAAGTTATGACCAACCTAGATAGTATATTCAAAAGCAGAGACATTACTTTGCCGACTAAGGTCCGTCTAATCAAGGTTATGGTTTTTCCTGTGGTCGTGTATGGATATGAGAGTTGGACTATGAAGAAGGCTGAGCACTGAAGAATTGATGCTTTTGAACTGTGGTGTTGGAGAAGACTCTTGAGACTCCCTTGGACTGCCAGGAGATCCAACCAATCCATTCAGAAGTAGATCAACCCTGAGATTTCTTTGGAAGGACTGATGCTAAAGCTGAAACTCCAGTACTTTGGCCATCTCATGAGAAGAGTTGACTCATTGGAAAAGAGTCTGATGCTGGGAGGGACTGGGGGCAGGAGGAGAAGGGGACGACAGAGGATGAATCGGCTGGATGGCATCACTGAGCTGATGCACGTATATTTGAGCAAACTCTGGGAGTTGGTGATGGACAGGGAGGCCTGGCGTGCTGCGATTCATGGGGTCGCAAAGAGTCAGACACGACTGAGCGACTGAGCTGAACTGAACTGAAAAGCTCAATTATTGTTTTATTAAGACTAACAGAGCCTGAATTTTTTATGAACTTTTTTTTTTTTCTGCCTCATCATTAAGCAACTGAACATGGTGCCATGGCATGGCTCTTAAGCTTGCAGGAAATTTGAAACAATAAAAATTGCACAGTGCTGCACTCCTTTCAGCTTATTCAGTCTCCTCCTCGGTTCTTAAAACTAGATTTTTAATTTTTACTTTTCTCTCCCATGGGCTTAATCACTATCCCTGGAGGCATTAATTTATTATTTTCCAAATTATAAATCCACATGGAGTTCTGTCTCACTTATCTCTAGATTATCTACTCTTTCTTCATTCTTTTCTTTGCACTGTTCCACTAAATATGCAAAAATGTTCTATTCATCTTATCAGGCCCTTTCTTAGTATTAGGTCCCAGCTTCTGTTTCTCTCTCCTCAAACATTCAGCTCTGTCTCATAGCTGTATCAATTTAGCAGTTCTCTGAAATTTCACATTAGAAGGATCTTCTGGGAAGGAAAAGCATATAGGCTGCATACTAATTTTAAAAATAATAAGCATCATAATTTTACGTAATTGGTCCTGCAATGGCTTGTATATTATCTAAGATCACTAACTGGAATTGACTTTCAGTTCTTCCTGTCTTCTCTAATTCATCACAGAAGATAGTGCTGGAGTGATTAGCTCATGCACTTACTGGATTCCAATGGTGGAATTATCATTATACTGGAAGACGTTGGACTTTTTCTTTTGGTAAGCACACAGAAATTTATGTGTATCATTAGTTATTAGGAAAATGCAAATTAAAACAAGAATTAAAAATTGTTAAAATTAAAAGAATGACAACAATACATGCTAAACATGTGGACAACGCACACAGAAATTTATGCAGTATCATTAGTTATTAGGAAAATGCAAATTAAAACAAGAATTAAAAATTGTTAAAATTAAAAAGAATGGCCACAATACATGCTAAGCATGTGGACAATGGAAACTCTCATGTAGCTGGTTACGATGCACAATTTTTACAGCCATTTTAGAGGACGGTTAATCAGAAAGTCAAGCACACACTTAACATATGACCAAAACGAAGTGAAACTATGTCTACACAAACGTTTGTACATGAATGTTCAGAGAAACACTATTAAAAATAATCAAATACCAGAAACCAATTAAATGTCCATCAACTATCGGTTAGCTAATTAGATTACGGTAAATCCATACAGTGAAATACTACTTGGCAATAGAAAGAAACCATTGAAATATGCAGTAACAGGATTGGTTCTCACAGTATTATATTCAGTGGGAAAAGTAAGCCATAAAATCATATTATATGATTCCACTTAAATGAAACGCTAGAAAAGGCAAAACCAGAGTGACATAGATCAGTGGCTGACGGGGACTAAGGTTGGAGAGGGGATTAATTGTTAAGGAAGACTTTGGATTTTGATGATTCATAAATACATCAAGATTCTAACTATTGACAAGATGAGGTCTATGTAATTAATGACCTACTTAGGTCAAAAATTCCTTTGTTGTCGTTCAGTCCCTTACTCATTTTTAAAACCTTTTGGAAGCATTTTTAAAATAGGAATTTCTTTGTACAGAAGTGAAGAATGACTTGACAAGGATCTCAGGAATAATCTAGTCTTAGTTCTTTGCTTTACTGATAAAAGCCTGGGTGGGAAAAAAAAAGATATATTTTAAAATCCATCTAGTGGCTTAGACGGAGAAGGCACTGGCGGTTCACTCCAGTACTCTTGCCTGGCAAATCCCATGGACAGAGGAGCTTAGTAGGCTGCAGTCCATGGGGTCACTAGGAGTCGGACACAACTGAGCGACTTCACTTTCACTTTTCCCTTTCATGCACTGGAGAAGGAAATGGCACCCCACTCCAGTGTTCTTGCCTGGAGAATCCCAGGGATGCGGGAGCCTGATGGGCTGCCGTCTACGGGGTCACACAGAGTCGGACTCGACTGAAGCGACTCAGCAGCAGCAGCAGTGGCTTAGAAGCACTTCCCTGGTGGCTCAGAAGCAAAGGCCACAATGGTTCTCAATTTTCATTGCATGTTAGAGTCAAAGCTTAAAACAATGCTCATTTCTGAGTCCTGTCCCAGAGAATTTGATTTAGTTGGCCTGAGTGACCTTGGACATGGGCATTCAAAAACCTTTGTATGTAAAACTAATTTGAAAGGGCAGTGGCTTAGTGGTTCAGAATTCAGGACTGGAAGGCAGAAATAGATAACTTATTACCCTATTTAAGCTTCATTTTGCTCATCTTTAAGATGGGATACTGTGATATTCTTAATGCTTTATAGTGACAGATGAATGACTTAATGCATCTAGAATGTTAATCACAGGAGCTAGTATGTTGGCAGGGCTATAGATTACAGTCATAATCCCGGTGCCTAGCTCACCTGACTCCTCAGTTCAGTTCAGTTGCTCAGTTGTGTCTGACTTGTCACGACCCCATGGACAGTAGTACGCCAGGCTTCCCTGTCCATCACCAACTCCCAGAGCTTGCTCAAACTCACTTTCATCAAGTCAGTGATGCTATCCAACCATCTCATCCTCTGTTGTCCCCGTCTCCTCCCGCCTTCAGTCTTTCCCAACATCAAGGTCTTTTCCAGTGAGTCAGTTCTTCACATCAGGTGGCCAAAGTATTGGAGCTTCAGTTTCAGCATCAGTCCTTCTAATGAATATTCAGGACTGATTTCCTTCAGAATTGACTGGTTTCATCTCCTTGCAGTCCAAGAGATACTCAAGCATCTTCTCCAGTACCACAGTTCAAAAGCATCAGTTCTTCAGTGCTCAGCTTTTATAGTCCAACTCGCACATCCATACATGACTACTGAAAACTATAGCTTTGACTATACAGACCTTCAGTGACAAAGTAATGTCTTTGCTTTTTAATATTCTGTCTAGGTTTGTCATAGCTTTCCTTCCAGGGAGCAAGCGTCTTTTAATTTCATGGCTGCAGCCACCATCTACAGTGATTTTGGAGCCCAAGAAAACAGGCTCGTGCATTTTTATATTGCTTCCACAATTCTTTCTGATCCTTTCCTTTCTGACTTGATGGTCCTCTGATTCCTTCTCTCCATTCCTTGGTTTTATTTCTGATGCTTTTAGAGCTGTGGATCCAAAATGGGACAGGGCTTTTCATGTGCATACAGTAGGCCCACTTTAGTTTTCCAAAGATTCTGGTCAGAATCTTGTGCTGAAGATTTCTCTAACTCCCAACACCCTGAAATATGCTTGCGTGATTTTGCATGGCTAATTTCATTTCTGGTGGTAATATGTTAGAAGTCTTCTGCATTTCCCTCTTCCTTCCTTCTTGTGCAAGACTAGTTGTTTATACTATATGTTCTTGTTACTCTGGAATACTCTATATTACCATCTTTTATATTGCTGCTGATTTGATTGTCTTGCTCACTACAGTGTATGTTTTTCCAGGACAGGGTCAATGTAGATTCTACTCATCATTAGATTCTTAAAGACTAGTGCATTGACAATCACATAGGAGTCACTCATTTAATATTTTTTAAAAATATGAAAAAAAGTCATAAAATGTTAAGTATCGTGGCTGTATCTTTTTTTTTTTTTTCTTGGTAGCAATCTTAGCTGGAAAAAAAATGAGTGGAAGGTCTTGCTAGTTGTCTTTGGACCCACAAACAGAGAAGTCACCATTATTGTAAAAATATTGACTATGTTCCATAGAGACCAGGCAACTGGTATACAGGAGATATATAGTGTAACACAACTCCAATTTTGTTTTTATTATTTCAAAATAGCTGGCTCTAGGCAACCCACTCTGGTATTCTTGCCTGGAAAATCCCATGGACAGAGGATCCTGGCAGGTTACAGTTCATGGGATTGCAGAGAGTCGGATATGATGAGTGACACAGTCTGTATCAGTAAGGAATATCCAGTCTTTACCTTTCTCTGTGAATTTCTAGGGGAATAGCTACCCTAAGGAATAGACGGAAAGTTCTACATTGAAGATACCTATTGCTCTTGGCCCTATTGCTAGAGAGACCTTGATTAGGTAGAGTTGTTATTCTTAACTTACATAAATGAAGTTCAAATGCTATGGAGTTAAGTTATGCAACTTTGAACGGGATTTTGAAATTAGTCTTTTGTTTTTGGAGAAACAAACATATTTACCATTGACCAATTTCAAGTTTTACATCATAGTTGGCAAATGAACAGATGATGTTTTGTTTAACTTTAGTAACACTTTGACAAGGAAATTGCAATATGATGAATTTGAAAATAAAATAGACCCAGGAGAAAAAATGCAAACAGATAAAAAAAATATTTCAGTTAATGACAAGGGAAATGATTAAAGTAATAATCCCATTAGGATTAAAAGAAAAATTGTTATATATTAATAAGTTGTTATTACTTTAGAATACTTTTGAGTGTTGAATTGTTTAAGGTGCAAATGGAACTCTCTGTATATTCACCTTTTCTGTTTTCAAAAACATTTGTGTTTATTTATCTCAGCTTGATAATATTGTTTAGACTACTTTTGATGAACTAAGAATAAGCTTTATTTTCTAACACTTGGTGTGTACCTAATTTACTTTTGCCCTAGTGAAGATTCGAAGGGAAGACTGCTTAGTTTTCCTGGCAAAACCTTTTTCTTATGAAAGCATTCCTATAAGAGAAGCTGGTGGGCAGCTGAGGCTTTGAGTTGTGCTTCTTCCTCTGCCAGGACCTCATTGGATTTAGATTTAACCTCCATTTCTTTTGACTGCTTTTAAGATCCGTAAAATTGCTTTGAAGATGCTCAGTGAAAATAAGGCTCCTTAAAAGATATATTTAAAAGTGGAAGACCATGATATCTAACGACTTAGTAACCTAGAAGCACCGTACGGTATGTATCAGTTGGGATAGGTGAGGTTACATTGCAGTAACGAACACCCCTCCAGCATCACTCCTTTAAAACCAAGGTTTATTGGTCTCTACTGAGAGGTGACTGTGGACGCTGTTTGCACACTGTTGGTCACTGTTGGTGACTCAGCCTGTCATCTGAAACACTGCCAATTACTGTAGGAGAGGCCATAGAGGCAATAGAGCATGTGACAATACGTATGGTGTCTCTTAAAACTTCTGATTGGAAACGACATCCGTAACATCCATTCACTGGCCAAAGAAAACCACATGGCCACATTTGAGTTCATCAGGATGAAGCAGTTCCTCCCTAATAGTAACTGACAGGATGTGGAAATAAATATTTGTGAATAGCTAAGACTTCAGGTACCCATAAGAATCTCATTCACTCTCAATTCCAGACCCAGTATCAAATGTAATTATTAAAGTAAATTTATTAGCCTTTGCTGTGCTATGCTAACCTAGAAGGTCTGGATGTATACCAGTGTTTATAAGGCTCGTCTGTTCAACAAGCATGTGGTGCCTTGCAGACCCTGCCTCCAGGGCAGTGATTATCCCTCTTGGTGGTATATGAAATCCTAGAAGTGTAGACAGAGTAGAGATGTCAGCCAGAAAACCCAGGCAAGAAATGAGCCAGCAGAATTGGTGGATGGATATCATAAGCCTGCTTGGTGGAGCATGCTTACGTAAGCCATGATGCAGAGATGATTTCAGTTGGTGGGAACAGAATAGGACATTTTATAAATAAAGACATATTGACTGCATGTAATTTCTAATTGTGAAAATCCACAAAATTTCTGACAGGAAAAGTGATTTATTCAAATACTGTCCTAGATTACAGTTTATCATTTCTCTTAAAAATTGACATTCCCCCTCCCCGTTCATCCCTCCTCATGCCACTGTACATCCTGCCCCCAGCCCGCCCCTTCCTCAGCAGTTTGCAACCAGTTATTCTGCTTCTATTTTTAGGGTTTTAAATCCTGGCTTCAAAGGTACCCAAGCTGAGAAGACTGTGGGAGTGTGGAGGATTAGCCACAGGCAGCTGTATGACAAAGCAGTCTATTTACTCCAGATAAGAGTAAAGGAGGTTGAGATGTATAATTCATTTCACATACATTTCCCTTATAGACCCCTCTGTGGATATAAAGGGGAGACCGTTACTTCCCTTCCCCCACATTTCTGCCCTCCCACCCTCAGTGCCTGCACTCTACCAGCCTCTTTGATTTCTACCCTTGGGAGACAGAGACAGGTACTACTGAGTGCTGTGATCCTGACACGGGGTTGAATTTGGTCCTACCCAAGCAGTTCCACTGCTTGAACTTTGCTTGTGCTGCATCAGAACCCAGCCTCACCCAGGGAAGCATCAGCCAGACGCCACTGCATCCACACCCAGTGGGTGAGAGAATGACTTCCCCATCCTTTAGCACCTTCGGAAACATCCTCAATTTCTTGACACAGCACAGAGAAATGACTCAGATGAGACACTCTACTTAATCAGTAGCCTTCAAAGACCTAACTAACTGTGTTCTCTGACTTTCCTCTTTTTGGTGTCAAAATGCAAGGCACAGTGCTTTGACTTATTGAAAGACAATCCCTATCTTGGGAGCAGAATTTGCTGTGTATCTGACTTAAGTTCACACCAATCATCCTGGGTGCTGATTTGGTAAGGAGGACACACGGATTTAATTATGTTCTAACAGGACTCTGGGTTATGTACTTATATTAAGTAATATTGAACCCTTCTGTATTTAATTTATTTTAAGGAGCAAATTAACCAGTATATTAACTTTTCGACACTAAAACTTCATCAAGGGAACAGAATGGAATATATTTGCTTGATCTCAGGCAGTGATGGCAGAAAGGTAAATTCATTAGGAAACAGAGTCCAAAACGAAGACAATCATGAAAACAAATGGTAAAGCTGTCTAATATAGGTGACATGGCTTATTTGTAATTAAGAGAAACTTTAAGTTCAAATGCTCTAAAACCCTATATGTTCAATCACATACTTTTCACAGTGTTCTAAAGGTGTGTTTAGTTACCTTTTGTATATTAATACTACTAGATTGCAAGCTCACAAGAGTATTTTTATTAGTATTTTAACTTAATGTTATCAGTGTCATCCTTAATAAATATTTGATGAGGGAATACTCCTTCCAAAAACATTCTTCCGTGGCAAGACACACAGGCTTGAATGTACTCTAAGTCTCTGAAGTTCATGGCTTCTATTTCATGTGTAAATTCATACTTCAAAGACAACTCAGTCAGAAATTTTGTCCCGTAAGTTATGTCACTAAAGTTTAGATGTCAAGACCGTGATGTCTCCTGTCCTCTCATATGAGTTATGATTTATTACTTCCAGGAGAAAAAACCCTAATCTATGTTGAAGGTAAAATCTAAGATAAAAATATGATCACAGTAAAACCCTACACAAAATTTTAATGTTATTAGAAATACTTTTGATTTTGGCCAAGAATACTTGGCCATTTTCTGACAAACGGCCTGCTTATTGAAATGACATATGGCAATAAAAATAGTGAACGTTTACAGTGTTTTGCATGAGTCAGAGACTATTTCACATCTTAATTTATTAAACTTCAAAATATTTCCATTATGTAGATACTATGATATCCTTACATTACAAATGAGAAAGCTGAAGCAAGGAAAGTTTGATGAATTTGACTTTGGTCTCACAACTGGTGATTGGCAGGCCAGGAATTTAAAATCCAGCAGTGTGAATTCTGAAGACTAACATTGTACTACCTCCTTATTAATACTTTATTCTAGAACAATCAAGGAAATGCAAACAAATCTTTGATGCTCATTAAACATCAGTCACCTTTATTTTCCTCGCTAACATTTGAATTTAGAGTTTTTGAAGTTTAAGATTCTGAAAGATTAGGTTTGGGCCCAAGGCGAGAAAATAGACAAAAATGTGAGCTATCTTTTTGCCTTTCTGACCCAAAGCTCTTAGTGATAGGTGACACTGGGTAATTTTTATGGCTATAGAGGCCCTTGAACATAATTTTTTGTGAATGTAACTCCACTGATCACCAACATGGCAAGGGAAAATTCCTAAAATATAAACAGAGACACTGGAAATTGATCATCTACAGTTCCAACTGAGTACCTGGTTTGTATCTTGACTTTAATAACTTCAGTGAAAGGTTCCCCAAAGGTACCCCTTGAGCATAAGGGTTGACTTTTCATGTTTGAAATATTTTAGGGCATATTACATATGATAATTAGCTTCCCTGGTGGTGCTTGTGGTAAAGAATCCACCTACCAGTGCAGGAGACATAAGAGATGCTGGTTTGATCCCTGATTGGGAAGACCCAATGGAGAAGGGCATGGCAACCCACTCTAGTATTACTACCTGGAAAATCCCGTGGACAGAGTAGCCTGGCGGGCTACAGTCCATAGGGATGCAAAAAGTCATACATGACTGAAGAAACTTAGCATGCACTTACATATGAGAATAATTGAATTTTTACATTATCTGTGGATTAAAAATATAAAATCACATAATTCTATAATGTCTAAGAAAACTTAACTACTAACTTATGGATATCAAAACAATTATGTGGTCAAAAACTGATTTTATCGCTAGAGAGAAACCTGGAAAAACTAGAGTATTATGGTCAGGGTAAGGCAATTTCAATGCAGATATAGGCTAGGCTGCTCTCAGTTATCAGAGTGGCCACTGGAGAATGTGGTCGAAGTGCAAAAAATCACTGTGACAAAGCAGGCATGGATTCAGGTCCTGTGGGACCTAGATCTTATACCATTGGAGGAGGATCATCTTTAAAAATACAGAATACAAATTACAAATACAAATGACAAGGTAGCCACTAAAGCCTTGGACAATGCATATGCAAATAAAGGATGGCCCTTAAACTTCAGTTTTATTAGTTTCAAGGTAAATTCGAAAAATTGATCTAAGCGCGATGGCTGCAATAGACCTTGCAAAAGCTGGCAAGAGGAGCTACCCTCACCCGAGGTCAGGGGCAGCGGCCAGGAGGAACAACACCACGTCCAAGGAGTGGCTGCTGCGCGGGAGTAGCTCCTCCACTTTCAAGGTCAGGAGGGGTGGCCATGAGGAGATACCCTCGTCCAAGGTAAGAAGCAGTGGCTGTGCTTTGCTGGAGCAGCCGTGAAGAGATACCCCATGTCCAAGGAAAGAGAAACCCAAGTAAGATGGTAGGTGTTGTGAGAGGGCATCAGAGGGCAGACACACTGAACCATAACCACAGAAAACTAGCCAATCTAATCACACAGACCACAGCCTTGTCTAACTCAGTGAAACTAAGCCATGCCCGTGGGGCCACCCTAGATGGGCAGGTCATGGTGGAGAGGTCTGACAGAATGTGGTCCAGTGGAGAAGGAAATGGCAAACCACTTCAGTATTCTTGCCTTGAGAACCCCATGAACAGTATGAAAAGGCAAAATGATAGGATACTGAAAGGGGAACTCCTCAGGTCGGTGGGTGCCCAATATGCTATTGGAGATGAGTGGAGAAATAACTCCAGAAAGAATGAAGGGATGGAGCCAAAGCAAAAACAATACCCAGCTGTGGATGTGACTGGTGATAGAAGCAAGGTCAGATTCTGTAAAGAGCAATATTGCATAGGAACCTGGAATGTTAGGTCCATGAATCAAGGCAAATTGGAAGTGGTCAAACAAGAGATGGCAAGAGTGAATGTCAACATTTTAGGAATCAGCGAACTAAAATGGACTGGAATGGGTGAATTTAACTCAGATGACCATTATATCTACCACTGTGGGCAGGAATCTCTTAGGAGATATT
The DNA here is from genome assembly GCA_917880005.1 of Nanger dama. NCBI lineage: Eukaryota > Metazoa > Chordata > Mammalia > Artiodactyla > Bovidae > Nanger > Nanger dama. Next base: position 20,207,389 of record CAKJTW010000002.1, read on the forward strand.
GGAGTAGCCATCATGGTCAACAAGAGTCTGAAATGTAGTACTTGGAGGCAATCTCAAAAACGACAGAATGATCCCTGTTCGTGTCCAAGGCAAACCATTCAATATCATGGTAATCCAAGCCTATGTCCCAACCAGTAATGCTGAAGAAGCTGAAGTTGAACGGTTCTATGAAGACCTAAAAGACCTTTTAAAACTAACACCCCCACAAGATGTCTTTTTTCCTCATAGGGGACTGGAATGCAAAAGTAGGAAGTCAAGAAACACCTGGAAAAACAGGCAAATCTGGCCTTGAATACGGAATGAAGCATGGCAAAGACTAATAGAATTTTGCCAAGAGAACACACTGGTCATAGCAAACACCCTCTTCCAACAACACAAGAGAAGACTCTACACATGGACATCACCAGATGATCAACACAGAAATCAGACTGATTATATTCTATGCAGCCAAAGATGGAGAAGCTCTATACAGTCAACAAAAACAAGACTGGGAGCTGATTGTGGCTCAGACCAGGAACTCCTTATTGCCAAATTCAGACTTAAACTGAAGAAAGTAGGGAAAACCACTAGACCAGTCAGGTATGATCTAAATCAAATCCCTTATGATTATACAGTGGAAGTGGGAAATACATTTAAGGGACTAGATCTGATAGATAGAGTGCCTGATGAACTATGGATGGAGGTTCATGACATTGTACAGGAGACAGGGATCAAGACCATCCCCAAGGAAAAGAAATGCAAAAAGCAAAATGGCTGTCTGAGGAGGTCTTACAAATAGCTGTGAAAAGAAGAGAGGTGAAAAGCAAAGGAGAAAAGGAAAGATACAAGTATCTGAATGCAGAGTTCCAAAGAACAGCAAGAAGAGATAAGAAAGCCTTCTTCAGTGATCAATGCAAAGAAATAGAGGAAAAGAACAGAATGGGAAAGACTAGAGATCTCTTCAAGAAAATTAGAGATACCAAGGGAACATTTCATGCAAAGATGGGCTCGATAAAGGACAGAAATGGTAGGGACCTAACAGAAGCAGAAGACATTAAGAAGAGGTGGCAAGAATACACAGAAGAACTGTACAAAAAGATCTTCATCACCCGGATAATCACACCATGGCAGAATGGTGTGATCACTCAACTAGAGCCAGACATCTTGGAAAGTGAAGTCAAGTGGGCCTTAGAAAGCATCACTACAAACAAAGCTAGTGGAGGTGATGGAGTCCCAGTTGAGGTATTTCAAATCCTGAAAGATGATGCTGTGAAAGTGCTGCACTCAGTATGCCAGCAAGTTTGGAACACTCAGCAGTGGTCACAGGACTGGAAAAGGTCAGTTTCCATTCCAATCCCAAAGAAAGGCAATGCCAAAGAATGCTCAAACTATCACACAATTGCACTCATCTCACACACTAGTAAAGTAATGCTCAAAATTCTCCAAACCAGGCTTCAGCAATATGTGAACCATGAACTTCCAGATGTTCAAGCTGGTTTTAGCAAAGGCAGAGGAACCAGAGATCAAATTGCCAACATCCGCTGGATCATGGAAAAAGCAAGGGAGTTCCAGAAAAAAATCTATTTCTGCTTTATTGACTATGCCAAAGCCTTTGATTATGTGGATCACAATAAACTGTGGAAAATTCTGAAAGAGATGGGAATACCAGATCACCTAACTTGCCTCTTGAGAAACTGTTTGCAGGTCAGGAAGCAACAGTTAGAACTGGACATGGAACAACGGATTGGTTCCAAATAGGAAAAGGAGTACGTCAAGGTTGTATATTGTCACTCTGCTTATTTAACTTATTTGCTGAGTGCATCACGAGAAACACTGGGCTGGAAGAAGCACAACCTGGAATCAAGATTGCTGGGAGAAATATCAATAACCTCAGATATGCAGATGACACTGCTCTCATGGCAGAAAGTGAAAAAGGAACTAAAAAGCCTCTTGGTGAGAGTGAAAGAGGAGAGGAAAAAGTTGGCTTAAAGCTCAACATTCAGAAAACTAAGATCATGGCATGTGGTCCCATCACTTCATGGGAAATAGATGGGGAAGCAGTGGAAACAGTGTCAGACTTTATTTTTGGGGGCTCTAAAATCACTGCAGATGGTGACTGCAGCCATGAAATTAAAAAAACTTACTCCTTGGAAGGAAAGTCATGACCAACCTAGATAGTATATTCAAAAGCAGAGACATTACTTTGCCAACAAAGGTCCGTCTAGTCAAGGCTATGGTTTTCCCAGTGATCATGTATGGATGTGAGAGTTGGACTGTGAAAAAAGCTGAGCGCTAAAGAATTGATGCTTTTGAACTGTGGTGTTGGAGATGACTCTTGAGAGTCTCTTGGACTGCAAGGAGATCCAACCAGTCCCTTCTAAAGATCAGTCCTGGGTGTTCATTGGAGGGAGTCATGCTGAAGCTGAAACTCCAATACTTTGGTCACTTCATGTGAAGAGTTGACTCACTGGGAAAGAGCCTGATGCTGGGAGGGGTTGGGGGCAGGAGGAGAAGGGGATGACAGAGGATGAGATAGCTGGATGGCATCACTGACTCGATGGACATGAGTCTGAGTGAACTCCGGGAGTTGGTGATGGACAGGAGGCCTGGCATGCTGCGATTCATGGGATCGCAAAGAGTCGGACACAACTGAGCGACTGAACGGAACTGAAGGTAAATTCACCCCTGGAGATTTAAAAGCTTGGAAATAAGTCCTAATTGAAGATAAAAGTCATCTGTCGTGGCTCCAGGCCGTGAAGTAGAAAGGCAGCCTGAGAGCCATGTGCCAAAGACTTCAGTAAATGTGGGGAATGAGTGAATGAGAGATTTCTGCATGGATAGAACAAAGAAGCGAAAGAACACAGTAATGGCTAAAAATTTGTGAGCTTAGTGTGTGTTAGACACCATCCTAAGCACTTTAATAATTTTTTTAATATTCATAATAGACAAGCAGATATTTTATTTTAGTAATCATAGACAAGTATGGAGAGGAGATTTTGTAGTTTGTCCATGACTACATAGTTTGGAGAGGAAATGCCAACCCACTCCAGTACTCTTGCCTGGAGAATCCCATGGATGGAGGAGCCTGGTAAGCTCAGTCAGTGGGTTGCAAAGAATTGGACACGACTGAGCGACTTCACTTCACTTCACATAGTTAGGAAAATGCTGAGCAGGACTCTGAACCTTAACCTTCTGACCAAGTATGCGAACCATAACATGAACTGAATGGACACACCTAGAACAAAGAGCACATCGACCATGAGGGTAGGAGACTAAATTTCTGTGTACTGCAATGAGGAGCAAGAGGAAAATTACCTTGAAATATATGAGTGAAGGGGAGGCTGATCTCTATAGTCTGTTCTCTGATTTTCACACTTCCTCACTGCATGGATTGGAACATATTTATTTGTTTTGGCATTGCACAACGTTGTTGTTTTTAAAATTAATTAATTTTTTTTTGTTTTTGAAGGATAATTGCTGTACAGAACTTTCTTGTTTTCTGTCAAACCTCAACATGAATCAGCCATAGGTATACATATATCCCCTCCCTCCTGAACTCCCTCCTCTCTTCCTCCCCATCCCACTCCTTTAGGTTGATACAGAGGCCCTGTTTGAGTTTCCTGAGCCATACAGCAAATTCCCATTGGCTATCTATTTTGCATACAGTAATGTGAGTTTCCATGTTACTCTTTCCATACATCTCACCCTCTCCTCCCCTCTCCCCATGTCCATAAGTCTCACAAGGTTGTTTTTTGTTTGTTTGTTTGCTTCCTTTGCCTTAGTGAGAGAAAAATGAAGTTAACCTTAGGTATCTTTGGATGGGTTAATAATTTTTGAGGAAGTGGAAAATCTCTTTTTCCTAAGATAGAAGTGCAGGCAGATGCACATTTTTCCTAGGCTGTAAATATTGTGTCCGACCCTGTGATCAGTAGGACAGATGGTCAGGCATGTCTATATTGGGAATGTGAATAATGACTTTATGTATTCTGTGTTTGGAGGGGATCTTGAGAGGGTTAGATTATCCTGAATCATCCAGGTGGGCAATAAATGCTACCATATGTATTCTACTAAGAGGATCCAGGGGGAGATTTCACACACACACACACACACAGGAAAGAAGAACTGATGTTAGGATCTCAGATAAAGTGGCCACCAGCCAAAGTGCTGGTAGTCACTGGAAGCTGGAGAAAGCTGGGATGGATTCTCTCCTCAAAGTCTCTGAAGCAGTAATGGTCTTGCTGACAGACTGCATGATTTCAGTTCAGTGAAACTGCTTGGATTTGGAAGCAAGGCCATCCCATCTTGACTGTAACTGTGTGATATGGAGAAAAGTACCTAACCTTTCTATGCTTCTCCAGATCATACCAGTAAATGAGGAGGATATGGGACCATCTTGGCCCCAGAGTCTGTGCTCCTTCCTGCTATACTACGCTCTTTCTGACTATATGACAGGTGAAAGCTTAGGTTGTATAAACAGGAACCAAAAGAATTATGACAAATTTCAACTTCATGGAGACACTCATAAGTGTTCTGTTTATAACTAATTTTGACTTCGGTAGTGAAAACTATTTCCTCAGAAAGATTATTTACACGTTGGGGTTGATTAATGCTCTGAATGTATTGCTTAGTGCTCTGCCCTGCTGTTCATTTGTTGCTATTGTTGTTCAGTTGCCCAGTTGTGTCTATTTGTGACCCCATGGACTGCAGCAAGCCTGGCTTCCCTGTCCTTCACCATTTCCTGGAGCTTGCTCAAACTCACGTCCATTGAGTTGGTGATGCCATCCAACCATTTCATCTTCAGTCATCCTCTTCTCCTGCTTTCAGTCTTTCCTAGTATCAAGGTCTTTTCCAATGAGTTGGCTCTTCATATCAGGTGGCCAAAGTATTGGAGCTTCAGCTTCAACATCAATCATTCCAGTGAATATTTGAATATTCAGGACTGACTTCCTTTAGGATTGACAGGTTTGATCTCCTTGCAGTCCAAGGGACTTTCAAGAGTCATCTCCAATAGTTCAAAAGCATCAATTCTTGGGCGCTCAGCTTTCTTTATAGACCAACTCTCACATCCATACACGACTACTGAAAAATCAAAGCTGTGACTATACAGACATTTATTGGCAAAGTAATGTCTCTGCTTTTTAATAAGCTGCCTAGGTTGGTCATAGCTTTTCTTCCAAGGAGCAAACATCTTTTAATTTAATGGCTGCAGTCATTTTGGAGCCCAGAAAATAGTCTTTCACTGTTTCCATTGTTTCCCCATCTATTTGCCATGAAGTGGTGGGACTAGATGCCATAATCTTTCTTAGTTTTTTGAATGTTGAGTTTTAAGCCAGCTTTTTCACTTTCCTCTTTCCCCTTTATTAAGAGGCTCTTCAGTTCCTCTTTGCTTTCTGCCATAAGGGAAAGCGTGTTTCTGCCTGCTGTTCATTTTCCATTACAAATGAATTTTCAAAGATACTCTGTTTCCTTCTTAAATTTCAAAGAAGTTCCCTTCACTATTAATAAACATCAACTGTGACTCAAAATAATGCTTTAATCTGAGACTGAGGTACTGGCTTTCAGCTTTAACTTACCCCATCTGCCACTCAACAGAATACTCTTTCTGGAGGTCACTCAGCCTTCTTTTAATTATTTCTTTTTCTATTAATGTTACAGAATAGAAATGCACTGATCTGTCTGGTGGACATTTTGGTTTGTGTAAATTGAGATTTGGGAATTCATTTGGATGAAATAAGATGCTGGCTAAAACTCAAAGTAAACATTTTGCTGATGTTTGAACCTTAGCACCAAAAAAGTTTATACTTCCTGGTTTCCCTAGGGAGTAGGGATTGTGAAAACCACAGAAAATAGCTATTTCTGGAAACTCTGCTGCCAGTTAAATGCCATGGGTGAGGGCCCAGAGAAGCTAGTTTATCTTCCCATAGCTAAAGGATGAGCTCGTTGTGACTAGAACTGCTTGGTCAGGTTTCAGAATCCTTGAGGCTGACTGAGAGGGTGAGGAGGAGGCTGGGCAAAAGCAAGATAGCCAGAATGACTCTTGGAATTCAATCCCAGAATAGCTCCCTAGTTTACGTCTGCTCTTGAACACAGTTGACTTACGGGAAGACATTTCTGTGTTTGATGCTTGGTTATTCTTCTTGTGTACCTTTTTCTTTCAGGAAACATGAAAGTCCCTAGAAGACTCTGTGTGTGTGTGTGTGTGTATGTGTGCTGTGCTCAGTAGTGTCCGACTCTTTGCAACTCCATTGACTGTAGGCCACTAGGCTCCTCTGTCTCTGGGATTTTCCAGGTGACAATACTGGAGTGGGCTGTCATTTCCTCCTCAACTAGAAGACTATACCCTGAAATTTCTGCTTGAAATAGAGTCTAGAGGTTTGGAATTAAAGACAATTTTTAATTTCAGTTAATTTAGGATCTGGGATAAAATTTGAAGTGTTATAAGTTTATTTCAATATTAATATTTCAATTGATATTAAAAATATGAAGTATAGTGTAATTCCCAGTACATACAAAGACAAGTTTCCTTCAGAGCCAAGGGTGATTCAATGGCCATTTTCATTGTCTTTGTCCTATCTCAGAGGGTAGAAAAAAACTGCAGTTTACTAAGATGCTATATTTACTATTCAATGAGTCGTACTAACAGCCTCATGTTACTATACAACACGAGGAAAGAGGATCAAGGTAAAAATCATGATCATAAAAGTGTGACTTCTAAAAACCTAGAGTGGGACAAAAAGGTCAAATACCTAAGTTCAAACATCCTTTGGAATGGAACTGCTATTAAAAGGCAGCAGATTGCATGAGACAGACATTGATTAACTTGTATACAGTGGATTGTCTATTATTGAAAAACTTCAACATATTAAGCGCAGATGTATTAGCCTTTAGTTTCCAATACACAGCATCATAGACACACATAGCAAATGCACAGTACCATGCTACCCTTCACCATTATCTTTAAATTGCCACACCCCAAATCCAATATCTGATGTTTTAGAAATGTCTTGATTACATCATAACATCCTCATTATATATATATATATATAAAAATCATTCTCATTATATATATATGTATATATCTCATTTTATATATATATATATATATACACACATGTATATCTATACAACTTTTCCTTTAATATACTCTACTAGTTTGGAATTTTCCTTGATTCCTTTCCAAGATTGGCAAGTTTACAAAGGCTTTGATGTGGACCTGCAATGGATAGGAAAATGCCAAACAGTTTTTAGATTCTAAGAGACTGGATTGAGGGTGTGAAAAAGTAGAAGGGTGATCACTGATGGAGTTATGTAGTTAGTTAGCCAAGCAAGGTAAAAAAAAAAAATATGTTCAAAGTCAAGCTGAGTGGAAACTTATAGGAAAAGAAGTCACATGTATGCATCTCAATGTCAGTAACTCAAGTGGGAAGAAGACAAAGAATAGATGAATGGGTTTATTTTAAATAATAAGGATATAATTAAATAGTAACGGAAGAATGGATAATGGTGGGGAAATGGATGAAATAACGCATATGTATCAGTGTGCTATAGGTGGGCATTGTAGAATATTTAATGATATGTGAGCTTTATGAGACATAATGAACATGCAGTACTGTAACAAATTAGAAATAAAAAATGAAAATCAATCAAAAAGGAATGACTGGTGTTGATAAGTTTCTTTTTGAAGTACAAATACTACGATCAGGCTTATGGAAAGAGAAAAGAATCTCTGCTAACTGCATTAGTCTTATAACTTCATGACATTACATTGTATGATGGGGAAATCTAAAGAAAGAGAAGCATCACTAACTACTCACTCTCCATTCCAGGAAATTCCTGGAAAATAAGGTGGCACAAATTGCTCAAAAGAGGTGAAAGGGTTTTCCACAATCCAAACGGGAAGAGGAAGAGGAAGTGTGGAAATAATTACTGAATTAAGATTACGGAAAAGGGGGCTTTCCTTATGGATGAGACCCTTGGTTGCAAATTTTTAATGTGGGGAAAATTCTTCAGTAGTTGCCGACAGCTAACCGTCAGAATGTGAAGTGCTTTATGGAAACCACGTATCTACTGGTAGGCAGGGGCTGGGGGAACATTGCTCTCAAATTCATCTCACCCACGCACAACTAGCTGAAGTCCTTCATTGCTCTCGATCAGGAAAGAGTTACTTAGGGTCCCTGACTATCTTTAGTCTGAATCTAGATCCTAAGGGGGAGAGAGAGAGACAGACAGACAGAGACAGAAAGACAGAGAGAGAGAGAGAAGAGAAGCATGAATGCTGGTATTTTCAAGTTTGATGGTTTAAGAAAGAAAGGGAGATGCGTAAAAGGAGGAACATAAAAGGAAGAGTTGAAGACTGGGAGGACATTCCCAGAGCTAGGAATACACTTGACCCTTTTCCCGCTCAGATGGCATGGCTGCCATTTTAATCACAACTTGACTAAATGAAGAAAGCAATTACAGTAAGTGCACAATTTAATCACTTTACACCCACACACAGACCCATGGGGCTTTTCTTACATATTTCACCACACAGTGTCCACAATTCTCTGTCCTGCAGAAATATGTTTCCTGTGAGGATATGTAGGTTTTTCTCCTGACTCAGTTTCTGAATGGTTAAACTCATTTCTGTTGTTTCACATTGCTGCTGTTTGATTTTTAAAAAGACCAAGACCAGCTCAGATTTTGCATTCTATAGGAAGTTTGTTTTATCCATTTGGGAAATCGAGGCTACATCTTTCTAGGGCTAGAAGTTATGGGGAACTCATTCCCTCCAGCTCCTATTTATGCTGTTCTCATTTCAGTGAGTAAAACCTAAGGTCAGTTGATTGTAAAGAAAATAATAATCCAGATTTTTATTGCTCTTATGTTCAGTGGATTCATTTTGTGCCCAGCTCCAGATCATGCCCTTCTCCCACTCTATATCAAGCTGATTCGAAAATTCATACAATTGACCCAAAGGACAGGATAATTGATGACTCACTATAAACCCATCACCACTGTTGGAAAATATAATTCATGAATGCATTCCTTATTCAAATTTAGTAGCATTTTATAGGAGGAGATCAGAATATTATCTGAGAAAAGATTCATGCCACATTTTGTTTAAAAATCTGTTTCATTATTTCAGTCACACTTCAGTAGTTCAGGCTATATAATAGCTTCTTCTTGGCCCTTGAAATGACTTCTTCGTTTTTGCTTTATAGAGAATCAGAACGAATTATTCACAGGTCCCTAGGAGCATTAAGAAAAGAATGCCTAATTCTCAAGCAAACCTATACCTTTTTAGTCATATTTGCAGGAAGGGCATGTGTTCATTCTTTTCCTAAGAGGAACACTTTTCTCAACCTTCTCTTTCTAACAGTTCATCCAGTCAAACTTTCTCATTCTTGGGTTTCAACTGACATATACCATTATTTGGGAGGATTTCCATCTCTCCTTCCTGAACCCAATACTAAGTCACTCAATCCTATTTCATTTCAGAGAATTTCTCCCCCATCACCTTTACCATGGATTGTATTATAATTATTATCCCCTGGAGAAGGGAATGGCAACCCACTCCATATTTGATTATTTATAAGTTACAAAGAACAGTTCTGAATTAACCTTTATTCCCTGATCTAATGCTTAAAAATAACAAGTAGTCTAACGAAATCTTGAATAAGTAATAGGTATCATCAAAAAATTACTATGTGCCAGTTATTGTTCTAAGTGTTGTACATATTAACACATTCAAGCTTTAAATAACTCCATTAGATATACATCATTAATATTCTAATTTTACATATGGGGAAAACTAAGGCACAGTGAGGTTTAGTCTAAAATTTCCTAGTTAGTAAATAAATAGAGAAGGGTCAGGTTGCAGAAGAAAAAGGTTTAGGGTAGAGAAAAAGCAGCAGGTGAGCACTACATATTCAACAGAACACAAAATAGGTTATTTAAATTACCTAATAACACCCTGGACTGATCTCCTTCAGAATGGACTGGTTGGATCTTCCTGTAGTCCAAGGGACTCTCAAGGGTCTTCTCCAACACCACAGTTCAAAAGCATCAATTTTTTGGCGCTCAGCTTTCTTCACAGTCCAACTCTCACATCCATACATGACCACAGGAAAAACCATAGCTTTGACTAGACAGACCTTTGTTGGCAAAGTAATGTCTCTGCTTTTTAATTGTTATCTAGGTTGGTCATAACTTTCCCTTCCAAGGAGTAAGCGTCTTTTAATTTCATGGCTGCAGTCACCATCTGCAGTGATTTTGGAGCCCAACAAAAAATGGGAGATCCAACCAGTCCATTCTAAAGGAGATCAGTACTGGGTGTTCATTGGAGGGACTGTCGCTAAAGCTGAAACTCCAGTACTCTGGCCACCTCATGCAAAGAGCTGATTCATTGGAAAAGACTCTGATGCTGGGAGGGAGTGGGGGCAGGAGAAGGGGACGACAGAGGATGAGATGGCTGGATAGCATCACTGACTCAATGGATGTGAGTTTGAGTGAACTCCGGGAATTGGTGATGGACAGGGAGGCCTAAGAGTCGGACACAACTGAGGGACTGAACTGAATTGAATAACCAATAAAGATCTTGAAAGGTATATTTGTATGAAACATTCATAAAACATTTTACTTCACAAACAAAACATTTGGACTGGTATTTGGAATTTTATACATTTATCACATTTATATATTAAGTTCTTTAAATTTACTTCTTTTTTTTGCATGCAAATAAAGCCCATCAACCAAACCATCTTCTTCCTAGGTTAGGCTCAAATCAGCATTGATAAACCCTTAAGTGTTAAGTTATGTTATTTTTGACAACTGATGTGACATGTCCTAGATTTCAAAAGTAGAGGCTGCAGAGAACTGAATGACCTTTTGAGTAAAAGTCCATAACAGGACACAGACATTACAGAAGGGGAAGGGGGTACAGGCAGAGGATTAGAATCCTGTCTGGACTACTGCCACCTAGTGATGGAGTCAACCATCTGCCCCCACCCACTCAGGGAAACATATCATTAGAATAAATGTTTGCTGTGGGTTTATCCCCACCAAATATCTTAGAAACAAACTGTTCCTGCAATATTTTAAGGCCACCCACCCATGTTTTAAAAAATAATAATAATAAAAAGGAAGACAGAAGGGTAGAATTGGGAAAGAGAAAAAGGGAGAAACAACAGAGGAAACATCAGTAGAAGGCAGACACACCAGAACAGCCTGTAAATGAAATGGAGAGGAGTAAAGAGCAGATCAAAAGCAGTGGAAATTAAACATGATGGGTAGTAAAAGAAAATGGAAAAACTGATATAGAGATAAGACAGCATGAAGAAAAATCTTTTAAGCAAGAAATAAAAGACAATAAAACTTTGAACTACATATGAACTAGTGAAACCCTCAAACATAAAAGGACAGAGAGAAAGCACTAGTTGAGATAAAGAGTGGCAGACTGAAGAAAGCAGATGAATAAGAAACTAGTCTTGGAGTAGGGTGGGTGAGTTTTAAATAAGAAAACCAGAATGCTATATTATTTTATTTGGGATAACCAAGACACTGTGATATTGGATTTTTTTTTTGATTTAACGTAATTGGAAGTGTCCAGTATCCAAGATGTACAACTCATTTCTCTTCCCATTTTTTTCCTTCTGTGCAATACCAAGGTATTTTTTTGATAGTTTTTCTTGCTTCATTAAATTAAAAATAATCTTAATTACCTCTGCTCTATTGAAATGCTTTTGAATTTGCACCTGGAATTATGTGGATATAGTGTGTTCCAAGCTGAATATCTGTTTAGAGAATTTCATGATTACAGCATTCTTTGTAACAGTATTAAGAAATCATATCTTTGGCTTATATATTCAGGTGATTATTGATATTTAGGTATCCTCATAATTCAAACCAGATTACTGATACCCAAGTATCCCCATAATTCAAATCAGAGTCCCTAAGATATAAAACAATAACAAAAGCAGCAGAAACAATTATAATACCTAACATGTGTCTCATTTCATATTTTTTCAATTGAAGTACAATTTACTTACAATATTAGCTTCATGGGTACAATATGATTCAATATTTTCACAGATTATACTCCATACAAAGTTATTATAAAATACTGGCTATATTCCTTGGGTTGTTTATTACATCCTTGTAACTTTTTAATTTTATACCAAGTAGTCTGTAACCCTTAATCCTCCACCTATCTTGTCCCTCTGCTTCCTCACCCCACTGGTAGCCACCAGTTTGTTCTCTATATCTGTGAATTAGTTTCTATTTTGTTATTCATTTGCTTTATTTTATAGATTCCACATATACATATAAATGAAAACACACATTATTTGCCTTTCTCTATCTGATATTGCACTAAGCATAATAATCCCCAGATCCACTAGAGTTGTCAAAAATGGCAAAATTTCATTTTTTATGGCTGAATAACATTCCAATGTATAATATATATATGTGTGTGTGCGTGTGTGTGTGCCAACAAATGTCCATCTAGTCAAGGCTATGGTTTTCCAGTAGTCATGTATAGATGTGAGAGTTGGAAACTATAGAGAAAACTGAGTGCCAAAGAATTGATGCTTCTGAACTATGATGTTGGAGAAGACTCATGACAGTCCCTGGGACTGCAAGGAGATCCAACTAGTCCATCCTAAAGGAGATCAGTCCTGAATATTCATTGGAAGGACTGATGTTGAAGCTGAAAATCCAATACTTTGGCCACCTGATGCGAAGAACTGACTCATTTGAAAAGACCCTGATGCTGGGAAAGACTGAAGGTGGGAGGAGAAGGGGATGACAGAGGATGAGATGGTTGGATGGAATCACTGACTCAATGAACATGAGTTTGAGTAAACTCTGGGAGTTGGTGATGGACAGGGAGGCCTGGCATGCTGCTGTCCATGGGGTCACAAAGAGTTTGACACGACTGAGCGACTGAACTGAACTGATATGTGTACATATATATACATACACACCACACCTTCTTTATCTATTTCATGTTTTAAAAAGCACTTTAGCATACATGATCTTTTATTCTCTGATCAAAGGTTTCTGGAGAATAGGGGTGTTACTAGCCCATTTGATAGACATGACATTTGAATTCTGAAATGTATATGAACTTTCCCAAAGCACTCAGGTGAAGAGTACTGTGTCATCTGACTCTAACTTTGGCAAACATGTTTTCACCAATAATTTTCCTATCTTTGTTGAGAAAAAGGAAGGGCTATTTTTCTTTGTTCTAAAATTTATCAATGGAGTGGAAAAAAGTTTGGAGATGGTATGGACAACGCTTAGAAGCTACTACTACTTCCCTTCTTAATGGGTATTCCTATGGAGAGGGACTGCCTGCTTCTCCTCGAGTGACTTCATGCATTTAAAAATGTTTCTGGTCTGACTGTAAAGGAATTTATTGAGAAATCCTTACCTTAAAGGCTTCAAAACTTCTTCTGTGCCTTGTTCTTCCATTTCCAGATTCTTTTATGTATTTTCATGTTGAGAGCAATACTTACTTTGGTGATATACAGGAATGCACCTGGAAATTTTTTAAAAATCAATAATTTCAATCCTTCTGAATGTCTGATCAGTGAAAAATACTGCAGTGTCTTGCTAGGTATAGAAAAATAAACAGGATGCTGCCCATGCTGTCAGGAAACTTTCAACTTATAAGTATTATCAAATATTGGAATTGCGCTTTGGAAAGATACTCATTCATTTATCTACTCAATAAATAATCATCTAATAAATATGTATAAGGTGCTATGTCTAGATGCTGAGGATACAAGACAGACACCATCTTGCTTCCACGGGGTTTGTTTTGTGCAAGTGTGCCATGTACGCTACTTTTGCTTCAATACTATGGCAGCTGCCCATAGTGGGTTATAGACAATTTCAACAACTTCTCAGGCTTAACTTTCTTCTATTTAAGATAAAAGCAGTCCTATAGCAGTCCCACCAATTGGTGTACATCTCTGTAATTTCTATATTTGAAATCTGGAACGTTTACTTTTGGTTTTTAAAAAGGACATAGAGCTTGGTTTCTAAAAATTTGTTTTCAATCTGAACTGGAAAAATCTTGACCTAGTTCATCATATTTACCTAAAATGGAAGGGAAACAATGCCATACATTGTAGACAAATGTCTGGATAGTTTAACTTGGTTTTCATGACTCAATGGCTTGTAGAGCTGCAAGATTTAGTCTAGTATTCAAACTCTGTAGATAAGAAAATTGTTGTGTAGATGGGAGGTAAGGCAAGAGGCAAAAAGACAAATTAGGAGGACTTTCAGCAATCCAGGCAAGAGTAAATAATGGTTCACCTTGGCTGGCACCTGTGAGACTGAGAAAGAAGGAGATAAAAACAGGAGAGTTTATGGAGGCAAAGTCTGCAGTGGCAGTGGTTTAGTCACCAAGTCGTGGCAGACTCTTCCACGACCCCATAGACAGTAGCCATAGACAGTAGTTTACCATCCTCTGCCCATGGGATTCTCCAGGCAAGAATACTGGAGTGGCTTGCCATTTCCTTCTCCATGGCATCTTCCCCACCAAGTTTGATCCCTGGGTCTCCTACATTGCAGGAAGATTCTTTACCAACTAAGCCACCAGGGAAGCCCAAAGTCTGCAGTAACTGGAATTGACTGTGCGAAACAAAAGAGAGGACGTGAGACTACTCTGAGTTTTTTGAGCCTGGTACCATTACTAGAAATATAGCCCACAGAATGGGAAGTTATTTGAAAGGAAAATAGGAAGAGGATAGTTGATAAGGAAAAATACTCATTGCAGCAGATATACTGATTCAGCCCTTGTGAGACTGACTCTGGGGACTTTTAAAAGTATTTGGGTAGGTAGAGGGGAGCTCTCTTGGGAGATGGAGGTCTGCCATTCATGGATAGAGATAGGAACTAGGAAGTGTAAATTATTATTATTATTATGACTTTTTGGTATAGTAAGTTGATGAGGTCTAGAAATATCTGAGTTTTAGGTAACAGGAGTCTCTGAAAGTTAAATCAACACATAATGTTTCAGAACAGAGATATAAAAATGGATTCCCTAACCAACTGCACTGAGATTTAACTTTACATATCTAAAGAAATAGGTTAATTAAAAAAGAGATTGATGGAATCAATCTTCCATACCCATGGAAGACTGGGTATGGGGAGGGGGGTGGTAAAAATTTCCAATTATTGAGTGCTTATTCAATGTGAGAAATTGTGCTAAATATTTTTATTAATCCTTATAACAGTGCCCAAAGAAGAGATAATAATATTCCTTTTTTTCCAGACTCAAATATTTTAAGAAGTATGGAAGAGAGAAGAAGCACAAGACAACATGTTTATCTCATCATCAAAGTTATCCTTATTATGAGGATGGATATATCAGCATATCTGGGCCCGGGTACACTAAATATTAACTCTGACTATGCCCCCTTGTTCTGGTTCTGTGGTCATCAAAGAACTTTCTGAATGTAATCAGGCTTCTTATGTAGGTCTCCCAACCTTGACTAGATGATACAGCTCTTCCATACATTATGGTGTTTGCATCCATCTTTGAAAATTATTTGGCACACAGACACAGTGACTATGGAAGTTGATTCTACCTGAGAGCACTAAACCCATAGTCTATTTAAAAACTCAAGGAATACCTTGAGGACCAAGGTAATGTTGCCCCATGAGGACTTTGGGAAGTAGACTAGATGATATTTTTATTCATTAATTTGATTGTCTATTTGCTTTTCTGAATAAGTATCACAGGGAAGATACTGTGTGAATCACTGGAAATATAGTTAAATGATAAGACAGATATCTTTCTTGTTCTCAAGGCCTAGTATGTTAGTTGGAAGCACAAACATTGAATAAATCATCACAAATTAAAACAAGTAAAGCTTTTTACAACTGTTCTAAGCCTGATGAAGAACTTTAAGGCAGAATGAAGGTGTGTAATGAGTAACCTTACCTAAGGAGGGAGTCAGAATTTCCTTTCTGAGATTTCTCTAGATTACATTTTTAATTGTTTTCTTAGACTTCACTAGATTTTTGGAGTTTTTAATTGGTGGGATAGTCAATTAAAAGTTATTGGTAACTGACCTAAATATGCTCCTGGAAGTTAAAAGAGAGACAAAGAGCTATATACTGTAGATAGTAAAAATGGTAGGGGTGGAGGAAAGCAGACACAAAGAAGAAAAGACAGAGTCCTTGGGACACTTGAAGGGTAAAATTGAGGAACTGAGGAAAGTAGAAAAGTCAGAAACATAATCAGAAAGGAAGGGGTGTAAACATAGTTGAGGATCACATTATTCAAGGGTAGGATACACTTTAAAAGAGGAAAAATGATCAGGATCAAAAATCTATAAACAAGTGAGACAGATTAAGGACAGGAACTAGAGTCTATGGTAGATTATTAATAAGTTATGAAATATCATTCTGCCTTTCTTTTTCAATAGATGAATGGGTTCCTGGTTCTTCAGTTCAGTTCAGTTCAGTTTAGTCACTCAGTTGTGTCCGACTCTTTGTGACCCCATGAATCACAGCACGCCAGGCCTCCCTGTCCATCACCAACTCCTGGAGTTTACTCAGACTCACGTCCATCGAGTCAGTGATGCCATGTGACCATCTCATCCTCTGTTGTCCCCTTCTCCCCCTGCCCTCAATCCCTCCCAGCATCAAAGTCTTTTCCAATGAGTCAACTCTTCTCATGAGGTGGACAAAGTACTGGAGTTTCAGCTTTAGCATCAGTCCTTCCAAAGAAATCCCAGCGCTGATCTCTTTCAGAATGGACTAGTTGGATCTCCTTGCAGTCCAAGGGACTCTCAAGAGTCTTCTCCAACATCACAGTTCAAAACCATCAATTCTTCGGTGCTCAGCCTTCTTCAAGTCCAACTCTCACATCCATACATGACCACTGGAAAAACCATAGCCTTGACTAGCTGGAACTTAGTCGGCAAAGTAATGTCTCTGCTTTTGAATTTGCTATCTAGGTTGGTCATAACTTTTCTTCCAAGGAGTAAGCATCTTTTAATTTCATGGCTGCAGTCACCATCTGCAGTGATTTTGGAGCCCCCAAAAATAAAGTCTGACAATGTTTCCACTGTTCCCCCATCTATTTCCCATGAAATGATGGGACCAGATGCCATGATCTTTGTTTTCTGAATCTTGAGCTTTAAGCCAACATTTTTGCTCTCGTCTTTCACTTTCATCAAGAGGCTTTTGAGTTCCTATTCACTTTCTGCCATAAGGGTGCTGTCATCTGCATATCTGAGGTTATTGAGATTTCTCCCGGCAATCTTGATTCCAGCTTGTGTTTCTTCTAGTCCAGCATTTCTCATGATGTACTCTGCATAGAAGTTAAATAACTTCTATGGGTGACAATATACAGCCTTGATGCACTCCTTTTCCTATTTGGAACCAGTCTGTTGTTCCATGTCCAGTTCTAACTGTTGCTTCCTGACCTGCATACAGATTTCTCAAGAGGCAGTTTAGTGGTCTGGTATTCCCATCTCTTTCAGAATTTTCCACAGTTTATTGTGATCCACACAGTCAAAGGCTTTGGCATAGTCAATAAAACAGAATAGATGTTTTTCTGGAACTCTCTTGTTTTTTCCACGATCCAGTGGATGTTGGCAATTTGATGTCTGGTTCCTCTGCCTTTTCTAAAACCAGCTTGAACATCAGGAAGTTCATGGTTCACATATTGCTGAAGCCTGGCTTGGAGAATTTTGAGCATTACTTTACCTGCATGTGAGATGAGAGGAATTGTGCGGTAGTTTGAGCATTCTTTGGCATTGCCTTTCTTTGGGATTGGAATGAAAACTGACCTTTTTCCAGTCCTGTGGCCACTGCTGAGTTTTCCAAATTTGTTGGCATACTGAGTGCAGCACTCTCACAGCATTGTCTTTCAGGATATGAAATAGCTCAACTGGAATTCCATCACCTCCACTAGCTTTGTTCGTAGTGATGCTTTCTAAGGCCCACTTGACTTCACATTCCAAGATGTCTGGCTCTAGATTAGTGATCATACCATCGTGATTATCTGGGTCGTGAAGATCTTTTTTGTACAGTTCTTCTGTGTATTCTTGCCACCTCTTCTTAATATCTTCTGCTTCTGTTAGGTCCATACCATTTCTGTCCTTTATCGAGCCCATCTTTGCATGAAATGTTCCCTTGGTACATTTTCTAATTTTCTTGAAGAGATCTCTAGTCTTTCCCATTCTGTTCTTTTCCTTTGTTTCTTTGCGTTGATTGCTGAAGAAGGCTTTCTTATCTCTTCTAGCTATTCTTTGGAACTCTGCATTCAGATGCTTATATCTTACCTTTTCTCCTGTGGTTTTCACCTCTCTTCTTTTCACAGCTATTTGTAAGACCTCCTCAGACAGCCATTTTGCTGTTTTGCATTTCTTTTCCATGGGGATTGTCTTGATCCCCATCTTCTGTCACAAACCTCATTCCATAGTTCAACAGGCACTCTGTCTTTCAGATCCAGTCCCTTAAATCTATTTCCCACTTCCACTGTATAATCATAAGGGATTTGATTTAGGTCATACCTGACTGGTCTAGCGGTTTTCCCTACTTTCTTTAATTTGAGTCTGAATTTGGTAATAAAGAGTTCATGATCTGAGCCACAGCCAGCTCCTGGTCTTGTTTTTGTTGACTGTATAGAGCTTCTCCATCTTTGGCTTCAAAGAATATAATCAATCTGATTTCGGTGTTGACCATCTGATGATTTTAACTAGACACAATTATGCCCATTTAAAAGATTAAAAGAATACATTTGAATCAGTTCTAATGAAGTGGATAAAACTGGAGCCGATTATACAGAGTGAAGTAAGCCAGAAAGAAAAACACCAATACAGTATACTAACACACACATATATATATAGTATTTAGAAAGATGGTAACAATAACCCTGTATGCAAGACAGCAAAAGAGATACAGATTTATAGAACAGTCTTTTGGACTCTGTGGGAGAGGGAGGGTGGGATGATTTGGGAGAATGGCATTGAAACATGTATAATATCACATAAGAAATGAATCGCCAGTCTAGGTTCAATGCAGGATACAGGATGCTTGGGGCTGGTGCACTGGAATGACCCAGAGAGATTATATGGGGAGGGAGGAGGGAGAGGGGTTCAGGATTGGGAACATGTGTACACCTGTGGCAGATTCATGTTGATGTATGGCAAAACCAATACAGTACTGTAAAGTGAAATAAAGTAAAAGAAAAAAAAAGGTTACATATCTTTAATCATTTTTCAGCTAAGTGTGATTTTGTGACAAAATCTGACCAATGGGATAATGAATTGTTTCATGGAACCTCAGATAAGTATCGTTAAAAGAGAGGTAACAGTTTTTTCTTAGTCTTCTCATTTATCTATTTGCTTGGGATGTTGGTGTGATGTTTCGAGATAAAATAATTGTGTTGAACCCTAGAAGGTGAAGGTCACAACCTAGGTGACCATATCTTAAGGTGTTACAGGGATCTTGAAGTGGCCCTGAATCTTTTCTCTATTTTTCTCCATTCTAAGTAAAGGAGTTTACTTTGGATAGAAGAGAGGACACTGATAGAATCTTTGAGATGTGGGTAGTGGTGAAATATTGTGGAAGATAATGAAAGTTGTTCCTCCATTTTTTCTGACCAACTAATGATGATACTTTCTGTATTTTTGATTTCAGGAAAGATAATAGAGGTCCTTAAAAGTTGCTTAGTCTTAATCTGCAGCTTACTGTTAAGTTCTTTAAAGTAAAATTTCCCCTTTTCTCATCTCTCTATTTCTCCATGATGTCTCACCAAGGTCATATCAGATGGTATAAACTCACATGTATTCCACGTGACCATGACTCCTGGGCTGAACAGATCATGGTTTGGGGGAGGGGAATGCCTGACCCAAGTTGGTACAGTCTTACTGGTTCTTTAACGACCTTGGAATTGGGATTCAGAGATGCCTATAGCTTGAAAGAGTACACTTGGGAGACATAGGGCAACGACTGCCTTGTATACATGTAGACAAACAAAGACAGAAGATCTGGAAAGAGAAATAGATAAAGCAGCCATGCAGATGAAGGACCACATGTTCCTTAAAGTAGAAAGGGGGTAAAGAGAAACATATTGAAAAAGAGGGAGAGGAAGGGAGGGAGAGGGGAAGAGGAGAGAGAAGGATAATGGGAAATGGGCAAAATAACTGCTTTGCTTCCTGACAGCTTTTGAGATCTGACTCCTCCAAGCCCAGAGGGTTTCCTGCACTTGCAGACACCCTCACTCAAGATAGTCTGAAGAATCTCTATAAGTTGCACAACAAAAAAGTTTTTATCCAGGATAATTATCCCCTGCCATTTCACAGGGATCTTCCAAGGGAAAACAAGAAGCCCATTTAACCCAATGTCAGAATGGTATCATTTTGGTTTTGTAACCATTGATAGCTGTCCAGTGGAGTGTTCTGAAGGTTGTAGGGGACATACAGAGACGTAGAACCATGTACACATTTGGAAACAGAAGTCTGGTACTTGAGCATGTGGCTGGTGCCGTAGCTAGAAGTGATGATAGAACCAGTGAGAGTAGACGAGATGATTGATTCCTAAAGTTTCCAAGTACAAATACCCACACAATCAAAACATTATGAAAAGAAAAAGAAAGGTACATTCTTAACATTCAAATTATTATAATCCAGGCAGAAAAGAGTAACACACACACATGCACACCTAGGTTAAAATATAGGGCAGTAGCAGAATAGCTAAGTGAGTGTTATAGATTCAGTTCAGTTCAGTTCAGTCACTCAGTCATGGCTGACTCTTTGTGACCTCATGAATCACAGCACGCCAGGCCTACCTGTCCCTCACCAACTCCCGGAGTTCACCCAGACTCACGTCCATTGAGTCAGTGATGCCATCCAGCCATCTCATCCTCTGTCGTCCCCTTCTCCTCCTGCCCCTAACCCCTCCCAGCATCAGAATGTTTTCCAGTGAGCCAACTCTTCACATGAGGTGGCCAAAGTACTGGAGTTTCAGCTTTAGCATCATTCCCTCCAAAGAAATCCCAGGGCTGATCTCCTATAAGCGTTCTAAGATTCAAAGGAGATAGCTGTTGGTGCTGGGCTATTGTTTTCAGGTATTAAGGAGGTCAGGTTTGCTTTAGGCTGCGGGAGAACAGTTGGCATTCATAATGGAAAGTGCCGCCGACTTGAGTCGGCTTTTCCACTGAGTAGTTATATGATCCTGAGCAATCACTTTACATTTCCACCTGCACTGCAGTGTCCTCCTGTAAAAAGGAGGGCTTTGAATTGGATTCATTAATTCATTCAGAACATCCATTTTAAGTGTCTGCTATAATGAGAGAGCTAGGAATATTAAATTAATAAAGACCTAGTCTTTATTCTCAAGGATTTTACAGCTAAGGAGGGAGATTTAAATGCAAGTAAATAACATTCTTCTAAAAAGATGATCACTATGATGTAGCCATAAACAAACAACTGTGGGCGGCACTTAAAGCCGCCTACAGGTAAGGGAACACTTCACCAAAACCATGTTTGGATGAACAAGAGCTGCTTGATGAATCAGGTAATGATGAAACCTTCCAGAGAAGGAAGAATTTCCTTGATATTTGCTTACGTCTCTGGTAGCATTAATATTTTATAATTCTTTGTCTCTGTCCGGTGTTGGTGGAGAAGAAGGGGAGTGAATAAATGTAGGGTGGGATTATGAGTATGAATTGATGAAGAGAAGATGGAAGGAAATAACTTCCCAGACTTCTTCAAACTCCTAACATGTATTCAAAGTGAATTCCATGAAGGAGAACACACAAAGGCACATGAGAAAGCAAATGATTTAAAGCTTTATTACCTCCTCTAAATTTCTGCCATACACGAGGCCTCAGAGATGATGCAAATATGGCTCCTTATATGTTCCTTATAAACATTTAGGAATCCCATCCAGAGGCAGTAGTATAGTGTTTGAGAACTTGAGCTTTGAAGATAGATCACTCCAGTTCGTGTCTCAACATTTCCACTTATTAGTTTGTAAGATCCTAAAAAGTTCCAGTCCTTAGGGCCTTAGTTATATTTAATATGTAACATGGAAATAATAACAAGTTAGTTCCTATTGTAATAATTAAGTGAGTTAAACAAAGTTGTTGGGAACCAGCTCAGTACATAAAAACATCAAAGTGTTAGCTATCACTACCTATTATCCACAGGGTCCACCGAGGAGGAGTTGAGGCGTGGGTGATCCACCTCGTTGGTGAGTACCCTGATGACGGTCCCCTGCTATGGCCTCCAGTGAGGATGGCTTAGAATTCACTTATTTAGTCATGATACAAAGTGTGTTAGATGACGCCCCTGTTCTAGGCACCGTGGATCATACAAAAGGAAGAACAGGCCGTACAGTTCAATATTTCTAAAACTGAGCCGTACACAGTGAATATCAAATGAATGCTTAGGAGATCAGAGGAGGCAGATGTTATTTCTGGAACGCCTATCCAGAGACCATTTCCTGGGTGGTATCGGAAGGGTATGATGACACACATCACTACGGGGGGGTGGGGGTGGGGATTAGGATTTGCCTCAGCTGGTCTGTGCACTGCCTTTGCTTTCACAAGCCTTTCTTCCTTCCCCTTCGCACTTTTAGAGCAAAATCTGAGCCAACCGACCCAGGATGTTGGAGGAGAGTCAAGGCTGGGAAAGTACCGTGGACTGTGTTAGCAATCAACAGAAAAGATATTTTTAAACAAAAGTGGTTTTCCAAGTCTCCATGAAAAGAAACAAAAGCCTTTTCTCAAAGGAATCCTGGTTAGAAACTGTTCTTGTTCCGTGACTTTTATGTCACTGGGACAAGTCAGCACTTAGAAACGGTTATTTTCCCGTCAATATGCCCACATGGATACTTCTCCTTAGAATGACATAATGGCATCAGTGTTTAATCCCATGCACTGCTCCCCTCCGATGGTAGTGACTTGCAGAAACAGTAAAGATACCTCTGCTCGGTGGGTCTTGCTGTCTCTTGATTAGACTGCAGGCACAACCTGTGTGGGGAAACAATCTCCTAATCATACCGAAGGTTCGCACAGATGGGACATTAGTGGGAGGAGTTGCCAGCTACTTCCCTGCCAACTTGTTAGTGCTGGAGACATTATCCTCTTGTTTTGCCAGTTTAATAGAGGATCAGTCGTAAAAGATTCTCTGTAGGCTCAGCAACATAATTATTATCTATGGTCTCTGCATTAACTGTGAGAAAATATCATGGTCTGAATCTGCCTAATTTCAAATGCCAAACTGTGCCCACATTCAGCCCACAGCTGAACCTGGAAATTCAATATACCCCTTAGCATTGCTGCTGCTGTCATTATGGCGGGTGTTAAGTATACCTTTGCCTAAGCCATGATGTTTAACCCTTGTCGTACTGCTTCTGTATATAAAGGTTACTTCCTCTATTTCCCAGACACTTTAAAATACCAGTGTCCTCGCAATTTAAAATTATTGAAAAGGTAAAAAAACAAAAACAAACAAACAACAAAAAGACTATGTCACAGTTAGTTCTGATACTTGGTCCAGAAGTGCCAAGCCCCTGCAAATTTGGAAAACAAACTCTTTAACAGATGGGCCACATAAAGTTTACAACATGTGCAGTGTGGGAGGTAGTATGGCTCTGGGTGAGAAACAGAAGACTGGAAATTTGGGAGCTCAGAGTTTTTGAATTAGCTCTTATTTTTTTCTCATAGGCAGATCACATAAGCTTATAGTTTTCAGTTCTCTCACATGACCTGATATCTTAACCTTTTTAAGTGAGTGAGGTTAAAAAAAAAAAAACCAATAATTTTTTTTCCTAATATGACAGAGCATCAAAATGTTTAATGCTACTACTAGGATTATATGCAACTAGTATCAAATTGCTAATAAAATGTGGCTGCAGGATCTAGAGAAATCCTCCATGTAATTCTATATCTAAGATATAATTCTCTGTCATTGAGGACAGGCATATAACAGGGGAGCTGCTGTCACAGGAAGAGAACATTGCCAGCCTTGAAGAGTTCAGTTCCGTTCAGTCACTCAGTCTTGTCCGACTCTTTGCGACCCCTTGAATCGCAGCATGCCAGGCCTCCCTGTTCATCACCATCTTCCGGAGTTCACTCAGACCCACATCCATCGAGTCTGTGATGCCATCCAACCATCTCATCCTCTGTTGTCCCCTTCTCCTCCTGCCCCCAATCCCTCCCAGCATCAGAGTCTTTTCCAGTGAGTCAACTCTTCGCATGAGGTGGACAAAGTACTGGAGTTTCAGCTTCAGCATCACTCCTTCCAAAGAAATCCCAGGGTTGATCTCCTTCAGAATGGACTGGTTGGATCTTCTTTCAGTCCAAGGGACTCTCAAGAGTCTTCTCCAACACCACAGTTCAAAAGCATCAATTCTTCGACGCTCAGCCTTCTTCACAGTCCAACACTTACATCCATACATGACCACTGGAAAAACCATAGCCTTGACTAGACGGACCTTAGTCGGCAAAGTAATGTCTCTGCTTTTGAATATGCTATCTAGGTTGGTCATAACTTTTTCCAAGGAGTAAGCGTCTTTTAATTTCATGGCTGCAGTCACCATCTGCAGTGATTTTGGAGCCCAAAAGATAAAGTCTGACACTGTTTCCACTGTTTCCCCATCTATTTGCCATGAACTGATGGGACTGGATGCCATGATCTTCATTTTCTGAATGTCGAGCTTTAAGCCAACTTTTTCGCTCTCGTCTTTCACTTTCATCGAGAGGCTTTTTAGCTCCTCTTCACTTTCTGTCATAAAGGTGGTGTCATCTGCATATCTGAGGTTACTGATATTTCTCCCAGCAATCTTGATGATTCCAGCTTCTGCTTCTTCCAGTCCAGCGTTTCTCATGATGTACTCTGCATAGAAGTTAAATAACTTCTATGGGTGACAATATACAGCCTTGACGTACTCCTTTTCCTATTCGGAACCAGTCTGTTGTTCCATGTCCAGTTCTAACTGTTACTTCCTGACCTGCATACAGATTTCTCAAGAGGCAGGTCAGGTGGTCTGGTATTCCCATCTCTTTTAGAATTTTCCACAGTTTATAGTGATACACACAAAGGCTTTGGCATAGTCAATAAAGCAGAAATAGATGTTTTTCTGGAACTCTCTTGCTTTTTCCATGATCCAGCGGATGTTGGCAATTTGATCTCTGGTTCTTCTGCCTTTTCTAAAACCAGCTTGAACACCTGGGAGTTCATGGTTCATGTATTGCTTGAAGCCTGGCTTGGAGAATTTTGCACATTACTTTACTAGCCTGTGAGATGAGAGCAATTGTGTGGTAGTTTGAGCATATTTTTGCATTGCCTTTCTTTGGGATTGGAATGAAGACTGACCTTTTCCAGTCCTGTGGCCACTGCTGAGTTTTCCAAATTTACTGGCATATTGAGTGCAGCACTTTCACAGCATCATCTTTCAGGATTTGAAACAGCTCAACTGGAATTCCATCACCTCCACTAGCTTTGTTCGTAGTGATGCTTTCTAAGGCCTACTTGACTTCACATTCCAAGATGTCTGGCTCTAGATTAGTGATCACATCATCATGATTATCCAGGTCATGAAGATCTTTTTGTTCAGTTCTTCCATGTATTCTTGCCACTTCTTCTTAATATCTTCTGCTTCTGCCTTGGACAAGTCATTGGGAAATGATTGGATTATGACTTCAAATGCTGAAATTTCAATAGGCCTCTTAAGTGACCTCTGGAAACTTTAAGAGATGTTTTTTTTTTTTTAATAACCAAGCCATTATGATATGAATTGGATAACAGTCTAATAACAAAGGTTTCCAAATACAGATGATCGTAAGTTTTGCTCAAGGAAACTATTCAAAAATATAAACATCTAAGACTCCCATGTGCCTACTAATTGGGAGTTTTGGAAGTAAGGCTAAGAAATCAAAATTTGAAGACGTTTCCTAAATAATTCCAGTGACCACTCCGAATCTGTTATAATTCATAAAATTATATGAATCAATAAAAAGATTTTGAGTAAACTGAGGTTGACTGAAATTTCAAAAAAGAGAGAGAAATATAGGAGTGGTCATTGGAAGAGGACAGAGGATTGGCTTAGGAGAAGATGGAAGAAAGACACAAAATATCAAGAAGAATCCACGGCTCAGCCACAGAGATGGCAGAAAGGAAGTCATTGAGAGAGTAACAGTCCTGAAGGTGAAGGCAGAAAGAGAAATTTAGCAGTATAAGTAGGGAAGTTCAGTTCAGTTCAGTCGCTCAGTTGTGTCTGAAACTCTTTGTGACCCCATGGACTGCAGCATGCCAGGCTTCCCTGTCCATTGCCAACTCCCAGAGCTTGCTCAAACTCATGTCCATTGAGTTGGTGATGCTATCCAACAATCTTATCCTCTGTCGCCCCCTTCGCTTCTGGCCTTCAATCTTTCCCAGCATCAGGGTCTTTTCCAGTGAGTCAGTTCTTCACATCAGGTGGCCAAAGTATTGGAGCTTCAGCTTCTGCATCAGTCCTTCCAATACTGATTTCCTTTAGGATTGGCTGGTGTGATCTCCTTGCATTCCAAAGGACTCTCAAGACTCTTCTCCAATATCACAGTTCAAAAGCATCAATTCTTCAGTACTCAGCTTTCTTTATAGTCCAACTCTCACATCCACACATGACTACTAGAAAAACCATAGCTTTGACTAGACAGACCTTTGTTAGCAAAGTAATGTCTCTTCTTTTAATATGCTGTCTAGGTTAATAAGTAGGGAAAGATGTCTTCAAAGAGTTTAAATGCACGTGCCATTTGCGTTAGTGAGCTTTAGCTTCCAATTTTGCACTGCCTCCTCTTTCTCATCCATTGTCCAAGCTGCATTTAGAGCGTTCTTTTAAGAATTCAAACTTGAATCATGACCCTGTCCTGTCGAAAGCACTCCCTTTCTCTCAGGATCAAACACCAACCACCGTCCTGTCTATAAGCTGACTTTGGCATACCTCTTCAGCCAGTTTGCTCCTTTCATATGACTGCTGAAGACTCTGGGCATACTGACCTTCTGTCATTCTTGAGACACATCAAATTCCTTCCCACTTTGGGACTCTCATACCTGCTGTCCTTTTCCTGGCAAAAGTTCCCCTTTCTCCCACCACCACTATTCACCTGGAAGATTTCTAGACAGATGACAGTTTACTTACTCAGAGAGGAATTCCTGACTATTCAGTTTAAATTAGGTCTCCACATTATACTGACATAAAATACACGTTTTCTTGATAGCACTGATCATAATTTATAACTTTATATTTACCTGCTTGACTACTTAGCTTTATAATAAAGAGAGATTCACATGGGCAATTCTATTTTGTTCATCACTATGTATATGGTGTCTAGCACACTGCCTGAAGGATAATATGTACTTAATAATTGCTGAAGTAATAAAGGGGTGCATGATACATGTTCAGAGATCAAAAAAATGAGTTAAGGGAAGAAAGATAGTTTTCTTCATTTTAGTCTTTCAGTATGCCAGTTATACCATGCACACAACCATCTAATGGCATTAATCTAAGTACTGCAGGGGCACAAAGATGAATCACATGGTTGGAAAAGATAGATACGTAAGCAAAAGTATATAATAAGAATAAATGAAGTAAACTGTATGATAGAGGTACAGTATCCAGGAGTGAGTAAATCTGGGCATACTGGCCAATGGAGTGCATTGAAACTGGGCCAAAAACCTATGTAAGAGTTCAGAAGCAGAAATGTAGTAAATACTGAAGTTTCTGATTTAGATCATAGCCTCCTTCTGTTAAACTGATTTCTTCTTTTTGCTGTTGGCAGAGATAGTTATTAGAGGAAAGCAAAACAAATCAGGTCTTTGCTTAAGCCCACCAATCACACTTGACTGGACTTGAATTGATATCCTGATCCAAGATGGTCAATCAGTTTCTCTCTGCCTGAAATTTATAGTTGAGACTTTAAAATTCCTGGCAGTTAGCAGCTGGCGCTGGACCTGTTAGGACAGGTTACCTTAGAGTTTAAGATGACGGTATCACTATCTTTTCATGTTCATTGCTACTGCTAAGTCACTTCAGTCGTGTCCGACTCTGCGTGACCTCACAGACGGCAGCCTACCAGGCTCCCTTGTCCCTGGGATTCTCCATGCAAGAACACTGGAGTGGGTTGCCATTTCCTTCTCCAATGCATGAAAGTGAAAAGTGAAAGGGAAGTTGCTCAGTCATGTCTCGCGACTCCATGGACTGCAGCCTACCAGGCTCCTCTGTCCATGGGATTTTCCAGGCAAGAGTACTGGAGTTGGGTGCCATCACGTTGGAGAGGCAGAAAAGGCTGGTCTAAGGTGTAAAGAAAGAGTAGAGATTTTACAAGAGGCAGAGATGAAAAGACTGGAAAGGGAAGCAGGAGAGAAAGCAAGAGAGAGAGACAGCAAGAACTGTTATCTGCTAATTGCTCTCCACTATGTTTCTTTATAATTTTCCAAATTCTACTTTTGGTGTCTTGTGAGACCCCACTTTATCTTCTTTAATTAAGCTAGAGTTAACGTGTCTCTATGTTCCAACAACAGAGAGCCTTAATGAAGACAGATGAAAAGGTGGGAAAGGAAATCACAAAAGAGGAAAAAGTGATGAACCAATCTGTAGAAAAGATCATAGCACATGTGGAAACATGATCTACATTTTCCTATTGTACTGGTCTTATTTTGGGAATTTTGGAGAAAGCATCACTGACTCAGTGAACATGAATCTGAGCAAATTCAGGGAGAAGCAGTAAAGGACAGGGGAGCCTGGGGTCTCAAGAGTTGGATATGACTTAGCGATTGAACAACAACCAGCCTGGAGCTGAAGAATGAAGAAGTGTGATTACCATGGTAAGAATTTCAAGGGAGTGACAGGTTTGCTTCTGTTTTTCAGAAGAAATAACTGAAAGCAATGTAGAAGATGAATTATTGTACAGAGTAGAGATTGGAAGCAAGGTGATGCTTTTGGAGGGTGGAGGTATCATTACAGTCCAGCAAACCAGATAAGGGCCTGAACCAAAGCTCTGACAGTGACAGATGGAAAGAGAGGGAAGCACCCAAAGGGGGTGTAATTGACAAAACCTGATGATTGTTGTGAAAGGGAGATGGAGGACAATTTTTCTGTTTGTTCTTTACTGACTTCCTAGATTTAAGATTTTCAACTTAGATGACTGAAGAGATGTCAATTCTATGACTGAGATAGTAAGTTAATAGGACTTATAGGTTTGGGGGAACATGAAAGAAATAACTGCTTATTTGTTGGGTTGGGTTTTTGTTTTGTTTTTAGTCATGTATGACTCTTGCACAGAGAAGCAATGGCACCCCCACTCCAGTACTCTTGCCTGGAAAATCCCATGGACGGAGGAGCCTGGAAGGCTGCAGTCCATGGGGTCTCTAAGAGTCGGACACGACTGAGTGACTTCACTTTCACTTTTTACTTTAATGCATTGGAGAAGGAAATGGCAATCCACTCAATGTTCTTGCCTGGAGAATCCCAGGGACGGGGAGCCTGGTGGGCTGCCGTCTGTGGGGTAGCAGAGCCGGACATGACTGAAGCGACTTAGCAGCAGCAGCAGCAGCATGACTCTTGCAACCCCACGGACTGTAGTCTGTCAGGTTCTTCTGTCCCTGGATTTCCTAGGCAAGAATACTGGAGTGGGTTGCCATTTCCTTCTCAAGGGATCTTCCCGACTCAAGGATTGAACCTGCATGTCCTGCATTGGCAGGTATATTCTTAACCATTGAGCCACCAGGGAAGCCCTTGGTTGAGGATATGTTGACTTTAAAGAGAGTGGTATATTTGACAAAAGAAGAAAACAATGAGTATTACTCTGTGTTTCTTCAAAGATACTGAACAAAAGTTCTCTGTTCAGTTAGGGCTGACTAGTTTTTCATCCAATTTCTTCTAAAAGTTTAAACTATTTAAGTGAGGCGTTTGCCCTCTAAAATAAGTTTCCTGAACATATTTCCCCCATGCACTCTCTACTTTGGATTGCTTCATAGGGTTTTGGAATTTCTTCTTGAAACATCTTGCAGATGACAACCTGTAAAATATAGAAGGCTGTGACTATTTTACTACTTTAAAAAACATTCATATTTTAGTTAGTGCAGATTAAAAATGAGAGGACCAGTGAATAAAAGGGTCAGGACAAATACCCCTCTGCAACGAAATACTCAGGCTTTGGATTTTGTCTCTCTGTGGGGTGTGTGATTCTGCTAGATATCTGCAATTCCAGAAGGCTGAGTGCATTCCCTCAGTACTTTGCTAATGATCAGAACCACGGTAGCCTTCAAGGGATGGAAGATCCAGAGCAAAGTGCTGGGAAAGCACAGTGTGTATGCAGAGACTGCAGCAGAGAACATTGGAAGCGACGCTGCGCGGGAACTGACAAATCGACTTGCGCTGCCAGGGCGCTGGACACGATCTTTTCCTTGAGCTGGGCAGCTGACATGCAAGCAGAGAAGCCTTTAAAGACTAGTTTCGGATATTAGCATCTATAACATCAGCTACAGAATTGCAAGGCAGCAGCTGTTTGCGGAACATACATACCGATGTGGGGTGCGCACTGATTGATTAGGACGCCATTTTCAGCAATGCGTCAGGAGTTTACAAGCTTGTGGTACATTAACCTGAGAAAAGTAACCAGTAATAAGTTTTATGAGAGTGGTTTAACCATGTTATCTTCCTTTTCCCTCTATTATTTAACTGCTTAATTGCTTAGTTATTTAATTGTTATAAAAGCATACATGTTCATGTACACACACACATAATCCAAATTGGGGGAAAAACAACAAACTTTAAAGCAGTAATTATTAAAGGCAGAAGATTCACTCTCCTATAATGAGGTGAGCCCAATCGTGCTGTCCTCTCTCTGCAAAATAAAGGAAAAACAAATGATCTACAATATGTTTGAGTGCAATGTTTTATTAAGTGGTGTGTACATTGTGGAGTGGGATGTGCATTGCAAGTCTGATTATTTTTTGTTGAACTGCTGCATGTAATCAATTCTGCCTCTCTGTGTGTGTGTGTTTGTGTGTGTGTGTGCATGTATGTGTGTGAGAGAGAGAGAAAGAGAGAGGGAGAGAAAGAGAATAAAAATAGGGATTGATAAAATTTTTTAGTAGTTAAGCAAAAGCATTTTAAGATGGTTTAAGAAAAGAGTGCATAGGGTAGTTTGAGTAAAGCTTTCCTTTTGCCATTCCTCTTCCTTAAGATGAATTGATGAATGCCACACCTAGAATTCCAGTGAAAGGAATTTGAGGAAGAATTCAAAACAGGCCCATAGAATGCGGCTTGTCAGTTCACTGAACTACTTCTCTGTTTTATTTTGACAGTTGGGATTTTTCATCTATCATGGTATCAACCTATTTTTGTTATTTCTTCAAACAGTTTCTTTTAGAGGACATTTATATGTTGGATTAAGGGTCCCTGACATCTTTACCCCATGCCAATATAACTCAATTCCTTTGGGAGTAATGACCCTACCCCAAATGTGAATAGCTTTTATATGATGGTAAATCCAGATACATCCCACTCAGTCCCCTTAGAAATCCAAAGGTCAAGATTTTTGCCCTAATTCCCTGATATAGTCAGTGGTGGGGAAACAATTTAACTTTGTTCATTGGAAGCTTTCAGGATTGTGAATGCAGAGTATGATGCAGGAACACAAAATGTGTTTGATGTCTATTTATCTCAGTGGCAATGGCAATGTACAGGTCAGGCTATTCTTGCTACAAGGTGTGTTACGTGTTTCTTACTGCATTTTCTCTCAGAGTGCCCAGATCCCACCCATTCCCAAACTGAATCTTCTTAGAATGGTCACATACTTATATCGTCTAAAACAACACGTGTACAGTTGTAGTGGTAGTGGTACTGGTTCAGTTGTTAAGTCCTGTCTGACTCTTTGGGACCCCATGGACTGTAGCCTGCCAGGCTCCTCTGTCCATGGGATTTCCCAGGCCAGAATACTGGAATGGGTTGCCATTTCCTCCTCCAGTGGTTACACACAATTTTTTAATTACCCTAAAAATAAATAGCAACCTTTTATTATCTCTGTATCTGTGGGTCAAAAATCAGAGCAAGCATATTTGTTTCCTAGGGCTCTTGTAACAAAATACCACAAACTGGGTGTCATAAAACAGAAATGTATTCTCTCACAATTCTGGCAGTCCAAGTTCAAGGTGTTGGAAAGACCCTGCTTTCTCTAAAAGCTGAAGAGGACTCCTTCCTTCTTCCTGGCTTCTGGTGGCTTGCTGGCAGTCTTTGGCACTCCTTGGCTTGCAGCTACATAACTACAGTCTCTGCCCTCACCATCACATCGTGTTCTCTGTTTTCACATGACCATCTTTTTATAAGGACACTGGTTATATTGGATTAGGGACTCATCCTACTCCAGTATGACCTCATCTTGGCTAATTATATCTACAATGACCCTGTTTCTGCAAGAGACAGCATTCTGAGATACTGGGGATTAGGCCTTCAGTTTTTTTTTTTTTTTTTTTTTTTTTTTGCAGGGGAGATGATGCAACTCATAACAACAAGCAGGTGAGAAAATGTGAGCAAGAGCCCAAGACAGAAGCCATAGATTTTATGTAACCTAGCCTTAGAACTGAAACCCCATCACCTCAGCTGTCTTCTATTTATGAGATGCAGGTCAGTAAATTCAGCCCCTACTTATAGGAGAATATTATCGGAGCATGAACACCAGGAGGTGAAGCTCACTGGAGGGCTGTCTCAGAGCCTGTAGCATGCTGTGCTTAGTCACTGAATCCTCTCTGACTCTTTGCGACACCATGGACTGTAGCCTGTCAGGCTCCTCTGTCCATGGGATTCTCCAGGCAAAAATACGCTCCTCCAAGAGATCTTGCCAACCCAGGGATAAAATCCAGGTCTCCTGCATTGCAGCCAAATTATTTACCATTTGAGCCATCAGCAAAAACCCAAGAATACTGGAGTGGGTAGCCTATCCCTTCTTCAGGGGAACTTCCAACTCAGGAATTGAACTGCGGTCTCCTGCATTGCATTACAGGCAGATCCTTTACTGTCTGAGCTACCAGGAAGCCCATCTCAGAGCCTGCCTATACGTATTTCATTATAACTGTTTTCAAGTTTTATAAAAATGGCACTTTACCATCTACATCTTTTGAGGCTTGAGTTTTAGTCACTCAATACTGTGTTTCCAAGAGTCATCCATATTTAATGAATAATTATAATAAACTAATTAGAAATAAATTGTATTTATTTATTTACAGTTAATAAATTATTTATTCAATCAGTTCTTTACTGGTTATTTTCAATATTCTGAAGATCTTAGCTCTTAGCAGCATTCCTAACAGTAGAGTCACTTATTAATTTGATCCTGCTACATGTAAAACTATATCAAAACTAGTGAATGAGTTTTTTTTTTAATAGCTCTATTTATTTGTAGCACTGATACTGTCAAGGGTCTGCAATCAAAATTCATGTTTCCAAGTCATATAAAATAATTCTTCTCTTGGTATGGTTATAGCATCAACTTGATAGATGGTTAAGTTCATTTATTTCTGTTTTCACTTTTTAGGGTTTGCTTTTATTTATATAACTTTTGGAAGATGTCAATATTTTCTAAATTCCAAAATAGAATTATGTAGCAAGGTATGTTAAGAGAAGCCTTCATTACTATTTCTCACCATTATTACCTCTTGACCCTACATGTATTCGTTTCAGTTTGGGGGTTTCCTTGTAAGAAATCCCTTTGCAAATACAAATGACACTTACACACAGAAAGCTGCATTTCCTTACTTTCTTTCAAAAAAGGTAGCAAACTGTATACACTGCTCTGCATCTAGGTTTTTGCTCTTTAACTTAATAATGAACCCTGAAGATCATGTCTTATCAGGGAATAAAGAATGACCTCATTACTTTTTACTGTGGTATAGGATATTATTGAGTGGGTGCACTGTCGTTTATTCAGCCAATTCTCTACCGATGGACATTTGGATTGTCTCCAAAATTTTACTCTTAAAAAAATTTCACAATCAGTAACTGTTTTCTCTTATCTTTCTTTTGTGTGTGTGTGTGTGTGTTCAGATTGTTGGGGGAAAGTGCACAATCAAATACTATCAACTAGGTCAGCCAGTCAGTCAGTTTAGTCGCTCAGTCATGTCTGACTCTTTGCAACCCCATGGACTGCAGCATGCCAGGCCTTTCTGTTCATCACCAACTCCAGGAGTTTACTCAAACTCATGTCCATTGAGTCAGTGATGCCATGCAACCATTTCATCCTCTGTCGTCCCCTTCTCCTCCTGCCTTCAATCTTTCCCGGCATCAGGGTCTTTTCAAATGAGTCAGTTCTTCACATCAGGTGGCCAAAGTATTGGAGTTTCACCTTCAGCATCAGTCCTTCCAATGAACATTCAGAACTGATCTTTAGGATGGACTGGTTGGATTTCCTTGCAGTCCAAGATCTCAAGAGTCATCTCCAACACCACAGTTCAAAAGCATCAATTCTTCAGCACTCAGCTTTCGTCATAGTCTAACTTTCACTTCAATATATGACTACTGGAAAAACCTTAGCTTTGAAGAACTTTTGTTGGCAAAGTAATGTATGTGCTTTTAATATGCTGTCTAGGTCGGTCATAACTTTTCCTTCAAGGTGCAAGCGTCTTTTAATTTCATGGCTGCAATCATTATCTGCAGTGATTTTGGAGCCCCATAAAATAATGTCACTGTTTCCACAGTTTCCCTATCTATTTGCCATGAAACGATGGGACTAGATGCCATGATCTCAGTTTTCTGAATGCTGAGTTTTAAGCCAACTTTGTCACTCTCCTCTTTCACTTTCATCAAGAGGCTCTTTAGTTCTTTGCTTTCTGTGAAGAAAGGGTGGTGTCATCTGCATATCTGAGGTTACTGAGATTTCTCCTGGAACTCTTGATTCCAGCTGTGCTTCATTCAGCCCAGCATTTCTCATGATGTACTGTGCATATAAGTTAAATAAACAGGGTGACAAGATACAGCCTTGACGGACTCCTTTTCCTATTTGGAACCAGTCTGTTGTTCCATGTCCCATTCTAACTGTTGATTCCTGACCTGCAAACAGATTTCTCAGGAGGCAGATCAGTTGGTCTGGAATTCCCATCACTTTCAGAATTTTCCACAGTTTGTTGTGATCCACACAGTCAAAGGCTTTGGCATAGTCAATAAAGCAGAAACAGATATTTTTCTGGAACTCTCTTGCTTTTTCAATGATCCGACTGATGGTGGCAATGTGATCTCTGGTTCCTCTACCTATTCTAAATCCAGCTTGAACATCTGGAAGTTCAGGTTCATGGACTGTTGAAGTCTGGCTCGGAGAATTTTGAGCATGACTTTGCTAGCATGTGAGACGAGTGCACTCGAGCAGCAGTTTAAGTATTCTTTGGCATTGCTGTTCTTTGGGATTGGAATGGAAACTGATCTTTTTTCAGTTCTGTGGCCACTGCTGAGTTGTCCAAATTTGCTGGCATACTGAGTGCAGCACTTTCACAGCATCATCTTTTAGGATTTGAAATAGCTCAACTGGAATTCCATCACCTTCATTAGCTTTGTTTGTAGTGATGCTTCCTAAGGCCCAGTTGACTTCACATTCCAGGATGTCTGGCTCTAGGTGAGTGACCATACCATCGTGATTATCTGGGTTGTGAAGATCTTTTTGTATAGTTCTTCTGTGTATTCTTGCCACCTCTTCTTAATATCTTCTGCTTCTGTTAGGTCCATACTGTTTCTGTTCTTTATTGTGCCCATCTTTGCATGAAAACTTCCGTTTATATCTCTCATTTTCTTGAAGAGATTTCTAGTCTTTCCCATTCTATTGTTGTCCTCTATTTCTTTGCACTGATTACAGAGGAAGCCTTTCTTGTCTCTCCTTGGTATTCTTTGGAACTTGGCATTCAAAGGGGTATATCTTTCCTTTTCATCATTTGCCTTTCACTCCTCTTCTTTTCACAGCTATTTGTGAGCTGTGACAGCTTACCTTCTCAGACAGACATTTTGCTTTTATTGCGTTTCTTTTTCTTAGGGATGGATGGTCTTGATCCTTGTCTCCTGTACATTGTCAGGAACCTCTGTCCATAATTCTTCAGGCACTCTGTCTATCAGATCTAATCCCTTGAATCTATTTGTCACTTCCACTGGATAATCGTAAGGGATTTGATTTAGGTCATACCTGAATGGTCTAGTGGTTTTTCCTGTCTTCTTCAATTTAAGTCTGAATTTGGCAATAAGGAGTTCATGATCTGAGCTACAGTCAGATCCCAGTCTTGTTTTTGCTGATTGTATAGAGCTTCTCCATCTTTGGCTACAAAAAATATAATCAATCTGATTTTGGTATTGACCATCTGGTGATGTTCATGTGTAGAGTCTTCTCTTGTGTTGTTGGAAGAGGGTGTTTGCTATGACCAGTGCATTCTCTTGGCAAAACTCTCTTAGCCTTTGCCTTGTTTCATTCTGTACTCTAAGACCAAATTTGCCTGTTATTCCAGTATGTTTCTTGACTTCCTACTTTTGCATTCCAACCCCTATAATGAAAAAGACATCATTTTGGCATAGTTCTAGAAGGTCTTGTAGGTCTTCATAGAACCATTCAACTTCAGCTTCTTCAGCATTATTTATTGGTGGGGCATAGACTTGGATTATGCCATTCATCATATTGAATGGTTTGCCTTGGAAATGAACAGAGATCATTCTGTTGTTTTTGAGACTGCATCCAAGTACTGCATTTTGGACTCTTTTGTTGACTATGATGGCTACTCTTCTAAGGGATTTCTTCTGTGAAGAAAGCCTACAGTAGTAGATATAATGGTCATCTGAGTTAAATTCACCCATTCCAGTCCATTTCAGGTCACTGATTCCTAAAATTCCTAAAGCCAACTATTTAAGCTAAATATATTAATTGTTTTTCCACAGAGATTTTCATATTTTATGTTTTTCTTAAAAATGGATGCCAATGACTATTTTCCCATGGCCAACTCAGATGTTAAACTGGATTTTTGCTGATCTGACAGTGACAAATAGGTAATAAGACATAGTTTAATTTTTATTTTTCTGTTATGAATTGAAAATCTTTTCAAATGGTTAAGAATCATTTTCATCTTCTTTGAACTTCAAGTCAATATCTTTTCCCCATATTTATAACAGGCTATTTACTTATCCTTTTTTCATGGAATAGCAGGGAGAGATAAGAAAGCCTTCTTAAGTGAACAATGCAAAGAAAGAGAGGAAAAAATAGGATAGGAAAGACTAGAGATCTCTTCAAGAAAATTATAGATATCAAGGGAATATTTTATGCAAAGATGGGCACAATAAAGGACAGAAATGATATGCACCTAATAGAAGCAGAAGATATTAAGGAGAGATGGCAAGAAAACACAGTAGAACTATCCAAAAACGTTTTGATGGCCCAGATAACCACGATGGTGTGGTCACTTACCTAGAGCCAGATGTCCTGGAGTAGGAAGTCAAGTGGGCCCTGGAAGCATTACTACAAAGCTAGTGAAGGTGATGGAGTTTCAGCTGAGCTGTTTCAAATCCTAAAAGATGATGCTGTGAAAGTGCTGCACTCAACATGCCAGCAAATTTGGACAACTCAGCAGTGGCCACAGGACTGGAAAAGGTCAGTTTCCATTCCAATCCCAAAGAAAAGCAATGCTGAAGAATGCTCAAACTACCGCACAAGTGCACTCATCTCACATGCTAGCAAACCAATGCTCAAAATTCTCCAAGCCAGGCTTCAACAGTATGTGAACCGTAAACTTCCAGATGTTCAAGCTGGTTTTAAAAAGGCAGAGGAACCAGAGATCAAATTGCCAACATCCACTAGATCATAGAATAAGCAAGGGGATTAAAAAGTATATATACTTCTGCTTAATTTTGAAGTTTCTAAAATGGTTTATTTGCACTTTGTGACACAAGTTATACAAGGCTTTTTCTTAATTAATTATTTTGCTTTTGCTTTGTTTTCCCCCTTCAAGGGCAATAAAAATAAACTGTAGATTTTTAAAAGTAATCTTTTTTGCCTTCTGGGTTTTAATTACGGTTTAGAAGATTTTCTTCAGTCTTCAGTTAGGGAAGAAATTATTCATTTTTTTCTTCAGGAACTTACATATTTTCTCCTGCTCCTCCATTTTCATAACTCTAATCCATTTGGAATTAATTTTAGTATTTAAAGTGAAATGTGAATCAGAATTTTTCTTCTGCCCTCTAAATACTATCTGGTTGATTAATTTTCTTAATATCATTATATTATTTGTCTCCCTCAGAGGTCAAAATACACATCCACATACAGAAAACACGCACATACACATCCCCTCTTCTTATAAAGGCACTAATCTCATCAGAGCAGGACCCCACCCTCATGCCCTCATCTAACCCTGTTTGTCACCCTCAAAACTGTGCATGTAAAGATGCACACAGTATTTCTATCTTTTAGTAGTTATGTTGAAATGTTACTATGCTTTTTGTTGTTGAGGGGTGTCCACATTCTGGCTTGAGAGATTTTAGCTCCACAACCAGGGATCAAACTGTCTTCAGCAATGAAAGCTTGGAGCCTTACCTCACAGGACCACCAGCGAATTCCCTATGCATTTAAAAAAATATTGTTTTAATTGCAGAATAATTGCTTTCCTAGGCATTTTAAAATAACCAATTATATTTGAGTAAAACTCACATACAGATAAGTGCACAAATCACAAGTTTGTAGAAGTTTTTAAATGGTTCCAAATCATAGCCAACTACTAGTTAGCACTGTCACTCTTTAAATTTTCACTATTTCTCTGGAGTTTAGTAGTATCTCTTTGTGATTTTAGTTCATATTTCCCTGATGCCAAATGAGATGCAACGTTTCCTGTGTTTACTTTTCTCTTGTAAAGTGCTCTTGTGTCTTCTGGAAGTCTCTGTCTTCCTGATTTGCTGGCATTTTTCTGTTTTAAATGTTTGCAGATGATGTGATGCTATATGTAGAAACTAAAGGTGCTATCAGAAAACTATTAGAGCTCATCAATAAATTTGATAAAGTTGCAGGATATGAAATAATATACATAAATCTCTAGCATTTCTATACACAAACAATGAAAGATCAGAAAGAGAAATTAAGGAAACAATTTCATTTACCATTACAAAAAAAAAAAGAAAAAAGTTATAGGAATAAATCTACCTAAGGAGGCAAAAGACCTGTACTTGGAAAACTGTAAGATACTGATGAAATAAATCAAAATTGCACAAACAGATGGATAAATATTCCATGTTCTTAGTTTGAAAGAAAACAGATAGAGGAATAAGGCTCTCTGACTTCAGACTATACTACAAAGTTACTGTAATCCAGACAGTATTGTACTAGCACAAAAAGAGAAATATAGATAAATGGAATAAAATAGAAAGTCCAGAAATAAGTGTAGGCACCTAAACCAGTCCATTCTGAAGGAGATCAACCCCGGGATTTCTTTGGAAGGAATGACGCTAAAGCTAAAACTCCAGTACTTTGGCCACCTCATGTGAAGAGTTGACTCACTGGAAAAGACTCTGATGCTGGGAGGGATTGGGGGCAGGAGGAGGAGAAGGGGACGACTGAGGATGAGATGGCTGGATGGCATCACTGATTCGATGGACACGAGTCTGAGTGAACTCTGGGAGTTGGTGATGGACAGGGAGGCCTGGTGTGCTGTGATTCATGGGGTTGCAAAGAGTCAGACACGACTGAGTGACTGAACTGAACTGAACTGAAATATGTACTTTGGATACTAGTTTTCTGTTGGTTATATGTATTGTGAATGTTTTCTCACACATTCTATTGTTTATGCTTTTATTCAGTGGGGTCTTTTGATAAACTTTTGATAATGCTTCTGATTATAACCAAATCAACTTTAGAAATCTTATCACTTACGGCTAGCGTTTCTGTGTTCTGTGTATGGAATATTTGCCTGCCAAAAGCATGGCAGATATTATACCTTCAGGTGAATAAAACAGAAAGACTTCCCTACCAATCCTTTGTCTTAATTTTTTTTAAAAGAATGTAAATTCATAAAGAAGAAATAAAAGCTCCAAAATGACAACCAGAAATGAAATAAGTGGTGACAAAATACAAGGTTAATATGTAACTAACTTTAATCTACAATGCTAATATAAAACATGAAATAATCTTCAGTATATAGAGGCTTCCCTGATGGCTCAGATGGTAAAGAATCTGTCTGCAATGTGGGAGACTCAAACATGATTCCTGGATTGGAAAGATCCCCTAGAGAAGAGAATGGCTACCCACTCCAGTATTTTTGCCTGGAGAATTTCATGGGCAGAAGAGCCTGGCCGGCTACAGTCTATGAGGTCACAAAGAATTGGACATGACTGAGCAACTAACACTTTCACGTAGGATAAAAATATTAAAAATACTATATAAGTATACAGGGAATTGATCATCTTTAAAATATTCTAGGATCTTTAGTGTGTGCTACATTGCTTCAGTAGTGTCTGACTCATTGCAACTCCATGGACTGTGGCGTGCCAGGATTCTATGTCCATGGGATTCTCCAGGCAAGGATTCTGAGTAGGTTGCCATGCCTTCCTCTAGTGGATCTTCCCAACTCAAGGACTAAACTGGGGTCTCCTGAATCAGAGGCAGATTCTTTACCATTTTAGTCATCAGGGAAGTCCATATTGTGCGGCATAGGGATTAAAATAGTACTTAACTTTTGACTTTGCTGAAATAAATATCCATGATTTTTTAAAAAGGCTGAGCAATAAAGTGTAATCTCAAGAATTTTGAAGTCCTAAAATTAAATGAAGTGTGTGCTCTGACCACAGTGGACGATTTTGAAAATCAGGCAATATAATTTTAAGAAATCCACTGGGCAAAGAGGGCATCAATGGAATACTCTGAACTGAATTAAATGAAAATTTTACATCAGAAAAAGTGAGATACAGCTTAAAGGAACTTATAGACTTAAATGCAGATATAAGAGAATAAATTAAGTATCCATCCTAAGAAGTGAGGAAAAGTAACAGTAGGAAAATATAACTACTTTTCCCCCAAAACAGAAGAAAATAATAATAAAGGAATAAATTGATGAAATAAAAAGCAAGTGCACATTAGAAAGTACAAAAAGTAAATATTCAGTTCTTTGAAAAGATTAACAAATTGCTAAAATCAAGCAAGATTCAGAAAGAAAAGAGTAGGCAAAAATAACTATTATCAGTTTTAAACATGGAACACCAGTAAAGATTCTATAGACATATAAAGTGTTTTTGTATATTTTTAAATGTTTTAATAAGAACAGTATAGGGCAACATACATATGCCATTCTGTACTGAAAGCCATTTTGGAATTAATCTAGTAGTTGTGAAAATGTTTCAATGAGGAGAAGATAAGAAAGATTTTCTTGGAAAGATTCTCTATTTAATAAAGAATAGCTTTACTTATTCAGAAATAAAGGAACAGAAGCTATTCTACAAATTGAATTTTCAGAGATGTAAAATAGCTGCTTTTAAGTGCCAAAATTAATTTTATTTCTATTTTTATTTGAAATATTTCAAAAATGTATTATTCCACTTCTAGTCCTCTTTGTTTCCCAAAAATTTATTATGAAAAGTTTGAAATCTATAGCAATGTTGAAAGAATTTTGTAGGAATTCAGTACCTAGCCCTATATATAACACATAGATTTTATTATTAATGCTATGACAGGAGCTAAAGCATGTACTGTTCCATCTATTCCTCCTTCCACCAAACCATTAAGGCATCTTATATTTGATTCACTTCAAAGTAAATTGCAGACATCAGCACAGTCTCCATCAAATACTTCAGTATATATATTATTATCTATTGTATAGTTAATTTTTCTTTTATGGTAAAATTTATCTACAACAGAATGCACAAATCTGAGTACATTTGCTAAGTTTTCACTAATGTATGTTCCTATGTAACTCAAACACCTATTAAATTCTAGAATATTCCCATTTCCTTGAATGTTTCCTCATGTCCTTTCCTATTCATTCTCTCTCTAGCTTCACCCACCCAGAAGCAAATTTTCTAATTGTTCTCCACAATAAATTAGTTACATTTATCATTAAGTATGTTACACTACATTATAATATCTTATTTACATTTTTAAGATTGCTTCGGACATTTTAGGCCTTTGTATTGTACAATCAGTTTATCAGTTTTACAGAAAAGTCTGCTGTGGACTTAGCCAAAGAAGATAAACAAATGGTCCAGAAACTCATGAAAAAGTGCTCTACATAATTCACTGAAGAAAAATAAAATTACAATGAGGTACTCTTACATGTCCACAAGAATGGCAACAAATTAAAAGGTCTGACAACTCCAAAGATTGGTGAGATTTTGGAGCAGATCGAAATCTCACACACTTTTGCTGTAAAAATGCTACCACAAATTTGGGGGAAATATTTCATGTAAAAGTAAACATAGGGGCTTTCCTGGTGGTTCAGTGGTAAAGAATCCTCCCTCCCAATACAGGAGACATGGGTTTGATCTCTGGTGGGGGAAGATTCCACATTCCATGGAACAACTAAGCTCGTCTGCCCCCGCTACTGAGCCTATGCTCCAGAGCCCAGGACCTGTGACTAGAGTCCACACTCAGCAACTGCTGAACCCCAAGGGCCCTGCAGCCTGTGCTCCGTAAGAAGAAGCCGGCACACTGCAATGAAGAGTAGCCCCTGCTTGCCTCAAGCAGAGAAAAGGTCCACGCAGCAATGGAGACCCATCATCGCCAAAAATAAATAAATAAAGTTGTTTTAAAAAACTAACATATTTAACCTATAATCCAAGAGGTCCAGTGACAAAAAATGAAATAAAAATAAGTTCATAAAAAGATATGTCCAACAATTACAATAATCTTATTCACAATAGCTAAATATCTAGAAATAGCTAATGCTATGCATTAATAGCATAATGATAAACAAATGGTAGGTGCTCATTTGATGGAATACCTATCAATAATAAAAAAGAACAAATAACTGATACATATATCAACATGATAGAATATCAAAACATTATCATACAAGTCTTACACCAAGAATACATACCACATGGTTCTGTTTCTATGCCAAACTAAATATGGTGCCATTAAATATATTTCTAATATTTATGACTTTAATTTTATCACCATATTGCAATTCTTAGGATTTCCAGTATGATGTCAAATATAAGTGATGAGCACAGGCATTTTTGCATTGCCAACAAAGGTCTGTATATTCAAAGCTATGGTTTTTCCAGTAGTCACCTGTGGATATGAGAGATGGACCATAAAGAAGGCTGAGCGCTGATGAACTGATGCTTTCAAATTGTGGTGCTGGAGAAGACTCTTGAGAATCCCTTGCACAGCAAGGAGATCAAACCAGTCAATCCTAAAGGAAATCAATCCTGAATATTCATTGGAAGGACTGATGCTGAAGCTGAAGCTCCCTACTTTTGCTACCTGATGAGAAGAGCTGACTCACTGGAAAATACCCTGATGCTGGGAAAGATCCAGGGCAGGAGGAGAAGGGGAGGACAGAGGACGAGATGGTTGGATGGCATTACTGACTCAATGGGCATGAGTTTGAGCCAACTCCGGGGGATAGTGAAGGACAGAGAAGCCTGGAGAGCTGCAGTCCACAGGCCGCAAAGAGTTGGACACAACTGAACAAATGAACAACCAAACTTAAGAAGAAAACATTCACTCTTTAATCATTAATAATCTTTATCATGGATGTATGATTTTTTTCTGCCTTATTGAGAAAATCATGTCTTTTTCTTCTCTTAATATATTAACATGGTGAATTAAATTGGTGAATGTTAAATTTATCTTCTTGGAATAAACTGGACTTGGTGCTGATATAGTCTCCTTTCACATGTTGCTACTTTCAGCTGCTACCATCTTAGTGAGTGCTTGTGCATCTATTCATGAAGGGATATTGGTTAAGGAAAGAACTTTCATTTTCATAATGTCTTTGCTGAAAAGTATAACTTTTTCTATTGCTTGATAGTGTCTGTGTAAAATTGAAATTTCTTTCTTAAATGTTTGGTAGACTTCAACATTTAAAGCACTTAAGACTGAAATTTTCTTTGTAGGAGAATTTTTGATAAAAATTCAATCTTTTAATAGATATAGGGATAAATATAAATAGATATCAGATTTTGTTTTATACTTTGTCACTTTGGATAAGTTTTATTATTCAGATAATTGCCTGTTTGATCCAATTTGTTTAATTTGTTGGCATAAAGGTGTTTATATTATTCTTATTTTTCTTTTAATTTCTGTAGAATCTGCAGTGTTGGTCCTTGTTTCATTCTTTATATAGAAATGGATTTTCCTTCTTTTTCCTTGATTACTCTAGGTAGGAGCCTATTAATTTTCCAGGTCTTCTTAAATAGTCAATTTTTAAATTTTTTTCTATTGTTAGTTGTGAATTTCTCTAATCACTGTTTTAGCTGCATCACTCATGCATTTCTGTTGTTATCCTTACGCTCAAAACATTTTATAATTTTCCTTCTGATTACTTCTTTGCCCATTGGATTATTTGGAAGTGTTTTATTTACTTTTTGCATTGCATTTGCTTCCTCCCTGTTTCTGTGGATCAGGAGACTGAGTATAGCTTAATTGGATCCTTAGCTTCTCACGAAGTTGCATTCTTGGTGTTGACTAGGGTTGCTTTCCTACCAGAAGTTCAGGGCCCTCTTCCAAACTGTCATGGCTACTGGTATTAATCAATTGTTTGCTGATGCTGGACTGAGAACTTTCATTGTTTTCTTTTTGTTCCTTGCCCAACAACTAGAGGCCACCTGTAGTTCTTAGAGACCATCAGTTCCTTGCCTTGTGTGCTTCCCCTCATGGTGAAGTGTTCATTAGGCCACCAAGGGGAGTCTCTCTGTTCTCTCTAGCCTATTAGTAAGATGGGGGAAGGCTCTTTTTAAAATACATTTTTAAAATTTAGGACACTTCCTATTAAAATCAAGATTTTTAATACAGACATTCATTTACA
Source organism: Nanger dama (assembly GCA_917880005.1). Classification (NCBI taxonomy): domain Eukaryota; kingdom Metazoa; phylum Chordata; class Mammalia; order Artiodactyla; family Bovidae; genus Nanger; species Nanger dama. The sequence goes on from CAKJTW010000002.1 coordinate 20,252,328, forward strand.
TTAAGGAAGTGAGAACTAATTGAAGTGAATTTCATATATTTTCTTTAACCTAACAGGATAAGTTTTATTGTTGTTTTTACTTTTTAATTAAAAATTAGTAAAAAATAAAATGTAATATTATCAAATAGCTATCAATGAAATAAGAGGATTGGGAGGGAAAATATTTATGAAACATTTATTCATGACAAATGACATAAATGTTGGATTTTCCCTTATTTAAAAACGGAAACTTTTAGGAAGGAGCATGGATATCTATGATGATTTTGCTTTATTTTTAAAAAGGTATGTATTTATTTGGCTGCACCAGACCTTAGTTGTGGCGTGCAGGATCTTTAGTGTCAGCATGTGAACTCTTAGTTGCTGCATGTGGGATCCAGTTCCCCGATCAGGGATCAATCTGGCCCCCTGCATTGGGAGTACAGAGTTTTAGGCATTAGACCACCAAGAAAGTTCTCGTGATAATTTTGCTTTACATCTTATATGTACACAAAGCTTGGATGAGGAGATCATTAGAAACAGAGAGAATCAGTTTACTTACTTACATCACCGTTAATTTCACTCACATGAAGAGTGAAAGCCATCCTTCTTTCCCTCATCCATTCAAGCTCCTATGCCATCCCTAGCTCCCTGGCCAATTAGGATCATGTGAGGAGCTTTAGAAAACTCTGAAACTGGGGTCCAACCCCAAAGCAGAATTTTTCCGTTTCAATATATTTGAGGTAATTCTAGATTTTATTATTTATTTTGCATTTAATTCCACTGTGGTCAATAAAACATACTCTACAAATTCAATTGTTTTGTATCTATTGAGACTCCCTTTAATGATCCAACATGTTTCTATCTCAACATCTGAACCATGTGCATTTGAAAAGAAGGTATATTCTATATTCTACAATTCTAAGGTATGTACAGTATTTAAATATAACAAGTAGGTCAAGCTGGTTAATGGTCTAATTCAAATCCTCTATGTGTTTACTGATTGTGTGTTTGTTGTTTTATCAATTGTTGAGACAAATCTCCAACAGTGATGAATTATTTATTTCTCATTTTCATTCTGTTCATTTTATTTTTGTACATTTTGAAGCTCCATTATTAAGTACTATCTTATTTATAATGGCTACCTTCTTGATGAAATGACCATTTTATTATGACGAGGCCTTTTTCCCCTCTGATAATACTCTTTTATCTTGAAGCTTATACTGCCTGATATCTTTTCAGCCAAAATAATTATCTTAAACTTATCGTTTTCAGGGTGTATCTTTTGCCAATGATTAACTTTCATTTTATCTGTATTTATATTTAAAGTGCATCTCTTATTGACAGCAGTTACTTGGCTCTCTCTATTTTGAGCTACTCCAACAATTTCTGCTTTTTAATTGAGGTGCTTATTCCATAATCGTTTAATGCAATTATCATGATTTGATTTAGGTCAATCTACTTTAAGTCCATATGAACCTTTGCTTCCTTCTTTGTTATTCATTATTTTTTGAACTACATTGCCTTGCTTAGCTATAACTTGTTAGGTTATTGTTTTAGTGGTTGCTTTTAGTATTGTCCACTCACTGGAAAAGACCCTGATGCTGGGGAAGAATGCAGGCAAAAGGAGAATGGGCTGCCAGAGGATGAGATGGTTGAATGGCATTATTGACTCAATGGACATGAATTTGAATAAACCCCAGGAGATACTGGTAGACAGAAGAGCCTGGCATGCTATAGTCCATGGGGTTGCAGAGTTGGATGCAACGTAGTGACTGAACAACAACAACAGCAAAGTTTTGCAATAGGCAAAGTTTTCTCAATCTACTGAAAACTAATATTGTAAAAAGTCTGGAAGAAGTATAGAACACTTGCAGCTTTGAGAGTCCATTTTCTTCCATCCTTGTTTATGTTATAGTTAAAGATGTTAAAAGAAAAATGTCCTTTTTAAATTTTGTAGACATTTAACACTTTTGCTGTTCTTTACCTCTAACTGACAATCCAAATTTCCATCTGGAATCACTTTCTTTTAGCTTGAAATCTGTATTTTCTATAGTATAATTCTCCTGGTGACATTTTTTTCTTTCTTTCATATGAAAATGCTTTTACTATCAATTCTTGAGGAATATTATTTCTTGGTAAATAATTTTGGATTGCCTTCCCCCAAGTTTATCACATTAAAGATATTTATTTCATTTTTTTTCTGGCCTTGTTTTCAAAAGAATCTAGTAATTTTTCATAGTTGCTTCTCTGCATGCAGAGTGTTATTTTCTTCTACTTATTTTCAAGATATTCTGTTTATCTTTAGTTATCAGGATATTTGGTCATGATTTTCTTTGTATTTTTCCTGCTTGTGATTTGTTGAATTTCTTAATGTGTAAGTTTATGATTTTTCTCCAAGATTCAAAAATTTTACTTACTCTACCTTTAAATATTTGTTTTGTCACATTCTTTTATTTCTGCCATGATTCCTTAACTTTAAAACTCTGCCATGATTTATTTAAATTATGCAGAGTACATCATGTGAAACACTGGATGCAGCACAAGCTGGAATCAAGATTGCCGGGAGAAATACCAATAACCTTAGATATGCAGATGACACCACCCTTATTGGAGAAAGTGAAGAGGAACTAAAAGCCTTTTGATGAAGGTGAAAGAGGAGAGTGAAAAAGCTGGCTTAAAACTCAACATTCGAAAACATGAAGATCATGGGCATGCCCACCTGATGGGCATCTGGTCCCATCACCTCATGGTAAATAGATGGAGAAACAATGGAAACAATGAAAGATTTTATTTTCTTAGGCTCCAAAATCACTGCGAATGGTGACTGCAGGCATGAAATTTAAAAATGCTTGCTCTTGGGAAGAAAAGCTATGAACAACCTAGACAGCATATTAAAAAGCAGAGACGTTAACTTTACTGACAAAGGTCCATCTAGTCAAAACTATGGCTTTTCCAGTAGTCATTTATGGATGTGAAAATTGGACCATAAAGAAGGCTGAATGCCGAAGAATTGATGCTTTTGTGTTGTGGTGTTGGAGAAGACTCTTGAGAGTCCCTTGGACTGCCAGGAGATCAAACCAGTCAATCCTAAAGGAAATCAATCCTGAAAATTCATTGGAAGGACTGAAGTTGAAGCTGAAGCTCCAATACTTTGGCCACCTGATGCAAAGAACTGACTCATTGGAAAAGCCCCTGATGCTGGGCAAGACTGAAGGTAGGAGGAGAAAGAGATGACAGAGGATGAAATGCTCAGATGGCATCACTGACTCAATGGACATGAGCTTGAACAAGCTCCAGGAGATGGTGAAGGACAGGTAGGCCTGGCATGTTGCAGTCTATGGGGTCACAAAAGTTGGAAACCATTGAGCAACTGAACAAAATTTTCCTTTTTTAATGTTTCCTGTTGTATTCTTCAGGTGAATATTTTCTTTTGATCTGTCTTTATAGTCACTAACTCTTCTCTGCCATCTTTATTCTATATATTCCCATCAGTTAATATTTTATTTAAGATATAGCCTTTCAGTTCTAGAATTTGCATTTTTAATATGATTTCTATTTCTCCTCAGAGATTTCATCTATGCAAGCATATTTTCTTTTATCTTACTGAACACAGTTATAGGAGCTGCTTAATATACCTTACCTTATGATTCTAAAATCCTGCAGGGAACTTTACTCAACATTCTATAACATTCCATATAAGAAAATAATCTAACAAAGAGTGGATAAAAATGTATATGCATAACATTCACTTTTCTGTATGCCTGGAACTAATGAAACTAACACAACTTTGTAAATCAACTATACTCCAACAATAATTTTTAAAAATTCTAAAACTTGAGTCACCTCAGGGTTGGTATTGTCTTTCCCTTTGAAAATGGATAACATTTTTCCAGATCATCTGATTTCAAATAATTTGGGGGCTTCGCTGATGTCTTAGCAGGTAAAAAATCTACCTTCGAGGCAGGAGACACAGAAGACTTGGGTTGAATTCCTTGGTTGGGAAAATCCCCTGGAGAAGGAAATGGCAACCCATTCCAGTGTTCTTGCCTGGGAAATCTCATGGACAGAGGAGCCTGGTGGGCTACTAGTTCACAAGGTCACAAAGAGTCAGACACAACTAAGCGACTGATGCACATACAAACTTAGACAATGTGACTCTCATATTATGGAGACTTCTAATTTTTAACTTATTCTTCCACAGAGTTTTAAGGATTTCATCTTTGTGGGCATTTATTAGGATGAAAACTTGATTTTGTAGATTACAGCTAAAATTTTAGTTCATTAAAAGCATCTTTTTTTATTGAAGGATAACTGCTTTACAGAATTTTGTTGTTTTCTGTCAAACCTCAATGTGAATCAGCCATAGGTATACATATATTCCCACCCCTTTGAACCTCCCTCCCATCTCCCTTCCCATCCCATCCCTCTAAGTTGATACAGAATCTCTGTTTGAGTTTCCTGAGCTATACATACAAATTTCCATTGGCTATATGGCTACTGCTACTGGCGCACTGAGCACAGCCAAGAGGAGCTACCCCATGTCTGAGGTCAGGGGCAGCGGCCAAGAGTGCCAGGCAGAGACAGCACAGGAATGGCTGAGAGGAGCTGCCTCATGTAAGAGATCAGGGGCGGAGGCCTGCAGGAGCAACCCCACATCCAAGGAGTGGTGGCTGCACTAGGAGCGGCTGCCCTGCTCCTCCTCTAGGAGTCCTAGAGGAGCTATTCCACATTCAAGGTCAGGAGGGGCGGCGGTGAGGAGAGACCCCTCGTCCAAGGTAAGGAGCAGTGGCTGCACTTTGCTGGAGCAGCCGTGAAGAGATACCCCACGTCCAAGGTAAGAGAAACCCAAGTAAGACAGTAGGTGTTGCAAGAGGGCATCAGAGGGCAGACACACTGAAACTATTCTCACAGAAAACTAGTCAATCTAATTACAGTAGGACCACAGCCTTGTCTAACTCAATGAAACTAAGCCATGCCCATGAGGCCACCCCAGATGGGTGGGTCATAGGGGGAGAGGTCTGACAGAATGTGGTCCACTGGAGAAGGGAATGGCAAACCACTTCACTATTCTTGGTCAACAAAAGAGTCCGAAATGCAGTACTTGGATGCAATCTCAAAAATGACAGAATGATCTTTGTTTGTTTCCAAGGCAAGCCATTCAATATCACAGTAATCCAAGTCTATGCCCTAACCAGTAATGCTGAAGAAGCTGAAGTTGAACAGTTTTATGAAGACCTACAAGATCTTTCAGAACTAACACCCAAAAAAGATGTCCTTTTCATTATAGAAGACTGGAATGCTAAAGTAGGAAGTCAAGAAACACCTGGACTAACAGGCAAATTTGGCCTTGGAATGTGGAATGAAGCAGGGCAAAGACTAATAGAGTTTTGCCAAGAAAATGCAATGGTCATAGCAAACACCCTCTTCCAACAACACAAGAGAAGACTCTACACATGGACATCACCAGATGGTCAACACCAAAATCAGATTGATTATATTCTCTGCAGCCAAAGATGGAGAAGCTCTATAGTCAACAAAAACAAGACTGGGAGCTGACTGTGGCTCACATCATGAACTCCTTATTACCAAATTCAGACTTAAATTGAAGAAAGCAGGGAAAACAGCTAGACCATTCAGGTATGACCTAAATCAAATCCCTTATGATTATACAGTGGAAGTGAGAAATAGATTTAAGGGCCTAGATCTGATAGATAGAGTGTCTGATGAACTATGGATGGAGGTTCATGACATTGTACAGGAGACAGGGATCAAGACCATCCCCATGGGAAAGAAATGCAAAAAAGCAAAATGGCTGTCTGAGGAGGCCTTACAAATAGCTGTGAAGAGAGGTGAAAAGCAAAGGAAAGATATAAGCATCTGAATGCAGAGTTCTAAAGAATAGCAAGAAGAGATAAGAAAGCCTTCTTCAGCGATCAATGCAAAGAAATAGAGGAAAACAATAGAATGGGAAAGACTAGAGATCTCTTCAAGAAAATCAGAGACATCAAGGGAACATTTAATGCAAAGATGGGCTCAATAAAGGACAGAAATTATCTGGACCTAACAGAAGCAGAAGATATTAGGAAGAGGTGGGCAAGAATACACGGAAGAAATGTACATAAAAGATCTTCATGACCCAGATAATCATGATGATGTGATCACTCATCTAGAGCCAGACATCTTGGAATGTGAAGTCAACTGGGCCTTAGAAAGCATCACTACGAACAAAGCTATTGGAGGAGATGGAATTCCAGTTGAGCTGTTTCAAATCCTGAAAGATGATGCTGTGAAAGTGCTGCACTCAGTATGCCAGCAAATTTGGAAAACTCAGCAGTGGCCACAGGACTGGAAAAGGTCAGTTTCCATTCCAATCCCAAAGAACAGCAATGCCAAAGAATGGTCAAACTACCACACTATTGCACTCGTCTCTCATGCTAGTAAAGTAATGCTCAAAATTCTCCAAGCCAGGCTTCAGCAATACATGAACCGTGAACTTCCTGATGTTCAAGCTGGTTTTAGAAAAGGCAGAGGAACCAGAGATCAAATTGCCAACATCTGCTGGATCATGGACAAAGCAAGAGAGTTCCAGAAAAACATCTACTTCTGCTTTATTGACTATGCCAAAGCCTTTGACTGTGTGGATCACAATAAACTGTGGAAAATTCTGAAAGAGATGGGAATACCAGACTACCTGACCTGCCTCTTGAGAAATCTGTATGCAGGTCAGGAAGCAACAGTTATAACTGGACTTGGAACAACAGACTGGTTCCAAATAGGAAAAGGAGTACGTCAAGGCTGTATATTGTCACCCTGCTTATTTAACTTCTATGCAGAGTACATTATGAGAAATGCTGGACTGGAAGAAACACAAGCTGGAATCAAGATTGCTGGGAGAAATCTCAATAACCTCAGATATGCAGATGACACCACCCTTATGGCAGAAAGTGAAGAGGAACTCAAAAGCCTCTTGATGAAAGTGAAAGAGGAGAGTGAAAAAGTTGGCTTAAAGCTCAACATTCAGAAAACTAAGATCATGGCATCGAGTCCCATCACTTCATGGCATCTGGTCCCATCACTTTATGGCAAATAGATGGGGAAACAGTGGAAACAGTGTCAGACTTTATCTTTTGGGCTCCAAAATCACTGCAGATGGTGACTGCAGCCATGAAATTAAAAGACACTTACTCCTTGGAAGAAAAGTTATGACCAACCTAGATAGCATATTCAGAAGCAGAGACATTACTTTGCCAACAAAGGTCCATCTAGTCAAGGCTATGGTTTTTCCTGTGGTCATGTATGGATGTGAGAGTTGGACTGTGAAGAAAGCTGAGTGCCAAAGAACTGATGCTTTTAAACTGTGGTGTTGGAGAAGACTCTTGAGAGTCCCTTGGACTGCAAGGAGATCCAACCAGTCCATTCTGAAGGAGATCAGCTCGAATTTTTTGGAAGGAATGATGCTGAAGTTGAAACTCCAGTACTTTGGCCACCTCGTGCGAAGAATTGATTCATTGGAAAAGTCTCTGATGCTAGGAGGGACTGGGTTCAGGAGGAGAAGGGGACGACAGAGTATGAGATGGCTGGATGGCATCACCGACTTGATGGACGTGAGTCTGGGTGAACTCCAGGTGTTGGTGATGAACAGGGAGGCCTGGCGTGCTGCAGTTCATCAGGTTGCAAAGAGTTGGAGACGACTGAATGACTGAATTGAACTGAACTGACTGAATGTGAGGTTCCATGTTACTCTTTCCAAACATCTCACCCTCTCCTCCCTACTTCATTTTTAAAGAAAGTTTTGGACCTCTTTTAAGCTATCTTGTGCATGCACAGCTCATTGGTCAGTCAGATAATTACAAAATTTGAAACTCCACCCATCTAGAGCCCTCTTTCCTGGGATTATCTCATTTCTCAAGAGCGTTTTTTTTTTTTTGCTCCAAATTCTGTAGTCTAAAACTTCAGACCGGAACGACTGCATGATTTCCACTGGAATTTAAAAAATAAATATCATAACAATAGGCAGCTCACTTCCTGTGATCCATTCTACCAAGTTCAAATTTCCTCTGGAATCTGCTTGTTTTATAACCTTCTTCAATGCTTCCAGGCTATTTTTAAGTAAAATATCTTTTGTCTAGGGTTTGAAGTGTTACTTTCAGGAGGGCCAAATATTAGGGCAACTTAGCCATCTCAGGATATCATGTCATGTTAATCAATGGACTTATTAAATGTGTTTGTGTGTGTGTATGTGTGTGTGTGACAATTTTCTGGTATCACATTACACAATTCAACCCAAAGTTGACATTTTCATGAACACACAATGTTTACAATAATTGGATCATCCATTGCATTATTTTTTTAGTTTAGCATTTATTTTTATAATCTCTCTCTTTTTTACCACCCTGGACAACACTCATTATCCTCTGGATTCTCCATCCATAGCCTGGATAACATGAAAGTCAAGATGAGTTAAAGTGAGTTTGAAAATAAAGAACACTATAATTAAAGCCCTAAGATGATCCTCCTTTGAATGCAATATGTGGAATTAAATTAAAAAGTTTATGACATCCAAGATACTCAATTTTTTCCCTTACCAATTCCAAATATATTATGAACTTTGTACTATCAGATGACAGAAATCTGGATAAGTCAAGGATAGCTAAATTAACAAAGTTTGACTTTATTGGTAAGTATATGTTTTTTTTTTGAGGTTCTGCACCAGCTCTTTCTCCTGGAGAGATGCTTTTCATTGATTAACACCTACCTATTAAATCTCCAGACTACATTAATCTGTTTTTTTTTTCCCCAGAAAGAAATAGAAAGATAGAAAAGAAATATGTTACAAACTTTCCTTAATCTATTTTTATTTCCTAATCTATTTTTATAGAAATGTGTTCTTAAAAGATTTTTATTCAAAATCTAAATTGATGAATTTATTGAACTTTATACTGACATAAAAATTAATAAAGAACAACCAAAACTCTTTGCTACTAGCAGTAATGTTGTCAAAATTGCTCTATAATATCAGCAAGTTTTTAGGGGAAAACTTATTCCCAGTAGTGGGCTAGTATTTTCCACAGGAAACAGTGGTTCAGGACTCAAACTAATTTTGTCCATGGGAATTTAAAACAAGACACATTTTCGTGGTTTAGGTTGCACATAGTCATTTTGGAAGTCAAAAACATTGCTTTAATATTCCCCAAAGAACTGCATTTTGAAAGTATCTTTTTCTCAAGGCAGATACAGTTGTGAAAAAGGTATTACTTTTTTAAAAGAAATAAAAATTCTAATTAAAATGAATACCAACACACTGAGTTCCTTTAGAATTGTTCTAAAGGGAAATACTCTATTCTAATTAATCTTTCATATAAATTACTTCACTGCTGCTCTTTGGTTCAGCCTAGCATTTACGTGATTTTGGAATAATAAATACCCATGATAAATGAGAGTCATTATAATAATTTTCTTAAGAAGCTGAATGTCTTTGAATATCACATTTTTAAAATGTAAGTTTCTAAAACAATTATGAGCTTTTATGTTTTTGGAATCCTGTCCATAATTTTCTTGACAATTGTAATAAAAATATCATTAATATTTCACTTTAATGATATAGTGCTCTGGAACAAAATTACAACAGAACAAATTCCATTTGAAGAATTGAACTGCACCATGTAATTGTGCTAAATGAATCCATTATCATTGGTTTTATGAGTCTCAGACATGAGATTAGAGTTTGGGTCATTCTAGAAAGGAAAGCACATTTTTTTCCTTAAAAATAATTTTTTTTTGGCAGCACCACATAGCTTATAAGATCTTAGTTCCCCAATCAGGAAATGAACCCAGTCCTAACCACTAGAACATCAGGGAGTTCCCTCATTTCTACTATGATTATTATCTTTAGGTTAATTTGAAAATTTTAGATTGTTATCATAGTGACAGTGTTAACATGCTTTCTCATTTCTTCACTGGGAAGAAGATATTAAAATAACAAGCTTTAGGGTTAATCTTGCAAGCAATTTTTTTGAGTTTTCTGACATCTGCTATTCTAATGAAAGTATAAAATCCAGATAGATCTTATCTCAATTGTATATCCCATGTTCTATTTTACTTCTCTTGATCCTTTTTATTGTAGTGAATATTAGGAGAATAAAATTAGTCAGAATAAAAGGATCTGTTCCTCTGAGAAGTTAAGAGACAATTCAGTTCAGTTCAGTTCAGTTGCTCAGTTGTATCTGACTCTTTGCAGCCCCATGAATCGCACCATGCCAGACCTCCCTGTCCATCACCAACTCCCGGAGTTCACTCAGACTCACATTCATTGAGTTGGTGGTGCCATCCAACCATCTCATCCTCTGTCGTCCCTTTCTCCTCCTGCCCCCAATCCCTCCCAGAATCAGAGTCTTTTCCAGTGAGTCAACTCTTTGCAGGAGGTGGCCAAAGTATTGGAGTTTCAGCTTCAGCATCAGTCCTTCCAATGAACACCCAGGGCTGATCTCCTTTAGGATGGACTGGTTGGATCTCCTTGCAGTCCAAGGGACTCTCAAGAGTCTTCTCCAACACCACAGTTTAAGAGCATCAATTCTTTGGCACTCAGCTTTCTTCACAGTCCAACTCTCACATCCATACATGACCACTGGAAAAACCGTAGCCTCGACTAGACAGACCTTTGTTGGCAAAGTAATGTCTCTGCTTTTGAATATGCTATCTAGGTTGGTCATAACTTTCCTTTCAAAGAGTAAGCGTCTTTTAATTTCATGGCTGCAGTCACCATCTGCAGTGATTTTGGAGCCCCCAAAGATAGAAGTCTGACACTGTTTCCACTGTTTCCCCATCTATTTCCCATGAAGTGATGGGACCGGATGCCATGATCTTTGTTTTCTGAATATTGAGCTTTAAGCCAACTTTTTTCACTCTCCTTTCTCACTTTCATTAAGAGACTTTTCATTTCCTCTTCAATTTCTGCCATAAGGGTGGTGTCATCTGCTTATCTGAGGTTATTGAGATTTCTCCCGGCATTCTTGATTCCAGCTTGTGTTTCTTCCAGCCCAGCATTTCTCATGGTGTACACTGCATAGAAGTTAAATAAGCAGGGTGACAATATACAGCTTTGACATACTCCTTTTCCTATTTGGAACCAGTCTGTTGTTCCATGTCCAATTCTAACTGTTGCTTTCTGACTTGCATATAGGTTTCTCAAGAGGCAGGTCAGGTGGTCTGGTATTCCCATCTCTTTCAGAATTTTCCACAGTTATTGTGATCCACACAGTCAAAGGCTTTGGCATAGTCAATAAAGCAGAAATAGATGGTTTCCTGGAACTCCCTTGCTTTTTCGATGATCCAGCAGATGTTGGCAATTTGATCTCTGGTTCCTCTAACTTTTCTAAAACCAGCTTGAAACCTAAATCATGGGCCAGCACATCTGGAACTTTTTGCTTGTATTCAAGGCTATGATTTGACTCAGTGGAGAACAATTACCACCCCACACTATCCTTACCCAATGGACAGGGAATTTTCTGGATAAATCATGGGCCAGCATGTCTGGAACTTTTTGCTTGTATTCAAGGCTATGATTTGACTCAGTGGAGATCAACAATTACCACCCCACACTATCTTTACCCAATGGACAGGGAATTTTCTGGATAATTCCAAAAATGAGGAGAAGGTAAGATGGTTGTGAAGGAACAGCAGGGACAGAAGTACAGATGCAGAAAGTGAAAGAAGATTGGCTGACTTCTCGATAAAACTCTGCCATGCATATGTTTCTGGCACTTGTCTAAATTTTCATACTTAGTTGCTGCTCTGGCAGAAGAGAGTACTTATTTATTTATTGGTTTACTTATTTATTCTTTTTATGCCAAATTGGCTTTTTTTCCCCATTCAGTCAGAGTTTATTTTATTTACAGGGCTGTCTAAAATAAGTCAGAGTTTCCACAAGCACTCCAATGACTTAACACCATTTATTGAGGGCCTGCTGTAGTTAGGCATAGTGATGACTGTGAAGAGAAGTGAAAGTCATTCAGTCGTGTCCAACTCTTTGCGACCCCGTGGACTGTAGCCTGCCAGGTTTCTCTGTCCATGGAATTCTCCAGACCACAACACTGGAGTGGATAGCCATTCCCTCCTCCAGGGATCTTCCCCAACCCAGGAGTCCACCCAGGTCTCCCGTATTGCAGGAGGCTTCCTTGCCACCTGGGCCAGCAAGAAAGCCCGTGAAGAGGGAGGCGTCAGACATATGCATGTGACAGACACGATCCTCAGTGCCACCAAACCTGCTCAGCTTCAGCCTGCTGTGCTCTAAAGCAGGTATGCTAAGCCACTGTCTCTTCTGCAGCATAACTCAAGGATAAGATACAGTCTTTGCTGTGAAGGACCACATAGATCTGAACCAAGTGGGAAAATGTGCTTTGGCGTGAGCCGTGAATGCTAGCCATCTGGCTCTGGGTTAGAGCCTCTGCCTGTGTGATCCCGCAGCACCTCACTTCACCTGCTCCATCTGTATTCCTCAGCTCCTTGAGGGAAGGGGCTGTACCTTATGCACCACTGTGCCTTTAGTGCCTGCACAAGGAACATTAATTTCAATATTGACCTGGACTTAAGAGACCTGGCATCCAATCATTTTTCGTAGCTGAATTACTTTGGACATGCTATAGGATCTCTTGTTTTATCTTTCTAAAAGGAAGGTGATGCAAATTTATCTTATTGGATTGTAGTGAATAATAAAAATGATGAGACATATAGAATGCCTGTCATACACACAGTGTTAATAAAAAGATGGTTACTGGTTGCCTTGTAAGGATAAATTTATTCAACAAATACTTATTTACTTATTTTTTTGAGTGGTTTCCAGAGATAACTCCAGTTACGATAAAGGGGAGAGATCAGGGAGGATGGGGGAAGAATAGAGGGGATTAGCAGATGTAAGTGGTTACATATATTAATAGAGTAGATAAATACTAGTAGGTCCTAGTGTATAGCACAAGGAACTATGCTCAATATCCAGTGATAAACCACAATGGAAAAAGTGTATGAAAAAGAATATGTGTGTGTGCGTGTGTGTGTGTGTGTGTGTGAATGCAGGAGATGTGTGTTTGATCTCTGGGTTGGGAAGATACCCTGGAGAATGAAATGGCACCCCACTGCAGTATTGTTGCCTGGGAGATCCCATGGATAGAGGCACCTGGAGGGCTATAATCCATGAGGATGCAAAACAGTTGGACATGGCTTAGTGACTAAAGAACAACAAAAGGTAATGGCATTTCCTTTTCTTCTTCTTTTTGTCTCCTCCAGAGGTCAGAGTAGTTCTTAACAATAATGAAATTCTCTTAAATTAAAACCACCGCTTTGGTGACCTGTTTATAAGAGGTAAGCTAACCTGGTAATAGTCATCATGCGTTGCAGGGACATTATAAAGCTGTAGGAAAAGCCAGGCTACTCTATCCTTCCCTGCTTCCTTGACTTTGCTCATAATTCCCATATTTATGTATCTAGAGCCTTTACTGCGTTTTCTCATTTTGTTTTGCCAGTCTTAGGAGGAACAGGACCTTTATGTTTTACTGATTCACAACGGGTGACTTGACTTCTCTGTCACATATGGGCTCATAGGAAACCACAGCCCTAAAAACAGTAGTTACCATTTACTGAGAATTCATGTGGTGGGTTCTAAACATTTTAAATACACTATCTCACTTAATCCTTATCATATATATGAGTTCATTACTAGTGTTATTTCTGCTTTAGCAGTGGAGGAAGTAAAGCAGCAGAGCTTGTTCAGGTTGTTCAAGGCTGAAAGCTACTAAGTGGTAGAGCTTCCTTTTTTCCTGTCTGCCATACACTCCATTATCATCAGTGCCAAAGGTGAGAATATTATCTTCTCTCTACAGGTGCTTAGATGATGGAAAATGGGTCAACTGAGAAGATGCATTTTGAAGACAGAGAAAGGAAGCATAATAAAATCTTTATAAAGCATTCAAGAAGTTCACTTATGCTCATGTAAATCAATATACAAAAGAAAGAATCAGAAACTGCAGGAATAAATAATTAAAAATGATTTTAAGTGTTCTCCTTTCAACTCCAAATGAAGCTTCTCCTCTCAACCTGAAATGAAGCTAGTCCTAATATTTATAGACAACCTGACCTTAAATAGCCTCATAAATGTGCTCAGGAAAAAGAGGGAGATTTTTATGTATCTTTAAAAGAAACAAGGGAATTGCATTTAACCAAAGAAATAACAAAAGAAGTTTGAGAAGTTATGGCAAGGAGCATACTTTCTAGAATAAAGCAAAACATATAGCCATTGTACTATTAACATTGTTTATTTTAAAATAAATTTTAATTTCAAAAGAGTTTCAGATCACAGAATTATTATAAAGCTAGCACAGAGAATTTTTACGTACCCTACATCTAGTTTTCCTCTGATAAACATTTTTTATAAGTTCAATTCATTTGTCACAATGGACCAATATGGGTAATTATTATTTACCTAAAGCCCATTCTTTATTCACATTTCCTCAGTTTTCCCCTAAAGTCCTTTTTTTTGTTTGTTTGTTTTAGAATTCCATCTGGGGTACCACAACACATCTTGTCCTCTTTAGGATTCTCTTGGTTGTAACAAATTTTTGAGATTTTTTTCCCCCTTATTTTTAATGATTTTGACAGTATTGCTCCTTCTGCTGCTGCTGCTAAGTCGCTTCAGTCTTCTCCGACTCTGTGTGATCCCATAGACAGCAGCACACCAGGCTCTGCCATCCCTGGGATTCTCCAGACAAGAACACTGGACTGTGTTGCCATTTCCTTCTCCAATGCATGAAAGTGAAAAGTGAAAGTGAAGTCACTCAGTCGTGTCCAACTCTTAGTGACCTTATGGACAGCAGCCTACCAGGCTCCTCAATCCATAGGATTTTCCAGGCAAGAGTACTGGAGTGGAGTGCCAATGCCTTCTCCTTGACAGTATTGAGGAGTACTGATTTTGGTAGTTTGAAAAATATCTCTTAACTGGGATTTGTTTGATATTTTTCTATGGTTAGATGGAAATGCTGATTATTTTAGAGTATGTAAACATAAACTAGTCAGCAATAACAAAGTCTGTGGTAACTGAGAGTCATAAAATGTCCAGGATTGGTTAAAGGGAAAGAGATTGGAACTACTTTAGAACTATATTCCCCAAAGCTACCAGGTTAATAAAATGGATTGAGAAGTATGGCTGTTTAAAATGCTAAGAGAAGATGTGGTACATATATACAATGTAATAGTGCTCCATTAAAAGGAATGAAATGATGCCATCTGTGACAACATAGACGGGCTATCCATAGATGGATGGCAAGTGCAGTAAATCAAACAAAGACAGATATCATATGATATAATTTATATGCAAAATCAAACAAAAATGATACCAATGAACTTACTTACAAAACAGAAACAGGCTCATAGACTTAGAGAATGAATTCATGGTTACCAGAAGGTAAAGGTGGGAGATACAGTGGGAGTTTTGGATTGACATGTACATTCTGCTATATTTAAAATAAAGTGCTTTTCCATGGGAAAACAAAAAGTAAAAAATAAATAAAATGCTAGGTCATTGGAGGAGGGAATGATGGGCATGCTTATAGGGATCTAGGGCCGTATAGAGATTGATTATCAGTTGAAGAGCACAAAGCCACCAGAGTATACAAGTGTTGAGTAGATATGGGCAACAAGGGATAGCATTGTTATTTCACAGTGGTTTTTGAAGAAGGTGTTTTGACAAAAACAGGGATATTCATCTGCAGAATCTATAGCCCTTTGAAAAGAAGGTCAGCAGCCAGACTCTTTCCTTGCTTCCTGGACTATACAACACTTCTGTCTCAGCAGGCAAAGGAAATGTAATTGGAAAATCAAGACAGAGATGTTACTTTAGGGCCTACACAAACAAAGAAGGAATTAGAAATGAATCTGAAATTCCACAGGCAGAAGGAGGCAAAGTTTGACTCAGGAAAGCCAGACTCAGTTTAAGGCCAGTCAGGTACATGGTATCAGTTCAGTTCAGTTCAGTCTCTCAGTCTTGTCTGACTCTTTGTAACCCCATGAATCACAGCACGCCAGGCCTCCCTATCCATCACCAACTCCCGGAGTTCAATCAGACTCACATTGAATCAGAGCTGCCATCCAGCCATTTCATCCTCTGTCATCCCCTTCTCCTCCTGCCTCCAATCCCTCCCAGCATCAGAGTCTTTTCCAGTGAGTCAACTCTTCACATGAGGTGGCCAAAGTACTGGAATTTCAGCTTCAGTATCATTCTCTCCAAAGAAATCCCAGGGCTGATCTCCTTTAGGATGGACTGGTTGGATCTCCTTGCAGTCCAAGAGGCTCTCAAGAGTCTTCTCCAACACCACGGTTTAAAAGCATCAATTCTTTGGCACTCAGCTTTTTCATAGTCCAACTCTCACATCCATACATGACCACTGGAAAAACCATAGCCTTGACTAGATGGACCTTTGTTGGCAAAGTAATGTCTCTGCTTTTGAATATGCCATCTAGGTTGGTCATAACTTTTCTTCCAAGGAGTAAGCGTCTTTTAATTTCATGGCTGCAGTCACCATCTGCAGTGATTTTGGAGCCCCCAAAGATAGAAGTCTGACACTGTTTCCACTGTTTCTCCATCTATTTCCCATGAAGTGATGGGACTGGATGCCATGATCTTCGTTTTCTGAATGTTGAGCTTTAAGCCAATTTTTTCACTCTCCACTTCCACTTTCATCAAGAGGCTTTTGAGTTCCTCTTCACTTTCTGCCATAAAGGTGGTGTCATCTGCATATCTGAGGTTCTTGGTATTTCACCTGGCAGTCTTGATTCCAGCTTGTGCTTCTTCCAGCCCAGCGTTTCTCATGATGTACTCTGCATAAAAGTTAAATAACCAGGGTAACAATATACAGCCTTGATGTACTCCTTTTCCTATTTGGAACCAGTCTGTTGTTCCAAGTCCAGTTATAACTGTGCTTCCTGACATGCATATAGGTTCCTCAAGAGGCCAGTCAGGTGGTTTGGTATTCCCATCTCTTTCAGAATTTTCCATAGTTATTGTGATACACACAGTCAAAGTCTTTGGCATAGTCAATAAAGCAGAAATAGGTGTTTTTCTGGAACTCCCTTGCTTTTTCTATGATCCAGCAGATGTTGGCAGTTTGGTCTCTGGTTCCTCTGCCTTTTCTAAAACCAGCTTGAACATCTGGGAGTTCACAGTTCACGTATTGCTGAAGTCTGGCTTGGAGAATTTTGAGCATTACTTTACTAGCATGTGAGATGAGTGCAATTGTGTGGTAGTTTGAGCATTCTTTGGCATTGCCTTTCTTTGGAATTAGAATGGAAACTGACCTTTTCCAGTCCTGTGGCCACCGCTGAGTTTTCCAAATTTGCTGGCATATTGAGTGCAGCACTTTCACAGCATCATCTTTCAGGGTTTGAAATAGCTCAACTGGAATTCCATCACCTCCACTAGCTCTGTTCGTAGTGATAATTTCTAAGGCCCACTTGACTTCACATTCTAGGATGTCTGGCTCTAGGTGAGTGATCACACCATTGTGATTATCCGGGTCATGAAGATCTCTTTTGTGCAATTCTTCTGTGTATTCTTGCCACCTCTTCTTGATATCTTCTGCTTCTGTTAGGTCCATACCATTTCTGTCTTTTATTAAACCCATTTTTGCATGAAATGTTCCCTTGGTACATGGTATACCAACCTCTAATATCCTGCTGGAGTGACTTTGAGGAGATATCCCATGTCCAAGGGCAAAGGGGAAGCCCCAGCAAGATGGTAGGAATGGCCAAACCACGTTTAAAATCACACCCCATATCCACCAAGGATGCTCAGGGGGCTCAAACATACCTTGTGTGCACCATGACCCAGAGACCCCACACAGACTGAGACAGAACTGTGTTTGGGTGTCTGCTGAGGAGGTTTGAGTCAGCAGTGGAGTGCTGCAGCGGCAGGGGCTCTGGTTGCAACAGACCTGGGTATGGCATAAGCCCTCTTGGAGGAGGTTTCCATTAATCCACTATAGAGCTGCTAGAACTTACAAAGGACTGGGGAAACAGACTCTGGGAGGGCACAGACAGAACTTTGTGCACACAAGGACCCAGGACAAAGGAGCAGTGACACCACAGAGACTGATCCAGACTTGTCTGTGAGTGTCCAAGAGTCTCTGGCTGAGGAGTAGATCGGTGGTGGCCTGCTGCAGGGCTGGGGGCTCTATGTGCAGTAGCGCATGCACTGGACCTTTCGAAAGAAAGTGAAAGTGAAGTGGCTCAGTCGTGTCCAACTCTTTGCAACCCCATGGACTGTAGCCTATCAGGCTCCTCCGTCCATGGGATTTTCCAGGCAAGAGTGCTGGAGTGGATTGCCATTTCCTTCTCCAGGGGACCTTCCCGACCCAGGAATCGAACGTGGGTCCTCGCTTTACTGTCTGAGCCACCAGAGAAGATCGCAACAAATTGTGGAAAATTCTTCAAAAGCTGGGAATACCAGATCACCTGACCTGCCTCCTGGGAAATCTGTATGCAGGTTAAGAAGCAACAGTTAGAACTGGACATGGAACAATGAACCAGTTCCAAATAGGAAAGGAGTACGTCAAGGCTGTATCTTGTCACCCTGCTTATTTAACTTATACACAGAGTACATCATGAGAAATGCTGGACTGGAAGAAACACAAGCTGGAATCAAGATTGCCAGGAAAATATAAATAACCTCAAATATGAAGATGATACCACACTTATGGCAGAAAGCAAAGAACTAAAGAGCCTCTTGATGAAAGTGAAAGAGGAGAGTGAAAAAGTTGGCTTAAAGCTTAACATTCAGAAAACTAAGATCATGGCATCTGGTCCCATCACTTCATGGGAAATAGATGGGGTAACAGTAGAAACAGTGACAGACTTTATTTTGGGGGCTCCAAAATCACTGCAGATGGTGACTGCAGCCATGAAATTAAAAAATGCTTGCTCCTTGGAAAAAAGCTATGACCAACTTAGATAGCATATTGAAAAGCAGATACATTACTTTGTCAGCAAATGCCCATCTAGTCAAGGCTATGGTTTTTCCAGTAGCCATGTATGGATGTGAGAGTTCGACTGTAAAGAAAACTGAGGGCTGAAGAATTGATGCTTTTGAACTGTGGTGCTGGAGAGGACTCAAGAGTCCCTTGGACAGCAAGGAGATCCAACCAGTCCATCCTAAAGGAGTTCAGTCCTGAATATTCATTGGAAGGACTGATGGTGAAGCTGAAACTCCAATACTTTGGCCACCTGATGCGAAGAAGTGACTCATTTGAAAAGACTCTGATGCTGGGAAGATTGAAGGTGGGAAGAGAAGTAGATGACAGAGGATGAGATGGTTGGATAACATCACCGGCTCAATGGATGTGAGTTTGAGTAAACTCCGGGAGTTGGTAATGGACAGGGAGGCCTGGTGTGCTGCCGTTCATGGGACCACAGAAAGTCAGACATGACTGAGCGACTGAACTGAACTGAATATCCTGCCAGCTAGGAGATTAAGTGATTAAGTGATTAAGTGATTCCCTCAGTGGAACAAATGGAACAAACTTCCCAGTCTATGGGCATGAGTACTTCAGGTATTCTGGGCAAGAGACAGTAATGTCCTATTCCTAAGAAGTTGCCTGGAGGATGGCTGCAGAATTAGTATGACCTATCCTTTGCCTGTACATTCTTTCTTTCTTTATTTTTATTTTTTTAATTTAAATTTATTCATTTTAATTGGAGGCTGATTACTTTACAATATTATATTGGTTTTGCCATACATCAACATGAATCTGCCCCGGGTGTACATGTGTTCCCCATCCTGAACCCCCCCTCCCTCCTCCCTCCCCATGCCATCCCTCTTGGTCATCCCAGTGCACCAGCCCCAAGCATCATGTACATTCTTATTTCATCTATCCCTTTCTAAGAGGTAGATTTGATTTGAGGTCTAAGAGGTAAAAGAAAAACCTTTAGTTTTCTTTTAAATATTGATGTGCCATCATTGTTCTCAGTCCAGACTTCTTATCAAGGCCTGGGGTAGGTTTGGATGCATGCACACAAATTTCTCAGTCTCTCTAACTAGCTGCCCACCAACTTGCACCCAATAATTTAGTCATTCTTCAGGTCCCGATGCATTTTATCAGCTTTTTGCTTTTTGTGCATGGCTTTCTTCTGACTGAAATGTGCACCTTGTTTTTCCCTCTTCCTAACTAATTTCATTGATGTCCCTACTTCCAATTTGTCTCTATTCAATCCATGTACTCGCGGAAGACAGCATAATTTTGTAAAAATAGATATCATGTCATAGATTCCCTTTGTAACTGATGATTTCCCATTACACTTAGAATAAAACCAAATTCTCAACAACGACCTTCAAAGCCCTGTAACTGGCAACCTCTCAACTCTCCAACTCGCCCCCACCCCCTGTTGCGTGCTCCCAGGCAGCCTTCAGACCCACCCCCCTGCCTGCAGCGCTCAGAGCACACCGGGTTGTTCTGGTAAATGCCTTTTCTACTTCTCTCAGCCTGGAATTTTTTCTTCTATATCTTTTCAGTTTTGTTTTCTTCCTGTTATTCATATCTTAGCGAAAAGTCACCTCCTCAGAGAGCCATTTCTTGGCCACTCTCTATAATGTTGCTTTCACAGCTGTTTTAGTGACTAAGTTATGTCCAACTTAGTGTGTCAGAGTGGAAAACAGTATCCTTAAGTCTCCCGCTTCCTCCCTTCACCTCCACCAGATAAGACGATTGCAACAGACACGTGAGACAGGCTGTGGCTGATGGTCCCTCACGGGGCAGGCTCTGGAGCGGAGGCTCCTGGGCTAGAGCATAGATAGACGGAAGAACATGGCCACCGGGGCAGGCTGTCTCCTTGACGGCAACACCCTCTAGAGCCTGCGGTGCAGAGCCTTTGTACCCGTCTTGATGTGGGAGGGCAGCTGTCCCCCATGAAGCCTGCTGGGTAAAGTCTTTCAAATTGCCTATAGTTGGGCTTAGAAGATCACATTTAGGATTTTGGCCTGGAGCTGGGCTCCTCAACCACGTAGGTGTTGGTTTTAGTTATTCTAGATTTTTCTGTTTGTTGATTATCTCATGCCACCCATTGGTATTAATTTCATGAAAGCTGGGACTATGTCTTAACATTCAGTCCTTTATCCCTAGGGTCTAGTTCAGTATCTGATGCCAGGTGATCCACTTAGGACTCAATTACTATTCACTGAAAAGGTAAGTATAGGTGTGTACATTCATAAGAAGTATTTGCTGTTTCAGTGTAAAAGTATCTAGGAAAGTAAAATCTACAAGAGTTGAGCAGTAGAGACACTTCTATTCCTCAATAGCTGAAATATATACATATGATAAAATATCTGGTTATTGTGATTATAGAATCTTTTGCGTATTACCAGAAGAAAAGGGGGAAATGGAGACTGCTGATATGGCATCAACTGCCACATGAGCACTGTGTTACAGACATTTTTCAGTCAGCTTTGCAGCTAGGTGAGGCTTGTGATTGCCATTTTGTATGTGAATGCATAACTAATGTGTACAGCTTTCAGTTAATCTGCTTAAAGATATCGTTTTTTCCCCTGAACCTTCTCTTTTTCCTCCCATAGGGTAGAACAGGAATTTGAAGGCTGTCAGCTTCCACTCTGCATTTAAAGACAATGTCCATGATGATAAAGAAGCCACAAGACAGAGAGACTGCGTCCCTGAGAACCTTGGGGAACTAAACTACCCTGCCAACTCTGCAACTACTATGTGAGATAAAAATAAAAATCTATCATATTTAAGCCACTCTGTTGTGGGGTGTCTTATATTACAGAAGTTTTTATATATATATATATATATATATATATATATATATAAAATTATATAATATACATGTGTGCATGCATGCTCAGTTGCTTTAGTCATGTCCAACTCTTTGTGACTCTATGGACTATACAGTCCACCATGGGATCCCATCTACCCATGGGATGCTCAGGCAAGAATTCTCCCCTTTCTGGGGCATGAATCACTCCTTTGTCCAGCTTATTCCACCTCAGTCACTCATCATGTCAACTGTCACAGTGTCTCAGTGCTCATGTTAAGGTTTTCATAATAATGGCACCAAAGTGCAAGGGTAGTGATGCTGGCAGTTTGGATGTGCTGAAGAGAAGTCAGAAAATGCTCCCTTGAAGAGATGAAAGTTCTCTATTAATATATAGAGAGAAAAATATCCTATGCTGAGTTGCAAAGGTCTATGTTAGGAACAAATCTTCTGTATGTGAAACTGTGTTAAAGAAAAAGAAATCTGTGCTGGTTGTGTGGTTGCACCTCAAACTGCAGAAGTTACAGCCACAGTGCATGAGAAGTGCTAAGATGGAAAAAAAATTAAACTTGTGAGTGGAAACATGAATGCAAATCAGAGTTTAGTAGTATCCACACTTTCAGGCATCCACCAGGTCTCTTGGAATGTATCCCTCACCAATTAGCGGGCGGGGGGTGGGGGGACTACTGCATATGCTATATGTGTATATATTGAATAGATAATAATTCTAAACAGATAATAGATAATTATTCTAAAACATTAAAATAAGAATTTCACTTATTGGATGTCTGAAATGAAAGCAGCTTTACTTTATCTTTGTGTCAAGAAACAAAAAGAAATACCTGGTTTGATTTGTATCTGCAGTGGAGACGAAGATCCTCTGTTTTCATCCCGTTATTTGTCTCAGCTCCAGTAAATACTTGCTGTAATAGGTTTTAACTCTTGTCTACCAAGACATAATTTGTAAGTTTTGGCTTTACTATTCATGGTAATAAAGTAGAGTGAAGTATTGATATTTATGTGCAAAGATAGCTGAAGTTAGAGGAATAAATTTCAAACTATGGAGTAAATGAAAATTCTATAATTATATTCTACTATAAGCCATGCTTTTTTCTCCCATTCATCTTCCCCCTCCCCAAGTTAACTCTTCAAAATTCATGTTTGTAGTCTGTAATGCACTAGCATCATAGCATATACTACAGAAAATTACAAAGTCTATATTGAATGTACCAGAGGTCATAAACTCATTTTAGTTATAAATAATTAAAAGATCATCAAAGTATTGACCAACTGGCATGTATTCAAAATTGGCTAATCAAAGAGATTTTGATCGCAGGAAACATGAGAGATATAATATCATTTAAATGCCCATCACCAGCTGCAAAGAGTTTTTGAGCTCTTAAAGAATACTTGATATTTTTCTAGAAATTTTCACAAATCTTCATTCTGCATATTTTTCTCATAATTTTAAATCAATGAAAATGTTACATTATATTTAAAAGGAAAAATTATTCTGGTCACACTTGTTATAGAGAAAAACTATGAAAATGTGAGTTTTTATCTTTTCAAGTACACTAGACACAGATATGTGCTAGGCAGCAAATAAACCGTCATAAGTTTTTTTTACCTTTTGCTTAAATCATTTTGAACTAAATTTAAATTCCTTCCACTGTTGTGTGATAAATAAAGAATGGGTTTTATGAAACTCTGAAAGACCTATTTATGTGTTCTCACAAAAATATAGGAAAACCTATAAGCAATGGATCAAAGATGTTGGCAATTGAGTGATTAAGAATTATAGCACTGGTAACTTTAGGGTAAATACTAAGAAATCAAACTATGAGCTTAATTTATACCATATCTGCTTTTATTCATTTACTTTAACCACAGACTTATAATCACTGATGCAAAAAGCCAGCCTTTCCTGAAAAATAGTCTGTGATAATGAAATGGAAGTATATATCATGGTCTCAGTGTATGTATGTGTGTGCATGTGTGGGGGTCTTGGGGAACAAAGTCAGGGCTCACATTTATTGTTCACTTACTATGTTCTAGTCATTGGTTTTCTCATTTATTCTTATTAAAACTTTGAAAATTCATATTCTTAAAGTTGTGCAGAGATTAAAATGGGTTATCCAAAAGTCACTGATGAGTTATTTAAAATTTTGTGTTTATGAGTTGACATTAAAATTAACTAACTATATTCGAAAATGCTGTTTCAAATCCTAAAAGATGATGCTGTGAAAGTGCTGCACTCAGTATGCCAGCAAATTTGGAAAACTCAGCAGTGGCCAAAGGGACTGGAGATGGTCAGTTTTCATTCCAATCCCAAAGAAAGGCAATGCCAAAGAATGTTCAGACTATCATACAATTGCATTCATTTCATACACTAGCAAAGTAATGCTCAAAATTCTCCAAGCCAGGCTCCAACAGTAGGCAAACCAAAATCTTCCAGATGTTCAAGTTGGATTTAGAAAAGGCAGAGGAACTAGAGATCAAATTGCCAACATCCACTGGATGATAGAAAAAGCAAGAGAGTTTCATCTTGCTTCTACTTCTGGTTCACTGACTACGCCAAAGTCTTTGACTGTGTGGATCATGACAAACTATGGAAAATTCTTCAAGAAATGGGAATACCAGACCACCTTACTTGTCTCCTGAGAAATCTGTATGCAGGTCAAGAAGCAACAGTTAGAACTGGACATGGAACAACAGATTGGTTCCAAATTGGGAAAGGAGTATGTCAAAGCTGTATATTGTTACTCTGCTTATTTAACTTGTATGCAGAGAGTTGGACTGTGAAGAAGGCTGAGCGCTGAAGAATTGATGCTTTTGAACTGTGGTGT
The DNA here is from genome assembly GCA_917880005.1 of Nanger dama. NCBI lineage: Eukaryota > Metazoa > Chordata > Mammalia > Artiodactyla > Bovidae > Nanger > Nanger dama. Next base: position 20,276,951 of record CAKJTW010000002.1, read on the forward strand.
TGGAGAAGACTCTTGAGAGTCCCTTGGACTGCAAGGAGATCCAACCAGTCCTGAAAGGAGATCAGGATCAGATCTCTGAAAGAGATCAGCCATGGGATTTCTTTGGAAGAAATGATGTCAAACCTGAAACTCCAGTACTTTGGCCGCCTCATGCAAAGAGTTGACTCATTGGAAAAGACTCTGATGCTGGGAGGGATTGAGGGCAGGAGGAGAAGGGGACGACAGAAGATGAGATGGCTGGATGGCATCACTGACTCGATGGACATGAGTCTGAGTGAACTCCGGGAGTTGGTGATGGACGCGGAGGCCTGGCGTGCTGCGATTCATGGGGTCGCAAAGAGTTGGACACGACTGAGCGACTGAACTGAACTGAACTGAACTGAGTACATCATGAGAAACCTTAGGCTAGATGAAGCACAAGGTCAAATCAAGATTACCGGGAGAAATATCAATAAGTTCAGATATGCAGATGACACCACTCTTATGGCAGAAAGTGAAGAGAGACTAAAGAGCCTCTTGATGAAAGTGAAAGAGAAGAGTGAAAAAGCTGGCTTAAAGCTCAACATTCAAAAAACAAAGGTCATGGCACTTGGTTCAATCACTTCATGGCAAACAGATAGAAAAACAATGGAAACAGTGACAGATTTTATTTCTTGGGCTCCAAAATCAATGCAGATAGTGACTGCAGCCATGAAATTAAAAGACACGTGCTCCTTGTTAGAAAATCTATAACCAACCTAGACAACATATTAAAAAGCAGAGACATTACTTTGCCAACAAAGGTCTGTAGAGTCAAAGCTATGGTTTTTCCAGTAGTTGTGTATGGATGTGCGAGTTGGACTATAAAGAAGGCTGAGCACTGAAGAACTGATGCTTTTGAACAGTGTAATTGGAAAAGACTGTTTAGGGTCCCTTGGACTCCAAGGAGATCAAACCAGTCAATCCTAAAAGAAATCATTCCTGAATATTCGTTGGAAGTACTGATGCTCAAGCTGAAACTTCAGTACTTTGGCCACCTGATGGAAGAACTGACTCACTGAAAAAGACCCTGATGTTGGGAAAGATTGAAGGTGGGAGGAGAAGGTGATGACAGTGGCTGAGATGGTTGGATGGCATCACCGACTTGATGGATATGAGTTTGAACAAGCTCTGAGAGTTGGTGATGGACAGGGAAGCCTGGTGTGTTGCAGCCCATGGGGTTGCAAAGAGTTGGACATGACTGAGTGACTGAACTGAACTGAACTGATTCTATAATATATGCATATCTTAGATTCAAATACGTTGCACTTATGACAGAGACATCATTTGCTTTATTTCAACTGTTCAAGGGAGATGAGTAAAGAATGAGGCCAACTTACAACACAAATCATATATTTGCAGTAACTGAAGGTAAAATTACCTCAAAGACAACTGTATAGATAAGGTAAAAACTTCAATTCACAAAGAAAAATGAGCTAGTAGAACTGGCTCTTCACATAAAACAATATGGGAATGCCATCTTCTCCCCCGCCAAAAAATTAGATGTAGTCCTAATACCTAGTATCAATTCAACATTGGTATGAATAAAAAAATGTGGTGGCATCATGCAAAAATTAATAAGTGTGTTATTTTAATATAAGATAGTTACAGACTTCTTTGAAAAGTGTTATTTTCATAGAGCCCAAATGAGTTATCAGAATATCTGGGGACAGAGACTTCTTAGACAAAGGGAACAGCAAATGCATGGAACCTCGAATGGACCATGCTTGGAGCATTCAAGGGAAAAACAGAAAGGTAAATGTAGGTGCTGCAGAGTAAGCAAGGGGAAAAAGTGCAGAAGATGAGGGAAGCTGTGCATTTGTGCTGGGTAAATGAGCATCAATCTAGAGGCAAGTGGGTGCTGAAATCTAAAGTGCCACTAACCAAGTCATGTTTCTTACAGAGATACTGGGCCAGCCTGAAGGAAACAGGAGCCCTTCTCTTTGCACAAAAGCATTTTCTGCTCCTAGGTCTGGGCTGACCCGTGAAGACAGCTTTTTCGCATTGGTCCACCTAGAGGGTGCTCCTTTTAAATCACACAAATGTGCTACATTAACTACCAAAGGCTCTGAGGGAAGAAGTAAAAGGGAGCATATCACTGTAGGATAGGATACAGCTTCAAAGAAACATGGAAGTTGTTGAATTTGTTTATGCTTTTTATAGAATTCAGTTCAGCTGCAAGAGCACCTCAAATAAGTGGTGAGAGTCAGCCAGAACTGGGCTGAGATCCTGATTTAGTTTTGTGCAAGTTGCAGTGATCTCGGGCAAGTGAATCCATTTCTCTCTGGCTTTGTTTCCTTGTAAATACAATGGGGAGGGCTTTCCAGGTAGCTCAGTGGTAAAGAATCTGCCTGCCAATGCAGAAGACCTGGGTTTAATCCCTGGGTTGGGAAGACCCCCTGGTGAAAGGAATGGCAACCCATTCCAGCATTTTTGCCTGGAGAATCCCATGGACAGAGGAGCATGGCAGGCTTTGGTTCATAGGGCTGCCAAGAATTGGACATGACTGAGCACATATACAATGGGGATGCTAGTACTTGCTTCACAGGCTTCTAGGGACCGAGGCATTTGTACAGTGCTTCATCAGTGCTTCCTCCACTGTAAGACCTTATTAAGTATGACCTATTCTTGTTACAATCATCAAGGCATCACATTTGATCCTGGGAAAATAAAGACTGAAACAGGCCAAAATAATAATATGATTAGGTGAACAATTTTCAACAAGTATTTAGTGAAAGTTTTCTCAAAGTCAAGCATTGCTTTAGGTTCTAGGGATACAACAATAAACTAAGCAGAAAGGTTCTTACCCACTTAGATCCTTCACTTCAGAATGAAGAGAAAAACAGATGAATAGCTATGCTATAGCTTGGGGATTGAATATGAAGGAAAAAGCAGGCAAAGCAATGAAGAAACATGAGACAGGCATAGATGTGGAATGACTATTTTACACAGAATTACCAGATAAGTGCTAGAAGTGACATATGTTCCATTTACATAGAGCTTTGAACTCAGGGCATGTTCCAGGCATCTATAAAAGCAGATGCAAAGGCCCTGAGGCAGGAACTTACTGGGTTTAGAAAGAGCAGAGAAGCTACTATGGCTAGCATCAATTAATTCTTGCTGGAAAAAGGAGCAGGCTACAATGTAAGGATGAAGGCCAGAATAGAGAAGCAGTATAAGAACCTTTAATTTCTTAATTTCTAACAATCTTCATAAGCAATCTAAAATGTTAATCACACTATTGATTAATCTGTGTCTGACTTTACTGTTGACCTTTCTTCTAAAATTTTTCTTTCTAGTCAGTCATCTAATGGTATGTTTTCATCCCTACAGGACTTGTTTCTTGCAAGACAGATTACATCATCAGAGACCACATTACTATCTTAAAAAATCACCTCCTCTTCAGTTAAGAAGAGGATTATGTGGACATAAATTTCTGAGTTTCTACTTGCATGTGTCCAGAAGTTCTAGAGAGTAGGAATTCATTAAACTCTAGGAAACTGTGATACTATCATATGTATATTTTAAAATTTAATTTCTAGAATTAAAAGTAGAGGTTTTTGTTTGTCTTGTGCTTTTATTCCTGATTAACCATATAATTTAAAAAATTGAATAAGTAAAAGTATTAAATGATGGTACTCTTCCCTAGATATTATCTTAATGTGATTAATGTGAAGTCACTCCGTCATGGCTGACTCTTTGTGACCCCATGGACTGTAGCCTACCAGGCTCCTCTGTCCATGGGATTTTCCAGGCAATAGTACTGGAGTGGATTGCCATTTCCTTCTCCAAGGGATCTTCCAAACCAAGGGATCGAACCCGGGTCATCTTATGTCTCTCAATTTCCTTCTCAAAACTCTCTCTGCTTTCACTGCTTTCTGGAAATATATTAACCTCCAAAAATAATAATTTGTCTGAAATGCAAAAACTATTGCCTTAAACTGTTATATAAAATAAAATTAAAGGCAATTTGTCATCCTCCAAAAGGCAAGCTTCATTACCTCCTAATAAATTTGGGAATGAACATTTCTGTCTGCTTCTAGTGTCTCTTAATCTCTGTCACTACTTCTTACACTCCCTTGTAGTTTTGTACAGATCATTCAGAGGCCATCCATCTCATTTGAATCTCTTACACAGAAACATAAACAAACATATTATCCTTCTACCGTGAAGTCATCTGAAAATCTAAGGGAAACATTCCACATTATTTCCATTGTAACATGATAATTAAGCTTACTTTGGATCATTACAGCAATAGAAAAAAATAGTTAAAACACATCTAGATCAACAAGAGTTCCCTGATGTCTGGGTAATTCAGTTCAGTCAGTCAGTCATGTCCAACTCTTTGTGACCCCATGGACTGCAACACACCAGGCTTCCCTGTCCTTCACCAATTCCCAGAACTAGCTCAAACTCATGTCCATTGAGTCAGTGATACCATCCAACCATCTCACCCTCTGTCATCTACTTCTCTTCCCACCTTCAACCTTTCCCAGCATCAGGGTCTTTTCCAGTGAGTCAGTTCTTCACATCAGGTGGCCAAAGTATTGGAGTTTCAGCTTCAGTATCAGTCCTTGCAATAAATATTCAGGACTGATTTCTTTTAAGATGGACTGGTTGGATTTTCTTGCAGTCCAAAGGACCCTCAAGAGTCTTCTCCAGTACGATAGTTCAAAAGAATCAATTCTTTAGAGCTCAGCTTTCTTTATGGCCCGCTGACATCCATACATGACTACTGGAAAAACCATGTCTTTGACTAGACAGACTTGCATCAGTAATGTCTCCGCTTTTTAATAAGCTGATGAGGTTGGTCATAACTTTTGTTCCAAGGAGCAAGCATCTTTTAATTTCAGGGCTGCAGTCACCATCTGCAGTGATTTTGCATCTCAAGAAAATAAAGTCTGTCACTGTTTCCATTGTTTCCCCATCTATTAGCCATGAGGTGATGGGACTAGAAGCCATGATCTTAGTTTTCTGAATGTTGAGCTTTAAGCCAGCATTTTCACTCCCTCTTTCACTTTCATCAAGAGATTCTTTAGTTCCTCTTCACTTTCTGCCATAAGGGTGGTGTCATCTGCATATCTGAGGTTATTGATATTTCTCCCAGCAATCTTGATTTGACCTTGTGCTTCATCCAGTCTGGCATTTCACATGCTGTCCTCTGCATATAAGTGACACCCTCTGCAGGGTGACAATATACAGCCTTGACATACTCCTTTCCCAGTTTGGAAGCAGTCTGCTGTTCCAGTTCTAACTGTTGCTTCTTGACCTGCATACAGGTTTCTCAGGAGGCAGGTCAGGTGTTCTGGCACTCCCATCTCTTTCAGAATTTTCCACAGTGTGTTGAGATCCACACATCAAAGGCTTTGGCATAGTCAATGAAGCAGAAATAGATATTTTTCTGGAACTCTCTTGCTTTTTCTATGATCCAATGGATGTTGGCAATTTGATCTCTGGTTCCTCTGTCTTTTCTAAATCCAAGTTGAACATCTGGAAGATCTCGGTTCACGTACTGTTGAAGCCTGGCTTGGAGAATTTTGAGCATTACTTTGCTAGTGTGTGAGATAAGTGCAATTGTGTTGTAGTTTCAACATTCTTTGGCACTGCCTTCTGTAGGGACTGTAGTGAAAACAGATCTTTTCCAGTCCTTTGGCCACTGCTGAGTTTTCCAAATTTGCTGGCATATTGAGTGCAATACTTTCACAGCATCATCTTTTAGGATTTCAAACAGCTCAACTGGAATTCCATTACTTCTACTAGCTTTGTTCGTAGTGATGCTTCCCAAGGCCCACCTGACTTTGGACTCCAGGATGTCTGGCTCTAGGTGAGTGATCACACCATCATGGTTATGTGGGTCATGAAGATCTTTTTGCCTAATTCTTTGTATTGTTGCCATCTCTTCTTCTTAATCTCTTCTGCTTCTGTTAGGTCCATACCATTTCTATCCTTTATTGTGCTCATCTTTGCATGAAATGTTCTCTTGGTCTCTGATTGATTGATATCTCTGGGTAATAGTAATTCTCCCCATCAGCTTGGTTCTTGCTCTAGCTCTCTAGATTTTCCTTTTGCACTTTCCCCCACATCCAGCTGGCTGTGCACATCCTGCCTTCCTTGTCCTTCAGCCTCTCTCCAACCTGGCAAATAGTGCTAATGTGCCTTGTAGTACCATCTGGGACAGTCATTAAACCATTAAATGATGGTCTCTCAGCTTCACACCCACCCTACTACACTTGGCAGGGATCAGGACTTTGCAAGGCACATTTCGGCTCTGCCAGTAGGGGCACGAAGTAAGATTAGGTGGCTAGTGTTGAGCGGAAGGGACTAGCTTCTTTCACTTTGATTCCTCTGCCTGTTTGCTTCTTGTTTCTGTTTACTTCCTGATTTCTTGTTCTTTCCAGGGTCTCTCAGCCATACAGCTTCTTCACTTAGCAATTTTGGTTCCTCACAGAAACAGCGGTTGGCAGTTATTTTAATACTTCCTGTTTGGTTGGCAGAATTCTAAGCTGGCTTCTAAATTTCCATCCCCTGATGTACACACACTTTCTCCCAGTTATTCAAGCAAACACTAATCTAGGTACCACTGTGAAAGGATTTTGCAAAAATAATTATGGTCCCAAATTGGTGGCCCTTAAAACAGAGAAACTATTGTTGGGCCTGGCTTAATCAGGTGAACCTTTCAAAGTGTGATTCGGCATGAAAGATCAGAAGCTGAAGAAGGAGCTAACAGAGTGGTATTTCTCTGTTGATGGTCTTGGAGATGAAGGGGGTCACTTGGCTAAAGAATAAAAGCAGTCCCAAGGAGCTGAGACTGTCTCACAGTTGACAGTAAGGCAACAGGAACCTCCATCCTGGGACTTCAAGAAATGGAATTCTAACAGCAATCAATAAACCCGAAAGGCAACCTGGAGCCTCAGATGAGATACAGCTTTGGCCTCACAGATTTCTGAGCAGATATTTTAATCCTAGAGAACTGTACAATAATACATGGGTGCTGGTTTAAGTGCTCATTTTGTGGTACTCTGTTACACAGCAATAGAAATGAATAAAATAATCCTATATATGTCCCTCATTGGGATTCTAGCACCAATTGGCAGTTGCCCTCTTCTAAGAGGCCTAGAGCTCTTCTTTGAGTTCAAGATACCAGCAGTAAGCAAGCAGTCTCCCTTGAGCAGAAAAGGGCTGACTCAGTATCCTTGACCTTTGGCAGTCCCTTCAGGACACTGGCTCTGCCCTTTAAGTCATTTATCTGTTTTCTTGAAGGATCATGTTTGCATCCCAGGAAGATCACCAGTCTGTTTCCCCTGTAGAATTCCAGAAATCTGATAGCCTTTCTTCATTTCATCTCATCTCTATCCCCTTCATTCCAGGCTGAAAGTGGTTTTGGTGATATAGCATTCTCAAAAACCATGGCTGTCCCATGATAGTCAGGGGATCTACACCATGAGACAGGAGGTTCTTCCGTAGATCTTTTCTGTATGATTCTGCCTCTATGCCTGACTTCTGCTCAGTTGCTTGACTGGATATGTGAGCCTCACTCTTAATCTCCTTGGCAGAACTATTTCCAGCCATACCCTTGGTCCTGTCTGCAGAGCACACCTTAGCATCTTTTATAATCTGGACAGGCTGAGGATTTTCCAAATCATCAGGTGCTTTTTTTGTTTGCTTCAAAGTTCCTTTCTCAATGTATCCTTTTCCTGTTGAATTTTACTTTAAGCGGCAAGGAGAAATCAGGCTGTGTCTTCAACACTTTGTTGGAAATTTACTCAGCTAAATACTCAAGTTCATTGCTTTTCAGTTCTGTATTTCACTCAACAGCAAAACACAGTTCAGCTACATTTTCTGCCACACTGTTATAAGGATCACCTTTCCTCCAGTTTCCAATACCAAGCTCTTCATTTCCTCCTGCGATCTCACCAGAAACAGTTCCAAAGCTCATATTTCCAGTAACATTATGTTCTTGACCATACATGTATTCTTTAACAGGATAGAAACTCTGTATGTTCCTCACTTTCTGAGCTCTCATCAGAATCATTTATAATATACATATTTCCACCAACTTCCTCTTTCAAGAATTGTTGACTTTTAAAATCATGCACCTCAACATTTTTCCAATCTTTACCCATTACCATATCTCAAAGCCATGTCTACATTTTTAGGTATTTGCTACAGCAGCAAATGCCCCACTTCTTGGTGCCAAAGTCTGTGAGACCTTCCTTTGGCTGTTGAAAAAAAAATTACCACAAACTTGGTGGCTTAAAACAATAAAAACTGGTTCTCTTACAGTTATGGAGGGCAGAAGTCTGAAATCAAGATGCTGAAATCAGGACCACGGTCCCTCTGAAGGCACCAGGGAAGAATCCGTCTTCTGTCTTCACGTGGCCTTCTTTCCTGTGTCCCTGTTCCCTCTACTTTTCTTATAATGACACCAGTAATTGGTTTTAGGACCTGTCTTAAATCTAATATGGTATTATCCTGGAAGTCTTAATTACATCTACAAGGACCCTATTTCCAAATAAGGCCAAGTTCACAAGTACCAGTGATTAGGCCTTGGACATAACTTATACAGGTGCATTATTAAACCTGCTGAAGTCTTCCAATAACCAGTAATCCAATAACCCCAAGGTGGGGTGTTTTTCTGGTTGTCAGTACCTCACAGATATTGACAATCATGGCTGAATTATTGTATCTATGTGTCTCTAAACAGAGAGAATACCTGGAAATGTGTACCTGTTTTTATCAGGGATTTCTTCTCATGCAACTTTTCCTTTTATCAATTTTGATCCCTACCACTTTGCTTTAATAAACCATAACTGAGTCTAACAGCTTTCTGAGTCCTGTGAGTTTTAGTGAACCATGTAGAATAAGCATTGTCTTGGGGACACCAAACATACCCCTCCTCACAGGGCTAAGAAGTACTTCCTCAAGACCCCTTCTTTAAGCTTGTAGATTTTAATAATGCCCACTTCTCCTATTCTCTCTGTCTGAGGGCTGGTAGGTACTTTGTGCTTTTGCTCCTTCTATATTACCATGTTGTTCTACTTTGATAGCTTCAGTTCTTCAACACTAACTAAAAATCTTTACATTCATTTCTTTCTGTTAAAAAAACAGTAACCACAAATGAACAACCAACCAACTGGAGTGTATTCTGTCTCCTGAGTGGATCTTGGCAAATACGTCATCTGTACTCATATTTCTCTCATTCTCTCTGCTTTTCCTTCCTCTGTGTGATGTGTATCTTCCAGCACAGGCCTCTTTGGTGGTCTCCATATCAACTTCCAACTACACTGGGCATCTCCCCTTGGTTTTCCATGAGAACCGGCATTTGTTTCATTGTCTCAATCACAAGTCAAAGGCTCCTCCTTTTTCTATCTCTATTGCATCATTCATTTTCCCATTATTTTGACCTCCTAATTTCTTTTGTCCATATTATTTCCTTCATTTCCTCTGGCATGAAAGATAGGTCTGTGTGAAAAGACAGTGAGTTAAAATAAGGCAGACATGGGTTCTAATCCTGACTCTCCTTATTTCAAAAGGAGATAGTGATTCTCTCTTTACAGCGTTATTCTGGGGAATAAAAAGTGAATGGGTTTGAAATGCCCAGATGAATTGACTCTTAATACACATCAGATACTTAGATAACTCCATTCTTTCCTCCCTTGCCACTCTGCTTAATTTGCTCAGGCTGCTACAACAAATACCAGTGAACAGTTGGCGTAAATAACAGAAATTTATTTCTCAGTGTTCCAGAGGCTGGGAAGTCCACGAGCAAGCTCCTACCGAGAACTCTCTTCCTGGCTTTCAGACAGTTACTTTCTTGCTTTATCCTCCCATGACACAGACAGAACATTTCTCTCATGTCTTCTCTTACAAGGGCTAATTTCATTCATGCAAGCTCTAACCTTAAGACTTTATTACCTCCCAAATATCCCATCTCCAAAATCATCATACTGGGTGATTCCAACATATGAATTTTGGGAGAGTATGTTCAGTCCCTAGCATCACTGCTCTCTTTTACCTAGATTATCACAGTTATTTCCTACTTGCTCTCATTTTTCTCCTATTGATTATTCCTACGGCCATTAAAGATACTTTTCAAGAGACTGGTTTATTATCTTTTTCTTCAATTTAAATTCCTTCAATTGCTTCTGACAGCCTACAGAAGAAAATCCAAACATATTAGCATAACAATCAGATCTTCTTGGCCTGAACCCAGGCCTATCCAGCCTTGCTATCTTTTGCTCTTCTCCATGGTCTCGAAGTTGTATCACAGTTTGGCTGATGCCGTTTGCTCAGCTCTCAGATGCTCTCCATATGCTGCCTGTTCCAGCTACCTCCCACCCCCACCTCCTACCCCTTGCTTAGAAAATCCTACTTTTCATTTAAGACTCAGCTCAAGCTGTTTTTGACAATGGAGTTTGGGGTGGTTTTCGTCCCTGAATCCAAACACCTACTCATCCTCCTCCTTGAAGTTCTGTATTAGAAAGTGAGAGAACAAGGAATTATAGCCAAATGGGGAAGTGTGATTATTGTGATTTCTGGGAAATTACCCTCCATTGTTCCACTATCCATCATCTCGGGTGGCTTGTGACATAGCACATAGCTTGAGTTTAGAATGAAAGGGGCGCCTGACTTCATTTCTAGACTCTAGAGTCTCTGAACCATCAAAGTAGTTGTCTGGATGAGAGTGGTCATGTTCCCATGCTGACCTCCCAGGAGCAGGAAGGAAGAGAAACAAAACAGAAGAAAGAATAGGAGATGAGTATGGTCTCATGCCTTTTATAACTCAGGAACTATTGCATTAGAGTGCAGGTTCCAGTGAATATTCTGGAATTTGATTAATAAGATTAATAACTCTTTTCTTTAAAAGCTGCTAAGGCATGGAGAAAGATGGAAGCTTGGGCATGATTTTTTTTTTTTTATTGCCCATGAGCACACACATATGCATGGGTAGAGGAAAAAATACAAAGGGGCAAAGAATCCCTCCCACAAAAATAGTCAATTATTACTTCTGAAAAAAAAAAAAAAGTTTGTTTCCCTGGTGCATCAAGAGTACCATACTCCAGGGTTCACACTTTTCCTTACTTGTTACACTTTTTTTCTAGCTGTGATCTTGCACCTGTCTGCTGTAAATTTTTCGTGGTTTTATCTCACTACTAGATTGAGAGATCATTTGTATAAGAATAAATAATTTTCTATTTTTCTAACTTTTATGATTCAAATTCTCTTGAAATAAAAGTTCAAGAACTATTTGTTGAATGCATAAACTGATTCTGATGCTTCAAGCAGGACTAGTTGAAATTACTCTCGTGTGTGTGTGTGTGTGTGTGTGTGTGTGTGTGTGTGTGTGTGTGCTTTTCCTTTTTCTTGCCAAGAGTAAAACAAACATTAAAACTTATTGTTTCCAGGTCACTTTGGGGCTAAATTTAAATGTTTCACATGTTCTTATTATATGTATTACTGGACCTCAGAATAGTCACTCTGAAATTATCCAGAAACTAGACTTTAACTCAGCTATCTAGAAGGCCTGATACTTTGGAAGGTAGGTACATTTTCTATAACCTAGGTATCATGCAGTCAAAGTTTATTATAGGTAATTTTTATAACTTCAAAGGATCAAGATTTCTGTATTCAGAAGTCTGCTCTTTCACATTCTAAGAGAAGGTTCTCGGTAATTTTGAGAGGTATATTTGATCACAACTGCTAAGTCCAGGAAGATGCTGCCACTTCTTTTATAAGAATTATGATTGAAGGGTTAGAGAATTATGGTTGAAGGGACTTGCTACAAGGTGTGAAGCAGTCCACTTTTCTGAACAAAGGGATACCGCAACACTGACTGATTTCTTGAGCAGGCAAGTATTCAACCTTTCAAGGCAAGCATGCCTGAGGAGGAACAGGGAGCAACAGGAAACCTTGTAGCTGAGGAAATATTTATATACAGCTGCGGAGAGTGGAAAGGAATTTAGATGAGAGTCAGTCTGAATGACTAAGCATACATTTGGGAAGATATGTGAGAGGTGGGATAGAGTGTGATGTGGGTGGTTTTGTTTAGAAAAGAGTAAGCTTCCTGAGCGCTGTGTCGAGGTATGCTGTTGATGTGATCTATGGAAAGGATCTACTCTTTATGTCTGTTTCTTTGTTGTTGTTTTTTTCCATTGTCCACTTATTTAAATCCTGATAATTTTCTCAGGCCCACTCTAATTACCTCTACTTTCCTGAAACTTTGCTATGATCTACCTAGGTGACAGCTGTCTAAGTACACTGGTTCAAGTCTGAAATGATTCATGTCACTTTTTTGTCCATTCTAGTTATTTATGTACAGGTTCCTCTATGAGACATGAACCTAACCACAACAACTAGGGAGGATAATTCAGTACAAGAGTTTTGGTTTTTAGTTCCTGATGCTTACATTATAATTTGTATTTCATAAGGTCTTAATTTTTGCCTTCCATTAATCCCTCATATGTATTTTCTGTAAGCGTTTTCAAATTCATCACGAATGAAGCTGGAGAAGAGGTGGGTGGGTGGGGGTGAAATAGCTGGCCTTACTAAAATGACATTATGATAATTACAAAACGACGATAAAAATAGCAAATGTCTTAAAAACAGCTTGTGCCAGACACTGTTTTAAGTGCTTTATTTAATTCTTATAAAAGGCCTGTGTGGTTAAGGGCAATTATCCTATCTGACACTTGAGAAGACTGAAACTTCGAGAGTTGGGTGGCTTCCAGGTCATACAAGTAGATGATGGCTGACCTCACATTTAAATCTGGGCCCAGGTGGCGCTAGTGGCAAAGAGCCTGCCTGCCAGTTCAGGAGACGAGAGAGAGGCTGCTTCAGTCATTGGGTCGGGAAGATGCCCTTGAGGAAGAAATGGCAACCCACTCCAGTATTCTTGCCTGGAAAATTCCATGGACACAGGAGCCTGGCGGGCTACAGTCCATGGGGTCGCAAAGAGTTGGACACGACTGAAGTGACTTAGCACACACAATATAGCTTCAAAGGAGAGCCCTGTAACATTCTGTTATGTGTTAGCACCACACTGCTGCTGTAACAAATTACCACAAGCTTTATGCCTAAAAAACCCCCACAAATTTATCATCTTACAGTTTGGAGGTCATAAGTCCAACATGAGTTGCACTGGGCTAAAATGAAGATGTTACCAGAGGTGTGCTTCTTGCCCGAGTTTCTAGGCCAGAATCTGTTCTCTTACCTTCTCTAGCTTCTTTCTAGAGATTTTCCCGCTGAGCGTTATCTTTCTCGGCATGTTATCTCTCGGATTCTGACTCTTTTGTCTCCTTCATCTCTATTTTGCAATTATACTGGAACTTTCCAGATAATCTAGGATAATGTTTTCTATTTTAGGTCATAAATTAGCATGCAGTCTAACACATGTATGGACTCCAGGGATTAGGACATTGATATCTTCATTGGGTAGATGGGCATTAGTCTGCCTACCACAACTACCCTGAGTCTTGTTATTGTTTAGTTGCTCAGTCTTGTCCAACTCTTTGCAGCCACATGGACTGTAGTCCACCAGGCTCCTCTGTCTAGGCAATAATATTGGAGTGGGTTGCCATTTCTTCCTCCAGGGGATCTCTCCAACCCTAGGATCAAACCTACGTCTCCTGCATTGCCAGGTGAATTCTTTAATACTGAGCCACCAGGGAAGCCCCCACCCTGAGTCTAGCACGGTTATAAAAAACACTTTTGAGTACTTCTGATGTATCAGGTGCTATTCAGCATTCTGGGATACAAAAAAGAGTCAGACATCATCTGTTCTTCCCACATGAAGTTTAGTCCAGTGTTTTAAGTGAAGCTACTCTCTCTCGCCACCAGAAGCTGTGGTCTTCGCTTTCCTGAAACTATCAGGCAATACCCACAGAAAAGCATACAGTCTGTTCATGTTTAATAGCATTTATTTCCATAATTATGACTAAGATCAGTCTGAGAAGGCTGTTCAGTTCAGTTCAGTTCAGTCACTCAGTCGTGTCTGCCTCTTTGTGACCCCATGGACTGCAGCACACCAGGCTTCCCTGTCCATCACCAACTCCTGGAGCCTGCTCAATTCATATCTGTTCAGTTGGTGATGGCCATCAAACCATCTCATCCTCTGTCGTCACCTTCTCCTCCTGCCTTCAATATTTCCCAGTATCAGGGTGTTTTCCAACGAGTCACTTCTTCCCACCAGGTGGCCAAAGTACTAGAGTTTCAGCTTCAGCATCAGTTCTCCCAGTGAATGTTCAGGACTGATTTCCTTTAGGATGGACTGGTTGGATTTCCTTGGTGTCCAAGGGACTGTTAAGAGTCTTCTCCAAAACCAGAGTTGAAAAGCATCAATTCTTCAGCGCTCAGCTTTCTTTGTAGTCCAACTCTCATACCCATATATGCTGCTGCTACTAAGTCACTCCAGTAGCGTCCAACTCTGTGTGACCTCATAGACGGCAGCCCATCAGGCTCTGCCGTCCCTGGGATTCTCCAGGCAAGAACACTGGAGTGGGCTGTCATTTCCTTCTCCAATGCATGAGAGTGAAAAGTGAAAGTGAAGTCACTCAGTCGTGTCCGACCCTCAGCGACCCCATGGACTGCAGCCTACCAGGCTCCTCCGTCCATGGGATTTTCCAGGCAAGAGTACTGGAGTGGGGGCCATTGCCTTCCCTGACCCATATATGAGTACTGAAAAAAACCAAAGCTTTTACTAGATGGACCTTTGTTGTAAAGTAGTGTCTCTGCTTTTTAATAAGCTCTCTGGGATGGTGATACTTTTCTTTCAAGGAGCAAGTGTCTTTTAATTTCATGGCTGCAGTCACCATCTGCAGTGATTTTGGAGCACAAAAGATAAAGTCTGTCACTGTTTCCATTGTTTCCTCATCTATTTTTCATGATGGGACCAGATGCCATAATCTTAGCTTTCCGAATGCTGAGTTTTAAGCCAACTTTTTCACTCTCCTCTTTCACTTTCATCAAGAGGCTCTTTAGTTCTTGTTCACATTCTGCCATAAAGGTGGTATCAATTGCATATCTGAGGATCTGAGGTTATTGATATTTCTCCCAGCAATCTTGATTCCAGCTTGTGCTTCATCCAGTCTGGCATTTCTTATGATGTATTCTGCATATAAGTTAAATAATCAGGGTGACAATATACAGCCTTGACATACTCCTTTTCCTATTTGGAACCAGTCTGTTATTCCATGTCCTGTTCTAACTCTGCTTTTTGACCTGCATACAGATTTCTCAGGTTGCAGGTCAGGTTGTCTAATATTCCCATCTCTTTCAGAATTTTCCAGTTTGTTGTGATCCACACAGTCAAAGGCTTTGGCATAGTCAATAAGGCAGAACTAGATGTTTTTCTGGAACTCGCTTGGTTTTTCTATGATCCAATAGATGTTGGCAATTTGATCTCTGGTTCCTCTGCCTTTTCTAAACTCAGCCTGAACATTTGGAAGTTCTCAGTTCATGTACCACTGAAGCCTGGCCTGGAGAATTTGGAGCATTATTTTTCCAGCATGTGAGATGAGTGCAATTGTGTGGTAGTTTGAGCATTCTTTGGCATTGCCTTTCTTTGAGACTAGAATGAAAACTGACCTTTTCCAGTCCTGTGGCCACTGCTGAGTTTGCCAAATTTGCTGGCATGTTGAGTGCAGCACTTTCACAGCATCATCTTTCAGGATTTGAAATAGCTCCACTGGAATTTCATCACCTTCACTAGTTTTGTTTGTACTTTATGGAAATCAAGCACATGTATCAATAGGTTGCCCTCAAAACTTTAACAAGTTTAGAGAATGAGCAGAAATCAATATCTTCAGTGAACTGCCATGTATTTTTAGCATTTTATGTTATGGTGTATTTCTTTATAGTACTTAGCACCAACAAAGAAGTAAGGCCATTAATATCCTGTCTGAAGATAACAGGATGGTCATGGAAAATTGCATCTCATAGAATATTTAATTCTGTCATAAAGCGGTACATATTCAAGCATCACAAGTAAGACATTTAGACCTTATATGGGTGATCTAGACCCAGAAATAGATTTCTGGCTAAGTTATTCACTCTTGTTGGAAGAAGATGTTGATTTAAATTATGGAGAATTTCTTTTTATACAGTCACCTGTTGAAGGACACTTAAGTTGTTTCCATTTCTTTGCTATTATAAATATTGCTGCTATGAACTCCTGAATGTGCAAACTCTTAGGTGTTTCCTAATAATCTCTTCCCTCATGGCTGTCCTGAAAGACTATTTAATAGCCTGCTAAACAGCTGTGCAGATCCATAAATCAATTTTCCTTGGTGAAAAGTTAATATAAGTGATGTATACAAATTACATCTCATTAAAAAAATATATTTGTAATCTTGGACAATTTCTCTTTCCCCTTTTGCACTGGATAGACAGAACTAGATTCACATTGATCTTCATGGAAGAAAGAATCATGAATAAGGCAAGCTTGGAAGCCACTTGTTGGAGACAGAAGAACTGCTGTACCAGCCTGGGTCCCCAAATAACATTATGGAATACAATCTGCTTACCCTCTTGAACTGTTACAGCATGGAAAAATCAACAGCTATGTATTTTAACTATTGTATTTTGAGGTGGTTTTGTTATAGCAGCTTAGATTTTATTTTAATAACATATTGAGTGAAAATTAAGTGGGAACTATTATTGCTCACTGCAAAATCTTGACTTCATTTCACCTAGCAATCTTGAAAGAAATGGACATTAACTGAACCCGTAAGATGCCAAAGATTGAGGATTAGGACCAGGAGAATCTGACCTCTGTCTGAATGTGTAAGGACCAGAATTTCTGAAAATGTATTTTTTTTTTTAAATGTCAAAAGGTGCTCTAAGAAATCTCTACAACAAAACTCAATGTGTGTTTTGTGAAAATAGAAGCATGACAAATTGAGTTGGGTTCTCTTTTATGAGCTGGATTTTCCTTTCAGAGAAGGATGGGAGAAACATCTTTAGAATTTAGTCTTTGTAGAATATTCCAAGGCAGATATAAAGGGAAGAGACCAATTCTATATGTATTTTTGAAAGGTATTTTTGTTTAAGTTGTACAACTGCACTCTAGAGGATCTCATATATGTTAGGTGTCACTGTTTATGAAGATCAGGTTGGTGCAGCATATGGGTTACTGAAAAGAATGCTAAGAAATACATAAAGACATTGCTTCTTAGGCTTTCATTTACCATTTATTTGCACATAGTTTGAACATGGTAAAGAAAAAAGATCTAAGAAATTTTCAAATAAGAAAAACAAATATGACTTTAAACAAATTTAGCTGATTCTCCTTTGTGGTGGTGTTGTTCAATCGTGTCTGACTTTTTGTGGCCTCGTGGATTGTAGCCTGCCAGACTCCTATTCCATGGGATTTCCCAGGCAGGAATACTGGAGTGGGTAGTGAATTCCTTCTCCATTTAAATTTAATTTTTCCTGATTAGACTGTATATTTCTTGAGGTCATGATATTAAGTATTACATCCTAAATATTTCTAAGAATTTCAGTCTTCTCCTTTTTCCCTGGGAAATGATATTATAAATATTAAATTCCTCATAAATTATTGGACAAATATACCAGGTAAATGCTTATTTTATGCCTTTTATATTAATAAAAACATCTCTGGGGAGAATTGATTTGTCAAAATGGTCTACATGAAAGCATCAAGGAAAAGTTCTTGGGGTATAGCCCTATTTTCTGAAATAAGTTCTTACTAGAGTTTATTATGCAAGTGCATGTTCAAATTGACAGCTTCGCTGTATTTTTTAAGATGTAGATTTCTTTCTGTGTGTAGGTGCTGTAAGTATTCTGGGAGCTGCTTTGCTAAAAATAAGCCATCTGTGTCAATAATGAGTGCTCAATGTACAATCTACTATCATTTGCACCTGCAAAGTTCAAGAAGGTAACTTTAGGTGAAATGAAAAACTCTTTTATGTAACTGAATGATATATCTTCCAAAGTCTTATTTATTAAGCCAGGTTGGTTCTTCTTAATGAGTTGCTGCCATCCAACTCATAAATACTTCACATAATAGGAATATCACAGGATGCAAAAATGAGATTACATAGAATCCTGGGATTTAATAATAATTTTATCTCCCTCAATCTACATCTTCTCTATAGGACTCTTCTTGGCCATGGGTTACCTACCTGTAATGTTTTGGCATTTATGTGGTAAGTTTGGAACCTCATGTCTTTTCTGATCCTCATTATCCCTTGCCACATGCAAACTATCCTTCCTCCCAACTTTCTGCCAACCTTACTAGCCAAGGATGAGATTAGCCATAATTCTCCTAATCTTATTAAGAGTCCTATCTACCTCAGTGGAATGACTGTATTAGTCTCAGGTCATGGATTCCATCTGAGAAAATAAAATGAAGATCATCATAGAAAATCTAACTGCATATCATTCTGAAAGTACAGGTAGGCCAAGAAAAAAGTGAACTTGCAAGATGATGCTTAGGAAGGGTATTTCTCTAGGGCCACATCCTTTCCACCCCACTAACTGTGCTGGTAAAAAAGAGAAAATGTAGAGACAGGAACAATCAGTTATGAACTCATTTCAAGTGCAACAATTATAAAATGCATTTTTTGATCATTATTTTTCATAGTAAGAACCTGATGGAGGTCTTCATGTTGAAATATACTGTGTTATGTCAGTAAGATACTTAAGACGTTCCTACTTAACCTTAACTAGTTTTTGGTAACTGAGTACAAGGAAAGTAATAAATTTTAGAAACTGCAGATGATTTAGGATGCTTGAAACAACAAAAAAATGCTTTCTCTCACAAATTCGGAGGCTAGAAGTCTATGATCCAGGTGTCAGTAAGCTTGGTTTCTTCTGGATGCTCAAACAGAGAATGTGTCCGGGAGATTCTCTCCTAGCTTCTCCTGGTGGTTGCTGGCAATCCTTGGTGTTGCTTGACTTGCAGCTGTATCACTACAATTTTTGCTTCCTTTTCATATGGTGTTCTGCCTGTGTGTGTCTGCATCTTTACTTACATAGCTTTTTTCTAAGGACATTAATCATTAGATTTAGTGCCCATCCTAATCCAGTATGACTTCACCTTAATTTGATTACTGCAAAGGTTTTAAATTAGATTACATTTGTAAGTATTGAGAGGTAGGGCTTCAACATATCTTTTAGGGGAACAGAATTCAACCAGTGCTTTTTTTTTTTTTTTAATTCCCCACTGCTCTTTAAATTGCTCACTAGTAGTTTTTCTAGAAACTCAGTTGCAGGAGTAAAGCCCAGCAGCTTCAACTATCAAACCTGGTAACATGAAGTTCTCCTGAGACAAACATGAACACGATGGCTTGGGTACTCTCTTAAAATGGGCAGGAGAGCAAAATACAAATCAATGCCACTGAGAATTACCCTGCCACTCCAATGGGACTGTATCTTGAGCAATTGCTTTGCACTGGCTTTGCCGCAGCTCAGAGAGGTAGTGCCTTCCTCTTAAGTCACGCAGCAAAGACAACAGAAAAAGCTCGTGTCCGGTGTTTCTTCTGCTTCTTGTTGACAGAACCAAATTATTTATGAGCATACCACCTTATCTTGGAGGATGGGAGCTGCTCAGAGTCCCCATCTACAAATCTGTTCCCATATGATGAATGAGGGCAGAATAGAATTACTTGGAATCAAGTGTCCCAATCAGTTCAGAGCAGAGAGGGTTAGAAGTGACAGGGGTGGAGGGATCACTTCACAGAAAGAAAATAGGAATGCCAAGGTTATCAGTTAAAAAAAAAAAGTCCAGAAACATTATGTCTAATTGCTTCCCATGCAGTAAAACATGGTCACTGATTAGGGAATCCAAGCAAGCAGTCTCTTTAGGGTCCAGATGGTCAGAGTTAAGGCTATTAGGTGTATTGCAACACCATCTGTATTTCTAAGAACACTGACACCAGATCCCAATGTCCAGGGGGAACCTGTGTGGATTTCTGCTTGTTCTAATTTCTGCAGTACCTGAAACATATTCATAGCCTTTCCATCTGCACCACATTCCAGAAGGCTGCCACGCACCATTTGACAATCTGCAGTGCCATGCTCTTTCCATGACCTCCATCTTTCCTACTGCATCATTTAACTCAAATACATGCAGCCACCGAAGCCTTCCAAATCAGTCACTCAGTGACCAAGGGCAGAGTTACCTATCACCCACAAGGGATTGAGTCATTGTATCATGAAGGCCATGGAAAAAGGGACATTTTTCAACAGATTCTCTGTTGTAGAAGATGAGTTCAAATGTAGGACACCACACAAATTCAGTGGTGCATAGGAGAGAAGTAAATTTTTGACAAGCAGCTTCATGTATCTTCAGAATCTTTAATAATAAGGAAATGAAAAGTTAAATGTTTATTGTCAAGTAGGCACTGTGGGATCACAGTTAAATAAACAAAGCCGTTTGCTCTGCTGGCATTACTCTCAGGAAAATAAGAAACAGGACAAAGTTCTCAAGTTATCGGGGCACAGTTTGGGGTTTTTCCTAACATTGAATTTTGAGTATGTCATAGATACAGTGACCCTGTCACTCTCTTTTCTTGGAACAAAAATGGGAATAAAATAGAGTAATATATCTCTGTTCTCAAGATGCTCTTTTGAGAAGAGGTTCTTGTGTCTCCATTATTTGCTTAATAATGATGATACAATAATAAACCACCATTTGTTAAATGTCTCCCTGCTCTAAACTACTTATACATAACACACACACACACACACACACACACACACACACACACACCCCAAACCCACGTGTCCCTTTGTTATATGTGGAAATTGAGGTCCAATACTCAGTAATTTCAGCCTTTAACCAAGTCTGCCAGACTCTGCAGGCTATTCTTCTTTCACTGCATGGTACTGACTCTCATGGAAGTATTTTAAATGCTGAAGAACTTGCTATATTTTAGACATCTATGCTTTTGTTAATACTATTTTCTGAATTAAAATACACTTATTGTGTTAGGCAGCTTTACTATAATAATGCTATATAACAAACAATCCCTAAATCTCAGTGGCTTACCATGGCAAAGATTTTGTTGTTGTTGTTTCTGTGTCTGTGGGTCAAGTGAATTTTGCCTGTTCCTGATTGGGCTTAATCAGGCTCAGTGAGTTCATGTGCAGGTCAGCTTGGATTTATTCCACATAGTCCATTGTAGAACAAATAGTTATTCAGAGCATGGTCTTCTTATTGCAATGGCAGGAACACAAGGATCCAAGTCAGAGTACACAGCAGCATTTAAAGTCTTTCTTATGTCACATTTGCTACTATGCCATTGGCAAAGGCAAGTCACATGGCCAAGTTCAACATCGTCAGATAAGGAGCATGACAGACAAGGAGAGGAAACATACTCTGTCTACATTAAAGCTAGGTATGCCTAAATATCTTGGCAAAGGGCATGTATATACATTTCTATAAAAGAAAGGTACACAGCAATCCAACCTATCACCAACACTCAATTGTCCAAAAACTTGTTTTCAAATAGATTTGGCAGAACCTCTGAAAATCAGTATAGGTGGGTTTTCATCTACTCTAACCAGAGAATTTTGTTTTTATCTGTTTTATATACTGGACTTCTGTAAATGTATATAAATTTACCTTGAACAAAGGGCAAATAAAATGATGCTTAGAAACCACTGGCTTAGTAATAGCTAACAAAAATCATGTACGTAACTTTGGGCAAGTCTATATTGTAATTAATTTACTAGTCTGGTTTAGGTAGATGAGAATAACCTGTGCTCATAAAAACAGATTTTATGGTAGGATGGATAAAAATCTGGTTTTGGTACTACCTAGCTGTGTGACTTTGATTAAGTTACTTGACTTACTTCTGTACATTTTTTTTTCTTTTTTAACAGTAAAATTGGAACAATACTGATAAAAATACCTACATCATGAGATTACTGTAAACAATAAGAGAAAGAAGGTATATAAAATGTTTAGGACAATGCCTGGTACTGCAAAGCATACAATTGATGATGCTTACAAGAGACCCTGGTGGACTTCCTGGTAGCTCAGACAGTAAAGCATCTGCCTACGATGCAGGAGACCAGGGTTCAATTCCTGGGTTGGGAAGATCTCCTGGAGAAGGAAATGGCATCCCACTCCAGTACTCTTGCCTGGAAAATCCCATTGACTGAGGAGCCTGGTAGGCTACAGTGCATGGGGTCCCAAAGATTCAGACACTACTGAGCGACTTCACTTTCACTTTCTTTCACAAGAAACCCACCAGTAACTAGAATTGTAGGGCAAAGCAGATGGCTAAATTTAATAAGATACTGGAAGCAAATAGTCAGGTGATGGCCTAATGATCATCAAATTCTATTCTTTCAAAAACATTTATACACATCTGAAAGCATAATATGTATTTTATATATATATATATATATATATATATATATGAATGTTAGGGTAGAAAATATTAAAACATGTACCTACTGCTCAGCATTGGGCCAAAAACTTAAATGTTACCAATACTTTTGCATCAGTCTGTGTACTCCTCCCTATCTCATCTTCCTGCTTTACATACATCTCCTAGTTATCACTTCTGTATGGTATAGAATAATGGTTAAGAATGCTGACTCTTAGTCTACATTAACCCCTTTTACCTCAGTTTCCAAATTATTATTTTGGGGATAATTGTTGATAACAGTGTCTATCTCATATAAGAATGATACTGGCGAACACATCTGTAGCATGTAGAACGAGGCCTTGCATATGGTAAGCACTGTGACAATCGTAATGTTAATCATTATTATCATCATTGTGATTAGTAACACACATTACTAAATAATATTCTGTTTTTGCTTGGTTTTGAGCTTTGATCATTATGTCTAGTTCTCTCTTATGACTGACTTTTTAACCTAAAATTATACCTTTAAGCATCACTGATATGCTGTTGTATAATTTTCCATTGAGTGAACATGCTATAATTGGTACATTTTCATGTTGATGAACATATATGTCGTTTTCATTTCATATTTCTATTATGAATGATGATGCTATGACTTATAAAAAAATCTATTGGTACATATATGCAAGAATTTTCTCAGATTGATACCTTGAATAAAATTGCCAGATGGTGGGGATTTTATATTCAGTCATCTAAGACAGGACAAAATTATTTCCAATGTGCTTTTATAAGTTTATATTTCAACCTCTGATCCTTGGCAGACTTATTTTGTGGCCAAAAAGTAGTACACAAACGATAATTTACTGTGATTTAATTTGTACTGCTGTCATCATAAGATCACATAATTTTATATTTGTATTGTCTCTTCATGTTTTCTCTTTTGTGATATGTCTACTACTGTTTTTTGCCATTTTCCCTGGGTTACTTTATGTTTTCTTAATGAGCTGTGCATTTCTCCTCTAGATACCATTTCATTATTGGTTACACATGTTGTTGTTATTTTCAGTCGCTAAGCCATATCCAACTCTTTGCGACCCTAAATGCATAAGTCATAAATATTATCTACAACATTGGGTTGATGTGCACTTTCTTCATGGTGCCTTTTTATAAACAGAATTTCTTAATTTTTAATACAGCGAAATTTATCATATTTCCTAAGTCCAGTAAATTTAAATCATTTCCTAACCACAAATCAGAAGTTGTTCTCATACAATTCTCATCAAAAATGTAATGCCTCACCTCTTATATTTAAGGACATAGCCATCTGGCATATATTTTTCTGTACGGTGTGTGGCCAAGGTGCAATTTAATTTTATCCAAATTGATAAAAGCATCACTTATTGAATTATCCCTTCATTTCCTCATGGTGTGCAAGGCTATTTCTGCCATGCCCTGTGTTTTCACGGATGTGTGCCTCTATTTTGGGGCTCTCTCTCTGTCTTTGTGTGTGAGTGTATGTGTGTGCATATTCCACCAGCCCGTCTCCAACAAAACTACACCTCCACCTCAACTGAAACTGCATTGTAACAAGACTGAATACATGGTAGAGCAGCAGGCCTGTCTTGCTCTTCATCTTGAGTAGTGTATTGGATCCTATCAGGCCTTTGCCATTCTATATAAATTTTAAAATCACCTTAGTATTCTGAAGTTTTACTACAATGGATGTAGGTGTGTTTCATTTTATTTATTGATATTTATTACTTCATTTTATTATTCTACTTGGGATTAATTTCATCTCTTGCCTTTGTAGACTGGTATTTTTCCTCAGATCTGAGAAAAATCACAGCTATTATCTCTTCAAATATAACTTATCTTTCATACTATCCATCTTTGCATCCTGAGACCTAGTAAAGTATACCTTATACTGTCTCATTCTGCTTTCCCCATTGTTCAGGTCATTAAAAAAAAATCTCTCATCTTCTTTCCTTTTCATGCATTAGTTTGTGTGTCTTCTTTTATTTTCCAATGTATTTTAATTCTCTCTTTTAGGTACTCATAGTGGTACCTAATCTGCTTTAACTCTTTATCTGATTCTCTGACTTTGATAATTTTTCATGAAAAATTTATTGATTTTTTACAATATGGCTTGCTATTTTTAGTAAGTTAGTTTAAAATAAAATCTCATTTTTATTTTTGCAATTCTTAGTTCATAGTTTATAAGCTATTTCTGATAATTTCAATAATTAAATGCTATGGGAGCATAACTGTTGCCTTTGCAGAATCTCATTTACTTCCTTATGTATTTCTTTGCATTTGTTATAATAAACTCAGGTTTCACTGACCATATTATGTATGAATTCTGGAAGCCTAAATTGAGAAGTTATCATCAAGAGATGACTTTGAAATATAAATTGGTATAAGCTCTTTGGGATCAATATGATGATTCTTATGTAGCTAAATATCTGAAAAGACTTGCATACCTCCTTCCATGTTTCCTTACAAGAAGCCGTATAGTGTTATGGGCAGTTGATGATCTTTTACGCCCTTTGGAGTTGCTGGTTCCAAATTTGGAAAGGAGTATGTCAAGGCTATATATTGTCACCCTGCTTATTAACTTATATGCAGAGGACATCATGTGAAATGCTGGGCTGGATGAAGCACAAGCACGAATCAATACTGCAAGGAGAATATCAATAACCTCAGATACGCAGAAGACACCACCCTTATGGCAGAAAGTGAAGAGGAACTAAAGAGCCCCTTGATGAAAGTGAAAGAGGAGAGTGCAAAAGCTGGCTTGAAACTCAACTTTTGGAAAACTAAGATCATGGCTTCCAGTCCCCTCACTTTATGGCTAATAGAGGGGAAACAATGGAAACAGTGACAGACTTTATTTTGGGGGCTCCAAAATCACTGCAGATGGTGACTGCAGCCCTGAAATTAAAAGACACTTGCTCTTTGGAACAAAAGCTATGACCAACCTTGTCAGCATATTAACAAGCAGAGACATTACTTTTACTGACAGAGGTCTGTCTAGTCAAAGATATGGTTTTTCCAGTAGTCATGTATGGATATAAGAGTTGGACTGTAAGGAAAGCTGTTCTTCAAAGAATTGATGCCTTTGAACTGTGGTGTTTGAGAAGACTCTTGAGAGTCCCTTGGACTGCAAGGAGATCCAACCAGTTAATCATAAAGGTAATCTGTCTTGAATATTCACTGGAAGGACTGATGCTGAAGCTGAAACTCCAATACTTTGGCCACCTGATGTGAAGAACTGACTCACTGGAAAAGACCCTGATGCTGGGAAAGACTGAAGGCAGGAGGAAAAGGGGATGACAGAGGATGAGATGGCATCACTGACTCGATGTACATGAGTTGGAACAAGCTCCGAGAGTTGGTGATGCACAGGGAAGCCTGATGTACTGTTTTTTAATATGCTGATGAGGGTTGGTCATAGCTTTTCTTCCAAGGAGCAAGCGTATTTTAATTACATGCCTGCAGTAACCATTTGCAGTGATTTTGGAGCCCAAGAGTTGGACACGACTGAGCAACTGAATTAAACTGACTGGAGCTGTTGGCCAAATGAAGAAATTTCAAGTTCCACACTTGTTGATTCCATTGGTCTTATGGTGGACAGATTTTAAGATGACCACCATGATCCCCACCTCCTGGTGTACATGTCCTTGTATAATTCCCTCTTCTTGAGTATGGGCATGATCTGTAACTTTTTCCAACCAACATAATATGGCAAAGGTGATTGTATGACATTCCTACCATTGTATTGCATTATATAATACTTCATTATGTTAGCTGACTTGTTCTAAAATTTTGCCCTCCTTGTTGACCTTGAAGAAAGAAGCTGTTCATGAGTCTCATAACGGCAAGAAAATGAGTTTTCCCAACCACCTTAGTGAACGTGGAAACAAACCCTCTCCAATAAGCCTCTAGAGAACCTGGACCTTGTTGATAGCTTGGTTGCAACCTTGCAGAGGACTCAGCTAATCTAAGACTCTCAATCCACAGAAACAGTGAGATAGTAAATATATTTTGCTCTAAGTCATTAAGTTTGTGGTAGTACGTTATGCAGCACAAAAAAAGGAACACAGTCTGATAGTACAATTTTCCTTCAGAGAAAGATGACCTTTTGATGCCTTACGTTTCAGGGCTCCCTGCACTTATTTCTATAGTCTTTTTTTTTTTTTTTTAATCACCTCTCAAAGTGGTAGGAGGTACTAGTGTTTACAATGGAGAATCTGAGAGGTGTCTAGAAATTTTCATTTACTGCATACCTCAAAGTGTACTGAAGTTTTATCAAGGACCTAGTTGTCTAACGGAACGATGATCTTTCAGGGTCTAGTCTGCCTTACTTTTTAAAGCTAAAGTCCTTATGTTCAATTCTTATCACCCAAGTGGGGGAAAAAAAAAGAGATGTGTTTTATGATTGATGCACAGAGTCTAAAGTGCATATCACTTTTTGTAAGAAGAAAAGATTTCTCTTGGAAGGATACAGTTTTTAGATGGGAGAAAAGTGTGTGTTGAATTATATCGATCTTACGGTTATAATATATTGACTTTATACTGATTCACTATCCAATGAGAGAAATGGAAAGGAGAAAGGAGAAGGACATGAATTAAATTTTTAGCATCGCAGAAGTAACATCTAACTAGACACTATTTGGAAAGAACTAAAAAGATGTGTCCAGAATGACTGTCAAAACAATTCAACTCTTCACAGAGTCTTTGCATTTTTCTTGTTTGGACCAATGAACAGAGAGGAAAAACAAACAAAATCTGATCGATTTTCTTTTCCCTCTTCTGCCTATCAGAAGATAATGCCCACCTACTCCAGTAAGGCAAGACTTTATAACCAAATCAAATGAATGATTCTTTAAGTTTGTCTACTGTCTATACAGATTTCACCTATCATCACTCCTTTAAAATCCATCCATGAATCTCAACTTAATTTATCAGTTTTGTTTCAGTTGGTATTCTCTATGAAAGTAATACTAGTATGATTGCTATTAAAATCATCAAAATTTTCTCTTCAGTTATGTTAATATCATTCAGTGGTTTCTTTCTATGTGCCAAAAACTGTCAACTGATTTACATAAGCTGTCCCCAGTTAGGTTTCAAAATAGGCCTCATCGAAATTACTCATATTATTTTGAAGAAAATTATTAAAATACTCATAGTAACATATGTTTTCCAAGTCAAAAGTACAGAAGATAAGTAATAAATAGCAGGCCTATTCATCACTCCTCCTTATTATCAATATTTCACTCCACAGTGGTAAACTATTTTTGACAGTTTTATCTGACACTTAACTCTATATTTTAAAATAACTTGCTTAACAGTCTATTTATTGCCTTTAAGACTTTTATACATTATACTCTGACTTCCTTTTGTGGTGAAGGTTGCTTTTTCCCTTACAATCAGAAATAAGGCAAGGATGTCCCTCATTAGCACTCCTATTCAGCACTGTACTAGAATGCAACAACATAAGGAAAGGAAACAAAGTGTATACAGATTCAGTTCAGTTCAGTTCAATCACTCAGTTGTGTCCGACTCCTTGCGACCCCATGAACTGCAGCACGCCAGGCCTCCCCTGTCCATCACCAACTCCCGGAGTCCATTCAAATCCATGTCCATTGTTTCAGTGATGTCATCCAACCACCTCATCCTCTGTCATCCCCTTCTCCTTCTGCCCTCAATCTTTCCCAACATCAGGGTCTTTTCAAATGAGTCAGCTCTCCGCATCAGGTACCCAGAGTATTGGAGTTTCAACTTCAACATTAGTCCCTCAAACGAACATCCAGGACTGGTCTCCTTTAAGATGTACTGGTTGGATCTCCTTGCAGTCCAAGGGACTCTCAAGAATCTTCTTCAACATCACAGTTCAGAAGTATGAGTTCTTCGGTGCTCACCTTTCTTTAGAGTCCATCTCTTACATCCATACACGACTACTGGAAAAACCATAGCCTTGACTTCAGTTCAGTCACTCAGTCATGTCCAACTCTTTGTGACCCCATGAATCACAGCACACCGGGCCTCCCTGTCCATCACTAACTCCTGGAGTTAACTCAAACTCACGTCCATTGAGTCGGTGATGCCATCCAGCCATCTCATCCTCTGTCGTCCCCTTCTCTTCCTGCCCCCAATCCCTCCCAGCATCAGAGTCTTTTCCAATGAGTCAGCTCTTCACATGAGGTGGCCAAAGCATTGGAGTTTCAGCTTTAGCATCAGTCCTTCCAATGAACACCTAGGACTGATTTCCTTTAGAATGGACTGGTTGGATCTTCTTGCAGTCCAAGGGACTCTCAGGAGTCTTCTCCAACACCACAGTTCAAAAGCATCAATTCTTTGGTGCTCAGCTTTCTTCACACTTCAACTCTCACATCCATATGTGACCACTGGAAAAACCATAGCCTTGACTAGATGGATCTTTGTTGGCAAAATAATGTCTCTGCTTTTTAATATGCTGTCTAGGTTGGTCATAACTTTCCTTTCAAGGAGTAAGTGTCTTTTAATTTCATGGCTTCAATCACCATCTGCAGTGATTTTGGAGCCCCCAAAATAAAATCTGACACTGTTTCCCCATCGATTTCCCATGAAGTGATGGGGCCAGATGCCATGATCTTAGTTTTCTGAATGTTGAGCTTTAAACCAACTTTTTCACTCTCCTCTTTCACTTTCATCAAGAGGCTCTTTAGTTCTTCACTTTCTGCCATAAGGGTGGTGTCATCTGCATATATGAGGTTATTGATATTTCTCCTGGCAATCTGGATTCCAGCTTGTGCTTCTTCCAGCCCAGTGTTTCTCATGATATACTCTGCATATAAGTTAAATAAGCAGGTTGACAATATACAGCCTTGACGTACTCCTTTTCCTATTTGGAACCAGTCTGTTGTTCCACGTCCAGTTCTAACTGTTGCTTCCTGACCTGCATACAGATTTCTCAAGAGGCAGGTCAGGTGTCTGGTATTCCTTATGGCCAAATTCAGAGTTAAATTGAAGAAAATGGGGAAAACCACTAGACAATTCCAGGAATGACCTAAATCAAATCCTTTATGACTATACAGTGAAAATAAGAAATAGATTTAAGTGACTAGATATGATAGATAGAGTGCCTGATGAACTGTGGACGGAGGTTCGTGACATTGTATAGGAGACAGGGAGCAAGATCATTCCCAAGAAAAAGAAATGCAAAAACCCAAAATGACTGTCTGAGGAGGGCTTACAAATAGCTGTGAAAAGAAGAGAAGCGAAAGGCAAAGGAGAAAAGGAATGATATACCCATTTAGGCAAAGGAGAAAAGGGAAAGATATACCCATTTGAATGCACAGTTCCAAAGAACAGTAAGGAGAGATAAAGTCTTCCTCATTGATCAATGCAAAGAAATAGAGGAAACAATAGAATGGGAAAGGTTAGAGATCTCTTCAAGAAAATTAGAGATATCAAGGGAACATTTCTTGTAAAGAGGGGCCTGATAAAGGACAGAAATGGTATGGACCTAATAGATGCAGAAGATATTAAGAAGAGGTGGCAAGAATACACAGAAGAACTGTACAAAAAGATCTTCATGACCCAGATAATCATGATGGTGTAATCACTCTCCTATAGCCAGACATCCTGGAATGTGAAGTCAGAATGGCCTTAGAAAGCATCACTATGAACAAAGCTAGTGGAGTGATGGAATTCCAGTTGAGCTATTTCAAACTGTAAAAGATGATGCTGCATTCAATACACCAGCAAATTTGGAAAACTCAGCAGTGGCCCCAGGACTGGAAAAGGTCAATTTTCATTCCAATCCCAAAGAAAGGCAATGCTAAAGAATGCTCAAACTACCACACAATTGCACTCATCTCACAAGCTAATGAAGTAATGCTTAAAATTCTCCAAGCTAGGCTTCAGCAATATGTGAACCGTGAACCTCCAGATGTTCAAGCTAGGTTTAGAAAAGGCAGAGGAACCAGAGATCAAATTGCCAATATCTATTTGATCATAGAAAAAGTAAGAGACTTCCAGAAAAACATCTACTTCTGTTTTTTCTGACTATGCCAAAGCCTTTGACTGTGTGGGTCACAATACAGACTGTGAAGGCAGAAATAAAATTGCATTTGTTTGGTAATGACATAATTATATACATACAAATCTCATAGCTGACCAAAAAAACAAAGTCTTTGAAACTAATAATGTATTATAGAAAGTTTGTAGAATACAAATATACAAAAGTCAACTGCTATCCAATATGCTAATAACAAAAATTGGAATCTGGAATTTAAAATATAATAGCATTCACAGTAGCATTATAAAGTGAAATAGTTAGACATAAGTCTAACAAAATATTGCTAAGAACGGTATTTGAGAAAAAAACTATAAATCGTTGATGAAAGAAATCAAAGAAGATCAAAACAAATGGAGAGATGTTCCATGTTCATGAGTAAGAGGATGCAATATTGTTGAGATATCTATTCTCAACTTGATTTATAGATTCAGTGCAATCCCAATCAAAATGTCAATGTGTTATTTCAAATATAACACATTGATTATAAAATTTATTTGAAAAGATAAAAGATCCTGGATAGCCAGCATAATACTTAAGAACAAAATTGGAGGACTGATATCACTGAATTTAAAGACTTACTTTAGAGCTATAGTAATCAGGACAGTGGGCTTCCCTGGTGGCTCAGGGAAGTAAAGCATCTGCCTCCAGTGCAGATAATGTGGGTTTGATCCCTGGGTCGGGAAGATCCCCTGGAGAAGGAAATGGCAACCCGTTCCAGTATTCTTGCCTGGAAAATACCACGGACAGAGGAGCCTGGAGGAGTCCATCAGGGTCGCAAAGAGTTGGACACAACTTAGTGATAAACAACAATCAAAACAGCATGTCACTGGAGAACAATGAACAAATAGATCAGAAGAAGAGAAAAAGGGACTAGAAATAGACCTGAACAAATATAGTCAACTGATCTCTGACATAGGAATGAAGCAACTAGATGAAGAAAGAACAACTCTTTTCAACAAATGAGCCAGAATAATTGGATATCCACATTAAAGAAAAGAGAAAGAATCTAGACAGGCTTTAAACTTTAACAAAAATTAAATCCAAAAGGATCAGGAACCTAAATGGAAAACAAAAACTATGAAGCAAAAACAAAAGGAGAAAATTTAGGTTTACTTGAGTTTTTAGATACAACACTATAAGTATAGTCCTTGAAGAAAAAAAAAAATTATGTATGTTAGACTGTATTAAAATTAAAAAGTTCTGCTCTATAAAAGGCACCATTCAGAAAAATAAACTATGAGCAACAGATTGAGAAAAAATATTTGCAAAACACATACCTGATAAAGGACTTACCTCTAAAATAATAATAATAAAAAAATCCTAAAACTCAACAATAAGAAAACAAACGATCCAATTTAAGAATGGGGAAAAGATGTGAGGAGATATCTCGCTGAAGAAGATATACAGATAGCAACTAAGCATATGAAGACATTCAGCATCATTTCATAAGGGATCTGCAAATTAAAGCAGCAATTGGATATGACTATTCACGTATCAACATGGTTAAAATTCAAAATATCAAAATAGCCAGTGCTGGTAAGGACGCAGAGTAACAGGAGGTCTCACACATTGCTGATAGGAATGTAAATTGTCCAGCCACTCTGGAAAACAGTTTGGCAGTTTCTTTCAAATCTAAACATAGTTTTAACATATTACACAGCAATCATTCTCTTAGGTATTTATCCTTGAGTTGAAAGCTTATGTCTATGTAAGAATTTGTACGTAAATGTTTATAGCCGCTTTACTCACAATTACCTCAAATGAGAAGCAACCAAAATGAATGAAAAATCTATGGTATATGCCTACAATGAAATACTAATTGATGATAAAAAATAAATGAGTGAGCTATTAAGCAATAAAACGGCATGGAGAAAGCTTAAATGCATATTGCTGCGTGAAAGAAGCCAATCTGAACAGGCTGACTGTTGTATAATCCCAACTATCTGACATTCTAAAAGAGAAAGATATAAAGGCAATATACATAGAAGTGATCGTCAGAGGTTTGGGTGATAGGGGAAGAGATACATAAGTGAAATATAGCGGGAATTTTAGCATAAGAAAACCATTCTTATGATATTGGAATGGCAGATACTTGACATTACACATTTTACCCTCTTGCTTCACCCACAGGACTGTCTAACACAATGCGTAAACTTTAAACTATAGACTTCAGCTAGTAATGATCATCAATACTGGGCCATTAATTGTAACACATATACTAAAGTAATATATGAATAATAGAGGAAACTGTATGTGTGTGTGACAGATTCTTGAGAATTCTGTACTATAAGCTCATTTTTTTGTCAATGTAAAGTGAAAATATTAGTTGCTCAGTGTGTCAGTCTTTGTGACCCTGTGGAATGTAGCCCACTGGGCTCCTCTGTCCGTGGAATTCTCTAGGCAAGAATACTGGAGTGGGTATCTATTCCCTTCTCCAGAGGATCTTACCAACCCTGGGATTGAACACCTGTTCTTAATATAAAGTCTATTAATTAAAAGAGCTTACATGCTATATCCTGACTGCCTACCATGAATACAATTGCTTTCATTTTCTAATACTACTTTTCCTTATCTCTCTGTATATTTCTTCTTAATTTTTGTTGAATAATCGCTCAATGAAGAGAGGATTATAGTGATATAAATAATGTTAACAACTGAGCAATGCAGAATATTATGATTACACGTTGTTTCTTGTACATTTATTCTCTTTTTCCTACAGTTTTAATTGTGCTCCAACAAGAACTTAAAACACCTCTGATTATAATCAAATACCTGAGTTAATCAGTTCACTTGAATTCATAATTTTTAAAATCCGTATTTCTTGAAGCCCTGTGCCTCTTGCTCCAATCTGGGTTGATTTATTTCTAGGCGTTCTACTCAGTTGTTTTTTCCTTGTATGTTCCTTTATTATCCTCAAACTAGTATTTCTTGACTCCTTTCTGGGTCCCCTATTTTCTGAATCTCAAATCTTTCTCACTGTGATTTTGCACTGTATCAACTAAAACTGAAATTATATTTCCCAGAATGTCCCACTTGATGTGGTTCTCTGTTGGCACTGATTGCACGAGTCATTTTGCTCAAAGTTTGGAAGATGGAAGGGAAGCAGGAGATATATTTCTCACACTTGGAAGGTTGATGCAAGACACTAGTTATGCTCAGTAGGAGAAGGAATCTAATAATTGAATTGTCCCTTAAATTGACTTTTTCCCTCTCCCCTTATTTCTAGCACCTTCCCTCACTTACATTTTCAGTGCCACAGGGTCACTCTATGCCCTAAATTTGTTTTCAGCTTCTCTATGGTTTTGTAAATCAACTTTCTTCTCAGTAGCTTCCTCTATTTAAGCACCATAAGGGCATAATTTTGCCTTTTTAATTCATTGCTTATAGTAGGTGCTCAATAAATATTTGTGTGCTCAGCTGCTCAGTCATGTCCAGCTCTTTGCGACCCCATGGACTGTAGCCTGCTAGGCTCTTCTCTGTTCATAGGATTTCCCAGGCAAGAATACTGGAGTGGGTTACCATTTCCTATTCTAGGGAATATTCTTAACCCAAGGCCAGAACCTGCATCTCTTGTGTCTCCTGCATTAGCCGGCAGATTCTTTACCATTGCTGCTAAGTCACTTCAGTCGTGTCCGACTCTGTGTGACGCCATAGATGGCAGCCCACCAGACTCCCCCATCCCTGGGATTCTCCAGGCAAGAACTTTGGAATGGGTTGTCATACCACTGCACCACCTGGCAATAAATGTTATATTTTGTAAATGATAAATGTAAGTACGTAGTTTCAGTTTCCATCACTCTGCTAAGTGAGTTCCTATTTCCATCATCTAAATTTTTATTATCAACTTTTTTCTATTTTCTCTTCTCCCACTCTATTTGATTATGAGGGCAGTGCCCTTTATTTTTACTTATACTCTTTTATATTAACAGGGTTTTAGGACCGAGTGGGATAAATGTGCATTTTCATTTTGCTATGCTTATGTGAATATCAAGAATTATTTTTCAACTATATTAATATTTAAAAAAATGTTTTTGTTCTCACTCTTTCTTGAATTCTCCTAGTAAAACCGTGAAGCCTAGAGATGGGAACAGCTGTACTTTGTTTTGAGAATTGTGTGGCTTCTCCAGCTTCTGCGCTCATCCATTATGCTATCATGTTTAGTATTGCTTTTTAAAATCAGCAGCAGCAGTTATCCACCAGTTATAATTTTTCCATGAGGTAAGTACACTACACTTCAGGAACTCTTGGCCTTTCTCTTTTCCCTGAACTTTAAATAAATTATGACACACTTATTTTACAGCCGAATTAGGTGCCAGGAAAGATAGAAAAATCTATCTTCCACTTCTCGGACAAAGGCTGGTCATCCCAGCGGTATTTGTGTAATGACTCACTAATTATTGATCAAGGGCCTAGAAATTTTACATTTTGACAATTTGGGAGTAATTCGTGATAACAAAAGCAATAGTAGGAAGAGTGTTATTCTGTACATGTATTGCTAAATACAGCTGTCAAACCTAGGTGCCAAGATGTATAAATGTAAAGAATTGTGCCATTACACCTAGTGCTTCCTGAAGTAAAATAACTCAGTTGCATAGCACTGAATAGCTTAATGGTCTTTAGTTTATTTTCTCTTGAATCTTTACAAATCTGAAAATTATAAAAGCTTATGTATTCAGGACTATACTCTGTATCTGTTATTAGTGCCAAGAGAGATGGCTTTCCTCTAAAATTCACTTTTCAGTTTGTTAAGCATTTCACCAGAGCTATAAGACTGCTATCCACCTGTCAAAAATAAAATTTTATAGCTTGACATCTTTGGATAAGCTACCTTTGATGACAAGAGGATTGCCAAGTGTCTCCCTCCTCTACAAACAGTAATGGCATTACTGTTCTAAGCTGAGATTAAAAAAAAAAAAAAAAAAACTGCATTATTGCAGTTTGAAATCTAAGTATTCTGTTGAATTCAATGAAGTATTAAACAAAAACATAACCTGGTGTGGCAGAAAGCACCTGCCTTCCGAGTTATACCCAGGAGTGAAAAATACAAATGTTTAGCAATTTTAGATGGCACAATCCATAGAATCAGAAATGGCTAAAAATCTAATGACCTCTGCTGTACTGGGCATTATTTAGTCAATTCTAGCTGGATAGAAAGTCCCCTGGGTCCTGGAAAAGGGTTCGGGGCATACAGGGGACTCAAGGCAGTGACTATTTACCAATCGTTACAGAGATATTTCAGTATTTTAACCACTAGTGTTGATGTACTACTGCCTCTGGCCTGAGTCATACTAAATTTGAATTTCTCTCACAGCAGTTTCCTAGAACATGACCCAAGGACAGGTCTTTAACCTCTGTGAGCTTAGTTTCTTCATCTGTTTTAACAGGCTACTTTGACCGGGCTGTAGCTCACATGTGTCACTTTGAAACACTTGACCAGATTTTATAGGTGTGTCTTAGTTGAACAAAGACTCCCCTAAACCTGTGCTCTCTGGAAAGAATGACTCTGTGGTAGAAGTTAAAACTTACAGAACCAGACCATTACAGGAGCAGCAACTCTGCTCTGAGCAGGATGCTGTTGCTGGCGTAACTAAGACCTCACTTCTACAATTATCGGTTCCAGAGTCTCACTGCCATTGCTAAGTTTGAGAAGGCTTGCTGTCAAATTTTTCCGCCATTGGTAAAGTTATTATGAAATGTTACATTTACTGTAATCTACACCTGAAAATGGATGTCTTACCTTTTGTTCTAAATAACCCAGTTCTGAATTAAATTCAAATCTTACATCAGTGCTTCTGCTTCCCAGGTGGAGCAGTAGTAAAGAATCTGCCTGCCAGTGCAGGAAACACAAGAGACGTGGGTTTGATCCCTGGACTGGGAAGATTCCTTGGAGGAGGAAGTGACAACTCACTCCAGAATTCTTACCTGGAGAATTCCATGGACTGAGGAGCTTCGTGCGCTACAGCCCATGTGATCGCAATGAGTCAGACACAGTTGAGAGACTGAACAGGCACTGAACACAAAATCAACTCAAAACTTGTACCAAAGCATCTGAATATATAAAATTAAATCTCATTTTAAGTGATGGCTATAGGGAAATTGGGAATTTTTTTGTTTGTTTTTTTGCCACATCATGTGGCTTATAGGATCTTAGTACCCTAACCAGGAACTGAACCTGGGCCCTGACATCAAAAGCCCAGAATCCTAAACATTAGGCCACTGGGGAGCTCCCTGAAAATCAGGAAAATTTTTAGTTTTCTGGTCTCTGCAATACAAGAACACAACAGAAAGGCATGAGTGAATTTTGACCCTGGAAGCAAAGCTCATATGTAATATACCATCTTGAATGCCACTTATATGTTAAAGATCATAAGGTATCTGAATTCAGATCTGCACAATAATCTTGTCCAAAGTCTTCATAAATACTTGCAAAGAATTACTAATATGTTTATGCTGACAATTTATAGATCATAAATTACTTTGACAGATGAAAACCACAAAAAGCACAATATTAAAAGAACAATTGCCCTAAAACAGACAATTAGGATTTATACACTGTCCCTGTCCTTGAAGTCTATCTGACTTATTATTTAGATATCAAAATATCTGAATTTCACCAAAGACTTATTTTCTCTACCACTTCAATAACAAGTAATTTAGTATTAACTTTAGTTAGCGAGGAAACTTTTAAGTAATTTTGTCTGTGATAGCTTTGAAATAAATTGATGGCTGATGTATCTTTATAAAGATAATGAGCTATGTAGACAATCCTGAATGAATAATAATTTTTGTATTTATTAACATTGAATTCACTTTTCTGTGTATAAAAAGGCAAAAGCTTCAAAAATAAAACTCAAATTATTTTTTCATTCGTTTATCTAGGATTATATAATTATGTAAAAATTAAGCCGTTCTTACTATAGACATAAATTGCCAAAACTTTTCGCTAAATGAGTTTCATTCTTTATTGATATAAGATAAGCTCTAATCAATGGGAGCCACATGTTAAGTGAACTGTGAGGATTTTGCAATATTAACTGCAATTACTAATATATTCAATTTACAGATTGATTAATTTATTATATAAAAACTGTCATATTCTAAACATATGGTTACATAGGTAATATCTAATAATCTGACTGCTTCTAAAATAGAGTATTAGAAAATCCAGATGGTTAGGGAAGACTATAGAAAAGGGGTTAGAAAATATAATCTCTCTGTTATATAGAAATATAAATCTTCTAAATCAAGAAATAGTTTAGGGTAGTTTGTATACAGTCACATTCTGGAATTGATGACATGCTCTTATTGACATAAAAAATGGTTATAACATAAAAGTTGAGAGTCATGTTTTCTTCAGTGAAAAGTTTTAATGCTCAAGCCTGGGAGACAGCATCTCAAGTAACTCTTGGAGAACTGCTCCAAGGAGATGAGGGAGGACCCAGGTTATGCAGAAGTCTTGCAACAAAGGGCAGGTAGCCTGAACAGCAAAAAGATTATTGTTAATGAAAGAAAACCAGATATCTCAAGTTAAGGAATTCAGTGCTTTTCCATGTATGGGAAGATGCAAGAGTCTAGGCTCACTGAAATTATTACTTTCATACGCATCTCAGCGGTCTGGGGCCAATATCCTGCGTTTCTCACATCCTGAGTTCCTCAGTGCTCACAGTAGGGAGTGGGTGCAGCCTCGTGGCTGCCAAATCAATCAGGTATTCTCCTCCATCCTGAGTGCCTGTAGGACTCAGGAATTCACAATGGGAAGGCTGGAGTCACCAACGCCTGTGACACCCTGTTGACCAATATGGCAGGAAATACTCCATTTCTCACCCTTAAAGAAACAGTACTGAACTAGAAAATTTCTTGAGAATTGTAACGCAAATACTAAGCAATCACAGTTTTCAAATTTAAGACATCCTTCAGAGGCAAAATGGACATGGGTTACGGAGGTGGAGTTGGGGGATTGTGTTACTGAGAAGAGCTGTGAGTTTTTACAGAGCATGTGTGTGTGTAAAACAATCATAAGAACAAAGTCATTGAAAGGAAAAGTAGTTCTTGAAATCTTTTACTTGCTATCTCTCCTGGTCTCTCTTTATTATCATTTTAATTTTTCTATTATTCCATGCAAGGCACAGGCAATTTAAAACAACCCCATGCCTCTCAAGTTCTTTCACAACTAGTCTAACATATGTCATTTTCAGGGATTTTAAGCAAATGACTTTATTTGCAGAGTGAGGTAAATTATAAACCAATTTGTAAGTTATATATAATTTACGAAATCATGTAAGAAATATGAAGAGGATTTATAGGCATAAAATCATAGAAATCAAGAGAAAATAATTGTCCTTTAAATTTCCCCATCATCGGGGGAATTTGAATTATGAGGTTAAGAGAGCTCAGATAGGAGATTAGCTTAGCTCTCCATGAATTAAGCCCAGTGTGTGCTTCTAGGCTATAAATTAGTGGAATGAATCCAGAAATGAAATGATGGTTGATCCCCAGGCAATAAAAACAAAAAGGAAAAAATTGATCTTAGACCAATTGAAAAAGCTTTCTTCCCTTTGTCAACAGTATTCACAGGAAACAAACAAAGTAACAAACCTTTCTTTTGTTTTTCTTAATTCTAGTGGGCTGATAGTGGTAACAATAGAAGGCATCCCCAATAATTGACTCTTAAGTTATTTTTATACCATTGTCTTCCTGTTTTGATGTTTGTGGAAGCCCAGTTTTCTTCAGATTTTTGATAACTCTTTCTTAATATGAGTTTGTACATGCTGTGTTTTCACACTATATCTTCATGAGGAACATACAGTCTTATCTGATCTCCATCAAAATACCAATGACGTAAATAAACTTGCAACAGAATTTTTCTCAAGATTGAGAACAGTAGAGAGAATTTTTTTTTATTCTTTAAGTGTATGACTTAAAAGCTAAGACCACAGAATCAGGAAAGCAGATTAGTATTGTCATGATTTGTAAAAAGTTGAAAAGGGCTTCAAGGAAAAATCATGCTGTACATAATTTTTTTTTCTTCCCTCTCCTGAGCCAGGCCCTTTTGAACCATTACCTCAGAAAATACATTGCTCAACCTTTTATTCTCTGAACAATGCTGCTTTTCTGTGTTTATAAAGTGCACAGAATAAATCTGCTACCTAATACCTCTAACTATACACGCTTTGAACCTATTTGATAAATTAATTAAATTTAGTTATTGAATCCTTTGTTTCTCAATTTCTATGTTGATAACAGATCAGACTAGAAAGGCATGCATACGGTTGATAAGAGCCTGAGTTAAGCGTCAGAGTGTTTATACTGTTCCATGAACTAATATAACAAAGTAGTGAATGTTAGAACTACACAGAACTCTTAGTAATAATGAGACATCAATGGAAATACAATCATGTTTTTTGAATCTCAATTTTTCCCCCTTAGAAGTGATGGTCTTGAATTGAAAAAGCAAATATCTTTTAAAATGTGGCCAGCCTTTCACATGACACTCTTAAAGCTCACTTTGATTTTTATTGCTCTTTCTTTACACAACCAAGAGCCTATAAAGACGCAATGATTCTGCTATGCTTATGCAGTTGGGTTAAAGGTACTGGAACTGCCTGCAGGAGAAACAGACAGTAGGAAATAATTAATTTAAATCATGTTATTGTGTAAAATAAGGCATATTTCTTATCATAGTTCAGTGTTTGGAGACTGAAAGTACGCAAATGAGCCAGTTCTCATTTTGGTCTGTCATGTAAGTCTAAATTTTCACCATCACCTCATTCTAGGATCTGATTTTGTAGCCTACTTCCAACACTTTAAAAATCTAATTAAAGATACAGAACAGTACCTATGTGTATATATATATGTATTATTAAAAAATCATACACTGCTGGAAATTCTCCAAGAAAACAGAAAATTAAATTGTTTGATAAGTCACTGTTTTCACATGAGGATTCTGCCACAAGTACAGATATGGTACATAAAAATTACAAACTGAAGACAATCAATCTCGTATCTGTGAGTCAGACTTTGAAATTAATCACTTTTCTTCAACAGATCTCATAGTGACTACAATCTGGCTCTCATTCCTTCTCATTTTCTCTTAACAGAGTGTTCAGCAACACCTTTTGAGTATACTAGAAGGTTATGAGTTAAATCCAATGTTGGATTCTGTTCCCGAATTAAAATATCTCTTTATGACTCAAAGAATTAATGCTTTGAAGATAATTTTTGGTTATTCATTTTCATAAAAAGAAGATCCACCAGACAGTTGATGTGTGAGGAAATTTGCTATTGTTTAATACTTGATTCTTGTGTGAAAGGTTTAATCCTGTTTATACTATATGAGTTGCAGTTGTCAATATAATCTGGTCTCTAAAAAGTCACCCAATCAACTGAGCTTCAATTGAGTTAGATTCATGATATGATGATGAGATTCACAGTAGCATGATAGGAAAGTGAGGATCTAGATCCAACTATTGGGCTTGGGGCTGAGAGTACCATTTACAACTTAAGAAGTGGCACTTGATGGGTTTGTTGACAATGTAGGTAAAGGTAGTTCCCATCTATACGAGGAAGAGGTGATTAGCAATTGTAAGTCCACTGCCACCACCCAGAGGAACAAGAGTCCTGGGGCAGTTCCTCACACAGAGGTCGATGCATCAAGGGAAATGTAGGGATGCAGAAAGCAATGGCACCCCCACTCCAGTACTCTTGCTTGGAAAATCCCATGGATGGAGGAGCCTGGAAGGCTGCAGTCCATGGGGTCGCTGAGGGTCGGACACGACTGAGCGACTTCACTTTTCACTTTCATGCACTGGAGAAGGAAATGGTAACCCACTCCAGTGTTCTTGCCTTGAGAATCTCAGGGACGGGGGAGCCTGGTGGGCTGCTGTCTGTGGGGTCACACAGAGTCGGACACGACTGAAGTGACTTAGCAGCAGCAGCAGCAGCAGCAGTTAACTTATGAAGCATGAGGCAGAGAATGTGGCCTTGGGAAGAAAGTAAACATCCACTAATGTAATTGGGGCCAATAATCAGAGTCTGGCCAGATTAGATGGGACAACAATTTGCTACTAGTTGCCCACATGGTGAACCATAACATTGAATTCTCTTGCCTTTGACAGAAACTAATGTAAGTTTGAACCAAAAACAAGAATGACATGGTTCCAGCTAAGAGGAAGAGAAAAATCAAAGGAGGGGAACTAGGTAGGGCCCAACACCAGCATATATACGTTTAACTTATAGATATAAAGAGCTTTGCTCACTTAAAAGATTGCATGGGAAATCCTCTTTCATTTTATTTATTTATTTTGCTTTCAGTCACTTAATGAAAGAGATCGCAAAAGAGAAACAAAGGGCTACTCAAAGCCTTTTTCAAAGACAATTTTGACTACATATGATTTTTGTTTAACATGTTCTTCTTAAATACAAACTCTATGTAATATGTGATTTCACTCTAATCTGCTAATGTAAAGGAGAACCAGGAAGAGAATTTCTTTGGTTGCTGGAAGATGCTGCTTTAGGAAAACTAGAGAAACAAAGAACTCTTAGTAGATGTTCTTGGAACCAAGAAATAAGTATTT
Organism: Nanger dama; assembly: GCA_917880005.1. Taxonomy (NCBI): domain Eukaryota; kingdom Metazoa; phylum Chordata; class Mammalia; order Artiodactyla; family Bovidae; genus Nanger; species Nanger dama. Next base: position 20,318,944 of record CAKJTW010000002.1, read on the forward strand.
GTCTTTTCAGCAAAGACTCACTGAAGCTGAAATATGTGCCACAGGAACCAAGAACACAAAGAAGAATGACGTAAGCTGCCTGTCTTGGGAAAGAGCTGTGGAATGAAAAGCTGTGTAACTAGATAATTGCAAGACAAAATAATAAAGATTGAAATACAGTCATTGACAAAATACAGAGGGAGTTATAGCAGGTAACAGCTCCTTAAGTTTGTGGTATGGAAGGCATCAGGCTGGTAGTGACTTGATTCACTGGAATAAGGAAGAGTCAGGCATTCTTGACAATAAAAGTACCTTTCATTTGCACAGCAAGTTAGAGTTTTCAAGGCATTTTCAATAGGCTATCTTACCTGCTACAAAGAGTCCATTAATGCAGATATTTTCCTATTTTACAGATGAGGAAACTGGCCATGAGCAGAAAAGTGACATACCCTAGCCATCCAAGAAGGTAAGTGGGAGGGCTGAGTCTCAAAAGTCATCAGAAAGCTTCCTGGTACATCATGCATGGTTGTCTTTACAATCACGCAAGTTGACTTGAAGATACTCTGAATCTTAGCAATTTACCAAAGCAGCATCAGTGTAGTGACACTCTCGTTTTAATCAAACCTTAGACAAACTCCTCTAAGCCATCTTTTCAACAAGGCCTCGACTTTGGGTCTTATCTTAGGCTGTATAGTCTAGTTGTAGCTAGATTCCTGCTTAAATCAGTTTAATGAGACTCCTATACCTTCAACAATATATGATCAAACTCCTTATCCCCCGTGACTGATATCTGATAATCCTGGCTTGCCTTCAGTAAGAATTCTGTTAGCAAAAATCCCCCTGCCCTTGATGTTTCCCCTCAGTAATTTTCCATCCACTAACCCTCTCCCTCTGCTTGTTGACTATAAATCCCCATCTGTCTTTGCTATATTTGGTGTTGAGCTTGATTTCTGTCCCCTGTTGCAATAGTGTTGACATCTATTGAAATAGCCCTGAACAAAGCCTTTCTTGCTATTTTTACAAGTGTCAGGATAATTTTTTCTTTAACAATAGTATTGTTAGAAGATAAACTAAAGCATATTAGAGATTTTAAGAGTTTATTTCAGCAGAAACAAACTTGAATCAGGCAGCATCTAACCTAGCAAATAAAAAGGAACTCTAAGAAGCCGTACACAATTAAAGACTTTAATAGGCAGAAGGGAACAGGAACAAGAATTTATATCAGGAAAAAAAAAAAAAGTGGGTTGGTTACAGCAAAGCTACCTTCCTTTAGGGATAGCAAAGATCTGTTACGCAGATTACCTAACTAGTGCTAATCAGGCAACTTCTGATTGACTAGTTTAAAATGCTATTTCTGGGAGAATTTAAAGTATAATTAGAGCCTCAGTTTGGTGATGTGGGATTTAACAAAAGGAATTCTATTTTGCACGACTTGTCTTTTTAAAAAAATTCTCCCCTTTTTATCAGCCTCTCAGTCTCAGAGATAGGATCAACTTTTAAGGCATTAACTTTACTCTCAGCTACTACTCTGGCATTCTTGGTTTTTGTTGAATCTCTGTGTGGCATTCACAGACCATGATGCTGAGTTCACCTTCTATAAGATGATCATTCTCTCTCTCTCTTTTATTTTTCTAATGTTCTAGTCTTGGGGAGATTATTTGCTTGGGGTGAGCTGCTGCAAACATGCATTTAAAGCTTCTGAGAGAATAGAGCACATCAGGAAGGCTACTGTGATTATTATAAGCAGGATAAGTCTCAATTTCTGGAGTGCACTTCAGAACCATGGTCCCTAAGACTTAAACTATTAGGATTAAATCAAAGAAAGACCCCAATGAAGGAATCACTTCCTTAAGCCAGCTGGCTTGTTCAGTAATCTTATGTAAAGTGAAAGGAAGTGAAAGTCGCTCAGTTCTGTTCAACTCTTTGAGACCCATGGACTGTAGTCTGTCAGGCTCCTCTTACCATGCAGTTCTCCAGGCCAGAATGCTGGAGTGGGTAGCTGTTCCTTTCTCCAGGGGATCTTCCCAATCCAGGGATCAAACCCAAGTCTTCCTCATTGCAGGCGGGTTATGTAGCCAAGTCGCAACTTCCCCAGAAGTCTCAGTCCAAGTGCAGTATAGTGCTGGCCACAGTTCAAACACCTCCTTGCTCTGATAGTCAGGGGCTATCTTATTATCAATAACAACTTTGACCAGAAAGTCTAGGGATATTTATCAGGCATCTACAGCTTTAACAGAAGATTCTGCCATATATTCAAAAATGAGAGAGAGATTCCTTAGTACAGCTTCATTTGTACTTACTCCTAGCCAAGACACAGCAGAGATCTGTCAAAGGAAACTAATTTTGAAACATCTATGCCTCCTGGTAATTCTCGTTTGAATATGTGTCTCAGGACTGGAAAGGTGACAGCTGTGGAGGTCAGGAAAGTTTAAGGTCTAAGACTGCACTGGTTTTATTCTGGTTACTCTTGCCTTGTGTCTCCCTGTTTGTCCAGAGCCTGAATGCAAGGTTCTGTTAGTTTGAGATTTTAACCAGAGACGGGAAATAGACCATAAGGATTAGAAGTCTGACATGATAGAGAAGAAGCTGAGTTTGTTCCAGAGAAACTGGGACTTTGAAAGCCAGGGAGAAGTTTGTGATGGGAAAAACTACAGGAGCACTAATATTGTGGCAAACCCAAATGTCATTTGGGGGTTGGATTACCGATATCCTTACAATAACCTCAGACATGTGAACAGTGACATTATCTTTCGAGCCCAGAGGAAGAAAAAAAAAGGTGAACAAAAGAATTATAAAGGGTTTCGTGGCAAACAAATCAGGAAAAGGATGGTCAGAGAGGGAAGGAGAAATGAAAAGAAAGTCTTGAGAGGAAATAGTCTACTTCAGAGTCAGCTACTTCTTCCTAGGCAATGTGGTGTTGAGGCTTCTAGCATTCCTACCAGACCAAATGTCAAGTGAAACATACATCTTCAGTTGTGAAGTTTCAACTCCTAATTTGGCAGCCGTATCATTGGTTAAAAGTGCTTGGTAGAGTTCTTTCCATAAGTCTTATTTTTTAAAAGCATTAGGATAAAAGGACAACTATCTGTAGATGACAAAGACTTAAAAATGCCCATGGTTAAAGATTTAATGAGTTAATTGTAATAGAACTGACAATGAAATTTGGTCATTTCTGTGACAAGGAATATGTTAAGATAATAACTGGAATGGTGATTGAGAACATATCAGAATACATTAGATTTTTAGGAATTTCATAAAATTTCTAGAACATTTTTATTACTGACCTGCCAACATACAAATATAAATACAAATACATAAGAAAACATCATCACTTATTGGCAATTCTTCTTGTGTCATTAATGTACCAAATAAAAATAACATTTATAACTTAGCATCTCTCTTTTATAAGGAGAGAGGCAAATTGTTTGACATTCTCCAGGGGCCCACTGGGGAATTTCAAAGTTAATTTGAGGTGAAAAATACTCACTCCATTTAGAATTTGATTTTGAGAAGTTGTCAAAACATCAAAAGGTTTGAGCATTTGAATGAACAGGGCCACAGATTTTTATGAAATAACAATTATCTCTTTTACGAAAGTGGCAATAGATAATTTTAAAGGCAAATAAAGATTACATAGTTGTAAACAGAATTTAGCTCTTGAAATATGGAAAAGACCGAGTTTTCTAAAGTAATGCAAAACCTGATAAAGACAAAGAGCAGACTAATACTCAAATAAAAATGTATTCTTTTAATGGGGCCTAGTTAAACTTAAAACTTTTGCACAGGAAACCACCAACAAAATGAAAAGACAATCTACTGAATGGAAGAAAATATTTTGAGAATGATATGACCAATAAGAGGTTAATATCCAAAATATACAAGTAGCAAAATATATAAGTATATATATAATATATAACTCAATATCCAATGAAACAAACAATCTGATTAAAAAATGGGCAGAAGACCTAAATAGACATTTTCCAAAGAAGATATACAGATGGCCAACGGGAACATGAAAAGATGCTCAACATCACTCATCATCAGAGAAAGGCAAATGAAAACCACAATGAGAACCACCGTACTTCTGTTAGAATGGTTATTATCAAAAAAATCTACAAATAACAATTGTTGGCAAGGTTGTTACCATTTGTAACAATATAGATAGATCTGAAAGGTATTATGCTTAGTGAAATATATCAGAGAAAGAGAAATACTCTATAACTTATATGTGGAGTCTAAAAAATAAAACAAACAAATGAATATAAGAAACAGACTTACAGATTTAGAAAACAAACTAGTGGTTACCAGTGGGGAAAAAGAAGGGGGAGTGGCACGATAGGGAAGGGAATTATGAGGTTAAAAACTGCTATGTAGAAAATAAATAAGCAACAGGCTACATTGCATGGCACAAGAAAATATAGCCATTGTTTTGCAATAACTTTAAATGGGAGTATAATGTATAAATATTGAATCACCATGTTGGATACCTGAAACACATATTGTAAACCAAGTACACTTCAATTTAAAAAAGGAAAACTTGTTCTTTTAATAAAGAAAACTAAATTCTAATTTTGGACCAGCATAAAACTCATTTTTAAAAAAACTTAAATAAAGTCATTTCAATATTAGCTTGACCACACATATTAGTCAGCTTAACCACACGTGATTCCTTTCCCACAAACCTTCTACAGCTTTTTCATATCCATTCAGATTTTGTCCTTTGTTCTTTACTTTTTTTTTTTCCCTCATTCTGGAACAATCAATTATTCTACTTTTATTACCTACTTCTGATACACTATTGTTTTATTTCCCCCATTTTAAATAGTTTTCATTATATATATTGGTTAGAAGTCTTAAGCTTTAAAATCCTTAATCACTAGTAAAAACGAAGATGTAGGCAAATGAGGGTTGTTTATTACAGTATTCTGTGGACTACCAAACATAAATACATTTTATAATTTATATTCTTCCAATGTGGCAAAATTATGTTCAACAATAAACCCAAATATCTTATTTCCTATATAAAAAGGAAATCAAAAGTAGATATATCTATGCTCAGTTAATATTTTAGTACTTATCTTATTTGGAAATGTCTTATTTGGAAATCTATATATTCAATTACTATCCATCATTCAACTTATCTGAGTATCACTTTAAGATTTCAAGCTAACAAAAAGACTTTGGAAACTATTTTTAAGTAAACATACTCAAAGGCATAATTATTGTTAAGTAGTTCATTTATAAATTTAGTTAAATTTATTTAATTTACTTGATCCTAACAATTATGTTTACTTATGAAAATGATGCTAAAGCTGAAACTCCAGTACTTTGGCCACCTCATGAGAAGAGTTGACTCACTGGAAAAGACTTTGATGCTAGGAGGGATTGGGGGCAGGAGAAGGGGACGACCGAGGATGAGATGGCTGGATGGCATCACGGACTCGATGGACGTGAGTCTGAGTGAACTCCGGGAGTTGGTGATGGACAGGGAGGCCTGGCGTGCTGCGATTCATGGGGTCGCAAAGAGTCAGACATGACTGAGTGGCTGAACTGAACTGAACTGAACTATGAAAATCTGATAAGATTAAACAGTTATCCACCACTTTATCTTTCTTACTGACAAATTTTGTAATGGAGACAATATGAGGTTATTTGACTTTTAGCAAGCTTATGTAGAATAAAAGTTTTATTTTTAATGCTGGTAACTCTAAAGTCATGCCTGGTTTAATTAAATCAACAAACAAACTAGCTTTTATTTTCTGAAGATTATCCTAGATTACATGAATTTGAAAAATATTTGGGTTAGTTTCTGTATTTTTGAGAGAATACTTGAGTTACATAAATGCTTGTCTTTAAGCCAATTAAATAGGCCTCTTTACAAATTAATTTGGCGATGCAAATGGAGGTAGAAAAAAATCATACATAGACAGACACACAGAAACACATCTTACAGCTTTCATTTTAAGATTTTTATCCATATGATAGGTACAATAATACAAAATCACTAGTTTATAAAAGAACAGTTGAATTTGAATTCTCTTTCTGGCAGATGAAATAAGTGAATATTATTCACTCATAAAAAGAATGAAATTTTGCCATTTGCAACACCATGGATGGACACTGAGACTATTACACTAAAAGAAATGTCAGACAGAGAAAGACAAATGCCATATAATCTTACAAATATCATACAAAATCTTAAAAAATACAAAAACACCCAAAACAACAAACAAACTCTTAGCTTATAGAACAGATTGGCGGTTGCCAGAAAAATGGGGTGGGTAGGTGGGTGAAATAAGTGAAAGGGGTCAAAAGGTACAAACTTCCAGTTATAAAATAAATAAATCAAGGGGATGTCCTGTACAGCATGGTGATTATGGTTAATACTATATTATATAAAATTTCTTATCACATGAAAAAAATTATAGCTATGTTTTGTGTTGGATGTTACATTATTTCCGATTTTTCCAGGTGATATAACTGATTCTCAAAAAGTAACTTGCCCACACTCGCTTATCTAGAAACTGAACCTCTGATTTATCCCAAAGTCTGTGATCTTTCCTGTATGTTACATTAGCCAAAACTGGGATTTGGTTCTTAGTAAAATCAAATGCTGTATGATGATTCCATTCAGTTCAGTCACTCAGTCGTGTCCAACTCTTTGCCACCCCATGAATCGCAGCACGCCAGGCCTCCTTGTCCATCACCAACTCCTGGAGTTTACCCAAACTCATGTCCATCAAGTCGGTGATGCCATCCAGCCATCTCATCCTCTGTCGTCCCCTTCTCTTCCTGCTCCCAATCCCTCCCAACATCAGGGTGTTTTCCAATGAGTCAACTCTTTGATGAGGTGGCCAAAGTAATGGAGTTTCAGCTTCAGCATCAGTCCTTCCAATGAACACCCAGGACTGAACTCCTTTAGGATGGACTGGTTGGATCTCCTTGCAGTCCAAGGGACTCTCAGAAGTCTTCTCCAACACCACAGTTCAAAAGCATCAATTCTTCGGCGGTCAGCTTTCCTCACAGTCCAACTCTCATATCCATACATAACCATTGGAAAAACCATAGCCTTGACTAGACAGACCTTTGTTGGCAAAATAATGTCTCTGCTTTTGAATATGCTATCTAGGTTGGTCATAACTTTCCTTCCAAGGAGTAAGTGCATTTTAATTTCATGGGTGTAATCACCATCTACATTGATTTTGTGTGATGATAAATGCATGTAAATTTCAGCTGGTATAGGTTTTAACACTTGGGGGTAGGATAGTTAGAAAATCAGGTACTGAGAACAGTGATGTCTTTTTGCTCCTATCTTACTGTTGAGTAGCCATTTTGTAATAGAACTAAGCACTTGAGACTTTGACTTGTCTCTCCAACCACTGTCTAAGGCTGGGTCAAACTAGTATTGATTTGGCTATATTAGTAGTCAACTAGCTGTACTCATCTGGCTATATTAGGGAGCCAGGGGCTTCCCTCGTAGCTCAGATGGTAAAGAATTTGCCTGCAGGAGACAGGGTTGGATCCCTGGGTAGGGAAGAGCTGTTGGAGAAGGGAATGGCTACTCACTGCAATATCCTTGCCTGGAGAATCCCATGGACAGAGAAGCCATAGGCCCCCAAAGAGTCTGACACAATTGAGCGACTAATACTTTCACTTTCTCACTTTTCACAGCCGATTCATGTTATTGTACAGTAGAAACTAACAAAACATTGTAAAGCAATCATCCTACCATAAAAAAGTTCTATGATAAATCATAATGGAAAAGAATATTTAAAAAGAACATACAGGAATTTACAACATTGTAAATCAACTATACTTCAATAAAATTGTTTTTTTTTTTTTTTAAAAGAAAAGAATTCGTAATTGTCCCTGGGATAGAATGGTTCAACAACCAGTGGGTATCCAAAAGCAATTTCACAAGTTGCAATTCAAAGATTTAGTTCTTACACATTGTGTTTGCCTGCTAATCTGAGAGGAAAAGACATGAAGTTTTCCCTTCCTCTTTGAACCAGGCACTATAGATAGAAACCTAGAATAGCCGACTTGGATATGAATTCTTACCGTTCGCGGCGTTCTGTCAGTTTCCTCAGGATGCTGCAGACTCTGGAGCCAGCGGGGTGTGCCGGCGGGTCTCATTCTGGTCATGAGAAGCTGAAGAGGAGGGAAAAGCGTTTTTCCTCTATGCTTTATAGTGAGTGTTTAGCGGAGACCCTGTTTTCTTTGAGGCGCCTACTAAGCACGTAAACTAACCCGGGTTAAAAGTTCTCCTTGAGCCCGCTGTAATTCAAGATTATCTTCAGCAAAGGTAACATGTTTGTTCCGTTCCAAAGCTGTATCTTACGCTAGGCCTACTCTGGCTGCAGTCGGAACCAGTCAGGGCCAGAACCAATCCTAGCTGCTAGCCTGTCTTGGTCCGACCCTTGACCTGGTCAGCTTTCTAAATCGGACTGGTCCACCCCTTAGACCCGGTCTGGTTTCTAAGTCGGGCCGCTCCAACTCCGGCTGTTTCCAGATATGGCCTGGAAAAGAAATTCTCAAATGAACGCTGAAAGCTCCTAAGAGAAAATCCGCTGAGGCTCCGCCAGACTCAGCTCTTTCTGAGGCGGGAGATGCCCCTAGTTCCGGGCGCAGCAGGTACCATATCTGGTTGCTTGCTTGTTGCTCATGGGACCCACGGGAATTCGGTTCGGATTCTTACAGTTACTTAGAGAACTGTTAAAAGATAAACTGAGGCACAACTAAACATTTCTAGAGTTTATTTGAGCGAAAAATCAATCTAGCGTCCAGTCTACCAGATAGAAGGGAGTTCTGGAGGTGTTTGAAATGAAAGACTATAAAATAGACAAAAGAGAGAAGAAATGAGGAAAATACACTAGACCGAGAAACAGTTGGTTAATGCAAAATTACTTTCTTTCAGGGGTTGGCAGGGGTCTGTTAGGCAGATGACCCCACTGGTGCTGACCAGGTGGTTCCTCACTGACTGGGTTAAGGTTCCATTTCTGGGAGAACCAAAAGTGTGATTAAGCCAAGTCTCAATTTGGGCCTAGCCTGAGTAACCCCATGTTGGGCCTGTTGTCTTGTTTTAGCCGTATCTAAAATTGGAATTCCATGTATAAACCAGCTGAGACTAGGATAATAAAGATAGAGTAAATATTTTTCTTTCATGAGGAAAAAAAATTGTATTTTAAGCTTCTTGAAAGTAAATGGATCTTCTTTATGTGCCCACTAATTATGGTGGATTTATAGAAATGTTTTAATTAATATTTTAGAAATCCATGCATTTATATTTGGCATGTCAATTAATTTATATTTGTCTTATAAGAATTTTATATTAAAATATTATATTTGTGTTATAAAAATTCATTTTCTTTTCATAAACAGTAAATGCCTTGAGCCAAGTCTTAGTTAATGATTTGATACTAGTCTTAGTAAATCCCTAACTATGGTCTTAAAGTTATTCATGACTGATCTATTTGGTTTGTTTTATCACACAAGTGAAGGGCCGCATTCACCACTGCGAGACAATGACTAGAACAGGCAGTAGAAATGGCCATTCCCTTTCAGTCTGCCTCCAGAGGTTTTGAACCACGATAGGGGCATCTCATACCACCCCTTGTGGAAGAAAAACACTTTTCCCTCCTCTGCCTTTTCCGTAGATGGAATTATTTACTGATGGTAAATATCTAAGACCTGAGTTAATTTTAACAAATTGGAAAACCAATTCACAATTTCCAAAACTACTGTTTAATCTTATATGTAATACTAGCTGAAAAGAGTTAGCTACTTCCTACCCTAGGATTATATCTGTTAATTTCTGTGGGGAATTACATAAATTTGTAGATCTAGTGCCTGCCTTGGAGGAACTTATAATCTAAAAGTAGGAAGATTAAACAAAAATGAAAAATAGTTGGAGGCAAAACCAGTTTGCACTTTGCTATTTTTAGAGGCTCCAGGGAGAGCAGAAATTTTTATTGCAAGCGACACTCATAATTTTTGAAGAAAAAAAAATCAATGTCTTTTATGTTGCTAACTAGTGGATTCTGTAATGTGAGCTCTAAAGAAAGAATTTATGAGGTGAATAACAAAGAATTCACAAGCTTGGAGGAGATTTTCAGTTGAGAATTTAAAAAGGAAAGAAGAGAGACAGACACAAACATTACATGGGTGCATTTTTGAGAACCAGGAAGTGTACAAGTATTGTTCCTCTGGCAACCTTTGTGTAGAGTTTCTGAGTTAGCACAGCAGTTTCTCCTGTTTTCCTATTGCAATCAAGAACTTGATTGTTTTCCTTAATGTGATTATTTTGCATTTCTTCTCCTTTTTTCTCTTTCCCCTTGTGCATGTTTTACATCAAGGTCTAAATTCTTGTTGTTGTTCTCTATTTGTCAGAAGTGCAAATTCTTGGATGCAAAGTAAGAACTGAAGCAAAATGAAAAGGAAGTTTTAAATATTCAAATTTCAGAAAGTGAATATATGTTTGTGAAATCAGTTTTTCAGAGAGAGCCCAAAGAGGAATTTCTGAATAATAAGTACATTATCCAAATCCTATTATCTTAAACGGTAATTTAAATTACAAGCAGCCTGACTATTGGCTCATAGGTTATATTGCAAGTAAGCAGAGTTGTATCTGGCTGTAAAATTTAAAAAAAAAAAAACACTGCGTCTTTTGCCATCAGTTGTGTTGCATAATTAGTCTAATTGATGTTTCCTCCAAATGAACCCTAAATGAAAGAGCATCCATTAACCTTTCCTTGGCTTTGCTTATCTCCCTTCAGACTTCTGCCTTGGTCTTGGCTGTGGCCTTTCTTATTACATTTTGATTCCATGATTCCTTAATCTCCCATCATTCCCAATTTAATCAAACCCTATCACTTGCGTTTTGTTTGTTTTAACAACTCTCTTGATCTCATTCTGTGAAGCACTGCTGGAGAAATTCAGGCAAGTTTGCCAATTGAGTTCTGTGCAATTAGGCCCTCCATGTTCTGCTATCTTTTTATTCACCATTAACTAACTTCCTAAAGCGTTTTCTTCAGCAGTTGTTCAGATCCTTTTTCAATTCCCTCCAACCTTCAACCACACTATTATCTTCTTCAGGCTAAAGACTTTCTCTGTTACTTGATTGATGGTACAGAATGTAAGGCATTTCTTTCCCAAATCTTATTTCCTTTATCTAAAAATTTCTCAAGTTTTCAGCAGATGGCCCCAGCAAGAAAAATAGGGAAAAAGGGCATAAAATAGAATAATTCAAAGGCAAGTGTTTCAAGGGACTCTACAAATGTAGGAGCTGCATGGTAGCTCAGGGCTAGTGTTTAGGCCCAAATGGACAACTGAATAGAGCAACTACTGGCTTTTGAAAAAGGAAGTTTCTGTAGATTTGGCCAGCTTGAGTGAGTGGAACAGTTCAGCCAGCTCAAGATGACTCTAAGATGAGTGGGCCAGAAACTAATCCCTCTCTCACCCTTTGCCTGTTTCTCTTCATTGTTTACTGATGGGATTCATGAATCAGCTTGCCAGTGCAGACAGTAGGATGATGTTTAGAGGGACAAAAGAAATCATCTAGCGTAGTCTTCAACAAATGTTTTTGTTGTATCTATCATGTAAAATGGTCATTTTAGGTTCTATAAAGAATAAATAATTGATCCTGCTCTCAACTTATATAAAAGCTCAGAACATATAAGTGAAGATGTATAAGCCATGTGCATAGGGCATATAAATAAAAATATGTATAAAAGTTCAAGAGAAAGAAAAATGCTATGAGGTAACTACATATACAGTGCTGTGGCAATAGAGCCAGATGAGAGATGAGAAAAAAAAATCACAATGTTTTCATGTGACTGGGACCTTTAAGGGTGAGAAAAATGTACACGTATGAAAATAGAGATGTCAAGGGAGGCATTCTAGTTAAAGAGAACAGAATGGGTTAAGGCAGTGAGATGTGAAAACCTGGGTTATATAAAGAAACATATAATGGACAAGAAAGTTGTGAAGTTGGGCAGTATATAGAGGCAGTTTGAGGTATGCTTGAGAACTCCTGCTGATGAAAGCTGACCTTCCCAATGTTTACTGTGTAGCATCATCGTACTAAATGAGTAATGTTTAATACCTTTCATGCAACAGATGCATGAAGCAGATACTGTTATCCCCATTTTACAGATGAGGAAACTGACTCTTCTAACTCTGAGGTTAAATAGTCTCACCAAAATCACAAAACCAAAAAGTGGCTTTCTGTGAGGATTCCATGAAAAACAACCTTTCATTAAAGGCAGACAGAGTGCCCAGCATGTAGCAGATGTCTAGTATGTTAGTAAGCGTTAGCCAGCTGAACCATCTTGACTTATAGTAAAAGTAATCCGACAGCACTGTTGGGTGATTTAGAGGGAGATGAGTGCTGAGAAGCAGAGAACAGGGGCATTAATGGGGATAGTGATGTCAGGGATAGATAAAATAGGGCACACTGGGGAAATACTACTGTGATCAGGTTGATGTAACTTGGCAACTGACAAGATGGGAGGCTAGAAAACAGGGATGAAAGAGGAGACCATTCTCTAATAAATATTTCCCTTCCTTCTGTTCTTTTTCTCTGCAGTCAGCTTCCTGATCTCCCCAGTCATCCCCATTGGGCCTTTCCTCTCTTTGCTCTTTCTTATTCTCACTTGATAAACCAAGATACTTATCAACTCTTTTAATTACATTATCTGAAACATTCTAATAGTTAGTCTCACTTCAAGTTGTCATTATTAGAGCTTACTTAAAATTTTGCAATAATCTAAATGCTTTCTCTGTCTCTTAATTCTCTTTTAAAAATTGATCATCTCAACTTTTTTCAGATTTTTAAAACTTTATAATCATTTCTTTTTCCATTGAAACATTTCAATGCCTTGCAACTAGCTAAAGGATAGGTCAGTAATATCCCATACAATAAAATGTTATATCACAGTTAAAAAGATAAAATACATCCTTATACACTTTAATGAAATGATGTATACATAAAAAGACCAGTTGTAGAATTATATGTATAATGAGAATCTATTTTTGTATGAGACAGTTTTTATGCAGTATATATTTTACATTCATTTGTGTATGTATAAAAATTGGAAGAATATATAGCAATTTAGTATTGAGGAGGAGGTTTTCAGTTTTCTATACATACTTTTGGGCTTTAAAAATCCTTTACAACAAGCTTTACATTATTTCCCTAATTAAAGTTTGAAAGAAGAATAAAACACAAACCCCTTGGCTTGCAATTTAAGGCCCTTTGGATTCTGAGCTTGAGTTACTTAATCTATCCTAACCTCTCACTATGCCTCTGATAGAAAGCTTGTTCCCTAATTAGCAAGCACGTGGGCCCTGAGCTGCCGTTCTTCTCTTCCTCACTCATAGCAGCATGGCTAATTACTCTTGGCACTTTTTCATATGAACCTGCACACAGTCATATAATCTTTTATAACTTCAGACATCTACCAGTTGGTTATGGGAAATAGAAATTTTGCTGACTCAGAAGTATAATCTGATCAAATTGAACTCTTCAGTGTTTCCTGACTGCATTCTGTTCTTTCTTAACTCAAGGTCTTTGCTTGTGTGATTTTTTTTTTTCCCACCTGGTAAATATCACCACCATCATCTATCTATTGGAACTGGCACTGAAATCTATTCCTTTATGATACTTTCCCATTCTTCACTTTGGACATAAGCTCTTCTTTTCTTCTTTGTAGTGATTTTAAAATTACTGTATTAACCCATTCACATGTGTTTTATTTTAAATATTGAGGTATATACATCTTAAGCAATCATATTTGTTAATAATTTGATGTTTTATAATACCTTGATTACAATGAATGATCAGTCAGTGCTTGTTGAATTAAAATGTATTTGGACTCATTTGTAGAACTTCCAATGAAAAAATTGATATCTAGATCCTTATATCAAGCATGCCAATCACCAGTATTTAAAACAAAGCTTATATGATCTAGGTTTCATAATCAACATCTAGATTTATTAAATTATCTGCTATATTAAAACCGTCCATAGTTTTATTACCAATATTTATATCATAAGAAGTACTACACTACCCATTCTTTAGAAAATTGCTTTAAAACTTTCCACAGTTCCCTATTACTAAAGAAAGAACACATTTGTTATTCAACAGCAGTGGATTTTAGCAAATCTAAAGACTTTTAAAAATATCACAGCTCTACACAAACTACTTTAAAAATTCTGTAAAGCAAGAGGAATGACATGGTATTAAAAATGAATGAAGGTGAAGATACTTTTATTTCTGAAAATACACATAGGACTATAGTTACATTTTAGAGACATTGAGGTGGTGAATGTGTGAACACTGTAAGTTTTATCCCTAAATTATGTACATTAAAATAATATGGACAAAAACTTTCATGAGAAATTTTGCAGTCTCACATGTTACCTCCTCTGGAAAGTTTTTTCCAGCCCCCTCTCAGAGACAGAATTGTTGTTTTTTGTAGTTCTTTGTTTAATCATGTGTGTAAAATATATTGTCCTGAATTTTACAATTTCATTCCTTATTTATGGACCAGTTTCTCAAGACATGTTACAAGTTCCTTGATTTTAGGAACTACTTTTTGTTTCTTTTATATCTCAGGTACCTACCACAGTGTTTTTAACACCTTGAAGGTGTTTTAATAAATAATTGTTGAGTCAAAGAATGGAGACTCAATAGAATTTACCCCTCCAAATTCCATCCTGCCTTCCAAGTTTAGCTCACATATCTCTCTATGAAATCTCCGCTGCTTTTTCTTTTTCTCCATCCCATGCACAATTGATTTTTCCTTTTTGTGATACCTTCATTCCTGGACACTGCTCTGTCATTTCTATGATAGTCTCTGTGGGGACACAAACTTATTTATATATCCCCAGATTCTTCCATAACAATTGGTAAATAATAAGAGTTTGAGTAAATGAATGGATGAATAAGAAAAATAAATTATTTTTAAAATTTTATATGTTTATTTTAAATGATCTCTTTGAAATGGCCTTATATTATTAGCATCTCCTGCTGCTGCTGCTAAGTCGCTTCAGTCATGTCCGACTCTGTGCAACCCCAGAGATGGCAGCCTATCAGGCTCCCCCGTCCCTGGGATTCTCCAGGCAAGAACACTGGAATGGGTTGCCATTTCCTTCTCCAATGCATGAAAGTGAAAATTGAAAGTCAGGTTGCTCAGTCATGTCCGGCTCTTAGCGACTCCATGGACTACAGCCTACCAGGCTCCTCTGTCCATGGGATTTTCCAGGCAAGAGTGCTGGAATGGGGTGCCATCGCCTTCTCCAATTAGTATCTCGACTTTCATGTTATCAATATCTTTGTATATCTATCATCTATTTAACTCTATTAATGTCTATCTACCTATCTATCTATCTATCATTCTTCTACCTCCATCCTTTTATCTGTCCCTCTCTGTTCCTTAAAAATAGAGAGGGAGTGTCTAAAGCATGTAGTATATCTTAAGTGGCTCAAATTCTGGTAGGAATTAAGGAAGCTGCAGTCCTAAAGGCCACATGAGGATACTAAGCACAGAAGAGAGGTCATTCAGTAGATTAGTTCAAAATGAAAACTTCCCACATCACTGAATCTCCCATTTTATAAAATTGAAAATAATTTACTAGAATATTGAAGCTGGCAGTTATTATGTAAATTTATAAAAGATCACCAATTGAATTACAGGTATAGGAACAATGTAAGGCAGTGAATTTTTGGTGATAGTGATAACATTGTGAAATACAGAGATCTTGAGCCACTTTAGAGGTAAATAGCCAGCCAGAGTAATAAAATCAGAAATTGCTCCTGAGGATCCCCCCTTGTTCTTTTCTTTAATAATGAGAACTTTATGTCAAATACATAGTGTCTTTGCACATTTTGAGATAAACAGAGGAATCTTGTTGTAATTTTTCGTTCTCATTATCCCAGGTTCATGAATAGTTCAGATGCTGCAAAGGTATGAGCATGAATATCTTATTTCTTATCATGACTAAAATGACTTATTTACATGTATTACCACATGGTTCTTATATATCATTGGTGTTTAGGGTTTTACTCTTAAAGCTGATCCTTGCTTCTGTTGGATAAGAATTATGTAATAGTCATTATAACATGAGAAGGTCTATCTCTGTTCATTTCTGAAATTTAGAGTGTCCTTTCCATGGAAGAGAATGTGAAGGTCTGTCTGGTTATGACAGTGATACTTTGTTATTGTGTAATCCACAAGTTGGTTTTTCCAGGAAAAGTGAACATTTATTCAAAAACGTTGCCAAAGTGATAGACATTTTGTCATCAACATGTAAAGATTATTTTTTCATGAATACTTTGCATGAAATATTGTTCTTTCAAAAACTTGGGTTTGGATAGTTCTTGGGTTTGGTAGTTGGAATCCAAAGGATACCAGGTAAAATTCAAAATCCAAATGGGTCCTAGAAATACTAGTCAAAGCAAGTAAATAGAAGAATGTTTCAGTCTAACAGAAAGAAATGTCCTCATGAACAAATAATGAATGCTGTGGTAATGGTATTCAATCTGAAGATTGAGCTAAAGAAGACAATGACCAGGAACATGATTTGCATAAAGGGACATAAGGTTATAAAATATGTTAATTTAGGGGAATAGGTGATTTAATGTGCTCGTCACCAGAATTTTATCTGGTTTATTAGGCAACCTCTAGGTGTGTTTCAAAACTGGTTCTATAGTATTATTACATATAATGATTTTATAAAGTAAAGAGACTTCCAAAGAGCCGAGGCATATGAACCTTTTATGATTATTGAGTATTATGTTAACTAGTTAAAATAAAATATGTATAAAGTAGCTGTAAAGGATGAAAAAAGGAAACAAAGTACACACTATTTAGTTTAAGAAATAGAACATTATTATTAATTTTGAAGTTCCTTCATCAAATTTCCAGTTCATCATATCCACACTCTCTTCAGAGACAGAGATCATTTGAGCTTATTGTTCTCTTTTATTTATAATTTTACCACAAGTTGGAATAACAATGTGTCAGTTTTGCTACAGAACAACAGCAAATCCCAAAATATAGTGGCTTAAAATAATAAATGTGCACCTTTTCTTGTGATTCTCTGAGTTGGCTAGGCAGTTCCTTTCTGTTCTGGGTCATCTCACTTGGAGTCATCTGATGGCTCTGCTAGGGCCGGATTGTCCAGGATGGCCTCATCCACCTATCTGATAATAGGTTCTCTTCAGGTGGGATCCTGGATCACACGTCTCTTATCAAAGACCAGGCTAACTCCGACTTGTTCACGTGGTGGTAGTGAGTTCCAAGAGCAGTAGGAGAACAAGTGTCAGAGTAAGAAAGATTTTCAAGTCTCCCATTGCGTCACATTTGCTAATGTCCACTGACCAAAGTCAATCATGTCACCAAGTCAAAAATCCGAGGAGCAGAGAAAAGTAGAATCTCTGCCTTGAAAAGAGCAGCTGCACAGTCACATTACAAAGGGTGTGCAGATAGAGATGGGAACAATCTGTGACCTTTGTTGCAATCAACCAGTCAAACTAACATGCAAATAGTTTTGTATGTTCTTAAATGATATATTATTGGAATAATATGGAATAATTCTCCATGACTTGCTTTTTCTACCCAGTATTTTTTGATCCAAATACTTGTTTCATGTATTATTTAATATTAATTTCATTCATTTCACTACTATTGTCAGTTTTTTAATGCTTTTTCAAAATTCTGTCTGTTTAAAAGAAAGCTTTATATTTATCGAGTTCAAAATTTATCACTTTTTTTTGTGATTTGCCTTTCTTTGTATATTGTTAAGATATCTTTCTATGCCCTGATGTAAAAAAAAACAG
The DNA here is from genome assembly GCA_917880005.1 of Nanger dama. Taxonomy (NCBI): domain Eukaryota; kingdom Metazoa; phylum Chordata; class Mammalia; order Artiodactyla; family Bovidae; genus Nanger; species Nanger dama. Next base: position 20,336,765 of record CAKJTW010000002.1, read on the forward strand.
TTATTCTTTTACCTTGTATCCTAAAATTTTATAATTTTTTACTTAACCATGAAATCTTTATTCACTAGAAGCTGATTTTAAAATTATGTGCTATAACCACATTTCTTACCAGATATGATTTAAATTTTCTGTCACTCTCCAGTGATCTTCATGGTACTGACTCTCCCAGTTCATAAACATGACTTATTTCAGTATTTATTTAGATTGTTTTTTATTTTACAACAATATTTTATTTATTTTCCCTATAAAAGTTTTGCCCAGTTCTAGGACTTTTCTATTTTGTGCTATTTTAGGTATCTTTTAAAAATACCTTTTCCAAATATTTCTTGATAGTATATAAAATTGCATATAATTTCTATATCTAGAACTAAACTCTATTCTTATTTATCTGTACATTCATTTGCTTTTCTCTGCAAAAATAATATTAACTTTGAATAGTAATGGCTTTGTTTCCTTATATCTAATTATTTTACTCTTAGTTTACCTTTTGTTGCCTTGTGTTGATTAGGGCTTCTAGTAAAATTTCCAATATAAGTGGCAATTGCTTTGTATATGTAAAATATGTATAACCCTATTTTCCTTCTGTTCTTGTTTAATTTTTTCTATATAAGTATTTCACAGGTCATACTTTTTCTTTCTTTATTCCTTACTTATCTTTTGACTCAGTTGATTTTCCATTACTTCTTCTTCACTCTCTGCCATAAGGGTGGTGTCATCTGCATATCTGAGGTTATTGATATTTCTCCCGGCAGTCTTGATTCCAGCTTGTGCTTCTTCCAGACCAGCATTTCTCATGATGTACTCTGCATATAAGTTAAATAAGCATGGTGACAATATACAGCCTTGACGTACTCCTTTTCTTATTTGGAACCAGTCTGTTGTTCCATATCCAGTTCTAACTGTTGCTTCCTGACTTGCATACAGGTTTCTCAAGAGGTAGGTCAGGTGGTCTGGTATTCACATCTCTTTCAGAATGCTATAAGCATTTTAGTATCTAAATACTTATCTATTCATTCCACAAATAAGTATTTATTTTCTATGTTCTAAAACTATGAAACTACAATAGTAAACAGACAGGCAGAGATTTTCATCCCTAACCTCCCTCTCATGCTTACAGCTAGCAGGGATATAGCAATTGTTGTTGATCAGTCTCTAAATTGTAACAAGTCCAACTCTTCTAGACCCTGTAGACTGTATAGCTTGCCAGGCTTCTCTGTTCTCCACTATCTCCTGCAGTTTGCTCAAATTCATGTCCATTTAGTTCGTGGTGCTATCTAACCATCTCATCTTCTGCTGTCCCTTTCTCCTTTCAATCTTTCCCAGCATCAGCATCTTTTCTAGTGAGTTGGCTTTTCACAGCAAGTGGGCAAAATATTGGAGCTGGAGCTTCAGCATCAGTCCTTCTCGTGAATATTCAGGGTTGATTTCTGTTAGGATTGACTGGTTTGATCTCCTTGCTGTCCGAGGGACTCTCAAGAGTCTTCTCCAGCACCAAACTGGAAACATCAATTCCTTGGCCTTCTTTGTGGTACAGCTCTCATCCAAACGTGACTGCTGGAGAAATCATAGCTTGGGTTGGACAAACCATTGTTGGCAAAGTGCTGTCTCTGCTTTTCAATACTCTGTCTAGGTTTGTCATAGCTTTTCTTCGAAGGAGCAAGCATCTTAATTCAATGGCTGCAGTCACTGTCATTAGTAAATAGGCATTTTCTTAATTCCTTCAAGGGTAGTCAAAGAGAACCAAGATTTCTTTCTGAATACAACATTCTGCTTTCTTAGAATTCATAGCTGCGTGAAAGGGACTCCATTTAAATTTTTTTCAAGTGTTTTTATTTCCTAAATAGAAGTAAGAAGGGAAGCTGATAAGAAAAGCCACTTTCCTTGTTTCCATCTCCACTGTGAAAGAAATGCCATGTTTCCCAGTTAAGAGAGGAGAGTGTCAAAAGATGGGAGACCTCTGCACTCTAGGTCAGGAAATTCCTGGAATACCAGGCTGTTTCCAGTAACAACTGGTCATTCTTTTATCAGCCTGTATTGCTTAAATGCAGTAAACATCGATTACACAAGTGCTAAATGTGGAGCAATGCCTTACTAGGAACATGGACCTCATTCTGGTCTCAAAGTTTCTCTTTGTCTTTGTGCTGAATTAAAAGAAAGCTTTTTGAATCAGGGTCTGCTTTCACCCCTGATGAGGTGCCCTCTGAATTCTGCTTTTGCACTGTCCCTTTGGCTCCTCCTAGCCATTTCCCTGGCACTATCTCCACAGTCTGTTTATTCCTCCACTTATCTCTGTGTTCATATGTTCTAAGTCACAATTTCACTTTTTTATAAAAATATGACCATGCCCTCTAAATATCTATGCTCCTTTAATAATTTATCTCATAACCTCCTTTATTTGTTTTAAGCTTGTGGCCTTTTAATAAGATTTATGATTTCTCTAAGAAATAAAACAGATACTTAGAAAACTCAGCTTTTCAATCAAATGATCCTGAACAAAAAAGGACTCCTCTAGGAAAAGTTGGGATGCTGTTTTGAGGATTTCTATACAAGATTTTCAAATAGGCTTTTTTTTCACTATAATTTTTACTTTAATCCTCCATGAATGACTCAGAATTCGACTATTTTCAGCATATGTAATTACCACGTTCAGTTCAGTTCAGTGTCTCAGTCATGTCCGACTCTTTGAGACTCCATGGACTGCAGCACGCCAGCCTTCGCTATCCATCACCAACTCCCAGAGCTTGCTCAAATTCATGTCCATCAAGTCAATGATGCCATCCAACCATCTCATCCTCCATCATCCCCTTCTCCTCACACCTTTAATCTTTCCCAGCATCAGGGTCTTTTCCAATGAGTCAGTTCTTTGCTTCAGGGGGCCAAAGTATTGACGTTTCAGCTTCAGCATCAGTCCTTCCAATGAAAATTCAGGACTGATTTCCTTTAGGATGGACTGGTTGGCTCTCCTTGCAGTCCAAGGGACTCTCAAGAGTCTTCTCCAACACCACAGTTCAAAAGCATCAGTTCTTCAGCACTCAGCTTTCTTTATAGTCCAGCTCTGTTATAGTCCAGCTCTGGCAATTTGCAGTAAAAATCAGCAAAAATATTCTTGCTCCTGAAATGGGTTTTCATGTAGCTTTTCATTATGTATGTCTTTGAAAGTTCTCCTAATTTTTTTTTCCATACTCCTTGAAATTTTCATATAAGATTCTTTTGGGCCATAGCACTCAGTATTTCCATTACTAATCCTGAAAGGCAGCTCAGTAATCTCTCTTACCCCAAATACAGGAAGCAGGCAGTTGAGAAGTTTGTGACCAAGACTGTGAACCATTGACCAATTTAATTAGCCGGGCATGGAAAAATAAGAGCTGGGAACTAGCTGCATCCCTGTAGCAGACATGGCTGAATTATTGCCTTTTCTTTTCTTTTCTTCCAAAAAGCTGAAGCGGAGGACTCTAAATGCCCCTTTGGTTTGGTTAATAACCTCATAGATCTGGTGAGGTACGTAATTCAGGTAACTGAGAAGACCTTAGAAAAGCCAGACCATCTTCTTGATTAATTTTTTTTCTTATGCCTAAAACCAGAAAACAAACTTTTAACTTGAATGTTAAACTTTAACCCTTGCTTCCAAGAAATATCCTTGCTTCTCTGTGATAAGAATTTAAGTTTATCTCTCTGGATATCTGATGTAGAGAAATATTCACCCAGGGGACTGTACTATTATTGACTACTGACCAGGAGTGATCTAGAAACAGCTTTTGTCAAATCAACAAGACTCAGGTAAGATAAGCCTGAGAAAAGGGCCATGTAAAAGGTCACAGTCCTTAAAAATGGGTAACATATCATGCCCAGCTGGTGGTTAACTTCATCTCTTCAGGAATTTAGTCTTCCAGGGAAGTAAATTTCTACAAAAACGTGCAAGTAAACCATAAAGCAGCACACTGAAAATTGTCACTCTTAAATTATTTTTTGATCTAGCCCCTTAGTGCAGCTGGCAGCACATAAGTTTTGTAATTACTTTTTGAATTTTAAAAGTATTTCGTATTTATGATAAAAAATCCAAACTCTGCATAAAGATAATGTTAGAAATAAAAGTCCTCACTTTTCACTTCCCTGAAGGAACCATTGTTATAGTTACCTGTGTATCTTATCATAAAATTTTCCTGCATGTATAAGCATAATGTTTATGTATTTTTCTCCTCAAAGGAATCATAATATATGTAGTATTCTATGAGTAACACTTTTCAGTTAGCAATATATTTTGGACACATTCTCATGTAAATACACAGGGTTCTGTCATTTTCTTCTCAAAGTCTGCATTGTGGTCTGTTATCGTCTCTCATTAATGAATAATCACACTACCAATAGTATTAGCAATTATTTTAACTTGTACACAATTTTTACAAGAGTCTAGAGTGAGTTTGTGAAGAAAGAACACCAAAGAGAGAGAAACAAGAGTGAAAATGTTAGTTGCTCAGTCTTGTCTGACTGTGACCTCATGGACTGCAGCCCACCAGACTTCTCTGTCCATGGAACTTTCCAGGCAAGAATACTGGAGTGGGTTGCCATTTCCTTCTCCAGGGGATCCTCCTGACCTAGGGATCGAACCTGGGTCTCCTGCATTGCAGGCAGATTCTTTACCATCTAAGCTACCAGGGAAGCCCCACAAGAGAGCTTATAATAAAAACTAAAATAGAGGTGTATTTTGTACTCAAAGAGCAGGTTCACTCTAACGTGAGAATTTAAAGAAAACCTAGAAAGGAGGCATGATTCAAGACAGATTTTAAGGAATGAGTAAGTTATGTCCATAAAGAAATCAGGGAAAATCACTCCAGCTATGAGCAAAAACATAGAGGTAAATAATGAAGGAAAAGATTGATGTAACTAATAAGGAATGGTAAAGGGATGAGAATGACAAGAAAGCAAAGATATAGAAGATAATGTTAGAAGTATAAATATTAGAAAATAAGATAAAAATATAGGCTGGGTTAAGACAGTGTAAGACTCTAATGTTGGGCTTATGCTATAGAGTGGTGATTTTTAACTTGGCCCTTCACAAGATATTTGACAATATCTGAAAACACTTTGCATTATAACTATATGAGTGTGTGCTATAGTCACCTAATAGGTAGAGGCCAGGGATGCTGCTAAACATCCTAATAGGCAAAAGATAATGCCCTCCCTACAACAAAGATTTTAAGTGAAGTGAAAGTGTTAGTCTCTTAGTGGTGTCCAGCTCCTTGCTACCCTATGAACTGTGGCCTGCCAGACTCCTCTGTCCATGGGATTCTTCAGTCAAGAATACTGGAGTGGGTTGCCATTCTCGTCTCCAGGGAATCTTCCTGACCCAACCCAGGGATCAAACCTGGATCTTCTACATTGAAGTCAGATTCTTTACCATCTGAGCCCCAAAACATCAGTAGTGTAAAGACTGAGAAACCAAAATTTAACCTAAAATTTGTTAAATTTTGAACCTCATAAGTTGAGCATACAGCTATATATATATATACATATGTCACTACATAAGATCAATATTTAAATAACTTTATGCATGTTTTATTTTATTAGTCACATATGACCCATTTTTATCTATTATTCACATTTTATTACATAATTAATATTAATTATATTATTTAATTTTTGTTGAATTGGGAAGTAAATTTACATCTTTCATAATACTATTTATTCTTCCCAGTTTTTCAGAAGGTGTTTTATTCTTATTTTATAAATAAGTAGTTCTAAGTGAGAACAATATGAATGAATTTTCTTCATTGCTTATAAAATCTTGAGCTGATTTTTTATGTGATACTTTTATGTGAGACTTTCTGGGAAATTGTCATCCCTAAGATCTCTCTCATCCAAAGTCATGCTGTAATTTTTTTTTTTAAATACTGCCTTGACCCAGTTTTGAGGGCCTATAGATGCCAGTCAGTTCGCCTTCGTGAAAAGCTGATTAAGGCCATGTTCCCGGCCGTCTCCCTTATAGAGCTACTGTACACACCATAATTGCTTTAAGACCGACTATCAGACAACCAAGGACAACGCCAATTTCCAAGAGTTCTCTGGAGTTACTAAAAATCTGGCTTTCTGTTAAATTTGTTTTTATTTAGTTTTAACCACTGCTGAAGCTGAAAATCTCACAAAATAATCTAGATAGCATTGGAAAAGCATACCATTTTCTAGGCTTATTAAATCATCATAATCATATTAAATTCTATTCATCAATTTTGTAGAGATTTTTGTTGAATTGGAAAGTAAATTTACATCTTTCATAATACTATTTATTCCTCCCAGTTTTTCAAAAGGTATTTTATTTTTATTCTATAAATAAGTAGTTCTAATACAATTTTGAATTTTGAATGCATTTTAACACATAAGAATATAATTTTTCTGCTCTTTAAATTTTTGCAAATAGGATAGTTTTTTCTAGCAATGAAAATCATATATGGGCAGATATTTTCAAGTATCCATTTTCAAAATGCCCTCTACATAGTCTGAGTTGTTTTGAACAGCAGTTGCTTTCTCATTCATTGTTAATTCATAAACTTTACCTTGGGGGATGTATTAAGTGTATTTATTCCTTCAATATCTAATGGACAACAACTTCTGAAAATGGTTCATCATCACAAAGAGAAGTAATCTATTTGGAAATGAGTCTTCTTTATAAAAGAAAGCTACATATATATTTTCCTTAAATTTTATGCCTCTTTTTTTAGTGTTCTTTCTTTCTTTGTGTTTACTCATTTGTTTATTTCTGGTTATGTGGGTCTTCACTGCTGTACATGGGCTTTCTCTAGTTGCAGTAAGTGGGAGCTGCTCTTCTTTGTGGTGCGCAGACGACTTCTGTGCTCCTTCTGTTGTGGGGCACGGGCTTTCACCACGTGGGCTTCTGCAGTTGCAGCACACAGGCTCAGTAGTTGTGGTACGTGGGCATTAGTTGGCACGTGGAATATTCTCAGATCAGGGATTGCCTGCCTGCATTGGCAGGCAGACCTCCCATCCACTGTACCACCAGGGAAGTCCTGTACCTCTTTCAAATGCTCTGGTGTGAAATAGCCAACAAACATTTTATTGTATATATAATTTTCATAGCCCCATTAGTCTCATTACAGGCTGTTCTAAAGATGCTGCTATTGGTCATTGAGAAAAGAATAACTGCACACTACATACGCCCATGTACTCTGCAATGTGCTGAAGTAAATGAAGGTATGAGGTGTCATCTGAACCCTATCACAAGGTTTTTAGGATCATGTTGGGATATTGTGAATAATGGAATTTAAAATTAGTTGCATTTAATATTTCTAAGTGTCTTCAGACAAAAATAAGTAGGCATTCTAATGGTTTCTTTCTTAATGCCAATACATTGGACTCTCTTTGGAGATCCCTCAAATAGAAGCCATTTAAGTTTTTTGAAATGTGATTAGACTTAGAAAGTTAAGGTGGCAGTCTGTTAGTTAACACGTTTATCCAGGTCACATATGGCACGGATTTTAGAGGAGACAGAGTAAGGCAAGAAACTGATTAGGAGGCTTATAGGATCTATATTATAGAGACACAGGCGGGCAAAACCGAGGTAAGGCTTTTAATCTGACAGATTTTATGAAGATTCAATCAATATTTGACAATAGAAGTAAACGGAGTAGAGAAGGAACAGAAAGAGAGACAGAACAAGAGGAAAAGACAAACACAGAGAATTGAATATTTTGGAAGAAAATGTTATCAGTGGATATAGAGAATGCAGAATAATGACTAGGGTTTTGCTATATGAGGGGGCAGGAAGAAATGGTGATCCTGTTAATTTTTGATGGTTTTATCAATGGCCGGCCATCTTTCCTGTAATGTAGTAACAACAAAGTTTTCATTTTCATTTTAGTTTCACATCAGTATTGTTACAGAGTTCTTTGCCTAGGTAAATAAACAATGGAGGAATAGAATACTTATTCATACCTTTTAGTTCTTTTCTATAAATCATTAGTGTCAAACATTACAGCTGATCACATCAACTAATTTTGTAGAAAAATTGCAGAAGTCTTCCAAAATAAAAGAAGAAGTGTTTTATTTTAACAATACCGATATCTTACATGTGTATCCTTCTTTACAATTAAAAGGTTAAATTTTAACTAATGTCTACATCATTATTGTGTCTCCTAGTAGATGATGAGTATCATAAACCTGTCCCGCACGATGAGGATGTGCACTAACATCCCTTCAAAGCTCAGCTTCTGTAAGACTTTCTGGGAAACTCATCCCTAAGATCTCCCTCATCCCAAATCATGCCATAATGTGTATATATATATATATATATATATATATATATATATATTTAAATACTACCTTGACCCAGTTTTGAGGACCTATAGATGCCAGTCAGTTTGCCTTCTTGAAAAGCTGGCTAAGGCCACATTCCCAGCCATCTTCCTTATTTGAGCTACTATACACACACCATCATTGTTGTAAGAAAAAGTATCAGACAACCTAGGACAACTCCAATTTCCAAGAGTATTCTGGAGTTATTCCGATTACCCAGACCTACATACAACTGCCTTGCTCTGCTCTTTCATTTTCTTCCTCCCACCATGTGATGAACCCAGGTCCTTTCCCTGAGTGGCCCTGAGTGGCATGCTGTGTTCTCCCCTGGAAACTGTGCATATAGCAAAACTATAAAACTCTTTGCTGGTTTTCTTTCTATGTCTGCACCCGGCCTTACCATACCTCACCTAAAGTTACAGGGGTAAATACAGGTCTGGTGCGGGTTAGGTAGTTCTTACCAGCAATAGCACCTTACGACACCTCTAGGAAAGCACTTGCATTGTTCAGTTGTATTGTTTCAGTAGCCAGTGAGCTCCAGGAAACAGAACTGTTTTTTATTGCTCTTACTCCCATTCCTGTCATGATCCTGGCACATAGTAAGTGCTCAACAGAAGTAACAGAGATTTTTGAAATGCAGCATTGGTGCAGTGAACGGCAATGCTTTCAGTATAAAATAGTAGCACAAAGCCACATCCGGTCCTTACGCTACAGATTCCCGACTGAATACCCTGAGCATTATTCTAGACAAAAGCATAAAAATGTCAACATATTATGTTATGTTTTACATAAATAAGGAACACCCACTTGAAAACTACAGCATTACGCTGCCATCCGCAATACTGTGCAGATTTGATTGGAAATGTGGCATTTCTAAAATGAATCAAATTGCCCCATCTCTTTTTTCAGTCATTCTCTGGTGGCATAGATCGTGTAGTGCTTTGCCTGGACCTCCCTTCGGTGGCAAGGCATTTATTCTCTCAGCAACTTGGAGTATTGGTTACTGAGACCCTCTCTGAGAACTGCCCTCAGCCGAAAGGAACTCTCTTGAACAAGTGGTGTTTGCCTCCAAGGACTGTTCAGTGTAGAAATGAACAGGGAAGGGTGACTACAAAAACTGAACCCCCTTGTCTCCTTGTGAAACATCTCCGAAGTATCATCCTATTGCCAGAGCTCTCGGGAGAATGGCTGAAGCCTCTCTGGCAGCCGCATTGTGGGCCGTAACATATGACTAACACTCTGCCTAACCCCGCTCCCCTACCTTGCTTACAGGCCTTGCTCCCCAGTCCTCTCCAGTGAACTCCTATAGGCATATGACTGTTTGAGAGTTTCAATATCTGTTTCCCAGGAAACCAACCTAAGACATCACTTATAAAATAAAGTGATGTGCAACTAATTTTAAACGTGAAATGAAGATTTGTAAACCACTTGACTCAATATGTTAATTGAGTTCACACTTTAGTGGAAGACTAGATTTTATAATATTTATCAATAGATAATAGTCTTAGGGCTTCCCTGGTAGCTCATACAATAAAGCGTCTACTTACAATGCAGAAGACCCAGGTTTGATCCCTGGGTCGGGAAGATCCCCTCTGGAGAAGGCAATGGCAACCCACTCCAGTGTTCTTGCCTGACAAATCCCATGGATGGAGGAGCTTGGTGACTATGGTTCACGGGGTCGCCAGGAGTGGACATGACTAAGCAGCTATATTCTTGGACATTATAATGAGATTGATGTTTTATTCCCCTCTTTCCTACATTCCCTCAATTTTGTGTTTTTTTAAAATGCTATTTGGAATAATCATTGATACCTTCTCAAGAGAATATTTTATTCTCGTTACTCTTTGCAGTGAAATAGACTTTTTAAAAGTTGAAAAACCTTCTTTAGAAAAAAAAACAGAGTTGTCATTTAATCTATATGAAATAGGCAAAATATTTGATGATGAACTTAACCCATTTTAAATAAATAAATAAAATCACATTATAAAGGGTTTTGAATCTAAGGATACTGAATGAAAAATATATCTTCCAGGAATAATTTTAGCTTTCAACAAGAGCTGCATATTACTATGTAGTTATTTTAACAGTATTAGCTACTGTTGTGCCAGTTGCCTTGTGACTATTTTAATCATCGTTAACCACGCATCATTTCCTATGGCAAATTATATACACTTATGATTTTTTTTTGTCTGTTCCAGTTCAGCTCCTCTTTACTTCTAAGGCTTACAAATTTAGTTTAATCATCTATAACAAATCAGCCAAAAAGAAAAAGAAAATAAACGAGAGTGGTTTTGGGTAAACTGAGCCTCCATAAGCATTAAAGGGACTTCTTTTCTTATTTATGTTATTTAAGATGACCACAAATTATTGAGAAATGACAAAGAAAAGATGGTGGTAAAAAGGGAAGAAGTTCTTGGCTTTTCTTTCTAATAAGATAACTAATTGGGGAAAGGATATTCTAGAGTTTCAGATATAAATAAGCAGGTGGAAAGGAAAGAAGAGAGGTAAAATGGTATCAAGTTATTCTGAGAATTAAAGTAATTCAAATTCGTAAGTCTTTGCCAAGAGGGTTTTTGTTTGCTTAAAGTAGCTAAGCTAGTGTTTTGCCATTCTGGCGGAGAATGGACTAGCAAGAATACTCTGTCTCCCTGGTTCCAGGTAAATCTCCTTATGTGATTGGAAGATATTTTGTAAGAAATAGACAAGAAAACTTGTAGATGAAATGATGTGCAGATTTAAGCCCTGTCACTCACCTGGCTGAAATGCCTTACAGGTTATTTTATTTCTGCCTTCTATCTGGACTGTGCTTTAGGGCTGACAAAACAGGTGACATTTTGAACTTGCTGTTTTTTAAATCTTGGAAAAGTAGCCAGAATTCTGACTTCTAACCCAAAGGCGGGACAAGTTGTTGACTACTATAATCAAAGTAGTGGTCAGTCATTCTCCTTGCAATCACTGCTTCTGTCTGATGGTGTCCTTTTTAATAATGCCATCTGTTATTTTGCAATGCCTGACTCTGGATGGACAGTTGCATATGGATTCATTTTATTCTAGTGGGAATTTCAGTATAGTCATATAGCATAATGGTTAGGTTTACAGCCCCAGAGTTGAAGCTGGGCGTACAGGCCAGCTCCATCACTGCAGTCTTGGATAATTGTGTTAACTTGTCCTAACTCGAGTTTCCTCCTCTTCAAAATGGGAACAGTCATTATCATGCTGTTGTGAGGAATAAACAGGGTTCATGTGTGTAACACACTTGGCTCTGTGTCTGGCATGGGGTTCTCAACTTGCTTTGAATCCAGCCAGAGAAGAGGGGTATTATTTAGCTGTGGACTCAGCAACCTCATATTTGGTGTTGTGGATAAGAAAATCAAGTAAATAAAAATAGGATAGAGGTCAAAATAGCTTCTATGTCAATTATAAAGCCCAGGCTAGAAGGCATATGTGAACTAAACTCTTTAAGCAAACTCCAGAATGAGGCAGCTTTATCCATCCAGCTTCAGGCAGCCCTCACGGCAGTCATATGCTCTCAGCACGATGCTCATGTGCTCAGGCCTCAGAGAAAGGGGTTGATCTGGCTATGTCAATTATTCTTCCCAAACTTACAGTCTCAAAAGTGACTGCACCACCTGCCCCTCACCCCGCCCCACCTTCTTCCTAGGGATACAGTGAGAGAAACACTCAGAGAGACTCAAAGTTATATTCATTCAGCCACCGTCACAGGAAGGAAACATCAGACATGGGAAGGAGCATTGTGGAGTTAAGTACTCAGTAAATGATAGCTGTTATCATTACAGGCTAACAGGTATATATCGTTTTGTCTTTCAGTTCAGTTCAGTCTGTCAGTAGTGTCTGACTCTTTGCGACCCCATGAATCGCAGTACGCCAGGCCTTCCTGTCCATCACCAACTCCCGGAGCTCGCTCAGACTTGCCTCTGAGTCAGTGATACCATCCTGCCATCTCATCCTCTGTCGTCCCCTTCTTCTCCTGCCCCCAATCCCTCCCAGCATCAGAGTCTTTCCAATGAGTCAACTCTTCACATGAGGTGGCCAAAGTGCTGGAGTTTCAGCTTTAGCATCATTCCTTTCAAAGAACACCCAGGACTGATCTCCTTCAAAATGGACTGGTTGGATCTCCTTGCAGTCCAAGGGACTCTCAAGAGTCTTCTCCAGTTCAAAAGCATCAGTTCTTCTGTGCTCAGCTTTCTTAGTCCAACTCTCACATCCATACATGACTACTGGAAAGACCATAGCCTTAACTAGATGGACCTTTGTTGACAAAGTAATGTCTCTGCTTTTGAATATGCTATCTAGGTTGGTCATAACTTTCTTTCCAAGGAGTAAGTGTCTTTTAATTTCATGGCTGCAGTCACCATCTGCAGTGATTTTGGAGCCCAAAAAGATAAAGTCTGACACTGTTTCCACTGGTTTCCCCTCTGTTTCCCATGAAGTGATGGGACACCAGATGCCATGATCTTCGTTTTCTGAATGTTGAGCTTTAAGCCAACTTTTTCGCTCTCCTCTTTCACTTTCATCGAGAGGCTTTTTAGCTCCTCTTCACTTTCTGCCATCAGGGTGGTGTCATCTGCATATCTGAGGTTATTGATATTTCTCCCAGCAATCTTGATTCCAGCTTGTGCTTCTTCCAGCCCAGCCCAGAGTGACAATATAGAGCCTTGAACCAGTCTGTTGTTCCATGTCCAGTTCTAACTGTTGCTTCCTGACCTGCATATAGGTTTCTCAAGAGGCAGGTCAGGTGGTCTGGTATTCTCATCTCTTGCAGAATTTTCCACACTTTATTGTGATCCACACAGTCAAAGGCTTTGGCATAGTCAATAAAGCAGAAATAGATGTTTTTCTAGAAGTCTTTTACTTTTTCGATGATCCAGTGGATGCTGGCAATTTGATTTCTGGTTCCTCTGTTTTTCTTTACTTCACCCAAAACATAAAAATATAAGGAAATTATTTGATCTCTCATTTTTTCAGTGTATATTTAATGACTTTTTAAGTAAAAGTAAAAAATAAATTTAAAAAATATAGGGGAATAACCGAACTGAGAGAAATTAAGCTGTAGGAAATAAATCTGTCCCACATACCCAAAATACATGTGATAGAGAATTCAGAAGTTTTTGCAGTGTTATGACTGGAATAATAAACTCTAGACACATGAGGAAAGGACAAGCCCAGTTTCAAAACATATTTTTAGTCTTTAATGAAGTATCTAGATAGAAAAATTTCAACTTGATCCAAAATGTAGACCCTGATGTCTAAATGAAAATGAAATATATTTATTTGCAGAATGTAAATTTTATTCATACATGTGATATTGCTTGACGTTGTGAATGTCTCTATCTGATTCTCAGCAAATACGCTAGGAGATGAACTGCATGTTTTTCAGTTTGTGACAAACTTGTATATTTCCTTCTCAGTACTCTCTGCTTCCTAGATACTGTGTTAATACCTCTATTCCTTATTTTCTGTACCTATGGGTAAGGAATAAAAATGGGAATGGTATTTTAAAGTATTTAAAATTTTTGTTTCTACAACAGAGATAGTATTCTCTAAGAGCAAGGGCATATGTGAGGCAGAAATTATATCAAATATCAGCAGATGAATGAATAGGTAATAATGTTCTTAAACTAAAAGTCATTAAAATTTAACTCACTAGAAACTCACTGAATACAAGAAGAACATATATGAAAATAATTTGGAGAACTGTGTTATAAGCTTTTATGATTATTTCACCAAATTTTTAAAATTTTTGATGAACAATGTGATGCTATATTTTATTAAGTATTATATATGGGTCTCTACAGTAGAAGGGCCATTTCAAGTACAAGAGACTTTATCTTTAGTTCTTTGCATATAGAGCTCACACATAACAATTTCCCGAAGATTGATTGAATGAATATTTGCTGGAGATAACAGGCATTGGTTAAATAAATAACTTTAAGTTGAGAACATCAGTGTCAATGGGGAGGTCGTATTTACTAAATGCTTATTTACTACTTCAAGCAATATTTCTTTGCTTATGACATTGTTTTTCATATTTACCAGAGTCCCATGCTTTTGCCACATCAGGTTTGATACCTTAGAAGAGCATATTCATATTTTTTTCCATCAACTTTCAAGATAGCCCTCTAGCTTTCACTCAAATTCAGATAATTTGGAGGAGGAAAGAGCTGAAAAAAACACACAAAACTGTCAAACATAATTATAGAGTGCAGCAGTCTTCCCAGTAATGGGAATGGTTCAGTGGTTATTTTTGAAACACGCCTGCACTAATATACTGTGCTTGAGTTCTTCAAGTACTTCAAGATATTTGCTTTTTATGAACATGGGTGAAATTTTTCCACTTATGTTTTATATTAGATGAGTGGAAAGTTGCTGACTAAAACCCAGAAAAATGTGAGATTTTAATTATGATCCTAAGACACTCCACATGCATATAAATGAATGTTGTAACCCTTTCTCTGTTGCTCACTCTGGTTGTTTTCCCAAGGTCCCCCTGAGAAACAGCGTTATAGTGAGTCATGTTTTGCCAAATCCTTTGCAAAATGAGAGATTCAGTACAAATTGTGATTATTTCATGATGTGTCCACTAATGTTTTAGTGTCATATCATGATGATTTCATGATGTATCATTATTTCCAGTTCCAACTGGAGTGTTTATTATCTGACATGTAAACTCCAGGACGTACTGTGGCATTAATGGCTCTTGCAAGAACATGCACAAAATAGTCCATAGTGGAGGAGGTGACATATTTGGAACATAGCTCTTCATTTTTTCCTGCCTAAAATTTGATTCATTCCTTCTCCTGCCTTTGTTTTTATGTTATATTTGCACAGGTTATGTTCATAAGGTTCAAAGACAGCTTGCCTCCTGATAAGATCATGACTAATTCATTTTAGTGAGAGACCTGTTGGTGTTAGTTTTAAATACCCTTTAAAAATACCTTTAAGACCCTCAAAATAGAGTACATAATTACATTTTCCAGTCATGTAAACCATTTCACATGGGCAATATTATCTCATAATGCCTTTCTTTTCACTTCCAAGTGGCCTGGAAAATTTGGTGCAGTACTAGACTTTCTAGCTAATATGAGGATGTATTGCTATTAAAATGCTACCTTTTTTTCCTACATGGAGCTTATAGCTTTTTAAGTTTTGAAAACAGCTTTATTCATACAAATAGCATGTTGTTAGAATTTAGAGGGCATTAGAAAGGAGTGTTACACCATTCTAGAAATAAATGAGAGAGAGTATTTCAGCTTGTTTTATATTTAACACTGTGAGTTATTAAAGAAATAAAAAGAAAAAAGTTTGGAAATTCTAAAATAAGCAATTGCCAGGAAATTTTAATGATTTCTCTCAAAATTTAGCTAATGATTTGCATAGGTGGAGTAGATGGTAGCTTAGAGAGACATGTATTTGAAGAGTTGTGAAATAACCTCCCAACTGAGATTGAGCTCTGCAATTCATTCTGCTATGGCAGTTTCTCACATTACTCAGCCCTTGAGCTTAAGGCACTGATGGTTTCTGATGAAACGTACATGAATCAGGGAAGGGCTACACATCAAGAAATTACAAGTCATTCATACCACTTTCTTTTGTTTATCAGTTTAGCCAGTCCGAAGAGAAAGCAAAATAAACATGCAGTTTTCCTCTAGGAGGAAAGGAATTCATAGCATAGCTAAGTAGTCAGTTTCTTGAGCTCTTTTCTTTGTGACATACTTAATGGATAATGTCCAAAAGCAAAACACTCTTCTGTGTGCATGCCAATAGTATGCAGATCCCTGTATCTTAGCAGTGATTCATCCCGTTCCTTCTTTGGAAAGGTGGCAGAAAGTAGTGTTTCTGATGCAGGCTCTGGAAATAGATGGCTAGGCTCAAACCCCAGCTCTGCTACTTTCTAACTGTGAGTTCTTAGTTAAATCACTTAAACTCTTTAGGTTGCAGTTTCCTTATTGGAAAAATCAGCATAGTAATTGCACCTATTTTCATTCATTTATTGAGAGGGTTAAATGAGTTAATCCATGTAACACACACAACACCATTCAGTAAGCCCTCAACTAATAGCTGCTATTATTATTCCATCATATTTCATGGAAGAATCCAAATTGGAATGTAGATCAGAGAGATTAATATTATGTTTGTGCCATATTGGTATAATATAGTGTCAGCTATAGAACGTAGTTGCTTTGTAAGTAGTAAATGTGGTACCCGAATTTAGCAGAAGTAAAGTGAAAGTGAAGGTGAAGTCGCTCAGTCCTGTCTGACTCTTTGCGACCCCATGGGCTGTAGCCCACCAGGCTCCTCCATCCGTGGGATTCTCCAGGCAAGAGTACTGGGGTGGGGGTGCCACTGCCTTCTCCAGGGGAGCTTCCATACAATTAGTTTTTCTGTCCTAAGTATCACTAGGATTTGTGTTGAAATTTCTGAATGAGTATTTTCACTCTTAAGATTTCCCTGGTTTTAACATGTCGCTGTTGGGTTTGATATGTTTATATTCATGACATAAAGTCTCTTATATATAAAAAGATAAAATAAAAAGCATATCTTCCCCCTTCTTTTCTCTCCCTGACAAGCCTGTCTCTGAAGCACAGGGGCACATTTGAAACAGGATTTGAAGAAAGAGCTGTGATGTGAGTGCGTGTGTGTGTGTTTGCCCAGCTTGATGAAGTCCCTATAGGAAAGACGAGTAGACTTTTAGCCTATATTACTGCTAGGCCCTCAACCTTTACACTTTGTATCCATAAGCATTTACTCCAGAATTTTCCAAAATAATAACATTTGAAAAAAAAAAAAGAAGACTGTTCAAGCACTGAATTATCTGTGAGAGTCAGCCAAGTTACACCAGCTGCACTGGCTCGATTCTTACATCTGGGCTCCAAGGCGGGTAACAAAAAAAAATCTCCATGAGCCGTATTTTAAGAATTTTGGCAACACACAAGACAGGGGAATTAAAAATAATTCTTTGCTGAAAAACAGAATTGGTGGAAAACAATTCTGTTTGCTTGCCATAGTCCACCAAGCTATCTAATGGCCAGCTGTTAGAATACAAACAAGTATGCCCAAAAGTGCTGCCCAAAGCCACATGTCCCTCTAGTAAAGGCCGGTGGCTCAGTGACTGAGTCCCGGGAACGAGAAACAGCAGTGGACTTAACACAAAGTGTTAAATGGATTCCCCATATTACTATTTTCTAGCCGAAGTGGTGACATTTCCCACTAGCTAGTATAACGTAGGATGTGTTTGGGCCCTTGGGGGAGCTTTGTTTTATCCCTGATTTTCTTGTCCCTTCTTTAAGTCATTAAGTAGGGCTGATTAGTTTCTTTCCTTGGTTCCCTGTGGAGTTTTATTTCTCCTTGTATTGCCACATTCATTTTGTATAAAAAGGCAAAGGAGAAACAGTTTAACAGGGCTATACTGTACTTCATGTAGAAAAGACTCTTTAGAAGCAGACTAAACTTGCAATTAATTGAAGAAATTTAAATAATTGATGAGAAGGATGAATGTAAAACAGTATGAGGAAGGACTCAATATAGTGATTATGTGTGTTTTTTTTTTTAAATTAGAAAGGATGGATAATCATGATTGTTCTTAAGTAATCATTATCAAATACTTGTTTTGATATGGTGCTGTATTGCTCTTTTCAAGAAGAGATGCAACAGGCCTTGAGTTTGTCCTCAAAAATTTATGATCTAAAGGGTATCAAATAATAGAAAATAAGCACAGCAGAATGCCACATTAAGGCCTTGTTCAGTGTATTCGAGACATGAAAATAAAAATGAGATGTTAGAATGCAAGTTATCTAAGGAGATAACTATTTGAATTTCAAGTAGATGGAGAAGAAAGACCTATGGGAAAACGTAAGGAGGGAGATGTCTTTCTGGTTCAGAAGAGTACATAGGATAAATGGCAGTATAAAAGGAGGTGAATACTTGCCAGTGGATAAAAGTGTTGGAGCCTTATCTAGTATGGGCTGAGGACTGTCAAATAAAGATGTGATAGGTTGTAGACTGTGGCCTTCCCTGCAACCTCTGTCTAAGCAGACCAGTGGTGCAATGGAGAGGGAAATAAAAGCTCAGAAGTAGTTTTTTTTTTTTTTTTCTTTTAAACAAGGTGATTTATAAGTGTTATGCAACTGGGTTATATAACTGTGGCAAACAAGAAATCATAAATCTGGAATTCAGTCTTCATTCCAGGTGACACAGCTTATGTGAAACTTCATTGTGATAATAAGGAAGATGCTCATGTGTTAACATTTCCCCCACTTGCTGTTCTTCAGATTCAAGGGAAATGGAAAGCAACAGACTCATAGTTCTGGGCCTCTAGAATACCGTGCATTCCTTACTATATGGAAGCTTTTTAGACTAATGAACTGGAAATGTACTATGAGCAGAAAAAGAGAAGACAAGAGAACTTCTATACCATCCTGTTGACTTGATCAACAAATACTGCTTGTGTTGCTTGTCTGCTGTCACACTAATGCCATGAGATCAAATAACTATCCATGAACGGCAACTCAGCCCAGAGGAATGCCTTCTTTGCTATCTATAGGCATTAATAGCGTCACAAACTAGAGAAATAACTCATGCACTCATGTATTCATTTCATTTATTTTCATCTCATTGGCCTTTGAGGTCTGACCTACTTTAAAATATTGCAGTTTTTTGTTCAGGTCTTAAATTTTTTTTTCTCAGTCAGAAGTATTAGGGATCATTCAAGCAGCACTTCTAATCCTCTCTCTTTCATGAACATTTTTAAGGCTGATCACAAAGTAGCTTTTTCTGTTTTGCTATTTGAGCCTATTTCTTTCCTGGTTGAATAAAAATGCTGTTGTCTGTTTCATTATTCATTGCCCTGTAGCAAAACAACTGAGTCTTAATGGCATTAAACAGTTATTATTATCACTCATGATTTCAGAGATTGACTAGACTCAAGGTAGTAGTTCTCACTCAGAATCTTTGCACCATTGTAGTGAGGCAGTAGCTAGAGCTGGATTCTAGCTACTGCTAGAGTTTTGAAAGTCTCCTCTCTTACGTGTCTGGCACCTAGTCTGGGAGCAGTTGGGCTTCTCTCTCTCTTTCTCTCTTTCTCTCTCTTTTTCTCGGTGCTCTTCATGTGGTATCTCCAGCATAGAAGTGTAAGGTGACGATGGCAAGTCAATGTTTAAAACACGAGTCCTAAAAGAGATAACCAGACAGCAGCTGTCTCCCTAGTCTTGGAAGTCAATTAGTAATACTTCCTCAGCAATCTATTTGTTAGAAGCATAGAACTAAGATCAATTCATATTAAAAAGGAGGGGAATTAGGCTTGTCTTTCGAGAGAGAAGTGCTGAAGAATTTGTGATCATTGAAACCTGCAAGTGCTTGTGAGCTAAGTTGCTTCAGTTGTGTCCAACTCTTTGCTACCCTGTGGATTGCAGCCCACCAGACTCCTCTGTCCATGGGATTTCCCAGGCAAGAATACTGGAGTGGATTGTCATGCCTCCAGGAGGTCAATCCCAGGGATTGGACCTGAGTCTTTTAGTCTCCTGCATTGACAGACGGGTTCTTTACCACTAGCATCACCTGGGAAGCCCTAAAACCTGCACAGTTCATTATCTGGTCTCCTGCATATTCTTCATAGGTATGCTAATTCTTTCTCTAACTCTTTACTTCAGCCATTATATTTTTCCTTTTCCATTTGTAAATGTACTCAGTTCAGTTCAGTTCCGAGTCAGCTTAGTCGTGTCCGACTCTTTGCGACCCCATGAATCGCAGCACGCCAGGCCTCCCTGTCCAACACCATCTCCCGGAGTTCACTCAGACTCACGTCGATTGAGTCAGTGATGCCATCCAGCCATCTCATCCTGTGTCGTCCCCTTCTCCTCCTGCCCCCAATCCCTCTCAGTGTCAGTCTTTCCTGATGAGTCAACTCTTGCGTGAGGTAGCCAAAGTACTGGAGTTTCAGCTTTAGCATCATTCCTTCCAAAGAAATCACAGGGCTGATCTCCTTCAGAATGGACTGGTTGGATCTCCTTGCAGTCCAAGGGACTCTCAAGAGTCTTCTCCAACACCACAGTTCAAAAGCATCACTTCTTCGGCGCTGAGCCTTCACAGTCCAACTTTGACATCCATACATGACTACTGGAAAAACCATAGCCTTGACTAGATGGATCTTAGTCAGCAAAGTAATATCTCTGCTTTTGAATATGCTATTTAGGTTGGTGTTAACTTTTCTTCCAAGGTATATGTGTCTTTTAATTTCATGGCTGCAGTCACCATCTGCAGTGATTTTGGAGCCCCTCAAAATAAAGTCTGACACTGTTTCCACTGTTTCTCAATCTATTTCCCATGAAGTGATGGGACCAGATGCCATGATCTTCATTTTCTGAATAATGAGCTTTAAGCCAACTTTTTCACTCTCCTCTTTCACATTTATCAAGAGGTCCTTTAGCTCCTCTTCACTTTCTGCCATCAGGGTGGTGTCATCTGCATATCTGAGGTTATTGAGATTTCTCCCGGCAATCTTGATTCCAGCTTGTGTTTCTTCCAGTCCCGTGTTTCTCATGATGCACTCTGCATAGAAGTTAAATAAGCAGGGTGACAATATACAACCTTGACATACTCCTTTTCCTATTTGGAACCAGTCTGTTGTTCCATGTCCAGTTGTAACTGTTGCTTCCTGACCTGCATACAGATTTCTCAAGAGGCAGGTCAGGTGGTCTGGTATTCCCATCTCTTTCAGAATTTTCCACAGTTTATTGTGATCCACACAGTCAAAGACTTTGGCATAGTGAACAAAGCAGAAATAGATGTTTTTCTGGAACTCTCTTGCTTTTTCCATGATCCAGCGGATGTTGGCAATTTGATCTCTGGTTCCTCTGCCTTTTCTAAAACCAGCTTGAACATCAGGAAGTTCATGGTTCATGTATTGCTGAAGCCTGGTTTGGAGAATTTTGAGCATTACTTTACTAGCATGTGAGATGAGTGCAATTGTGTAGTAGTTTGAGCATTCTTTGGCATTGCCTTTCTTTGGGATTGGAAGGAAAACTGGCCTTTTCCAGTCCTGTGGCCACTGCGGAGTTTTCCAAATTTGCTTGCATATTGAGTGCAGCACTTTCACAGCATCATCTTTCAGGATTTGAAAGAGCTCAACTGGAATTCCATCACGTCCACTAGCTTTGTTCATAGTGATGCTTTCTAAGGCCCACTTGACTTCACATTCCAGGATGTCTAGCTCTAGATTAGTGATCACACTGTCGTGATTATCTGGGTCATGAAGATCTTTTATGTACAGTTCTTCCGTGTATTCTTGCCACCTCTTCTTAATATCTTCTGCTTCTATTAGGTCCAGACCACTTCTGTCCTTTATCGAGCCCATCTTTGCATGGGCTCCCTTGATATCTCTAATTTTCTTGAAGAGATCTCTAGTCTTTCCCATTCTGTTCTTTTCCTTTATTTCTTTGCATTGATTGCTGAAGAAGGCTTTTTATCTCTTCTTGCTATTCTTTGGAACTCTGCATTCAGATGCTTATATGTTTCCTTTTCTCCTTGGCTTTTCACTTCTCTTCTTTTCACAGCTATTTGTAAGGCTTCCCCAGACAGCCATTTTGCTTTTTTGCATTTCTTTTCCATGGGGATGGTCTTTCTCCCTGTCTCCTGTACAATGTCACGAACCTCATTCCATAGTTCATCAGGCACTCTATCTATCAGATCTAGGCCCTTAAATCTATTTCTCACTTCCACTGTATAATCATAAGGGATTTGATTTAGGTCATACCTGAATGGTCTAGCGGTTTTCCCTACTTTCTTCAATTTGAGTCTGAATTTGGTAATAAGGAGTTCATGATCTGAGCTACAGTCAGCTCCTGGTCTTGTTTTTGTTGACTGTATAGAGCCTCTCCATCCTTGGCTGCAAAGAATATAATCAATCTGATTTTGGTGTTGACCATCTGGTGATGTCCACTTGTAGAGTCTTCTTTTGTGTTGTTGGAAGAGGGTGTTTGCTATGACCAGTGCATTTTCTCGGCAGAAGTCTATTAGCCTTTGTCCTGCTTCATTCTATACCCAAGGCCAAATTTGCCTGTTACTCCAGGTGTTTCTTGACTTCCTACTCTTGCATTTCAGCCCCCTATAAGGAAAGGGACATCTTTTTTGGGTGTTAGTTCTAAAAGGTCTTGTAGGTCTTCATAAAACCATTCAGCTTCAGCTTCTTCAGCATTACTGGTTGGGGCATAGACTTGGATTACCATGATATTGAATGATTTGCCTTGGAGATGAACAGAGATCATTCTGTCGTTTTTGAGACTGCATTCAAGTACTGCATTTCAGACTCTTGTTGACCATGATGGCTACTCCATTTCTTCTGAGGGATTCCTGCCCGCAGTAGTAGATATAATGGTCATCTGAGTTAAATTCACCCATTCCAGTCCATTTTAGTTCGCTGATTCTTAGAATATCAACGTTTACTCTTGCCATCTCTTGTTTGACCACTTCCAATATGCCTTGATTCAGGGACCTGACATTCCAGGTTCCTATGCAATATTGCTCTTTACAGCATCGGACCTTGCTTCTATCACCAGTCACATCCACAGCTGGGCATTGTTTTTGCCTTGGCTCCATCCCTTCATTCTTTCTGGAGTTATTTCTCCACTGATCTCCAGTAGCATATTGGGCACCTACTGACCTGGGGAGTTCCTCTTTCAGTATCCTATCATTTTGCCTTTTCATACTGTTCATGGGGTTCTCAAGGCAAGAATACTGAAGTGGTTCTGTACTAGGAAAATGTAAAACATAATTCAGGGATAAATGCAGGGATACTTTTTCTGCCTTTTAGAGTTATACCATCTGTCATAGACAACAGAAAATAAAGCACTGATCAAAGCCAAATGTCAATATTAAATATATATTTATTAAACATCTGGTATAGGTCAGACACTGCACTGCATTCTAGGAATACAGAGATGAATAAGACTCATGTCCCGCATTCCATGCACTCATGATCTAATCTATATCATGGCCATAAGGAAGCAGTTTGATTAAGAGGCATGCACCATTCCACTGAAAACACTTTTCTCAAGATTTCTAGCAACTCCCATCTTGTCAAATCCAATGATAACCAAAGGCCAAGTGTGTACCCCTCTTCTTAGTCCATCTCTCAGCAACCAGAATTTGACATAGTGAACCTTCTTGATATACTTTGTTTACCTGATTTTTTAGACACCACTTTCTTGGTTATCATCTTTACCACCTTCTCTTTTTTATTCTCCTTTGCTGCATCCTTTTTTCATAATGTTGGAGTGTCCCAAGGCATAACTGAATCCTGCTCCTTTCCTTCTCTAATTCTGTACTTACTATCTCATGGCTTTTAATGTTACCAACCCTCAAATTTATCTTTCTAACCCTAGCCATCCCATAGGCCCCTTAGTAATCTTTCCAACTGCATATCACCTTCAACTGACCACTGGACAAACATAAAAATCCAGACTCCAAATAGAACTTTTGATTTCCTCAAATGCTCTGATCTGTTCCTATTTAACTTCTTCATCTGAATTTATGAGACTACAATTTACTCCTCACAAAAGATACCTAGAGGTCATTCTTGATGACTGTGTTAGTCACCATAAAAATTCAGGTCCTTCTGGTACTACAATTGAAATATATCATGATCAGTACACTTTTTACTATTTCTATTTCTACAAACACCTTCTATATATTATGTGCACCACTTGGAACACAGTAGGTGTGCAATAAGACTGGATGAGTAGACGAATATATGCATCAGCTATACAAGTAACATAGGACAGTGTTTGTTCCTGTCACACATGGATGTGTATTGTGAAGTAGAGAAGGCTATAGGGTAACCGTTCCAAGTAGAGAGGATTAGGGAAGGCATCTAGTCTCTGCTGGTCAATACCTGAGCCCTTGTGAAGGATATTAAGCTGTATGAATCCCAAAAGGAATCTCTTTCAATACATACCATCAGCTGAGAAAAGTTAGTAAAGAGACGTTCCACTATGAAATGGGTCTTTTCAAAAAGTTAAAGAAAAATCAGGAAGATTGATAACATTTAAAATTGTTTTCCCCCTATTATCTGATGAATTCAAAATGACTTGACGATTTAAACTCTTACCACATCCCTCCTCATTCTAGGTTTTCATTCTTTCTCTTAAGGTAAAAGTTATTTTCCTTTCTTCTTTGGTATTTTGTAGGACCAGTATTTTATTATCACTTGCCAGAGGGAAAAAATTTTTTTCTGAAAAGTAAATATGGTTTTTCACTTTAAAATATCTTTTAGAAAAGTTCCCTGTAAGCTTATTATACTGATATCCCAGCAAAAGCAAATATCTCTATGTGTCTTGTTACTTCCGTAGGAAATAATAAAATTCCCCCATTTGTTAAAAGCATATAACTTGGTGTCCAATATCCAGAATTTTTTGGAAGGAAATTGTGTACCTAGGTTATTTTTATTTCTTAGCTGTAGTGCTACAATCAATTTTCAAGCTGCACTGCTCATTTGTTTTCTTTCTTTCTTTAACTGTTTTCTTCTTCTGGTATGAGACATTTTAGCTGCAAGTGCTTTCAAGAGCACTTTACAAAAATGTATTAAAATTATCTGGAGCTGGCTGAGGTTTGAGTTAGTTTAAAAATTCTTTTAATTTGCTTCCCCCAAGTGATCTACTCAAATTGCTTTAAAAAAAAAAAAAAAAAGTAGTTCTGGGCATGCCTGGCAACTATCTGATTGGAAACAGCTATTAGTCCTAGGGCAGGTTGATCAACCTTTTTCTATGCCAAATAGCTCCTTTGCTTCTTACCTGAATTATACAAATGAGTGAGGGTTAAATAAGGTGAGGAGAGGTTTAGAGGTGGCAAAAAGAAACAGGGCAAGTTTGAAATCCAGCTATAGGTTATGCCTCTTCCCTCTTCAAAGATGGCATTACAGAAGGAAAAATAGCAGTGGCAGCAAAACCCAATATTTATTGTTTTCTATCTGCCGGCCACTGAAAGCCACTATGAAAGTAGGTACTAACTACACATACTCTGCTACTAAGGGACCTGAGGTTCAGATTAGGGGTGTAATTTAATTAATATTGGGCTTCCCTGGTGGCTCAGATAGTAAATAGTCCCAGCCAGTGAACAGTGGGACTGGAGTTTTAACCGTTTGTTTTATTTCCATGCCTACAGGCACAAATAAGGCCCCTTTTCCTTCTCCCCTCACTTCCCCCTCATCCCTTTTCATCTTGGCTGAGCCAACCCCCAGCCCCCTCATAGTTTTTCTTTTGGAAGTCTGTAGGGGCATAGGGCAGAGTGATCTTGCTGTCTAATGGGCTTAGTAAGCCACCTAAATACAGAATATGCTAAAGACAGGCCTGGCTACCCAAGTATAGTCTCCTTTTAGCTTTGGCTAGAGAGAAATCCCCAGAGCAAGTGTTAAACTTGGTCACCCACGCTACTTCCTTTCTTGGCTGAGAGTCAGACAGAGTGAATTTTGGATCCGGCATAAAGTCTTATTCAGGAAATAATAACTGCCACAACCCAAGCACTCTGTGTCTCAGCTTTGGAACTGGATTCTTCATGATCATTGCCCACTTTGACTGGCTTTGATAGGGTGTGGGCCTATCTTCAAAATAAACACAATCAGTTTATTTGCTGTTTTGGTAGTGTATAGCATGCTGCCTTTTAAAATTATAATAGCAACTCTATATATTGGTAACTCTTGGCTGGAAATATTTTCCTCCCCCAAATACTTAACAGCTCTATATTAAAGCAACATCCTTCATGGAATAATGGTTCTGTCATCATTCATATGTACCTGATAATTTTTTAAAGACATATATTCTCTTCTTGAAAAATTTAAAAAGTTGTTTATTTGGAAACAGTTGGGTTCAAGTAACTGTACTTATCTCTCCTGTCTATTTTGCTATTGTTGTCACTTCTGGAGTTTTGTTAAGAGATATGAAGTTAATTTCTTGAAAATATAAATGCTTCTTAAAATATTCATAATATATTGAATAGTTGAAAAAGGAAGATGGCACAATGTTAATACATTTAATTTGAAAAGGAACAAATAAATAAAATTTCAGAATCAAAAGACTCAGTGCCTGAGTTATTTGAAAATGAAGTATCTTGAGAGGTACATCATCCAGATGTAGTTGACATGTTAACTGTAAGCCCTATTGGATTTTACTGTACACATAATTATGTCTTGAAGGATAGGAGGAAATAATACCCAGCAGTAGCTCTACTTTTCTGTGAAACTTCCATGAAATAAATTTTATTTGTTCCTGGCTAGCCCCAGAGATCTCTCTCATTTGTAAACTCATAATTCTCCTGCTTATTTATATGACTCATTCCTTCTTCTTTCCCTGACCCCTAAGAATAAACCAAATCTGTTATGACTTTTACTTCATGATGATCTTATATTTTACAATTATGTATTTACCTGTAATTATTTAATTTGATGATATTATTATCTAATAATAATCCCCTACGCTGTGAGTTCTATGTGGTCAGTAGTCATGTATTTATTCACTAACCTAGCTGTATCTGTAAGGACTGTGTTGATATAGTAAGGACTCAGTAAACACTACTTAAATAGATCAATCAGTGAGAGAAAGAATGTAACAGTGATCTGTTGGTTTTCCATTATCTCCCACTAGACTGTGAATACAGTATATTTCAGAATGAAGTCATAAGATATTTAGTTACCACCTACTATGTCTCAGACACTGGTTTAGGCACGAAGCATAAAGCAAAGAATATAACTGTACACATTTCCCAGTAAAGAATCCCCCTGCAGTGCAGGAGACACAGGAGACCTGGGTTCGATCCCTGGAAATGGCAACCCCCTCCAGTATTCTTGCCTGAAAATTCCATGGCAAGAAGAGCCTAGGGGCCGGGGGTCACAAAGAGCCAGACACAGTTGAGCACGTAAGGCACACTAGAACAGTTGTGTGTAGCCCATGGTCTCATGTAGCTCGTAGGTGTGAGGTTGGGATGGAGACGTGGATAGTAAGGGATCCTATAAGCAAATAATATACCTAGGAAGTGATTGAAGCTATGAGAACAATATAAGGTGGTATGTGAGAGAATAAGTAGGGATCTTCTTTATAGTATCAGAGTGCCTTTTCTTTGACACATTTCGTACACACTGGTAATTTTATTTTAATGCATAATTTTAATGCATAATTTATATGCATCTTTGTATCTTGTTTATCTAACCTATATGAACACAGGAAAGAAAGTGAAGTAGCTCAGTCGTGTCCAACTCTTTGCAGCCCCATGGACTGTAGCCTTCCATGAATCTGTCCATGGGATTTTCCAGGCAAGAGTATTGGAGGGGGTTGCCATTTCCTTCTCCAGAGGATCTTCCCAACCCAGGGATCAAACTTGGGTCTCCCACATTGTAGGCAGATGCTTTACCATCTGAACCACCAGGGAAATGTGAACACAGGGGATAGCATTGAATACTTCTTTGCCTTTCCAGAGCTCTAAATTCAATGCTGATCACTCATTATATCCTTTGTAGTTGGTTGGAAATATATTCTATTCAAATTCTTAAAAGCTTAAGGCTTAAGTAAGAGGCTGGAGAAATGTTTACTTGTAGACTTTGCGAATAACTGAGCTTGGTCAGTAATCCGACTCACAAAAGCCCATTTTAAAACTGAATCTCTTGGGACCTGCAAATTGCTCCACTGGATTTATTTCAAGTCAGCACATTACAGGTTGTCTAAATGAACTGTGTTATTTCTTGTTATTGATGTCCATAAACTCTTAAAAGCAGTAACTTTTGCTCTAAGTTAATTTAAAATGACTCTTGGAAATAAAATCTGTTAAGGTTTCTTAATAGAAACATATTTCAGGGTAGGACTGGTATAAAGAATTGAAAATAATTATTTATTCTATTTTCTTTGATTCTCTCTTGTGTCATAGCTGAAATTCACTTGTAGACCAATACTGGCTGAGACAAATACTAGTCTGAGAGAAATGAGGGCAAAATGATGAGTTTATTTGGAAAGTGAGAGATGCTAAGTAGGGAGATTAGGGGCAGGTTTTCCAGTAGAGAAACTGAACCAAAGCTTTTTCTTGCTTCTCCTGGGAAAAAAGAATGTATTTCATTACCCTTTCAGTCATATCCTAGGTTCTGTTGCCACTGTTCAAATATCTTAGTAGTTGGAAAGATTAAAATATAGCTCTTTATTTCTTCCTTTTTAGTTTGACTGCCTGGAAATTTGTGTCTCATTCACTGGTCAAGAAGGACTGAAGTCCACATAAATGTGGCACCCTCTTTTTGAAATTTATTACACATTTTTCCTTTTGGAAGTTTCCAGTTGGATGGCAATTTGTAATACTGTTGCTTACAGATGTAATAATGTAGGGGCTACAAAATTCTTTCTTTATTGTTTACACATAAATTGTTGTTAACATCTGATCTATTAACTGTACCTTCTCCATTAGAAGGTTTAGAGTGAAAATACTTCTCTGGGTAACTTGAATGATGTAAGCTGGGATAAACTTTCCATCCCCAGTGTTCGGAATAGAGGTCAACAATTCCAGATAGGCCTCCAAATCCAGATGGCCTGGTTAATCTTATTTCAGGGCAGTGACCAGATGGTGAGTGATTTCTGTCTATCTGGCGTTAACGTGCACTCTGTCACCAACAGACTTAACAGTGGCAGATGGCAGTTGTGTTAGCAAACATTCAGTCCTTTCCCCTTGTTCCTCCCCTTTGGACTGGGGAAGGCCTGGCTTTGGCTTACCGCTGACTCACACTGTGGCCACCTCTCCAGGGAAGCCTGAGGGGAGGATGTCAACCCACCGGAAGCCCTGGGTAATGCAGGTTTTCCGGTTCACTTATGGCAACAGGCACAGCTGGGGCCTCTTCAAAGGCCTGTGGTAGATATTTCCATCTCAATGTGAAATCCATCCGGGTTCAGTGCTTACTTCCGGGCCAAGTTGAGCATTTCCATGGGATAGGCAGATTTTTCTCACCCTCTTGTGAAAAAATACCTGAGTATATGAGGATAGCCTTTCTTGGCCTCTGGTGAACTTCTCTGTGCAGAAAAGCAGCCAGCCATATCTAGCAGTTTTATCCAGCAGCATGAATCATTTAACTGCCTTGGTGGATCTTTAGAGTTTCCAGATTTCATTGTTTTATATATATAAAAATTTAAGTAAGTTCTCCTTTTTGGGAATCCAGGTGGGAACATGTTGCAGATGCACTGTGTATTTTGGATTTCTTTAAAGGACTTGGTGGCATCCTAATTGCTACACACGTAGGATAAGATGAGTGCTTAATTTATGAACCAATTTTCTAAAATTATCAGAGTCAGTTGAGATTGTGAAGATGCTGTCCTAGAATATAAGAAGTTTCAGGGAACCTAAAAGTTAACTTGTGTTTTGTAGAATTTATAGGATCGAGCAAATAATGCAAGTGAAATAATAGGGGTGAGAGATTTATTGAATTGTCCCCATTTTATGGACACATTTTTTCAACATTCAAGATGTTAAATTTTTAAATGTTTTTAACATTCTAAGCAGAAGATATTAAGAAGAGGTAGCAAGAATATACAGAAGAACTATACAAAAAGATCTTCATGACCCAGATAATCACAATGATGTGATCATCCACTTAGAGCCAGACATCCTAGAATGTGAAGTCAAATGGGTCTTAGGAAGCATCACTATAAACAAAGCTATTGGAGGTGATGGAATTCCAGTGGAGCTATTTCAAATCCTTAAAGATGATGCTGTGAAAGTACTGCGCTCAATATGCCAGCAACAACTCAGGAGTGGCCACAGGACTGGAAAAGGTCGATTTTCATTCCAGTCCTAAAGAAAGGCAATGCCAAGGAATGCTCAGACTACCACACGATTGCTCTCATCTCACATGCTAGCAAAGTAATGCTCAAAATTCTCAAGCCAGGCTTTAATAGTACATGAACCATGAACTTCCAGATGTTCAAGCTGGATTTAGAAAAGGCAGAGGGACCAGGGATCAAGTTGCCAAACATCTGCTGGATCATTGAAAAAGCGAGAGTTACAGAAAACCATCTACTTCTGCTTTGTTGACTATGCCAAAGACTTTACCTGTGTGGATCACAATAAACAGTGGAAAATTCTTCAAGAGATGGGAATCTCTTGAAGGTCAGACCACCTGACCTGCCTCCTGAGAAATCTGTATGCAGATCAAGAAGCAACAGTTAGAACTGGAAATGGAACAACAGACTGGTTCCAAATCAGGAAAGGAGTACTATAAAGCTGTATATTGTCACCCTGCTTATTTAACTTATATGCAGAGTACATCATGAGAAATACTGCACTGGATGAAGCACAAGCTGGAATCAAGACTGCTGGGAGAAATGTCAATAACCTCAGATACGCAGAAGACACCACAGTTATGGCAGAAAACAAAGAAAAACTAAAGAGCCTCTTGATGAAAGTGAAAGAGGAGAGTGAAAAAGTTGGCTTAAACTGAAGAGTCAGAAAACTAAGATCAAGGCATCTGGTCCCATTACTTCATGGCAAATAGATGGAAACAGTGGAAACAGTGGGAGACTTTATCATATTTTCGGGGCTCCAGAATCACTGCAGATGGTGACTGCAGCCATGAAATTAAAAACACTTGCTCCTTGGAAGAAAAGTTATGACTAACCTACGTAGCATATCAAAAAGCAGAGACATTACTTTGCCAGCAAAAGTTTGTCTAGTCAAAGCTATGGTTTTCCAGTAGTCATGTATGGATGTGAGAATTGGACTGTGAAGAAGGCTGAGCACCGAAGAATTGATGCTTTTGAACTGTGATGTTGGAGAAGACGCTTTAAAAAAATTTTATTATTATTATTTTTTTACTTTACAATATTGTATTGATTTTTCCATACATCAACATGAATCTGCCACTGACGTATACATGTTCCCAATCCTGAAACCCCCTCCCATCTACCTCCCCATACCATCCCTGTGGGTCATCCCAGTGCACCAGCCCCAAGTATCCTGTATCCTGCATTGAACCTAGACTGGCAATTCATTTCTTATATGATATTATACACGTTTCAATGCCATTTTCCCAAATCATCCCACCCTCTCCCTCTCCCACAGAGTCCAAAAGACTGTTCTATACATCTGTGTCTCTTTTGGTGTCTCACATACAGGGTTATCGTTAACATCTTTCTAAATTCCATATATATGTGTTAGTATACTGTATTGGTGTTTTTCTTTCTGGCTTACTTCACTCTGTATAATCGGCTCCAGTTTCATCCACCTCATTAGAACTGATTCAAATGTATTCTTTTTAATGGCTGAGTAATACTCCATTGTGTATATGTACCACAGCTTTCTTATCCATTCATCTGCTGATGACATCTAGGTTGCTTCCATGTCCTGGCTATTATAAACAGTGCTGTGATGAACATTGGGGTACATGTGTCTCACTGGTCAACCACTTGTAAAAGAATGAAACTAGATCACTTTCTAACACCATACACAAAAATCAACTCAAAATGGATTAAAGATCTAAACATAAGACCAGAAACTATAAAACTCCTAGAGGAGAACATAGGCAAAACACTCTCCGACATAAATCATAGCAGGATCCTTTATGACTCACCTCCCAGAATACTGGAAATAAAAGCAAAAATAAACAAATGGGACCTAATTAAAATTAAAAGCCTCTGCACAACAAAGGAAACTATAAGCAAGGTGAAAAGACAGACTTTGGAATAGGAGAAAATAATAGCAAATGAAGCAACCAACAAACAACTAATCTCAAAAATATACAAGCAACTCCTGTAGCTCAATTCCAGAGAAATAAATGACCCAATCAAAAAATGGGCCAAAGAAGTAAATAGACATTTCTCCAAAGAAGACATACAGATGGCCAACAAACACACGGAGAAGACTCTTGAGAGTCCCTTGGACTGCAAGGAGATCTACCCAGTCCATCCTGAAGGAAATCAATCCTGAATATTCATTGGAAGGACTTGTGCTGAAGCTTAAACTCCATTACTTTGTCTACCTGATGTGAAAAACTGACTCATTTAAAAAGACCCTGATGCCAGGAAAGATTGGAGGCAGGATGAAAAGAGAACAGAGGATGAGATGGTCGGATAGCATCACTGGCTCAGTGGACATTTATTTGAGTAGACTCCAGGAGTTGGTTTCGGACAGGGAGGTCTGGCGTGCTGCAGTCTAAGGGGTCACAAAGAATTGTACATAACGGAGGAACTGAGCTGAACTGAACTGAACATTCCATTTGAATTTTTATTTTGTACAGACATGACTTTTTAGAGCAGTTTTAGATTCGCAGCAAAACAAAAGCATAGAGATTTCCCATATACTGTCTGCTCCCATGCATGCCTTGTTGTTGTTTATTTGTTGTAATGTCCGACTCTTGCAACCCCATAAACTGTAGCCCACCAGACTCCTGTGTCCATAGGATCTCCAGGGAAGAATACTGGAGTGTGTTGCCATTCCCTTCTCTCATGTTGCATAGCTTTCCCCATTATCAGGATCTCCCACCACGACACATTTGTTATAGCTGATGGACCTACACGACACATCATAATCACCCAAAGTCCATTGTTTACATGGATGTTGCACATTCTGTGGGTTTACCCAAATGTGTAACGACATTATCCATCATTATGGTATCATACAGAGGAGTTCCATTGCCCTAAAACTCCTCTTCGCTCTGCCTGTTCATCCCTCCCTCCCTCCTAAGCCCTGGCAACTACTAGTGTGTTCACAGTCTCCATAGGTTTGCCTTTTCTAGGATGTCATATGCTTGGCATCATATAGTACAAAGCCTTTTCAGATTAGCTTCTTTCACTGTTTCAAATGTGGTAAGTCTTATCCTGAACTGATCATAGGAATGCCAAGTTCAGTCAACAAAAATGTGATTGATAATAGAAATTGCATATATTCCATAACGCAAATCTGGAAATATCATCAGAGCTGTTAAGCCATGCCTGAAAAACTCTGTTTGTAATTTATCTGAGTTAGGGCTTGGAGATAACAAGCAATGTTGGTGGCTTATTATTTATTGTCATCTGAAGTATGTATTTGGGATAAAATTCTTTTGGTATTATTCATGGTGATTATTCACTAGTTGATATAAAATGCTTAATAGTAGGCCAAAATCCCTTTTGGACTCAGGCCTTGCATTGCTAATGAGTGACACACAACCACTTTAGCGTTTCAAATGGCAGTAGCCTTATTGGTTACAGTGCTCAGGGTGCATTATAGCCTGCATATTAGTTTTCAGGAACTAACAAAATGGTCCCCTTAAATGAGTTGGCAGTATATTGAGATAATTTAGAACATACTGATGTCAATCTTTGATCTTAAATATTAAATTGGGGTGCATAACATACATATTTTGGGACAAGCATTCTTTCAGAGTTTAGGCTCATAAATATATTAAGGCATCATACGTTTAGAGGACTGATAGAGGCATCTCATCTGATTTCTTTATTTCTGGTGATTCTTAAGTATCTTTGTAAATTTGATGAGGAACCAAGCAAGGGCACCTGGATTGCCGTTACACGTGTTTTACTTGATATTGACCTATAACACGCCTTTAAGCTGGTATTTGATATGGTATCTCTGCACTGTAATTTTAGTGATTTCTGAATAGGACTGTAAATTAAGCGTATTCTCATACCTTTAGAGCTACAAGTTCTTAGTTTGCTTTATTTTATTTTGTTTCTGAATTATTCATACAATTGCCTCAATATTCTGCTTTGATTTGCTATAGAGACCTAGGTTTATTTATGTTAATCTCATGAGAATGATGCCAAAAGTATTTGTTTTTCTGTTGGCTTTGAAGGTGCTTTTGGAATTTATAACTATTTCAGTAGGTAGACTCAATGAATTTTAGAGCAAGTATAGACTCTGAATTCATTCTAATGTTAAATCTCAGAGAGTTTGAGACTTCAGGTCATAAACATGGAACCAAGCTGTCATTAGAACCTACATTTTTAATAGTCACTGAATAAAGCTGTTCTTGTTGTTGATACAACTAAATACTAAATTAGGCATTCACAGGATTCTAGTGGATAAAAATTGACAGGTGGAAGCTAAGGCTAAATTATCTACCTCAAATATCTGCCTCTATAGAAAAAAGTCACAAATTATTCGATATCAAGGTAAAATACAATGGCAAGATGCTTCTGCAACCAGAGTATTGAAGCCTCCTGCCATCAAGAAACCTTACTATAAAAAGATGCTAATACTTTCAGCTGCTATTTATTTTTATGTTATATGTAAAATATCATTGAGTAATTATATCATTGAGTAATTTCTTTACCATATAAGAGAAAAAGATTCTTGTGTGAATCCTGGAAAACATCTTAGAGCCAGGCAGGAGACCTAGCTCTCAAAAGACAAGATATTGAATGGTACACTTGTCAAACATCATAGCTTTTTCCCAACTCCTAGCTAGGGCCTATGGTGGGTGAGTAGATAAATAAATCAAAATTGCCTTTAAAGTACATAATCTAATACTCCAGGTACTTTGCTAAATGATTTCTATTCATCTTATTCTTATAACAACACCTTAGAGTAGGGCTATTATGACTCCCAAGTTCTAAATGGGATAGCACAGGTGTAGAGAAATTAAAACTTTTCCTGAGACCATGTGGCTGATTTATAAAGCTGAGATTTTAATCTGAGTCCATCTGAAACCAACGGTGCTACACCCATAACCGCAGCTTTGCTGCTGCTGCTGCTAAGTAGCTTCAGTCGTGTCCGACTCTGTGTGACCCCATAGACAGCAGCCCACCAGGCTCCCCTCTCCCTGGGATTCTCCAGGCAGGAACACTGGAATGGGATGCCATTTCCTTCACCAGTGCATGAAAGTGAAAAGTGAAAGTGAAGTCACTCAGTCGTGTCTGACTCTTAGCGACCCCATGGACTGCAGCCCACCAGGCTCCTCCATCCATGGGATTTTCCAGGCAAGAGTACTGGAGTGGGGTGCCATTGCCTTCTCCGAACCTCAGCTCTACAGTGGTTAAATTGTATGGTTAGAGAGAACAGAGAGGCATGCATATAAGGGCCTGATGAGTTTCAGGTGAAGATATTTGGGATCTATAGCCATGTTGAAGCCAGCTGGAATCAGCTCTCGAAAGCTGATAGATAAATATTTGGGAATTTGGCAAGCTCGTTGTTAAATTATTAACAATATAAAATCACCTATCATGAAAGTACTTACACCACAGAAATGAGCAAATGGTACAAATCAGGACTTTGTTCTCATGAAATCAGTTTTCCAGCATAATGCTAGCTACTTGAATGTTAGTGTTAAAACACAGCATGTATGGAGGAGAAAGAATGGGAGAAGAAGATAGAAACATACATTAAGATCAGTTTATAAACACCTTGCTCAGGTAAACGTGGGCATGGCCATGTTTTTGCAATCTAAATCGGATTCTGTTATCTCTCAACCTATAATCCTTCAATGACTTCCAACTGGAATAAAATCTAAATTGCCTATCTTGGGAATGATCTGTGCTTTCCTCTTCAACTTGATCTCTGCAGTTTTCTCTGTCTGTTCAGATCAAGCTGCAACACACTGGCCAACTTGTATCAGATTCTTCATAAGCCAAGCTCTTTCCAAATTTAGTCATTTACACTAATTGTCCCCTTAGTGTACTTCTGAAGTTTTCTCATGGTTGTATCCTTCAGATCTCAGTTTAAATGTCACTTCCTAAAAAGGCTTAACTTTCAAATCTAAAGTAGCTGCCAAGTCTCTCTCTGTCACATCAGCCTATTTTAACACTCCGCTTAGCACTTAATGGTGTGATATGGGGTTAAATGCTGCACCTCTAAAGCCAGACTGCTGTGACCCATTCTTACTTCACCATTACTGGCTGTGGGACTTCGTGCAGTTGCTTATCTCCGTGACTCAATTTCCTATTTGAAAAATAGTATGCAATTATTTCCTTTTCATGGAGTTTCTGTGGGAATTAATATGTGTAAAAAACACAAAGCATAACTCGAGAAAGAGCAGTGACTGGTCCATAACGCATTCAGAATATTTCAGATATTATTGTCACTGATAACTGATACTTAATGACTTATTTTCCAGTTCTTTCAACTAGAATAGAAGTTCAGTTGGAAGAGGCACCTCATCTTTTCTGTTTGCTTTTGATTCTTCCCACCCCTGATTCCTAGAGCATTATCTGGCAAGTGGTAGGCAGTGGGGCACGATGAGGAAGTATGACAAGGAGCTGATTATTCAGAGTTTCTTCGTTGCTTTCCTAACTTCTCTCAGCATTCTGTGTTGTTGCTTTCTCTGAACTGAGAACAATGGAATAAACATAGATGTCTGAAACAGCCATTTTCAGGGGATGAAATAAAAGTAAGAGATTCTGCCTTTTCTCCATAAGCAGCATACTTCATCTCCAACTCATGGGTGGCTGTTCAAGAATATGGGCCCATGTGTTGTCAGATTTTTCATTTATCAAGAGAAGACATAAATATGGATATATTTTTGGTGTGAAATCTCCCAAGTTTTAAATGTTGACAACAAATTCAAAATTTGTACATGACCTTTAGTCAAACAAATCAGGTCTGCAGGCTGGATTTGGCCATGGACCCCCTGTTTACAAGCTGTGGTCTTGAACTTGATCTCTCAGTTTTTGTTTGTGAGGTCAGTATCCTCTATTTACCATCCTCTACCTTACAAGGAAACTGCCTGATGACCATAGTCTACAGCTACATCTTCCTGAATTTCTGTGCCTGGCACGCTCCACTTGCTAAACAAACCCTCCCCAAGGTGGTACCCTTGGTCTGAAGTTTATTCCTTGGGTTCACCATACTATTCACCAGAGTTACATGGTTCACACCAAAGTTTGTATTGTATGCCATGCATGTAAGGATAAGGAAGGTCAACAGTCTGGGTCTTTTATTTAAGTGTTTATTATTGAAGAAAGATGTTATCTGAGGAAAGAAACTTTATTTCTCATTTCTTCCTTCCCTTATTTTTCTCTCCCTAAGGCCTATAGTGACATCAGTCTGATCAGTATTCTAAGTCAAAAGTTTATTCTAAGTAACTTTTAGAAAGTTACTGTAACATGGTGCCTTGCCAATGCACTTTGTTTCCTATGAACATTTGGCTGGGGGAGGGGAGTAATCTAGAACAGTGGTTTGTAACACTTTTTGTTTATATGTGCCACTACCAATACAAATAAAAATTAAAAATGTGTTTTGACATGAATGTTTGTGTGCCCCCAAATTCATATGTTAAAATTTTAAACTCCAAGGTGAGAAATCTGTATGCAGGTCAGGAAGCAGCAGTTAGAACTGGACATGGAACAACAGACTGGTTCCAAATAGGAAAAGGAGTACATCAAGGCTGTATATTGTCACCCTGCTTATTTAACTTCTGTGCAGAGTACATCATGAGAAACGCTGGACTGGAAGAAACACAAGCTGGAATCAAGATTGCTGGGAGAAATATCAGTCACCTCAGATATGCAAATGACACCACCCTTATGGCAGAAAGTGAAGAGGAACTCAAAAGCGTCTTGATGAAAGTGAAAGTGGAGAGTGAAAAAAGTTGGCCAAAAGCTCAACATTCAGAAAATGAAGATCATGGCATCTGGTCCCATCACTTCATGGGAAATAGACGGGGAAACAGTAGAAACAGTGTCAGACTTTAATTTTTGGGCTCCAAAATCACTACAGATGGTGATTGCTGCCATGAAGTTAAAAGATGCTTACTCCCTGGAAGGAAAGTTATGACCAACCTAGATAGCATATTCAAAAGCAGAGACATTACTTTGCCGACTAAGGTCTGTCTAGTCAAGGCTATGGTTTTTCCTGTGGTCATGTATGGATTCGAGAGTTGGACTGTGAAGAAGGCTGAGCACCGAAGAATTGATGCTTTTGAACTGTGGTGTTGGAGAAGACTCTTGAGAGTCCCTTGGACTGCAAGGAGATCCAACCAATCCATTCTGAAGGAGATCAACCCTGGGATTTCTTTGGAAGGCATGATGCTGAAGCTGAAACGCCAATACTTTGGCCACCTCATGAGAAGAGTTGACTCACTGGAAAAGACTCTGATGCTGGGAGGGATTGGGGGCAGGAGGAGAAGGGGACGACTGAGGATGAGATGGCTGGATGGCATCACTGACTCGATGGAGGTGAGTCTGAGTGAACTCCCAGAGTTGGTGATGGACAGGGAGGCCTGGCGTGCTCTGATTTATGGGGTCACAAAGAGCTGGACATGACTGAGCGACTGAACTGACCTGAACTGAACTGACAATATTTATGAGGTAGAGTTTTGGGGTCATTAGGACAATGCAATTACTGTTTTTATAAAAGAGATCCTTTATGCCACATGTAAGCTTTTAACAACAAAAAATGGACTACTTAGAGGCTGGCCCTCACCGGATAACATGTCTTGGTGTTCCAGCCTCCTCCATTACTATGAGAAAAAAATGTTTGGTGTTTATAAACTGCCCACTTTATGGTATTTTGTTATAGGAGCCCAGCTTCCCAAGTGGCTCAGTAGTAAATAACTTGACTTCTAATACAGGAGCCACAAGAAATGCAGGTTCCATCCCTGGGTCAGGATATCCTCTAGAGGAAGAAATGGAAACCCATTCCAGTATTCTTTCTGAGATAATCCCATGGACAGGGGTCCTGGTGGGCTACAGTCCATGAGATTGCAAAGAACAGGACATGAGTGAGCAGCTGAGCATGTGTACACACACACACACACACACACACACACACACACAATGAGCATATAGCTCCATATATATGAATTTATTTATTGCTGATTTTCAGTCGCTTAGTCATGTCTGAATCTTTGCAGCCCCATGGACTATAGCGTGCCAGGCTTCACTGTCCTTCTCCATCTTGTGAAGCTTGCTCAAACTCATGTTCATTGAGTTGATGATGCCATCCAACCATCTCATCCTCTGTCATCCCATTTTCCTGTCTTCAATCTTTTCCAGAATCAGGGTCTTTTCCAGTGAGTTGGCTCTTTGCATCAGGTGGCCAAAGCATTGGACCTTCAGCTTCAGTATCAGTCCTTCCAATGAATATTCAGGGTTGATTTCCTTTAGGATTTACTGGTTTGATCTCCTTGCAGTCCAAGGGACTCTCAAGAGTCTTTTCCAACACCAAAGTTCAAAAGCATCAATTCTTTGGTGCTTAGCCTTCTTTATGGTCCAACTTTCACATCCATACATGGCTACTGATAAAACCATGGCTTTGACTAGACGGATATTTGTAGGCAAAGTAACGTCTCTGCTTCTTAATGTGTGTCTATCAACCCTGGGATTTCTTTGGAAGGAATGATGCTAAAGCTGAAACTCCAGTACTTTGGCCACCTCATGCGAAGAGTTGACTCATTGGAAAAGACTTTGATGCTGGGAGGGATTGAGGGCAGGAGGAGAAGGGGACGACAGAGGATGAGATGGGTGGATGACACCACTGACTCGATGGATGTGAGTCTGAGTGAACTCTGGGAGTTGGTGATGGACAGGGAGGCCTGGCATGCTGCGATTCATGGGGTCTCAAAGAGTCGGACACGACTGAGCGACTGAACTGAACTGAAGGTTTCTTCCAAGGAGCAAGCATCTTAATTTCATCACTGCAGTCACTGTCCACAGAAATTTTGGATCCCGAGAAAATAGAGTCTTTTCACTGTTTCCATTGTTTCCCCATCTACATGCCATGAAGTGATGGTACTGGAGACCACAATCTTAGTTTTTTGAATGTTAGGTTTTAAGCCTGCTTTTTCACTCTCCTTTTTCACTTTCATCAAGAGGCTCTTTAATTCCTCTTTGCTTTCTGCCATAAGGGTGGTGTCATCTGCATATCTGAAGTTATTGGTATTTCTCCCGACAGTCTTGGTTCTTGCTTGTACTTCATCCAATTTGGCATTTTGCTTGAGGTAATCTGCATATAAGTTAAATAAACAGGGTGACAATGTACAGCCTTGATGCGTTTCTTTCCCAATTTTGAACCAGTCTTGTTCCATATTCAGTTCTAACTGTTGCTTCTTGACATGCATACAGATTTCTCAAGAGGCAGGTAAGGTGGTCTCATATTTCCCTCTCTTAGAATTTTCCATGGTTTGTCATGATCCACACAGTCAAAGGTTTAGGATAGTCAATGAAGCAGAAATAGATGTTTTTCTGGAATTCTCTTGCTTTTTCTGTGATCCAGTGGATTTGGTAATTTGGTTTCTGGTTCCTCTGCCTTTTCTAAATCCAGCTTAAATATCTGAAAATTTATGGTTCACATACTGCTGAAGCCTGGCTTGGAGGATTTTGAGCATGACCTTGCTAGCATGTGAAATGAGTGCAATTGTGTGGTAGTCTGAACATTTTTGGCATTGCCTTTCTTTGGGATTGGAATGAAAACTGACCTTTTCCAGTCCTGTGGCCACTGCTGAGTTTTCCAAATGTGCTGGCATATTGAGTGCAGCACTTTCACAGCATCTTTTAGGATTTGAAATAGCTCAGCTGGAATTCCATCACCTCCCTTAGGATACTTCCTAAGGCCCACTTGACCTCACACTCCAGGATGTCTCACTCTAGGTGAGTGATCACACCATCATGGTTATCCAGGTTATTAAGATCTTTTTTTATATTTCTTCTGTGTATTCTTGCCACCTCTTCTTAATATCTGTTGCTTCTGTTATGTCCATACCATTTCTGTCCTTGTTTGTTCCTATGTTTGCATTAAATGTTCCTTTGGTATTTCTGATTTTCTTGAAGAGATCTCTAGTCTTTCTCATTCTATTGCTTTTCCTCTTTTCCTTTGCATTGTTCACTGAGGAAGGCTTTCTTATCTTTCCTTGCTATTCTTTGGACCTCTGCATTCAGATTGATTGATCTTTCCTTTTCTCCTTTTCTTTACTTATTTGTTATTTTATATTCAATCCCATGATCTAGTATATTGTGCTGTGTGCTCAGTTGCTTCAGGCTAGTATAAGTCACATATATTTAAAAATGCACAGAAAACATCATTTTATAATACTGAGATTAAAAACAGTAAATTCAATTATCTTATTATACTCCATGGAAGAATTACCAAGCACACTTCATGGGTGCATATACTCCTGATCTAAAGACAAGCATCACATTTTAAGGAGACTGCTTTACCAGACTGTAAATCAGCTGTCCTGATTTACTCTTTTTGTCAGTGTTGCATTAGAATGCTGTTCACGTTGGAAGTGCCAGGTTGAGGACGTGAGGACACAGCCTGGGGCTCCAACCCACAGCACAGCTGCTAGAATTGAAGGGTCTGAAAGTCCTGTGTATGAGGCCCAAAACACCAAGTCTGCTGGCTCCAGATAATCTGAAGACTCAATATGCTCCCTGCTAATGTGCCCTCCTAACCGCAGCGCCCACCTCCTGTCTATCCCACCCTCTGTGGGAAGAGGGCAGTTAGACTGGCTTTTCTCAACATCATCAGAGTGTTTGTCATATCCTCTGGATTACTGAGTTTATAATCTCTGACCTAAACCGTGATACAAGGGATGAAGCTGCAGTGTCTGAAGCCTCATCACTCTCCGCAAAGCTCAAGGGCAGATTTATTTTAACAGCTGTTCACTACCTGATTGGAATTAGGACACTTGTGAAAAGGTCAAGGAGAAAGAGCTAAACAACACATGTTTCAGTCATAAAACCATATTTCTAGGAAGGTAGGAAAAAAATCATTCTATTAAAGAAAATCTCAACAGTCATTTTAAGAAGCATGATTTCACTATCATTATAAAACAAGGTATCTGTCTTATTCCTTCTTAGCATTTCCTTTTTCTAGGAATATAGTAATGCCCTTGTTTCTGTCCTATATTCTTTTGAACCCTGGCAAAAAGCTGGCCTGATATTCTTATTTTACAAGCATTATTTTTTACCTTCTAATTCTATGTTAATCATTGAAACTTTTGTTTCTGTTTTACATTTTTTATTGAAAAGCATTGATCAGCAATTCTATGGGCTCTTCTGTTTTGTCATTCAAATGCCTTCCACGTTTCTTTATCTCCAGCTCTTTTAAATTAAGCTTTGTTAACTGAAATCATCCTCTTTCTAAAATAGAAAGCATCCTGATTTGGACAAAGCTGACCTATGCACTTGTCTGCGTGAACTGTCAAACCTAATCCTTAAACTGTCCCTGCTCTTACAGTCTTAATTCCTCACCAACAACTGTGCATGAAAGTGCTTTGAGAAGTGACAGCTGGTTGAAGTGTCTCATCCTAACAAATACTATCAATGGTTGAGTGTCAGCTTGGGAAGACACAACAAATGGCATTCCATAGAGGTTATTTCTTGGGCCAGTTAACATTTGGATCAGTGGCTTAGATACTGGAATAGAAAATATGCTTAGAATGTCTGTGATGGATGCTAATATTTATGATGAGAACAGACTCGGGTCCTGAGTTACCCTCTCTACCTTATAAGCTTGCTATAACTTGAAGAAGCTGTGAATGATTTTATATGAAGAAATGGAAATCCCAGTAACCTTTGCCCCCTAAATTGAATCAGTCATCATAAGGCAGGCCAAAGCCTCCTATCAGGCTCTACTTACATTGTAGACTGACCCTCTCATCTTCTCTTTGCTTCCATGGCCTATAGCATCTTGATTATTTACTCTCATTGCAGATTGTCACTGACTGCCATTCAGCCTGATTTTTAACACCTCCCCAGCTATACTTTCTGAAACACTGAAACTTATTTGGGAGCCTTAAAGATTTAACTGCAAACATGGAAGGGAATAAAGATATTTAAAAATTCCAAACAATATGGGTGATTAAAAGCTAGAGAAACTATTAAAAGTAATACTAATGCTGGGTTTTCTGGTCTACCTTAAAATGCAAATGGAGCTGTCAGTCTAAGAATCCCCATCCTGACTCATTTACTTTGTCTGAAAGTGAGACTTGCCAAGTCTGTAACGTAGATCAAGCTCCTCAGAATCCCAAGCTCAGTAGATTCCCAATTGCCCGGTGGGATTGCTAATTCTTCTCAGATGAGGCCTCCTGGTCTCTGTATATCTATCTTCTCTTTTCCTCTGAATCCCCAGTGTGTTATCCTTTCATCATAATTACTCTTGGCTCCCCCAGGCCCTTTCCTTCTTGGCCATGCTAAAGAGAATACAGTCCTATAGTGACCTAAAAATTACTCACTTTTGCCTTTTAGATTTTGTACCTTCACCTTTTTCAAGGTTTATTTGGTTTTACTTGTTACGAGATAGTTAATGAGGCTCAATTATTTTAGTTTTTTATAGTCCTCCAAACACATGTCACATCACTTCCCTACTGGGCAAGAAACCTCAGCAGTGTGTTCCAACTAGATATTAGCCTCTCTGTTAGCCTCTCTTTGATCTTACAAGGCCTCAGAAAGCAGAACTCCATCCTATGTTTTTAAAAAATATATCTTACCTTTAATAGGTCCAAGCAATATTTTTTTATGTTTGAGGGAAACCTCAAGTGTGCAGAAACTGCACTTTTATGAAGTACCTGAAATGCCCTAATTTCAGATTACTATTAAAATCCTTCAGTTGTTCTTTATTGATTACATCTGTATCCCTAGGTTTTTCTTCTTATGTCCCTTTCTTTTCTCCACAAAGGTGATTTTCCAGAACTATATGATTATTTTATAATACCAGATGTGGTAAACATCACTCATATACAAAACACCCAATTTTCCTTTCCATTCATGTTTAGGGGAGATTATACATCCCAACCTCTTTTGGGAGGTAGACTAGTTGACCAACTCTGACCAATGAAATGTACATGAATATGATTTTAATCTGATTTTTTTCACTATCATGACTACCAGCTATACTCTGACTGGAGGATCCTGTTAACCTCTCCTTACATTATGTGATTATATGAAACAAAACTGCTGATCTGTTGACTTACATTGCACATGTAGTATGAGAGAAATACATGTTTGCTGTGTTTAGTAACTGATATTTCAGGGTTAATTGGTTACTAAAGAATAATTTATCCTGATTAATAAAACCACCACAGGACAAGCAGGCTTTAACAATAACAGGCTCTATTTACACTGGTGGAAGAGGGACAGGATTCCCTAAAATGGTAAATCCATTTCAGTGTCCATAAACTCTGGGAGAGATTTAGGCCAGATAACGTTCTGACTTATTAAAGTTGGACTAATTCAGAGACTTCATTTGTTTTTGCATTTAAAGGTGCTCATTCC
This sequence comes from Nanger dama, assembly GCA_917880005.1. NCBI lineage: Eukaryota > Metazoa > Chordata > Mammalia > Artiodactyla > Bovidae > Nanger > Nanger dama. The sequence continues at coordinate 20,381,239 of CAKJTW010000002.1, forward strand.
TTGTTTTTCTATGAGAAAATTGGATTTCTCTTCATAGTGCTATTTTCTGTGAAACACTTGTTTTATTTCTACCTTGTTTTTCTAAAGCTTTCATGTCTAAGGAGGCGATTGAATATTTCGGCGTGAGTGCTCAGTCATGTCTGACTCTTTGCAATTCCACCTGGCTCCTTTGTCCATAGAATTTTCCAGGCAAGAACACTGGAGTAGGCTGCAATTTTCTACTCCCAGGGGATCTTCCCTACCCAGAGATTGAACCCACATCTCCTGTACTGGCAGGCAGATTTTTTACCACTGAGCCACCTGGGAAGCCCACAGTTGAATATTTAGAGCTGTAAAGAGCAGATCAGCTTCATGCTTCCCACTCCATCCACAAGGTTAACTGTGGTACATTATAAAGGGCTCAGTGCTGTGTGTCCCATTGTGTTCAGGAATCTGTCTGCGCTTTGCCTCCCACACCTGCCTTGACTGCCTTATTTGTTCTTTTCCTGAGACTTTTCTTGATACCTGGCTCTGGACTTCACTCTCCATTTAGACTCAATTTTTGACCTTTACTTGCTTCCCACACCCTCATCTGAGACCCAGGCATCAATCCCCATATGTTCTTTGACCAAAAGTTTATTTCTCTTCCTCCATTCCCACAGTCTTTCTCAAAAGTCTTTCTCAATTCTCTCCTAGCTCCTCACATTCTTAGGAAAAGAGGTCAGCAATAGGAGGGCAGACAGAAAAGTCTTGAAGCTCACGTGAGTAGTAGCAAAAGTTATTTTGGGTTGTGATTTTAGGAAGTCAGTCTCAATGCTTCATGCTTTTCCATGATCTTAATTATTTCTGGGCTCACTAGTTGGAGTTTACTTCTTAACGGCATTGTTATCCATCAATGTGTAAATGTATTGATGTTCAACTGGTGAGAAGAAAAGACAGAAGTGTCAGGCCGCAAAGTGCTTTATAAAGAAGGACCATTTTTGCATTTTCCAGATGGGTCAGAGAGGCACAGCTGGAAAGAGAATCTGGGTTTTTATCCAAATCCTGTACTTTCATTAGTCTGGGCAGCTGCATCCTAAAAACTGAATTACTGAGAGGATGCAATACTATAGGCTGAGCTTCCAGCAAGATAGCAGTTTAACAGTAGAGCTATTCATATCTATACACACCTCATACACTGGCTGGTTTGTTTAAACCGCTCCAAAATTCCTATAGACATGGATGCTTCTTATAAAATGTAGTTCTATATTTCTTACATTTCTATTTCAATTAGTATAGCTTTGCTGAACTGAATTATTTCACTTACTTTTCAGAGCTCATGAGATTACGTCTGTTGATTTTACCATAGGAAGGATAGATAAATTTATCAAGATAATCTCTTTGAATGTATAATGACTTACTCTGTCTTTTCCCCTGCCCTCAAGTATCCCAGGTCCCCTTTTGAGAGAAATCAGCAATTGTCATTCTTTTATTATTATCATATTATTGATTACAAATTCTTGATCCTTTATTGTTTTCTTTCCCTCTGGTCATGTAAGATCAATGATGACCTCTAGCAAAGGCTCCTGATGATTTCAAGAATGTTAAATGAGTTTTATGACTTAATTTGTATTTCTTTTACCTTAAACAATGTCTTCATTAACAGAATGATTATTATGCAAAGCACAATAGGTTTAATATGATTAAGTTACAAAAAGCAATGTGTCACATCTAGATCTTGCTACAGATGAAAAGATTCTTGAGGTTGGAAAAGGAAAGTCTTCGCTTTTTTGGCAGCTGTCTAGCCGCTTCCCTCTTCTGTCTTTGTCTTTCCAGGCTCCTCGCTTTTCTGTTTTCCCGTTTGCTTCTCGGCCGGCATGATTTGTTGATTCAGAAAGGGCAGTGTTGATGTGTGCTCAGTCACTTTGGTCACATCCCACTTTGCAGCCTTGTGGACTGGAGCCCATCTGACTCCTCTGTCCATGGGACCCTCCAGGCAAGAATGCTGGAGTGGGTTGCCATGCCCTTCTCCAGGGGATCGTCCTGATCCAGGCGTCAAACCCACAGCTCCTGCACTGCAGGCCGATTCTTTACTGCTGAGCCACTTGGGTAGCCCAAGGGTATAGTGTTACCTCTTAATATATATTTGAAACTGTAATATACCCCAAACTTCCATTTCAATATAGCACACTGCAACTGCAGTGTCTACAAAATATTTTAGTACTCAAACTATATTAAACCTAAAACTGAATCTTAGAAGGATGGGAAAATTTTAAGACCATCTTTCAATAGTACCGTCAATAACTTAGCTATCTTTATGTATTCTTTTTTTTCTTTTATATCCAAGCCTGACTATACTTATTTTTGTTTCAGTTACTTAAATGTTTTCTTTTTATAATGATTGAAGTACTGCAAGAACAAAAAGAAACTTCCAAAAAACAAGAAGCTGTATTTGTGTCCTTCAATCTAGGAGCATATCCCAATGAAATGATGTCATTTTAGGAACTATTCTGAGAAGTTTTACTCATATATGCATATAGAGAGATGGAGACAGACACACAGAGAAAGACTGAAAGACACAGAAAGAGAGAGAAAACAAGCAAGTTCTCTCTTGTGTCTTTTTACAGGGTCACTAACCTCGTCAAGAGGGCTCCAATCTCATGCCTTAATTACCTCCCAAAAGCCTCATCTCCAAATACCATCATACTGGGGATTAGGGCTTCAACATACAACTTTCAGGAGTGATACAAACATTCAGTCTGTAACAGTAGGTAAGTTTTATTTAAAATTTCAAAGACTGAAAATTTTTTCTGAACCTTTGTAAAAATAAGAATGAAAAGCAAAAATATTAAAACCAAGAATGAAATTCAAGTGTAACTAGAAAAATATAAATATATGAAATTAACTAGATATGTTTTATTATTTTACATTAATAGAATTAAAATATACATAAATATGTATTATTTTCAGAAACATTTAAAACTTAGAATTGTTTTAAATATTACCCTTGCTAGATAAATGTAATTTCAAGAAATTTTAATGCTATTTTTCTATCGGAAGAAAATCTTTCAGTTAGACACATCAGTGACTATATAAGAGGAAACTATAAAATAAAAAAGTGAACTCAGACCTTGATAAATCTAATAATGGATTTAATAAAAAAAAGTAAGAATTTTAATGATTCATTAATCCACTCCAGTATTCTTGCTTGGGAAATCCCATGGACAGAAGAGCGTGGCAGGCTACAGTCCATGGGGTCGTGCAAGAGTCAGACATGACTTAGCAACTGAACAACAAAAATGACTTAATGGAAAGTTCTGTCTGTAGGAGTCCTCTGTGGGCACTAACACCCCTATTTAAATGAAAAAGTCTTATAGTAAAAACATGTGAATTCATCATCTCTAAAAATCATGTAAAAGTTAATCCTGATCAATCTTATTTCACTTAGAGGTATTTGACCTATTGGCACATGCAGTGGATAAATCTCTGGTGTGAGGGTTGTGTCATGAAATGTAGAATGTTTAGCGGCATTTCTGACCTTTACCCAGTGGCCAATAGCAACCCTCATACAGTTGTGACAACTGAAGAGTACCTCCACATGTTGCCAGGTGTCCCTTAGGAGCAAAATTTCTTTAGCTGACAGCCATTGCTATGGAAGAATGAAGCGAGAATCCCATGGACAGAGGAGCCAGATGGACTAGGGTCCATGGGGTCTGCTGGGCGACTAAAACAACAATAGCTGAGACTCATCAGAAAAGGAAAGAAAAAAAAGGGTGAGGGAGAGCATGTAAGAAAGGGAAAGAAACAGCAGCCTTTTGAGCTCTCCGGTGTTTTACTTGACACCTTTTAGTAGTGCAGGGAAACACATTTAGAGATAATAGGGATTCAAAACAGCAGCAGACAAAAGTGCATCATTTTAGCGTAATTTAGGAGAAACTGAATCCTTACAATAGTCTCAGTAGGAAAGAGAACAATTGAAAAGTGTATCTTTAGCCACTTATGTGCTTTTGAATGAATGGCAAAAGTACTCTTATCATTCCAACTGCTACTTATATGACTTCTGCACAGTTGGAGAGTCTATTTTAGGCAACTATAAATTTGATTTAAAGGCAAACTGTGTTATGAACCAAATGTATTCACTAGGGCTTGAACCAATCCATTTCTATTTGCTGCTCTGGAAAGAAGAGCTAGGACACACACTAAAAATAACCCCATCTCTCCAGTACAATCGAAACCAATGAGTCAACCTGGCTCCTTTGTTGTTCAACTATAGCAACTCCAAATAAAGTTTCAGTTTGTGTGTGCTGCTGTTTTCCAGCTCCACCTTTTACCTTTTTTTTTTTTCTCCAAGTTACTATAGTGTCAAGCCTCCCACTCAGACCCCTGTGAATATCTACAGGTATAGTTATTTTATCTCAGCTAAAGCAGCATCAGGTCAATGGCTCTGCGATAAAAGGCAGGAACAAAGGAAAGGCAGCTGACAACAAGCCTGTGGGGGACTCTGTAACAATGAGAGTCCTAGGGATGGCAACCACCGAAGCTCCTGATGCCTTCAGCATCGTGGAGACAGGGCCCACCTAAATAGGCAGAACCCCTGAATCTGATTCCAGGGAACCTGCACAGGAAAGGCGATAACAAACACCTTTCTCCTGTTTCTCTGAAAGGTCTTCCCCCTGCATTCAAATATTGCGCCAGGAGGAATGCTTACCTAGTTAAGAGTATCTGTTTGGTAATTACGAGGTCAAGAAAAAAAATGTTTCCTCTAAAAGGATTAAGTTCTCCTAGAGTACCTACTCCTACTCAGGTAGATCAAATTAAGGAGATATTGGCTGGCTCCTTCCAGATGCTGAGGCTACCTAGAATACCTGGACCTCTCAAAAGAAGTTATTTTCAGTCTTCAAACTACAAGCAATGGCTGATCTGTTGGAAGCAATAGAGTCTTTCACCAGGACATAGGCTGTTTGTGTATTTCATCACTTGTTCTGATACCACAAATTATAGTTTATGGTGGTCAGGCACTATTTGGAAAATGCTAGACTCTATAATCTCATTTAATTGATTTTTTTCAAGCACAGATAATGTTAACTAGTACACTTAATATGCATAAGGAATATATGTTTATGACATTGTGAGTTTTGTTCCAATACACACTGTCATCCTTGAGGTCCATGGAGAAGAAAGCATTATTACTGCAAGCTAAAGATGCACCCTATCCTTAAGGCAGGCAGAGCAGCATTGATTTTTGCTTTGGGACAGAAAGAGACAGGGCAAGTCTAGTATAAACTAGGAAGTGATTCTGAGTAAAATACATAAACCAACTAAAAAGTCAAAACAATTCACTCATAAAACTGTTAGAACTGTTAAGAGCTCTGCATATGACTATGTATATAAAAAATATATAGCAAATTAATACAGTTCCTATGTACCAGTACAAATATAACAGAAAATAAATGAGAAGGAGTATAACTATTATCTTAAAAAAAAAAAACCCTATGTGACCTGTATGTGCAAACAACACACAAACCAATAAATACATTACTCAGACACATGTGAAAAATACATAAATGTAGAGATATGCCACATTGCAGATGAAGAACGATAATTAATGCACAAATTTAATCCAATCTCAGTCAAAATGACATTGATGTTTTCCTTTTAAATCTTGGCAAGATGATTTCAAAATTTATTTCCATGAAAAAAGTGGAAAATATCTAAGTACAAGGAAAAAGAACAACATTGAATGTGGTTAGCCATCTTAGATATTAAAATATATCCTGAAACTATAATTATCAAATCAGTATGAAAATATAAATAGGTAATTTGAGAAAAATAAATTATTTTATGTAATTTAATATATAATAAAGTAGAAGTATTAATCAGTGAGTCAGGGTTGAGTTATTCAGTGCAAAAAGGTAGAATAATTGGTTAGATATTTGGGAAAAAATAAATCTTAAATAAGACAGCAAAATTAATTCAATTAAAGATTCTAATGTAAAAATTCAGATGAAAGAAAAGCAAAAGAAACTGCTTTGCCAAGAAGTGTGAAAGACATTTATTAAAATCAGTTCAGTTCAGTTGCTCAATCATGTCTGACTCTTTGTGATCCCATGGTCTGCATTATGCCAGGCTTCCAAGTTCATCACCAACTTCCAGAGCTTACTCAAACTCATGTCCATCATGTCGGTGATTCCATCCAACCATCTCTTCCTCTGTTGTGCCCTTCTCCTCCCACCTTCAATCTTTCCCAGCATCAGGATCTTTTCAAATGAGTCAGCTCTTTGCATCAGGTGGACAAAGTATTGGAATTTGAGCTTCAGCATTAGGCCTTCCAATGAATATTCAGGACTGATTTCCTTCAGGATGGACTGGTTGGATCTCCTTGCAGTCCAGGGGACTCTCAAGAGTCTTCCCCAACACCACAGTTCAAAAGCATCAGTTCTTTAGCGCTCAGCTTTCTGTATAGTCCGACTCTCACATCCATACATGACTATTGGAAAAACCATAGCTTTGACTAGATGGATCTTTGTTGGCAAAGTAATGTCTCTGCTTTTTAATACGCTGTCTAGGTTGGTCATAGCTTTTCTTCCAAGGAGCAAGCACCTTTTAATTTCATGGCTGCAGCCACCATCTGCAGTGATTAAATAGTTTTAGTAAAATGGAATATGATTTTTATGAATTAAAACTGACTGGGTAAATTTGCATACAAAAACAAAGCATTAATTTTTCTGTAACTGATGATGCATTCATCAGACTCTTTTTGCAGAAAAAATAATAAACTTGACAGTTAAAAATATTTCAGTTTCTTAATGTCTAAAAAATTTCCTATAGTCACTTTAGAGCCCTCACTCCTCATCAGGTCTCTTTCTTTCCCTTTAGCAGTCAGTCTCTGCTTCCCTGGTCCTTTCTGAAATAGTGTCTGGACATAGAGGAAGGTTAAATACGTTCTGGTCTCAGAGAGATGGAGCTTTGCTCTGCTTTCTGGCCTGTATTTCTCTGCTGACCTCAGCTGCCATCAGGTAGATTAGTCTTAATCCATTAATCTGCATATCTGTGCTTGCAGTCTCTGAGCTAAGTTAGAGTTGTAATTATTAGGCAAATATTCCTAAAATTTTTCTGACATTGTCCATGAACTCTAATCTCAAGGGCATCATACTGTTGAAGCTTCTTCATTGCAAGCCCAGGCTTCTGCTGTATCACCAGCTGTCTCAACTCTTCTGAACTGGGAAACTACAAACTTCTGAATTTTCCTCTGTTTCAAACAAGTTATAGAACATGACAGATCCTATATCAGATTCAAATGCTAGACATCCTTTTAGCCATTTTAATTTACTTTGGGCTTTCTCATTGTCACAACGAGACAAAAACTTTCATCCTACAGATAAGCCAAGGAAGGGGCAGTCAGGGCCCCAGTATCCCTGGACTGTTTTTACGTGAAGTAGAGTTTCTACTCTGTAAATAAAGTCTGGTGGGGAAAGTGAGTTTTAGTTACAAAATCAGCTATTAATTAATGGTCTGACAATTGCATAGTGGGAAAAAATTTAATCTCCTTTTAGTTTACACTGTCTCATAAGATTTCACCACATTAGGAGAGTCTAAATGCTAGCCAGAATCCTAGACCAAAGTCAAGTTTTTCCAATATACTTTGAAATCACAAGTCATCAGGAGAAACAAACTTTGGTAGAATCAAAGCATCATTTTTATTTATTTTCTTCAGAAAATAAAAGTCAGATTCTTTTCAGTAGTATACGTATTTTCTTATTCTAATCACTCCACTGCAGCACAATAGAAAGATTGTTCTCTTATCTTGCATTTTACTAGGAAGGAAAACGAGTTCCCTTGTATTTAAAAACATCATCTTCCTGTAAACAGAATGATTAACTTGATATTGTGTCAAATAATTTATGAGTATCTAGATAAGATTAAAGGCATTTATTTTGCCAAATTCATGAGATTACTCTTGTCGTTTAGTTTGCTCTCTATCATGTAAGCCAAGAGTTTTTCATTACTCAAAAGCTGTTGCATTTCTGCCCTAAATTCCAGCAATCTTTTGAAATCTTTGACATTATGTTGTATCTGAATAGGGTAATCTTATCTATGGTATAAAAAAGTTTTCATTGTAAAATGATTTTTATTTTTGACAAACAGAATTGCTTTCAAAATCAAGTGCCTATCATATATTCTTTCAACTCACATTCTGACAAATAACTGATACTGTCCATCGTTTTCTCTTCAAAAAAAAAAAAAAGATTCCCTGTTAGGAGACTGCCAAGTTAAAAATATCTTTAAAAACATTTTTAAAGGTTCATTTCCTTTCTTATCTCCCCCACAATATGTTTAATGTGCTTGATTTGGGTAATAACACCCAGCAGTTAAGGACGACAAAAGCAGCTACCTTGAATACTCTCTTGGCATCCTTGTGCATGAACAGAGTCTTGATCCATGAGCAAAAACATTTCAAGGTCATACTCTTCGTACTAAGAGTAAACTATGATTCATCATCTCTTACCAGAAAGATAGTTGAGATATTAAAGCTTGTTCTTTTCAAAAAGTCTGAACCCAAATATCTATATATAGATAATGATCTGTAACGGGGGGGTGGGTGAGGAGATAGCTTTGGATAAATACACCAAGTATCCCAGGCAGCTTCTCCTAACAGCTATTTAATTGCTTCTCTTCATTAACTGGAGTTGTATAAAAAGAAAAACAGCAATCCTATTTTTAATGGCATGCCTATCTGTTAATCCTTTTAGCATGGTACCTAGCAGAGGAATACACAAGTTATACATATCAAATATTTGGGCGTTACAAATATTCTAGCAATAAATTTGACTTAAAATACTCTCCAACTACAGTTAATGAAACTGGAAAGACCCATTTCTTTCAGTCATTATTTCTAATGCTGCTGAAGAGATGCATTTGGGGAAACACTTATCAGAACTACTATATCAGCTTTATAGATATTTGCCAGGGGACTGGATGAAGCTGTAATTGCAACCAATTTGTTTTTCACATGAAGTTTGTTTATTTTTTTCAGAGTTGATGGATGGCCAAGTTTTTAAAGGTAGTGTGTATCTGTCATGGATGAACCCAGGAGAGTGGCACAAATACATTCAAAAGCATGAGAAAGGGTTAGTGAGAAGTGGTGTGTATTAAGAAGAAACGAAGTAATCACAAGGTCTGCTTTATGTCTGACACTTGCAGAATGTCGCTTAAAAGTGACAAGACACAAATACTGTCCTGAGGTTGTAGACTAAGGAGGTTGGGACAGTGAGGAAATAAATGTCTTAAACTAGGATCGCTCAGCCTTGATGCTAGAGCCACTTGGGACTAGAGAATTCCTTGTGGTGAGAGGGCGTCCTCTGTATTTTACCGCATCCGGCAGCCTCTCTGTCCTCTGCCCGCTAGATGCCACTAGTGCCCACCCTCAGCTGTGACAAACAAAACTGTCTCCGGAAGCTGCCAAATATCCCTCGAGGGAAAAGTTGCCCCTGGAGTTAAGGAAGGCAGGGGAACTGAGCATTCTGGCTAATTTAGCATAATATTTTCATATCACATCTGGAAAGCTATAGATTTGGGGGTCACCCTTGTGTTTCCTAGTTGCTGCCTTATAGCAATATGCCACGACTCAAATCTCTTGTGAGTACTTTCTTGACTTATAGGAAGTGCAGGTTATTTCCCTTTTCCAATTTTCCTGAGTAATTTCTTCCGGAAGTCCTTGGAGAGGCAAAATTCTGATGCGAACAGAACTTTTTTCTTACAGTTATGGAGAACTTCTTTTCCAGTGTCCATGCCTCTGGTTAGCCCTGTCCTCTGTTGCTCAAAGGTTATTGATCATGTAATTTTAAGTGTTGCCCCACACAATCTTCATTTCTGATTTGTTTTCCTCTGACCATCAGGGGGAAAAGTTTTTTCTTTATGTGTCTAGTCTTTTCACGTGTTTTCTCATAGTTTGTAGGTTGGACCATTGATAGAGTCATCCATGTTCCTACATCATTCTCTTCATTAGACAAAGAGGCCTCCCTAGGAGCAGTGTTAGGGGATGGTGATCCCAGTCTCATACCCTGAAAACATTATTGTTCTTTCCAATTCAGGCTATGCTGCTCTATCAGACTTGTTTCCCACTCAGATATTTTCCCATGAAGTCCTTTGTCCCATACAGATTAAGATCTATTACTTGGAATCTGTTTCTGTGCATTGAACATTCCAGAGTAGTTAAGAAGCATGCTGATCAGATTGTAATGGTTAGAAGATGCCTCTACCCAGCAGCAGAGAAAAACCTCCGTGGACTAATGAAGTTTAACTTCCAGTTGCATCAGATAGTTTTTATTTGACATAGCCTCAAATATTATGTCATGTATTTTTGTTTTAGAACTGGCAACTTTACTAATTATTATTTGTTATAATAGTTCTCATACAGTGTTAAGAGATATGGCTATTATTTCCCAGGTAATCTATGAATTTTATAACTTGATACATTTTAAAATTTACCTAACAGAATGCATAGATGGAAACTGGAGGAATAGGTATTTCTACTCTGCATTGTGTGGTATTAATTCAAACTTGTATCTATAAGAAGTGTATCCTTACTTTGCATAGTTTCTTGGTAACTGAGAAATTGTGCATTTTGAGAATACAGCTTTAGCTGCACACTTCACAGCTAGCACAGTATTGTGTAAAATATGGACTGCCTATATTGAATGAGATTGATGAAGGAGGACTTGTCTGGTGTGTATTAAAATATATAATAAAGTATTAGAAATAAAACAGTATTTCTTACATAAAGATAGATAGCAACTTGGAAAAAAATAGAGAGGCATATCAGTAAAGATTCAAATGTAGTTTATTATAAGCAGATACTTTTCATTCTTTTTGGATTTGGATCATATATTTTTGTCAACCTCTGTTATACAAATGACCCTCTATTATCTTAGTTACTTAATTATTTATGTATAACGTAGTAAATTCTTAGGAAACTGTTATCCAAGCCAAAAATGAGAGAAGTATGAGATCTTGCATTTATCTAAATCATATTTATCTACCACTATTTCACTATACAGATATAGCCATAATAATAATAAAAACAATAATAATGAAATATGAAATAATAGTAAAAATGATAATAAAAATAGTGAAATAATAATAATAATGAAAAGTAAAGTAAATCAGTAATCATTCAGAAAAGTCAGAAAAAAAAATTTCCTCCTAGGAAACCAGTATAGGGGTGTGATCATCTTGCTTCTATGTCCTCACCTGGCCTACATGCTCCTATCTGCTCCTTTCCACTTCTGCTCCCCAGACTGCTTTTCAGGTCCTCCAGGATTGAAGCACAGGGCAGGAGTAGAACTCAGGCAAGACAAGTTGAACAGTTGTGTCTTGTGTTGGCACAGCTGGGAGAGACAGATGTTTAAATGGCAGTTTTTTCTCTTGAGGGACATTGTGTTGCTTATTTTTGGACCTGATGCTGATTTGTCCCATCTTAGGCTGTCAAGTGTTCCCCAGGCCAGACTGTGGCTCCTCATGGCCCATCCTCAGTTTAGCTCTTTTCATCTTTTAAAATACCTGGAGACTGGATTTCTGACACAGGGATCTAATCTAGCTTGTAGGAATTTCCGCTGTTGTCTCAGTTCTGCCCAGCAGGGGCATGCCATTCTAGCCAGTCTCTCTGCTTCACACTTAGTGTGAGTCACATGCTGATCTCCATATCCCTCAAATTCCAGGTGATATGTGTCTAACCATTATCAAAGCTTCCTTGCTTGGCTTTGGGGAAGAAGAAGCCCTTTTTCTCTAATACTTGCAATGTCTTCTATTGCTGGTCTCTTGAACTTTTGATAGTTTTAGCTCTTTGTATAGATCCTCCATGTGGATGATGGTTTAATGTTTATTGCAAAAACAGTTTCTGATACCTCCTTTTTAAGACCTGTATAGAAAGATTGGCCTTTCGATTTGAAATGTGAGGATAGCACCTACTGTTCTCAGAACTGCAGTCACAGCTGAAGCTTTATGCAAGAAGAATCCTATGTGAAATCCTGTTATAAGAACTCAGGAAAGTATGCAAAAAGTTTAAGATTTTTTTGCAAAAGAACTCTTCAAAAATTTGTCAAAGTTTAAAAAATACGTTCAAACTCCTAAGTAATATAAAAGAAATTATTTTATACTAGTCAGAGTTTTAAAATTTAGTAAGTATAAAATCTTACACTTTTAACAAGTGTGAGGATATTCGTATGCCTTGATGATAGAAGTGTGAATTCTACATCCCTTCTGAAAAAGTAGTCTGCGACTTCTATTAATTTTTTTAACTTATAAACCTATTAACCCAGCAGTTCCACTTTGGCATTCTGTCCTTTTTCCTGTAAAATTGAAAGTACTAGTATATATGTCATCAAGGATACGTATTGGTATTTCAGCATTGTTCAGGGTGGCAAGAACGTAAAATGGTAAAAATAATTAATTAACAATAAACTAATTAGCAGCAATGACAATGCCCATAACAAAATCATAAAATGGTTGAATAAACCCAAAATGTTATGCAACCTTTAAGACTGATTAATTAAAAATATACTTATTCTTTTGCTTGTATTCCCCATGGATAATTACAGAGTGAAACAAAAGGAAGATACAGAAAGATGTAGGTATCATGATAATTTTTTTGGAAAAAAATTGTACTTTTAAGTGTATGTGTTTATGTGTATATAAGAGGTATATTATTATGGAACATGGAAAGAAATATGAAGAATAATTACTTGGGGCTATTGGGAAGGGAAATGTTTATTAAGGGAAATCCTTAATCATGAAAGATTAAGGGGATAAAAAGTTGAAAGAGGCAAACAAAAGAGAAGTTCACATGTATGAAATGACGTTTATGAATGTGTGCAGATTTTATTTGTGAATGTAATAAAGTAAGGTGATAAAAGAAAAATGATAGTATAGGGCTCTGAATAGCAATAAGGAAACAGATCAAACTGAATTCCTGAGAGAAGTTTGAGGAAAAGCTTGTTAGCTCATATTCTCATACAGAAATTGAACTATCATTCTTGTCAGAAAAAAAAGAAAAACTTTTTAATATAATAAATTGAGCCCAGGCACAGTAAATATCAGATTTAATCACTAGACATAATTATAACTGAAGATACAGAAATCAAATAATGAAGTATGTGTAGAGTTAGCTTCAATTTTGAATCTTTCTTATGCCCCAGATTTTCTGGAATAAACTTCCCAGAGCAGAGGATTTATTTTTCTGTAACTATCAAGCCAAAGAGGAAAAAAGTTTCAATAAATCAGTTCTTGACGTCTTGCTGGTGTTTTCTTCCTTATCACATAGACTATCTCTTTTGTAACAGTGTTAGTGATTAGTTGATTTCTGAAGCTTGAGCACTCAAGCTCAAAGGGCGTAAAAGCAAACAGGATATCCTTGCTTATTTCTTTAGACAGAAATTCTTGTTCTGATAAAGTGATTCTCAAAGTACAGTCCATGTATCTTTTGGTACACAGAGACTTTTTCAGGTCCACAAAGTTAAAGACTTCTTTTGCAATACTACTGAGTCATTATTTGCCCTTTTACTGTCTTTATCTCACCAGAGTATCATGGAGTTTTCCAGAGGCTAATATTTGATATCATAATAAATTAGATCAGAAGAAGACACCAGAATTTAGCTATTTTCTATTTTTAAGCTATTATTATTTTTCATGAGAATCACTTACTCATTAACTTATGAAGGGTTTCAGATTGTATTAAATGTCACAAATACCCTTTAGTGTTAATTTTTCATGTGTTAAATATCACTAGATATAACCCACACAAACACAAGCACTTTGTTGTTGTTGTTCAGTCACTAAGTTGTGTCTGACTCTTTTTCAGCCCCATGGACTATAGCTTGCCAGGCTTTCCTGTCCTTCACTATCTCCTGGAGTTTTGCTCAAACTCATGTCCATTGAGTTGGTGATGCCATCCAACCATCTCATTTTCTGTCATCCCCTTCTCCTGCCTTCTGTCTTTCCCAGACTCAGGGTCTTTTCCAAGGAGTCAGTTCTTTGCATCAGGTGGTCAAAGTACTGGAGCTTCAGCATCAGTCCTTCCAATTAATATCCAGGACTGATTTCCTTTAGGATTGACTGAACTTGATTTCCTTGCAGTCCAAGGGAGTTCTCAAGAGTCTTCAGCACCACACTTTGGGGTCCCAATTGTTTTTAAGGATGCAGAAAAGATAGTGAGGCAAAACATTAGAGAACTACTGTGCATGTTAATGTGTTAAGCTCTCTCCTCTCACACAAGACTGCAAGTATTTTAGAATGCATGTATTATGGCAGAAAAAATCTGGGAATGGAAAGTACAGTTGCATTCATATACCATTAACAATATAAAAGCAATGGAAAAAAACGATCAGCTTCACTCACACAGAAAGACACATTCATACACAAAGATAGCCGTATAATAGCTTGTCATGTTTTAATCAGCTACAAAATTGACACTCACATACACTTTTGTTGGGAATCTAAACCAGTCAAACTTTGGGGGAAAATGCCTATTAAAATACAAAAGCTGTTTTACTTTAACTGAACCATGTCCATTTGTTGTATGCCCCCTGTGGATATATTAATGCCAACCCAAGGTGGCAATAATAAAGTAAACCACATTCAATGCAGCACTGTTTATAATGAAAAAAAGAAAAGAGATGAAATTTTTGCTAATAAGAGAATTCCACCATATGTTATAGAATGCCCATTCAAGAAATTCTGTGAACACAAGGAAAGTAAATAACGTAGATTTTGTGTCTAATACACAATCACTTTAATTATAATTATTTCAGATATTTAAGTTGCAGGAAAGTATGAGTAGTACATACTTTATATATGTAAAAAGAATAAATGTATATATGTACAAATTCCAGTGTGTGGATAAGTGTGTGTACAGAGAGTATGAAGATGTGTAAGACTGGCATGTATTTGTGTTTGTGTTGCTAGTTTCTGGAACTATACATGAGAATTAACTAATGTTTATTTTTTGCACTGATAAAGGGGGTATCATGGGGGCTCTGGGGGTTTTATTTCGTATCTTCTTTGAATCTTCTAAAATCATAAGCATATTTTTTTAAAAAAGGTTTTTGTGTTACTCAAAAGATTTCAGTGCAGAGTATCTTCTTTTAGAAGTTTGCCTTCAGGAAGATACAATCATGTTAGACATAAAGAGCTTTTTGAAAGGCCGTGAAAAAGGCAATGTAGCTGAGTGTGTTCTCTGATAAAGTTAAGTTCCAATCAATAAGCATTTTTAATCATGTACTGAATGCACAGCCTACAATCTATGCTGCTTCAGGGACCTGAAGATGACCTAATATGGACCCTACCGCCCAACAATTTGCCACCTTGAACTCAAGAATCTTTACTCTAGAATTAAGGCTGAAAAAAAGAAAAAGGGATTCACTGGAGTTTGGAAAGTTAGGTGGAAGAAAATTTCTATGAAACACTTTCAATTCAGGGAATTGATTAATATTTCATAGTTCTGACAGGACATATGCCTCGGATATATGCCTCAGGACAGAAGTGACAGATAGAGAGGGAAGTAAGGAAGACAGAGGAAAGAAGCAGCAACTTCCATCAGTGACAGTGAAAACATTTTCTCTCTCTAGGGAATAGTGCTTGATATTTGTTGCGAGCTCACCCTGGGCTGTGACCAAAAAATTAACAGATGTTATAAAATGACAGTATAGCACTCTATGATATTATAATCTCTGCAACACATATTTTATTTTTAAAAACATTTTATTGGAGTATAGTTGATTTATAATACTATGTTAGTTTCAGATGTACAGCAAAGTGAATCAGTTATACATAATTTCTTCTTTTTCAGATTCTTTTCCCATATAGGTTGTTACAGAGACTGTAGCCTGCCAGGCTCCTTTGTCCATGGAGTTCTCCAGGCAAGAGTACTGGAGTGGGCTGCCATTCCCTTCTCCGGGGGATCTTTCTGACCAAGGGCTCGAACCCAGGTCTCCTGAATTGCAGGCAGATTCATTACTGTCTGAGCCACCGGGAAAGCTCAATATTATGTATATTGTATATTATATTCTTCATGTAGATATTATGCATATTATATATTATATTCTATATGTATATCATATAGAATTGTCAAATGACTAATGTAAATTGATAGTATCATCTTATTACAGTTTTCAGTCTGCCCAGATTATTATTAACTCTTCATAACCCTTTTAGGGATTATGTGTGATTCCTTTTGAGGAGAGGAAACAAAATCTCTGAGAGGTTGAGGATTTGTTCAAGGTCTCACAGCCAGTAAGCAGTAGAACTAGATCCCCATCTTCAAAGTCCTTAAAAACTTCACTATACATTTTATTTATAGATAACATAACCTTGTACAGCTTACATGATACAGAGACTAAATTCTCCGTTTTATCCCCAGAACTTGTACACCAATGTCTAAAGGTCTCTTTTGTTATGAGCTCTTATATCATAACCAGCAAACATTGACGGGATATCTAATGTATCCAGGGCATTGTTTAGAACTTGAAATGAGAAATAATCTGTGTTTTAAAGAGACTAATAATTGATTACATGAGACAGGAAACATGTGGGGAAAAAATGAAAGTACCATACAATGAGAGATGGAAAGATTAGGGTAAAAAATAGTCAGAAAATGACATGGAAGTTTACAGAAATGAAGCTTTCTGGTGTTAGGCAACTTGTTTAATTTCTATTATCTTCAGTTTCCTTACCTGTAAAGTGAGTTGTTGTGAGAATTAAATCTGGAACATGTAAAGCACTAAGTGCTTGACACACAAAAAGCACTTAATAAACAGACACAGTGTTACTAATATTTTCTGCTCTCCTTTTCCTTCTCTTTTTCCTCCACTTCATTTTTACTGAGATTTCAGACTAAAGCACATGAAAGGCCTCGGTGAGCCCTTGAAGAAAGATACTGAGAAATGAAAACTCGAGGAAAAAACATTTTTGACATAGGGAAGGTAGCAACTGAATGCATTTCTAATATCAAACTTAGAATATAACAACGACATTTAAGAAAATGACTCTAATTAAATTTTATGAACTTAAAATTCCATATGAGAGTTTATATATACTATTTGGTTCTCAACAATGCTAAATAATTAATATCCCTTTTCCTTACCTTCTTCCAAGAGAGGAAAGGACTGTGTTACGTAAGCCTCATTTTTCCAAATTTCCTAATCAGATAACTACCTCTCTCAACACAGAGAGAGGGAGGTCAGCATGCAGACAGAAAGACTTTAGGAAGCTGATTCTCAACAAAGCCAGGGAGGTAAGAAAGAGATATTTCAACACATGTACACACACACACACACACACACTATGCACACTCTGAAGACAACAATGTTGCTAGTCAACTTTCTGGTCCATTCCCCACTGTCTCTTTGCCACCAACCCCCAGTTAAGATCTCTAAATTCTCTAATTGATTAAAAAGAATAAATAAAGCCCGAATAGGAAACCCTCTGTCAGTCATTTGTGTTATACATTTCTTCTCTCACTCTAAAACTTTTTTTTTTTTACTTAATAGTGTTTGTTTTTTCTTTTTTTAAAATTTATTATTTTATTTTATTTTTTATTTTACTTTACAATATTGTATTGGTTTTGCCATACATCAACATGCATTTACCACGGGTGTACACGTGATTCCAATCCTGAACCCCTCTCTCACCTCCCTCCCCATACCATCCCTCTGGGTCATCCCAGTGCACCAGCCTCAAGCATCCTGTATCTTGCATCGAACCTAGACTGGCGATTCATTTCTTATATGACATTATACATGTTTCAAAGCCATTCTCCCAAATCATCCTACACTTTCCCTCTCCCACAGAGTCCAAAAGACTGTTCTATACATCTGTATCTCTTTTGCTGTCTCGCATACAGGGTTATCATTACCATCTTTCTAAATTCCATATATATGTGTTAGTATACTATATTGGTGTTTTTCTTTCTGGCTTACTTCACTCTGTATAATTGGCTCCAGTTTCATCCACCTCATTAGAACTGATTCAAATGTATTCTTTTTAATGGCTGAGTAATACTCCATTGTGTATACGTACCACTGCTTTCTTATCCATTCATCTGCTGATGGACATCTAGGTTGCTTCCATGTCCTGGCTATTATAAACAGTGCTGTGATGAACATTGGGGTACACGTGTCTCTTTCAGTTCTGATTTCCTCGCTGTGTTTGCCCAGCAGTGGGATTTCTGGGAATAAGGCAGTTCTATTTCCAATTTTTTAAGGAATCTCCACACTGTTCTCCATAGTGGCTGTACTAGTTTGCATTCCCACCAACAGTGTAAGAGGGTTCCCTTTTCTCCACACCCTCTCCAGCATTTATTGCTTGTAGCCTTTTGGATGGCAGCCATTCTGACTGGTGTGAAATGGCACCTCATTGTGATTTTGATGTGCATTTTTCTGATAATGAGTGACGTTGAACATCTTTTCATGTGCTTGTTAGCCATCCGTATGTCTTCTTTAGAGAAATGCCTATTTAGTTCTTTGGCCCATTTTTTGATTGGATCGTTTATTTTTCTGGAATTGAGCTGCAGGAGTTGCTTGTATATTTTTGAGATTAGTTGTTTGTCAGTTGCTTCATTTGCTATTGTTTTCTCCCATTCCGAAGGCTGTCTTTTCACCTTGCTTATAGTTTCCTTTGTTGTGCAGAAGCTTTTAATTTTAATTAGGTCCCATTTGTTTATTTTTGCTTTTATTTCAAGTATTCTGGGAGGTGGGTCATAGAGGATCCTGCTGTGATTTATGTCGGAGAGTGTTTTGCCTATGTTCTCCTCTAGGAGTTGTATAGTTTCTGGTCTTACATTTAGATCTTTAATCCATTTTGAGTTGATTTTTGTGTATAGTGTTAGAAAGTGTTCTAGTTTCATTCTTTTACAAGTGGTTGACCAGTTTTCCCAGTACTGCTTGTTAAAGAGATTGTCTTTAATCCATTGTATATTCTTGCCTCTTTTTCAAAGATAAGGTGTCCATAGGTATGTGGATTTATCTCTGAGCTTTCTATTTTGTCCCACTGATCTATATTTCTGTCTTTGTGCCAGTACCATACGGTCTTGATGACTGTGGCTTTGTAGTAGAGCCTGATGTCAGGCAGGTTGATTCCTCCAGTTCCATTCTTCTTTCTTAAGATTGCTTTGGCTATTCGAGGTTTTTTGTATTTCCATACAAATTGTGAAATTATTTGTTCTAAATAATAAAAAATTTTAAAATATACTCAGTTTAATAAATATCCCTTTATGATTAATAATTTTTATACCCTGCTTGATAAATATTTCACAACAAATCTACATACTGTGTATGCTTAGTTGCTCAATCATATCCAACTCTTTGCAACCCCATGGATGATAGCCAACCAGGCTCCTCTGTCCATGGGGATTCTCCAGGCAAGAATACTGGAGTGGGTTGCCATGCCCTCTCCAGGGGATCTTTTCAACTCAGGGTTCAAACCCAAATCTCCCTCATTGCAACCTACATATTACTAGTAATTAATTTTTGTGTATGCTAAGAGAAAAGTCCGAAAGAAAGTCCAAAAGTGAAATCGCTCAGTCATGTCTGACCCTTTGCAACCCCGTGGACTGTAGCCCACCAGGTTCCTCTGCCGGTGGGATTTTCCAGGCAAGAGTACTGGAGAGGGTTGCCATTTCCTTCTCAAGGGGAGCTTCCCAACACAGGGATCGAACTCGGGTCTCTGCATTATAGGCAGACACTTTACCATCTGAGCCACCAAGGAAGTAGAGAAAAGTCAGTTTTATTTATTTAATTTCTCGTGGATAGCCAATTGATCCAGCATAGTTTATTAAAAAGACTGATTTTCACCCCTAGAGAAGTGAAAACTTATGTTCATACAAAATCATGCATGTGAATGTTTATACAAGCTTTATTTATAATCTCCCCAAAACTAGTAACAACTCCAGTAGCCATTCAAGAACAAAAAGGAAAGAAAAGACTGTACATACAGTAGAAAACTACACATCAGTAAAAGGTAATGTATTACTGGAAGAAGAAAGATGGGAAGAATAGGGACAATGGGATGTGAGATAGAGAAATGTGGATGGATGGATAGATGAGAGAATGAACAAAGTGTGAATATCTTAGAATTACATGTTAACTAGACATTATTCACCACAGAAGAAGTATTAACAAGTGAAGAGGACAAAATGATTTAGCCAGTTGACGTCAGATAGACTTTGACACTGGTCACCCCAGCAGTGGACTTCCCAGGTGGCTTGGTGGGTTAAGAATCCACCTGCAATGCAGAAGACACAGGCAGACGTGAGTCCAATCCCTGGGTAGGGAAGATCCCCTGAAGGAGGGCATGGCGACCCACTCTAGTATGCTTGCCTGGAGAATTCCATGGATAGAGGAGCCTGGAGGGCTACAGTCCATAGGGTCACAAAGAGTTGGACACGACCGAAGCAGCTGAGCACCCCAGCAATGGCATAAGGGGTACGTGAAAGAAGTAACCACAGGGGCAGAGATAAGAGACTATTAACAGATTGACAAAAATTAGTGAGCTCCCACTTACCAAAACTGATATAGCTCCTGCCAGTGCCACACGTCCAGCAACAAATCAATGCTGATCCTCTAGTAAGGTACCATTTCTCAAGAAACCCAACTGCCAATTGCTGCTGCTAAGTCACTTCAGTTGTGTCCAACTCTGTGCGACCCCATAGACGGCAGCCCACCAGGCTCCCCCGTCCCTGGGATTTTCCGGGTAAGAATACTGGAGTGGGTTGTCATTTCCCTCTCCAATGCATGAAAGTGAACATTGAAAGTAAAGTTGCTCAGTCATGTCCAACTCTTAGTGACCCCACGGACTGCAGCCTACCAGGCTCCTCCATCCATGGGATTTTCCAGGCAAGAGTACTGGAGTGGGGGTGCCATTGTGAATCTAGAGGTGACAGACATCCATTCCAAGAGTATAGACACATATTTTCCACATGAGCTTGCCTTTCTTGTCTGCTCAGCCTCATAGCACTCTCAAAAATCTTAGATACTTTGATCTACTAGCACTGGATCCTTTATAATATTGTTTCCCAATAAATAGCCACTTTACAGCAAAATAGTGAGCTTCCCGTCATGGGGCTTACTGTTTATATCACATTTGCATGACCCAGATTAAAGTACACAGAGCTCATAGTCAACCTTTTGGTAATGGGACACCATACTCCAGATTTTTGTCTACACTTAGAGTCAAAATATTTTTTTTTATGGCACTCTGCCCCCAATAGAGAGTTATGTGGACTTGGAAACTTAATACTAAAACCAGGAATGTCTTCAATTATCATCACCTCCAATGAGTCTATGGGAGAATTTGGCTATCCCATTTTCACAAGTCTGGTCTCTGCATGGTTAAAAATTTCTGTTCCAAAAGAGGGTTTTTTTCCAGCTACAGGACAAAGAACTAGGATTATTAAACTATAAAACTGCCTGGGTAGTTTAGTCTCCTTCTGTACAGATTGGCAAGCATCTGGGAAGTGATCTGATCATCAGGAGGAAGTAGAACTGCTATTAGTTGATGAAGGCAGGGAAAAATATGTTTTGACATCTAGGATTTACTTGAATGGGTCTTGATATCTGTCAGCTACAGAGATCCATTTTTCCCAAGATCATGCCCTTCTATAGCAGTTCATATCCAAAGACTGATGGAGCCAAGGACAGAAAATCTCAGAGAGAAGCCACTCTCGAGGGCTTTTCATGATTTAGAGCTCCACAGGGGTTAGGCTGGTTCAGTTAGGTTGGCCTGGCAACCCTCTGTCTCCCTCTACTCAGTCTTGCTTCTTTCTGTTTTCTTCCACAGCTGTTACTCCCAGACACTTCCTAATAAACATCATGTATACTAAACTCTGTCTAGGAGTCTCTAAGAGTCTGCTTCATGTAAACCACAACCTGCAACTCATGGTAGCTACCTCAAAGCCTCTGCAAAACTCCTGGCATCTGCTGTGTACCAGACAGCAGATCTTTCTATCCGAAGTCCACCATTCTGTAAAATTCATCCTCTTTTCCAGGTGTCATCCTCCATCCCTCAGGAGAAGAAAACACTAGTTATTTTTTTGGTTTTTGCTTTCTGTGGACTCCCATCAAACTCCTGATTCTTTCTCCATAGTGTGCTGTGAATCCATATAGTGTGTTCTTATTCAAGAAATATCTAAATTATTAAAATGGAAATTACCTCATCTCTAAACTTTTCCTTATGAAGAAATCTATGTACACCATTAGTAAGCTACTTATCACCTTTTTCTTACTGAAAATAAGTGCTTTACAGGTGTATGAAACCTTGCTTGCATCTAGCAAAAATAACTTTAGTGGCTTTGAAATGGATTCTAAAATGATGAAGTTATATGCATTCATTCCTTCTTTTATTATGCTCAGGCTGGGAATGGCTTGTTTTTCATAGTAGAAATAACATAATACATAAATATCTCCTTCAAAATGGTGGTATTTATTGTCTCTTCTAAGTTCAGATTGAGTAATATTGTAGATTTGAAGGAGTTTTGTTGTATTTCATTCCTACCTCATTCAGATTTATCATCAAATTTATTGCAGTTTCTACATTTATGAATTTTAAGAATTAGACACATATAAAGCTCGTTTGATTTTAATTTAGCAGGAATATAGCTTATTATTTCAACGAGCTATGAAACTTAAAAAGAAACAAACAATATAAAAGAAAAAAAAATTTTTAATTTGACAGCTATTAAAATGGCCAACATACAAAAAAAAAAAGCAAACAAAAAAACCTGACAACACCAAGTGTTAGTGAGAATGTAGATTAACAGTAACTTTCATTCATTGCCGGTGGGAATGCGAAATGGTACAGCCATTTTGAAGAACAATTTGTGTTTCTTACAGAGCTAAATATCATCTTACCATATGGTCCAACAGTCACATTTCTAGGTGTTTACCCAAATAAATTGAAAACTTAGGTCCACCCAAAAACCTGCACATGAACACTGATTTCATAAATGTACAACACTGGAAGCAACCAGGATGTCCTTCAAAAGGTGAATGGATAAACAAACTGAAGTACCTATGCAAAAAAATCTTACTCAACCATAAAAATGTGCTATCAAGCCACAAAAAGACATATATGAACCTTAAATTGCATATTGTTTAATGTAAGAATTCAGCTGAAATGGCTACATACTATGTGATTCTAAGTATATCAGTCAGTTCAGTCGCTCAGTCATGTCCTACTCTTTGCAACCCCATGAATCTCAGCATGCCAGGCCTCCCTGTCCATCACCATCTCCCGGAGTTCACTCAAACTCATGTCCATCAAGTCGATGATGCCAGCGGATGTTGGCAATTTGATCTCTGGTTCCTCTGCCTTTTCTACAACCAGCTTGAACATCTGAAAGTTCACGGTTCACGTACTGCTGAAGCCTTGGAGAACTTTGAGCATTACTTTACTGGAGTGTGAGATGAGTGCAATTGTGCGGTAGTTTGAGCATTCTTTGGCATTGCCTTTCTTTGGGACTGGAATGAAAACTGACCTTTTCCAGTCCTGGGGCCACTGCTGAGTTTTCTAAATTTGCTGACATATTGAGTGCAGCACTTTCACAGCATCATCTTTCAGAATTTGAAATGGCTCAACTGGAATTCCATAACCTCCACTAGCTTTGTTCATAGTGATGCTTTCTAAGGCCCACTTGACTTCACATTCCAGGATGTCTGGCTCTAGGTGAGTGATCACACCATCATGAGTATCTTGGTCATGAAGATCTTTTTGTACAGTTCTTCCATATATTCTTGCCACCTCTTCTTAATATCTTCTGCTTCGGTTAGGTCCAGACCATTTCTGTCCTTTATCAAGCCCATCTTTGCATGAAATGTTCCCTTGGTATCTCTAATTTTCTTGAAGAGATCTCTAGTCTTTCTCATCCTGTTCTTTTCCTCTATTTTTTTGCATTGATTGTTGAGGAAGGCTTTCTTATCTCTCCTTGCTATTCCTTGGAACTCTGCATCCAGATGCTTATATCTTTCCTTTTCTCCTTTGCTTTTTGCCTCTCTTCTTTTCACAGCTATTTGTGAGGCCTCCCAAGACAGCCATTTTGCTTTTTTGCATTTCTTTCCCATGGGCATGGTCTTGATCCCTTCTCTTATACAATGTAACAAAACTCAGTCCATAGTTCATCAGGCACTCTGTGATGTAGTCCCTTAAATCTATTTCTCACTTCCACTGTATAATCATAAGGGATTTGATTTAGGTCATACCTAATGGTCTATTGGTTTTCCCTACTTTCTTCAATTTAAGTCTGAATTTGGTAATAAGGAGTTCATGATCTGAGCCACAGTCAGCTCCTGTCTTGTTTTTTTGTTGACTGTATAGAGCTTCTCCATTCTTGGCTGCAAAGAATATAATCAATCTGATTTCAGAGTTGACCATCTGGTGATGTCCAGTCTTCTCTTGTGTTGTTGGAAGAGGGTGTTTGCTGTGATCAGTGTGTTCTCTTGGCCAAACTCTATTAGCTTTTGACTTGCTTCATTCTGTATTCCAAGGCCAAATTTGCCTGTTACTCCAAGTGTTTCTTAATTTCCTACTTTAGCATTCCAGTCCCCTAAAATGAAAAGGACATCTTTTGGGGGTGTTAGTTCTAAAAGTCTTGTAGGTCTTCATAAACTTCAGTTTCTTCAGTGTTACTGACAGGTGCATAGAATTGAATTTCTGTGATATTGAATGGTTTGCCTAAGTATATAACATTCTTTAAAAGTCAAAATTATAGAGGTAGTGAAAAGATTAGTGGTTTTTAGGGGCTCAGAGGGAGAGGGAAAAGTCACTTAGGTGAAGCACAAGGGAATTATAGGGCAGAAAGATCCCCTGTAATGGTGGGTGCCTGATGTCTGCATTTGTTAAAATCTGTAGAACTATAACACAAAGAAGGAAGACAATTGTGAATTGTGGACTTTAGTTAATGATGATGTTTCAGTTTTGGTTTATCAGCTGTGACAAATATACTACACTAATGGAAGATGTTAATATTGTGTGAACTGCGAGGCAGTAAAGAGGGGGTCTATAGAAATTTTCTGTACTGTCTTTAATTTTTATAAACCTAAAATTGCTCCAAAAATGAAGTCTATTGATAAAAGAAAAATATTTCCTTAATGTCTCAAAAAAATTGCAACTGTTAAACCACATTAGTATTTTAAGGCAAACAGGTGAGATATACATACATTTTTACTATCTAAGAAATCTGGAGACTAGGGCAAGGAAGAACAAATAGCAGAAATTCAACCACAGCCCAATGTGGAAGGCAATGTTATCTTATTTATGATATTTGGAGGGAGTCACAGCATTCTATAAATTCAATTTGTTCATTCAATTTCTATCTCAATTTTTAAGTAAAATATCATTCATGATTATACTGGGATGTGTGGCAGGGAAAGGAGAGAGACTCTTAGTTAGGTGGAATATAAAAATGAAAGTTCTAAAATAGGTCCAACACACAAGCCCAGGAAACTCATAGAATGAAGCAGGAAGTCTAAGTTACCCAAGAATGAGAACTCAGGGCAAAACTGGTGATATTGCAAGTATTTAGAATGCTAGTGTTGGATTTGAAAAGCAAAAACTATTACTTTATCAAGTTTTTGAAGATGTCTTTTTGTTCAAGCAGAGGGCTTAGTAGAGAATATGTGTATATATATATGAAATCCCTAAATTATAGACTAATTATTGACAATTTTAATAAAATCAAGAAATTTTAAGATTTTTAAGATGGGATTTTAAGGAAAGAATGTGAAATAGAGTCTGGGTTCACCCTGGAGGATTGTATCATGAGAGAGATGAAAAGAAAGGAAGTTCCTTTGTCTTCTAAAGCAGTGTTTGCCTAACTTTTCCCAAATAGTGCCTCAACTTTAGAGGAAAGCAAATAAATATCCACAAAGCTTGGGGGCAGAATTCAAGAAAACACCAAAGTGAGAACTATCTTTAGGGTCTTCTCTTTTACCTTTAATAGTTTTGATTTTTGTTTTGCAGTCTATGATATATTTGTGATTATGTTAGTATAGGAAAACTACGTTATAGTGCCCAATACTGAATAAAATGCACTCTGGAAATATGTGTCCAGTTTATCCTGCATTTTCACACACTTCTAGACAATGGTTTTGGGGTGTGAACACTCCAATTCTAATTTGGGAATAATGTATCTAGAAATCCCTAAAATTTACTAGACTCCAGGAGTTTCATGAAGTACAGACTCATGATTCTGTGCTCATTAGGTGGTGGTGGTTCAGTCGCTCAGTCATGTCTGATTCTTTGTGACCCCAGGGACTGCAGCATGTCAGGCTACCCCATCCTTCACCATCTCCCAGAGCTTGCTCAAACTCATTGTCTGATGAGTTGGTGATGCCATCCAGCCATCTCATCCTCTCTTGTCCCCTTCTCTTGTCTTCAGTCTTTCCCAGCATCAGGGTCTTTTCTAATGAGTCAGCTCTTCACATCAGGTGGCCAAAGTTTTGGAGCTTCAACTTCAGCATTAGTTCTTCTGAGGAATATTCAGAGTTGATTTCCTTTAGATTGAGAGATTCCATCTCCTTGCAGTCCAGGGAACTCTCAAGAGTCTTCTCCAACACCACAGTTCAAAAGGATCAATTCTTCGGCACTCACCCTTCTTTATGGTCCAACTGCCACATCCATACAAGACTACTGGAAAAAACATAGCTTTGACTAGATGGACCTTTCTTACCTAATAGGATTATTCTCATTGTAAAGTGCTAAAATCTACCATGGAAAACTCTTGATCAAAGGATGATCAAGGCTAAGTCTCTTAAATGCTCTGGGATTTCTTGAGTCTGAAAGTTATAAAATTCTAATATTCTTTTTTTTAAATTAAGATTTTGGGGCTCTTACTAGTTTAAGGAGATTCAGTTTTAAAGATGTCTTCAATGGATGAGTCAAGGCAATATTTCCTAGTGGAAGAAACTCAGAAAACTAGTCCTAAGTCTTGAATTTCATTCCTAGATCTACCATTTAATAGCCAGAGAAATTTGAACCAATAATGATGTTCCCGACACTCAATTCATCCTGCAATAGGCAGAGATATCTACTGCCTTAGTCACTCACTGGGAACTTAGGAAGGAGAAACAAAATAATGGGTATAGAAGTGCTTTTCTAAAGCTCATGCCTTCATGTAACATTGCCCTAAGTCCCCTGTTTCTAGAGTTTTATTATTTTAAGGCAATATTATAAAATTACTTTTTGGAATCCTTATATACATAAATTGCCTTATCACCAGTTGGCTCTCAGAGGCTTCTTTCTCCTCAGGAAACGAATTTTGATTGCTTCCTGTTTTTTCCTGCTCTCTTGTTTCCATCATTTCTCCTCTGAAGTTGTGCTGCTGGCCATGAAGACAGGATGTAGAATTACACATAAGATCAACTCTTCATTATTCTCAATGTTGCAAAAATGGTGAACTATATAATAAGACAAAGGCAAAGAGACCAAAATAACTTTACTTTTGACTTAAACATGTTTATACTTATATATGAATAAAAATATCACTACTATATTGAAAATTCTCCAAAATAATAAAGACAAAGTGTAACTGAACTCACAGTCCACATTTCTATATATATTTCTTAGTTCCTCAAATGTCCCCACTTTTGAAATAGGAGATAAACTCCACCATTTATTTGATTGATATAAACGATCTCACTAAAACAGAGCTGTCTTTTGGGGTTTTTCCCCTGAACACAGAGGTAATAGCTATTTTTTAATGTTATCCCTTTGAATTAATTTTTATTAAAATTGATGTTCTAGGATACTAATAAAATTATATAAATAGTAAATTAAGTAACAAGTGTTTGAAAAGCAAGATGGGTGCACTTGTGCTAAGTCTCTTCAGTCATGTTCGACTCTCTGTGACCCTGTGGACTGTCGCCTCCCAGGCTCCTCCGTCCACGGGATTCTCCAGGCAGGAATACTGGAGCGGATTGCCAGGCCCTCCTTTCAAGCGTATCTTCCAGACCTGGGGATGGAACCTGTGTCTCTTGCTCTCCTACTTTGGCAGGCAGGGTGTTTACCACTAGCGTCACCAGGAAGCCCCGCAAGCAAGATGACCTACATATAATCCATAATTTTTTGAGTAATACATAATTAATTCACACACAATGAAACCTTAAGAAGAGCAGTTAAATACTGGAAAATAGAGATTATACAGAAATCCTCTTTGAGAATTTAAAGTTAGACTTTCTTTAATTAACTTTTGGTTTCATGTTTATTGAAATGATTATTTTGCATAAAACATATCACGTGCCACTACTCTCAATTGTTATCACTATTAAGTGAGAAGAAATGTTACATAATACATCTGTATAGAAACTATTTTAATACCATTTGTTACAAAACAGAACTTCATTTAATGGGCATTCATTTTCAATGAAAAGAAAGTATTTTATACTTTTCAGTATGAAAGAATTTTAATTACTGATGTGTTAGTAAGAAAGTTTCAGTAACTTGATTTGGCTGTGTGATTATTCTGCCCTAAGGTATACTTTGACCTCAAGAATGGTATTAAGGCTTTTAAAAGGACAACTTTGAGTTAATGCCAATTCTGTATCAATTTCCAAAATTAGTTTTTAAGTACAAAGATTTTATTCTGATTCTTTGTGCTATTTGTTCTGGCAAAGTCTTTATGTGAAACATAAAGATTATATCCTTACTTAATACAGTACTTTTTCAATATCCACTGTGGGCAAAACTGGGATTTCTGAATCAAGAAGAGGATGATATTGTATACAGTTTCCTGAATGTAATTCCCACACTTTAACTGTATTAGTTACCTATGACTGTGTAATAAAACAACCTCAGACTTAGCCACTTAATACAACAAACATTAATTTTCTCACGTGAGTTAGGAAACGGAGCTGCTTAGGTGCATTGTTCTGATATAGGGTCTCTGGAGGCAGAATTTTAAGATAAGCCCTCATCATTTCTGACCCCTGGTATCTATACCTTTATATAGTCCCTCCTAATCAATAGCAAATGGAAAAGTGAAGGGAATTTTCAGATGCAGTTAAAGTATTTTATAAATTGACTTTAAATTCATCAGATGGGAAATATCCTGGATAGGCCTGATTATTTAGGTGAACCCTTTTAACAATGAATCTAGAGGTTAAAGAGTCTCTCCTGCTGACCTTAATAAGAGCAAGCCACTATGAAATTCTATAGCTACAAGGAAATTAATTTTCCCAACTTGCAGCTTGGAAGAGTACCCTAAGCTCTAGTAAAGAAATTCAGCTCAGCCTCATTCAGCTTCATGAAACCCTCAGCACAGAGTTCCAATCTACAGAAACTCTCAGAAAATGAACATGTATTATAACAAGAGAATATTTATTCTTTTGATCCATGAACACAAATTGTCATTCCATTTATTTGTGTCTTCTTTTGGTTTATAGTTTTTATTGTACAGACCTTTTATTTCCTTGGTTGAATTCATACCTAGGTATTTTACTGTTTTTTAACACTATTGTGAGTGGAATAGTTTTCTTTAGTTCATTTTTCAGATGTTTCATTGTTAGTGTATACAAATGCAACTGACTCCTATATGTTGATTTTATATCCTACAACTGTACTAAATTAATTAGTCCAAACAGTTTTTTTGGTTGAGTTTTGGGATTTTCTATATATAAAATTGTATCATTTATAAATAAATAGTTTTACTTCTTCCTTTCTGATGTGGATGGCTTTTGTTTCTTTCTTTTTTTTTGCCTATTTACTCTAACTAAGATTTCCAATACTGTATTAAATTAGAGTGGTAAGAGTGAGTATCTCTGTCTTTTCACTGATCTTAGATCGAAAAGCTGGCAGTTTTTTACTGCTGAATATTAGATATAGGTTTGTCATATTAGGCCTTCATTATGAGGCCTGAAGTATATTTCTTCTGTACCTGTCTGTTAAGGGCTTTTATCGTGAAAGGATGTTGTATTTTGTCAAATGTTTATTGTCCATCTATTGAAATGATCATGTAATTTTTATCTTTCTTTTAATGTGGTATATCTCATTTCTAAATCTGCATATGTTGAACCATCCTTGCATCATCCCAAGGGTAAATTTTTTATAGTGATGGAGAATCCTTTTACTATGTTTCTGAGTTCAACTTGCTAATATTTGTTAAGTTGTGGGTACTATCCAAGGACTTCCCCGGTGGCTCAGTGGTAAAAGAATCTGCCTGCCAATGCAGGAGATGCAGAGTTCAATCCCGGGTCCAGAAGATCCTCTGGAGGAGAAAATGGCAATCCACTCCAGTATTCTTGCCTGAAAAGTGCCATGGACAGAGGGGCCTGGCAGGCTACAGTCCATGGGGTTGCAGAGTAGGACACAACTGAGTGGCTGAGCAAGCACACACAGTATCCAAAGCCAGTTATAGAGTCAGCATAATCCTTATCAGAGATAGTGACACGGAGACAGAGAGATTTGAGGTTGACTGTACATAAAATATAAGCTGAAATCCTTGTATAACCTAATTTTGCCAGTGATGCCCATCTATCTATAGTTTTTGGCTTTTAGTTTGTTTTTGCTTCTCCCCCAAGAAGTGTATGGATAAGTCTATTCCACTTTTGAAGAGTAGTTCTAGAGAACACTCTGAGAGTCCCTTGGACTGCAAGGAGATCAAATTAGTCAGTGCTTAAAGGAAATCAACCCTGAATATTCACTGGAAGGACTGATACTGAAGCTGAAGCTCCAAAAATTTTCCCACCTGATGTAAAGAGCCGACTCATTAGAAAAGACCCTGATTTTGGAAAAGATTGAAGGCAAGAGGAGAAGGGGCAGCAGAGGTTGAGATGGCTCAATGGCCAATCACCATGAACTGTGAACAGTGTTCACAGTTCCAGATGCTCAAGCTGGATTTAGAAAAGGTACAGGAACCAGAGATCAAATTGCCAACATCCACTGGATCATCAAAAAAGCAAGCGAGTTCCAGAAAAAAACATCTACTTCTGCTTTACTGACGACACCAAAGCCTTTGACTGTGTGGATCACAACAAACTGGAAAATTCTTAAAGAGATGGGAATACCAAACCACCTGAGCTACCTCCTGTGAAATCTGTATACAGGTCAAGAAGCAAAAGTTAGAACAGGACATAAAACAACAGACTGGTTCCAAATAGGAAAAGGAGTACGTCAAGGCTGTATATTGTCACCCTGCTTATTTAACTTCTATGCAGAATACATCATGAAAAATGCCAGACTGGATGAAGCACAAGCTGAAATCAAGATTGCTGGGAGAAATATCAATAACCTCAGATACACAGATGAAACCACCCTTATGGCAGAAAGCGAAGAAGAGCTAAAGAGCCTCTTGATAAACGTGAAAGAGGAGAGTGAAAAAATTGGCTTAAAACTCAACATTCAGAAAGCTAAGATCATGGCATCCAGTCCCATCACTTTATGGCAAATAGATGGGGAAGCAATGGAAATGGTGACAGACTGTACTTTTGGGGGCTCCAAAATCACTGCAGATGGTGACTGCAGCCATGAAATTAAAAGGTGCTTGTTCCTTGGAAGAAAAGCTATGACCAACCCAGACAGCATATTAAAAAGCAGAGACATTGCTTTGCTGACCATGGTCCATTTAGTCAAGTCTATGGTTTTTCCAGTAGTCGTGTATGAATGTGAGAGTACTATATAGAAAGCTGAGCACCAGAGAATTGATGTTTTTGGACTGTGGTCTTGGAAAAGATTCTTGAGAGTCCCTTGGACTGAAAGGAGATCCAACCAGTCCATCCTAAAGGAAACCAGTACTGAATATTCATTGGAAGGCCTGATGATAAAGCAGAAACTCCAATAATTTGGCCACCTGATGCAAAGAACTGGCTCATTGGAAAAGACCCTGATTCTGGAAAAGCTTGAAGGCCAGAGGAGAAGGGGATGACAGAGGATGTGATTGTTGGATAGCATCACTGACTCAATGGACGTGAGTTTGAGCAAGCTCTGGGAGTTGGTGATGGACTGGGAAGCCTGGCGTGTTGCAGTCCATGGGGTCACAAAGAGTCAGACATGACTGAACAGCTAAACTACCAAACTAATGGCATCACTAACTCAGTGGACATGACTTTGAACAACTCCGGGAGATAGTGAGGATAGGGAAGACTGATGTGCTTCAGTCCATGGGTTGCAAAGAATCAGACATCACTCAGCAACCAGACAACAAACGACATCAAAATCTTACTATCCCACACTAGAAGAGGAGGGAGTTAAACTCCAGTTCTCAAGGAGAGGAATATTGAAGAATCTGTGGACATATTGTTAAAACTCCCAAACTCATATTTAGCTTTCCAGCTTCTTGCATTTCAAATGGTTTTTAGAGAAGCAGCCATTTAGCAGTATACATTTAAAATACTAAGTAGGGTCCATCAAAATTTTTTTCACTTTTTAAAGACTTTGTTTCATATGCTATTCAT
Organism: Nanger dama; assembly: GCA_917880005.1. NCBI lineage: Eukaryota > Metazoa > Chordata > Mammalia > Artiodactyla > Bovidae > Nanger > Nanger dama. The sequence goes on from CAKJTW010000002.1 coordinate 20,413,623, forward strand.
TTATATTATTTTTTGCATATGCTTTTCTGTATTCATATGGCATAGCAACTTCTTTCTTTCTTTCCTCCATTTTCTTCAGATTAACTTCACCCAAGTAGGTTGTAATAAAGTAACATTCCCATTTCGAGTGACTCACTTGGCAAAGTGACTTCACCTGCCAGTAAGAACTGAGAGGGAATAAGTTTTTAAGGTAATGGACTTAGGAATGAGCATTTCTTTCTTTTTTTTTCTAGCTTTAAGAAGCAAAATCTCACTTAAAAAAACCAACAACAAGAAAGCCTTGCATGTATATAAATGAGTGATTAAACTTTACTATGTTCATCAGTTTTCTGGAAAGGAAATTTATAGATACTGATATGTATTATAAAATTTTTTATTGGGTAAAAATAAAGCATATTATTTGAATGAGGACTTTTCTAGTTTAATGTCTCTAAATTGTGAATTTATATATCTTCTATCCTTTAGAGTTCAAGGTATATGACATTACAAAGAGTAATGCTTTTTCCCCTCAGTGCAGAATTTTATGTCTCTAAGTCTCTGGGATATAGAATAGTCTGATTAGAATACTAAATGTGAGAATTCAGGAACTCCCACTCTTCTTTGGATGCCAGTTTGTCTTCTCTATATGCTTTTATTCACTCATTCAAAATATATTAAATAAGTATATATTCTGGTAAGGCAGTATCAAAGGCACTGGTGATATCTATTATATCTATCTCTATCTATCTATCTGTCATCTATCTATACAGATCTTCCTTCAAGATCTGTATTTGTGGTGCAATAAGAGTATAAGAAGGAGCACCTTGATCTACCTATGTGAGTCAAGGAAAGGTTGATTAGGGAACTGGCACTTGATATGAGTCTCAAAAGCAGAGAAAACTTTATAAGCACATCAGTGCTGGAAGACCATTCAGGCAGAGGGAAGACAATGTGCAAAGTTTAGGAGGACAAAGAGAGGAAACTCAAGTAGAAACTGTCAGTGGAAAATGTTGGGAGATGTGGTTGCAAAGCAGGGTGACAATACATAGCCTTGATGTACTCCTTTCCCAATTTGGAGCCAGTCTGTTGTTCCATGTCCAGTTCTAACTGATGCTTCCTGACCTGCATACAGATTTCTCAAGAGGCAGGACATGACTGAGTGACTGAACTGAACTGAACTGTGGTAGCAAAGCCAGTGAAATATCAGTTCACAGCAAGTCTCCAGTTATCATAAAAAAGTAAATTCTTTGTTTTGGTAATATTTATTTTGAAAATCAAAAATGGCATCATCTTCTTATTTTTCTACAGAACCTGGAGCTTTTGTGCCATTATATGAAGAAAGGCTTGTCCACAGCCTGAGAGCATATTATGTTAATATAGAATGAAATAAAATAGAAGTGTCAAGTGAGTGCATACTCCTTGGTTCTGTCTCTTCACAACAAAGATTTGGAGTGATGGACATTAAAGCCCTCAGTGTTCTCAGCTCTCGGGTCTTGGACAGACCTTGTTATAGCTCTCAGGAACAGAAGCAACTGACTACATACCAAATTAAGTAAGAATTGCTGGTGCTCATTTTACATAAATGAGCTTCACTATGCAGTAGATCATCCCTTTTTTAAAGATATTACAGTGCACTTACCCATTATGGTTAAACTCAAATGCTTGATGATCACATCTATCTGTTACCATTTCTCTATACTACTCAGATTTTATTTATTTATTCACCAATTAGTTATCCAGTATTTATTCAATACAAAAATCCTGGGCTCTGTTCTTTGTTTTATCGATGTAGCAGTGAGTTACAGTTCTCACCCTCATGAAACTTCAAATCCAGTGGAGGGAAAAGATGAAAATAAATAAATACATTCTACATCTTGGCATTTGTCAGTAATTTAAGTATAGGGAGGGAGGGAGTGGCATGGTTGTGTAAGATATTATTAATACACAGAGGTCAGGAAAGGCCTTATTGCAAAGGTATCAATTGAAGAGTTAAATGAGTACTTGAAACAGAGGGAAAAGCAAGTTCAAAGACTATGATAGGGATGAATGATGTAGCAGAGAAATAGTAAATTTAGTCAGTGGGACGGGAGCAAAGGGAATGCCTGTGTGAGTAATAAAAATGAGGTCAGGAAGAAAATGATTGCCAGATATCCAAGAACCTGGTGGGACATTGCCTTTGTTGTTATTTTGGGGGTGCTGTTGTTGTTTTGTTCTTTCTTCAAGAAAAGAAGGCACTAAATGTTCTTGGGGAGAGGAGTGATATGACATATCATTTAAAAATACTCACCTATATATACTCTGTCTACTTTGTTGAATATAAAAGGCTAAAGTCCAGAGCTGGGAATCTAGTTAGGAAGCAGATAGTTTATTATGTTTATCTTAGATTGAGGTGGTAGGCATAGAAGTGAGCATTGGTTGGATTATGGAAATATTTTAATGATAGGAAGGAAGAGGTCCAGGCCGTAAATATAGTAGTGAGAGCTATCATTGTAGATGATAATTCAAGCCACCTATCTACATTGGAACACCTAGAAAGTAAATGAAGATAGCAAAGAAAGAGATCCAGGCCTGGACTGTGTTCAGTCTCCACCTTAGTCATTGCTTTTGGTAGAATCCAAATGTAAGTTCCTTTCTTTTAGAACTTCAGAGCACCTGGAGTATCTACAGACAAGAAGTAATAATGTTTTAATCAGGAAACAGAGGTCTTCAGCCTCTTCAACTTCTCTATAAGATAATATGCTTGGAAGTCTGCTATTAACCTTGCATCAAGACACATTCTCATAGAAATGCTTTTCCCAGAATCTCTTTCCCAGAATGGCTCCTGGGTAGAGTCTACCAGTAAGACATGCTTACTTGAGATAGAAGGGAAAGAAGATCCTTGATTCTGGAGGCCTTTAGAGTAGACTTGTGGGAGGACCAGGGACTTAACGGTTTGCATCACTTCCAGAGGATCTCCTAGAATCCCTGCCTCAGTACTGCAGGAACTGATCAAGCTGTTAATTTCAAGTTTATATATTGTGAATTTTCTCAGAGCATGTTGAGCTGATAAGAGGCTCCAAAGCTAATTCACAATACGATTTGGTACTTTTACAAGCAAAAAGTCACTCAAACTATCACACTACAACACTCGACTATCAAAACACAAACTGTAAATATCTTATTATCATAGTCAAGAGATGAAAAGAGCCTGGAAATAAATATAGCTATTAAAAATTAATATCTTTACATGTTTTTCAAAATTTTTATTTTTATACTTGGGAAACTAATAGATTTTTAAAAGGAATTTTATTTTTAAATATTTAGAATAAAAATATTAAAATATCATTTTGAAGATCTATTTTACTAGATAAAACAAAGTACAAGAAACATGTTTGAATGAAAATAAATATGCTCAAGGCATATGGGAATATTTCCATTTCTACTCTACACTGTTTAGAATGTCTTTAAAATATATAGATTACATCATTAATTTATATTATGTGCTTAAAGAATCTGCTAAGGAAAGATTGCATTCATTGTCGGCTGTATCATTTGTGAGAAATGAACAAAATCAAAGAGTAAGACTTTGGCACCCCCAAAAGTGAAATGATTGGGGTAAAATAAAAATGAAGTTTAAAGGATGCTTCTCTTTACCTCATGCACCTGTCTCATTAATATGCCAAATTTTTGAAGGCAGTAAGTACTGAATCATGACCTAGCTATCATACTGTGCACAAAGCATCTTGCTATTTCTGTAGAGATTAAGTTGCCATTCATCACAGCTACTCTTAAGTTTACATCCTACTGAGATTTTTATTAAAACAGATGGACTTTTTAGGCCTATTTGAAAAATTAGTTTTTAAAGTAATGCAACGGAGGCCTCTATTGTTCATCTCCCTTATAAGGTAAACAAAGGGAGTAAATATAAAATTTAGTCTTGCCATTACATTCTGAACATCACCCATATCTTATCTCTAAATATAGCTTTCCTCAGGAAAGAAACTCAACACTCTCTGAAACACTTGTGGAATATTTGCATGTAGTATTTGGGGCTAATTTAAGAAGAGCGGGTACTTGTTTCCATCACTACCGTGAAACATTTTTTAATAGCTCCTCGGTGGGAGCAGATAGGGATGCTGTGGGAGTCTGAGAGACTGAGGATGGAAGGAAGACAAGCTTCCCACTCACCCTAGGAATATCTTGATCAATGTGCCTCTCTGACTCTCCATTTCCTTACCTGCAAAATGGTGTTGGATGCATGAAGCAGGGCACTCAAAGCTGGTTCTCGGGACAACCCAGAGGAATGGGGTGGAGAGGGAGGTGGGAGGGGGGTTCAGGATGGTGGGACACATGTACACCCAGGGGTAATGTCGATGTATGGCAAAAAATCAGCACAATATTGTAAAATAATTTTCTTGTAACTAAAATGAATAAATTTAAAAAGAAGAAGAATCAAGGTTATGACTTAGATACACTAAGAATGTTCTGTGTAAAGTTTATATTGGATATTTCTGACTAAATTCACTCTTTCACTCAACAACATGCTCATCCATCCCAATAGGTGGAAGCTTTGGGTATTCCAAACCAGTGTTTGATCCAAAAGCTAATCATATTTAATTCTGGAGGACATTATGTGAAAAACATTTTTGAAATTAAATTTTGCAGACTACCTAGCAAAAAAATGAGCCTCTGAGATGGAGTTTATATCACATTAGAAATGTCATAAGTAACAATACACAGAGGATTGAGGGTTTTTAAACCCCACCTTTTACAACAATAAAAATTTTAAAAATCCATGAATTTAAACTGATTCTGAGACATAAAATACATATAAATATAAGATATCTTTTACAAGATATAAAATAGATAGGAGGAAAGGAAAGCACACATTTTTCAGTAGAATGCCAACTCACAAATGTAGACAGATTGAAAGAAAAGTACCATATAACAGCCATCATTGCCATAAATAATTCAGACAAAATTCATTATTGGCTGAATATATGGTGAATGTTGGAGGAGGGCTGAGAGGTTATGACATTTTCATGGACTCAAAGTATTTTCTCAGCTTAATTCTTTGAGGAAGAATTGTATGTTTAAAGCAGGAAAATCCAGCAAACACGGGATAAGTAAGTAACCAGAATAAACATTACTAACAATGAACCTAATGACACCCTTGGCTTTTTTTTTCTTTTTCTTTTTAATTATTTTATTTAAGTGTAGTTGACTTACAATGTTGTGTTAATTTTTGCTGTACCACAGTGATTCAGTTATACATTTATGCACATTCTTGTTAATATAAGTTAAATAATCAAGGTGACAATTTTAAAAAATGGTGTTGGAAATATTTCTTCGTGGAACTGTTCAGATGGTTAGGAATTACATATACAAAGAATGCAGCAGTTCCTGGAACGTTTATGTGTTCATTAAGTCACTGGTGTGATTCTTCTAACAATTATGTAAGAGATTACAGGAGGCGGATACAATGCTCAAAGATGAAGGTGCTTTCTGAGAGTTCGCTTGTTAAGTATCTTGTTTGGAATCATCAAGAGAGGGAGAATTATGCAAAACTAGTAGGATGGATGAAGATACAATGTTCTCCCTAATTCTCATCAGTGAAAACCTGCTTGCTGATAGTACAAGGGGCTTCTAACAAAAGAAGTAAAAGTGTGTCAGTAAACATTTACAATGTTGTTCATTATATGTGGTCACATCCACAATTAGAACACCACCGCAGACTTCTCACACTTTTTATCAACTGCTTCCTCAATATCTGTGTTTGTATGTGTTACACATTCCTCAAACTCAACACTGGATTAAAGCTCTTTTCCATAGAAATCTTTCCTTCTGCTGCAGTCTCTATCTTGATATTTTATGCCAATACCCACTCAGAAGGAAGTCACTCTTATCTTCATTCTTAGCCCTCTACTATCCAGTTAGCCATTATATCCAGAAGCAACTTCCTCCTCAGTACATATCAAATCTGTCTACTTTTCCACTCCTCTGTTACCACTGTATTTAATTCACCATTTTTTTTTTTTTTGCTTGAACTACTACAATAATAACAATATCTTAACTGATAGTACAGCTTCCTCTTGTCTTGCTCCAAACCATTTGTTTAAATACTTCATTAGGGTGTTTTCCCTTTTATCCCAAAAGCCATTTGGTTATGACCCACCTCCTAGTGTTCCATGGTTTCCAATATTTTTTGTGATAAAGTGTAAAATCTCAGGACCACCTAAAAGGTCCTATATTATAGCCTGCTTCTCCATCTTAACTGTGAACCACTTCTCCCTACCTTTATTAAACCTCACGACCTTTACACAAACTGTTTCTCATGTCTGAATATTTGCTCTCTCCAGTCACCTGGCTCATAAACACTTATTTTTCAGAAATCAGCACAAACGTTACGCTCTCAGTATTAAAGTAATTCAACTGAAAAGGCCATTGGAGACTACAGTAGCTCTAGTGCCCCAGCATCTAAATAATCAAACCAAAACCTAAAACAGAGTAAATTCCTGAAAATATCTCAAGGTGAAGAAATCTAATCCTAAGAACATTCACAAACAGCCAAACATATTTTCTTAAATAAGGCAATGACTTAAGCTATAATCCCTGGAGAAGGGAATGGCAACCTACTTCAGTATTCTTGCCTGGAGAACCCCATGGACAGAGGAGCCCATCTTACAGTCCATGGGGTTGCAAAGAGTTGGACACGACTGAGCTAGTAACACTAATCTCTAATCAATCAAATAATTGTCTTGCTTTGTTTCTGCATCTTCTCCATAACAATCTTTACCTTAGCTTCTGTTGGCAGAATGCTCCTAAACTGTTTTGGTTTGATACTACCCAGTTAGAATTGATGTTTGTTCAAATAAACTCTTGAAAATTTTAATATGCGTCAGTTTATTTTTTAACATCTCCAAAGCCGCCTCTGATACCATAGACTAGAATAATTTCTTTATTATGTCTTATCCCAGTAACATTATTTTTATAGCATTGATTGCAATTACAATAATTCTTCACTTAATTATTTGAGATATCCACCAAACTAGACTGTAAGCGGCCTGGTAGTGGTCACATTTTTAGTCCTTGGAACACATAATCTGTTGCTAATAAGTTTTTAATAATACTTGATGAATGCTTGAAAACAAACAAAAAGGAGTACAGTAGGAACATGTTTTTGCATCGTAGGACACCGATGTCTAAAGGGTAATTCTAACCCTGCGTGTAAGCCCTTAAATATTGATACTTTGACTAGCTGTTTTAGCATTGAGAAATCCTACTCTTAGTTTTCTTTATTGAATATGGAGTCAGAAGAAGTTGCATTATTTTATAGCTATCGAACCTTTCGCCTATCACTGGACAGAGTTCAGCTGCATTTAACAGAAAATCCTAGAACAGTAGTTTAAGTGACATAGGTGTTACACTACTGCCTCAAAGCAAGAAATTCAGAAGTAGGCAGTTAGAAGTCTCAAGGAAGTCAGGCTGATTTTCTTGACTTTTCCTGCATAGCCAGCTCAAGGTGGTTGCCAGAGCTCTTCATTTCTGGCGGGAAGTAAGGGAAATGTCGCAAGGGCAAAGAGGATATATGCAGTATTGAATGAATCCATTTCCTATTTAAGGTGCTTTCCCAGAAATCCTTCCCAATAAATCCACTTATATCTTATCATCCAGAAATATTATTATGTGACTACCCATATCAGCACAGGAGTCAGAAAAATGATGTTTAGGTGGGAACTTTTCCAAAACCAACATCAGTATTCTGCTAAATAAAAAAGAAGAAAAATAACTGGAGATGTTATTAGCAGACTCTGTTTAACTTGAAAACACTTCATTTCAGTTTCTTTACCTGAAAAGAAATGATGAAAATTTATACTTTTCAAGATGTTTATTGACATTAATCTAGATAAAGTATATTAAAGCTGCCATCAGTGAACTCTAGGTGTGCTGGGTGGAAAAATGACCACTTATTATCCAAATAATGTGGAATGTAAGGTAACACCAGCTCACAAATGTTTATTAACTCAAATCCACTGGCATAGATTTTGCGAATTAAAGCAATATTGACTATCACAATGGAGTCTGGATAATGTATCCTAGGCAGTGTCATGGTTTTTATTTTCTGAAAGGCGAAGTATGGGCAGATGTCCTTCCATGGCACCTCAGTGGTACGTTGGTTGCTGGAGAATGGCTGACCTGAGATTTCTGAAATTCTGAAGGAATAAGTGATGTTAAGTCATAGAAAAAGGAGTTTATTTGACTGAAATTTGATTGTCCAATAAGTATTATGCTAACTCACCTCTATATCATGAATGTTCTGGGGCACTGTAACAAAGGAGGCTTTTTCATTGCCTTAAAGGACTAAAATTCTTTCTTCAGCTAGCATCAATTAGGAAATAACAGTTTCTTACCATGAATTTTGTGTATGGGCTTGCGTGTACCCAAATAATACCTTCTTTGTCAGACCCAAGAAGAGCGGGGAGGCTTCCATCTTTGAACAATGAGAACTGTAAACTTCATTAGAGAAGAAAGGTGAGATTTTATCTTTCCTCTCTTCTATGATTATTCCAAGATTCTAGAAATTGCAATCATCACTTTCTGGCTTGAAAACCCCACGGCCGAGAAATGAGTTGTGACTTCTCCTTGGATCTTCAATTTAAAATATGCCTCTATTCTGTGTTTACAGTGTTTTTCACTAAAGTGCTTCATAACTCTAATCTTGTGCTAAAGTTTTGCAGAGATTTACTTTTGTCATAAAACTGAGTTTATGCTTTTTGTTTTTATTTTCTGTCGGTTGTACAAAGTAGTATTTTGTTATTCAGTAGTTTTCCTTTTATGTCTTATCTCTCTATCCTTTATCTCTCACTTGTTTCCAAAGTGCTATTTAATTTTATCTTTCTCCTTAAACTCCTCTTTTTAATTTACTGAAGGATAATCATTTTGAATTTTTTTTTGACAGGAAGTGGTTAAAATATTTTTGAATTTTTTCAATTAGAATTAATATGCAAGTAAAATAAATATGTCTATGGACTTGTTAACTTCATTATATTCTTTGATAGACTTTTAAAAATACACCTGGTAGAGTGCTAAGAAATTTTAAGTGATTACCAAAAGAAGAGTTGTCATTTCTGGCTGTCTTCTTCTTCTATGGTTTAATCCCACTGAAATGTCTAGATGTGGCACTTAATTGAAACCATGTGCCCAGCCCTCGGATTCACAAATTTGACCCCAAGTAATGGACACCCCAAGGGGTACTCTGTGTGCTGAACATGATGGCTTAATGGAACTATGCGTGACTTAACAGAAATCAAAGCTTCTGAACAAGGAAATATGGAAAACTTTGCTAAACTCATTTGTGAAGTGTACTCTCCTACCTATCCAGTATCATGTGGCCATTGACAAATAAGTAGGAAAACAACATGAAAGAATATCAGTACTGGAAATATTAATTGTAAATATTGTCCCCATTCCATACTCTCTGCCTTGACCATTCAGTAATGACTCTGCAAGTGTGTGTTAGTGTTCTCTGGGGTGCCTGATAAAACCTCAGTACTTAAGATATTGTGATTCTGTAGGGAGATAGATATAGGCTTAGGAGCTACACTGGAAACATTGGGATGTTGGCCTTAAGGAAAGAGACAGAACTTAGTCAAAAGACAAATAATTTAAAACAAGCAAACAAAAACACAAAGGTTTGGGATTTCTTAGGGTCATTGAGATATGGATAATGAAGACTGAAAGAGTTATATCACTGTGTCCTAACAAACTTAAACTGGACTTATTTTTTGGGGGAGTGGGGTTAAATCGTGTATTTTTGTGTACTGGAGAGAAAATAGAAATCTTCTGGCTCCCATAAATCTTTGAATAAGCTGAATTAAGTGAACCACTGAAAAAGATTATCACATTTTTTTAAAGTCAAAAGCATTGAATGACAATGAGTGAAAGATTGTCAGATGAGAAAGCATCATTCAAAATAATATATTTATACACATACATATATACACACATACACACAATGCACTTACACATTATTTGTTAATTCCCAGATTCCTGACATTGTTCAGTGCAGTAGGGTTCATAGTTGTTGAGATGGGAAAAAAAAACAAAAACAAAAGCAAGGTTCTCACCCTCATGGAGCTCATGTAAAACAGAAACAAGCATGAAATTAGTAACTACAAATAATTTTTTCATTCCACTCATAAGAGGAGCCATGTAGGAAAACTACAGAAGATTTTGAAATGTCTTAGTTAAGAACCTGATTTTGTCTGCAATAAAGACAGCAGATTTAAACCTTTAGAAATCTTTAGAAACATATTTTCCTATGATCTAGAGTGTGTGTGTCTCAGGGAGGGAGCCAGTAGGTGGGTGGTGTGGGAGGGAGCAGTAGTCTAGTGCCAGAGCCAAGGGAGGAAACAACTTTGTTCACAATAAGCATCCTTAGTAAAGCCAAAGTACAATGACATCAGCGTCTACACATTTTCCATGATTTCTAAAAATACAATCAACTCATTTATAGATAAACACTACAACATACAACTTTTTTAAAATTAATGAGTGATTTGTGCATTTGGTCTTAAGATTAAGTACTACTATTACATTTAGATTTAGTTTCCCATGCCTTATACTGCTGAGAAAATAATATCCTGAAGATAGGCCACATCTTCTGTCTCAGTCCCCGCCATTTATTTCCTGCCTTCCTTTATCATTATTATTAATCAAAATGTTTGCAACTGTGAACTGTCCTACTTTTTATTTTTAGGCTTCCCCCTGCTAAATTCACATATAAAGGGAACATGCAATTCTTCTTGATGATCATCCCTCCCTTTCAATTACAGCAATAATTTTCCTGGAATGACGGTCCTATTGATTGTCCAACTGCAATCTGTGTGCCAGAAATGCTTAATACTATCTTGTTATTCACAGTCTGTTTAATGGTAAACAGGGGATTTGTAGCCTGTCAAATTTAATGACTAGAAGAACCAATAAAATATGACAGGAAAGACTTCCCCCTCTTTAGGAAAGAAATGGTTCCATCTGCACAAATGATAAGTGTGTCAGAAAATCCCTGTGGTTGTGAAAAAGAAGAAAATCACAATTATGTATTTGAGAAAGAAAATGTGCATGATGTCCAGAAGGGAGTGTTATGATATAGGAAATTATTACTTTGAAGTCCCTTGTTTTTCTAGGTTAGGATTTTTCAAAATTGAATTTGTATGCTTCTATTGGGACTGAAGATTTATACAACCGATACTGGCCCCCAGGGCAATCTAAATTCCTTTCATTTGTGAGCCACCACTTCTTTCCCATATTTTGAATTCTCCCAAATTAGGTGCTGTGATGGCATGTCAAATGATACTGAGGGACCAAGGAGATTGTAATGGAAGTGAAATCCTTCATCACTCTGTGTTGTTGCCCTCCCCTAACCTTATATCCTCGCCTAACCCTACATCTACTTCTGACACCGATACTTATTGATTTTGTTGTTGTTGCTGAGTCACTAAGTCATGTCCAACTCTTTGCGACCCCATGGACTGTAGCACACAAAGCTCCTCTGTCATCCACTGTCCCCCAGAGTTTGCTCAAATTCATGTCCTTTGAGTTGGTAATGCTATCCAACCATTTTATCCTCTGATTTTGCCTTCAATCCCTTCTCCTTTCGCCTTCAATCATTCCCAGTTTCAGGGTCTTTTCCAATAGGTTGGCTCTTCACATTGGGTGGCCAAAGTAATGGAGCTTCACCTTCAAATGAATATTCAAGGTTGATGTCCTTTAGAATTAACTGCTCGGATCTCCTTGTTGTCCAAGGGCCTTTCAAGAATCTTCTTCAGTACTGAAATTCAAAAGCAATATTTATTGATACTGCCACCAAAACCCTGATAGCAGCCCTCAACCCATATCTTCTGGTTAGATCATTGATTTTCAAAATATGCATAAATATTATTGGAGTAACTGAACATTTCTACTTTCTAGGAATTGTTTATCTGTGGACATGTCTGGGCCAAGGAACTGTTTTTGTTGTTATTTTTGTTGTTGTTTTGTTTTAATGATACTTGAATCAGATACAGATGGCCTGATGCTATACTGTATGGAACTCTGCATATACTCTAATAGTTAAACACCACATAGCCATTGTCATGTGCTTGAGCTCATACTCTGATGCTGCCAGACATGAATTTGTGGATGGTCCTGACATATCACGGAGGGTCACTGTGAAGATAAAATAGAAAATCTTACAGATTTGAATACTACTTGATGTTCAGAGGTACTCTATAATGTTTGCTAGTATTGGTCTGATGGTTTTGTTGTTGTAGCTTCAGTTATTAACCATACCCTAAAATTAACTTAATAGTTAAATGGAAATATATTGTAAGGTATCAAAGGTACCCATGGGATCCATAGTCTCAAAGTACAGTAAAGGACCATTGATGAAGTCCTAGAGGAGTCTTTAGGGTTTTCTGTGTAGAGGATCTCACGTGCTAGTAAAGTAATGCTCAAAATTCTCCAAGCCAGGCTTCAGCAATACATGAACTGTGAACTCCCTGATATTCAAGCTGGTTTTAGAAAAGGCAGAGGAACCAGAGATCAAATTGCCAACACCTGCTGGATCATGGAAAAAGCAAGAGAGTTCCAGCAAAACATCTATTTCTGCTTTATTGACTATGCCAAAGCCTTTGACTGTGTGGATCACAATAAACTGTGGAAAATTCTGAAAGAGATGGGAATACCAGACCACCTAACCTGCCTCTTGAGAAATCTGTATGCAGGTCAGGAAGCAACAGTTAGAACTGGACATGGAAAAACAGACTGGTTCCAAATAGGAAAAGGAGTACATCAACGCTGTATACTGTCACCCTGCTTATTTAACTTATATGCAGAGTACATCATGAGAAACGCTGGACTGAAAGAAACACAAGCTGGAATCAAGATTGCTGGGAGAAATATCAATAACCTCAGATATGCAGATGACACCACCCTATGGCAGAAAGTGAAGAGGAACTAAAAAGCCTCTTGATGAAAGTGAAAAAGAAGAGTGAAAAAGTTGGCTTAAAGCTCAACATTCAAAAAACCAATATCATGGCATGTGGTCCCATCACTTCATGGGAAATAGATGGTGAAACAGTGGAAACAGTGTCAGACTTTATTTTGGGGGGCTCTAAAATCACTGCAGATGGTGATTGTAGCCATGAAATTAAAAGACGCTTACTCCTTGGAAGAAAAGTTATGACCAACCTAGATAGTATATTCAAAAGCAGAGACATTACTTTGCCAACTAAGGTCCATCTAGTCAAGGCTATGATTTTTCTTGTGGTCATGTATGGATGTGAGAGTTGGACTGTGAAGAAGGCTGAGCACTGAAGAAATGATGCTTTTGAACTGTGGTGTCGGAGAAGACTCTTGAGAGTCCCTTGGACTGCAAGGAGATCTAACCAGTCCATTCCGAAGGAGATCAGCCCTGGGATTTCTTTGGAAGGAATGATGCTAAAACTGAAACTCCAGTACTTGGGCCACCTCATGCGAAGAGTTGACTCATTGGAAAAGACTCTGATGCTGCAAAGGATTGGGGACAGAAGAAGAAGGGGACGACCGAGGATGAGATGGCTGGATGGCATCACGGACTTGATGGACGTGAGTCTGAGTGAACTCCAGGAGTTGGTGATGGACAGGGAGGCCTGGCATGCTGCGATTCATGGGGTCGCAAAGAGTTGGACATGACTGAGTGACTGAACTGAACTGATGTAGAGGATCATGTCATCTGCAGACAGTGAGGATTTTACTTCTTCTTTTCCAATTTAGATTCTTTTTATTTCTTTTTCTGCTCTGATTGCTATGGTCCAAACTTCCAAAACTATGTTGAATAGTAGTAGTGAAAGTGGGCACCCTTGTCTTGTTCCTGACTTTAGGGGAAATGCTTTCAATTTTTCACCATTGAGGGTAATGTTTGCTGTGGGTTTGTCATATATAGCTTTTATTATGTTGAGGTATCTTCCTTCCATTCCTGCTTTCTAGAGAGTTTTTATCATAAATGGATGTTGAATTTTGTCAAAGGCCTTCTCTGCATCTATTGAGATAATATGGCTTTTACTTTTCAATTTGTTGATGTGGTGAATCACATTGATTGATTTGTAGATACTGAAGAGTCCTTGCATCCCTGGGTAAAGCCCACTTGGTCATGGTGTACGATCTTTTTAATGTGTTGTTGGATTCTCCACCAGAAAATTACTACAGCTAATCAATGAATATAGTAAGGTAGCAGGATATAAAATAAACACACAGAAATCCTTTGCATTCCTATACACTAATAATGAGAAAATAGAAAGAGAAATTTAGGGAAAAATTCCATTCACCATTGCAACAAAAAATAAAATACTGGGAATATATCTACCTAAAGAAACTAAAGACATATATAGAAAAATATAAAACACTGGTGAAAGAAATCAAAGAGGACATTAATAGGTGGTGAAATACACCATGTTCATGAATCAGAAGAATCAATATAGTGAAAATGAGTATACTACCCAATGCAATCTATAGATTCAATGCAATCCTTTTCAAGCTACCAGCGGTATTTTTCACAGAGCTAGAACAAATAATTTCACAATTTGTATGGAAATACAAAAAACCTTGAATAGCCAAAGCAATCTTGAGAAAGAAGAATGGAACTGGAGGAATCAGCCTGCCTGACTTCAGGCTCTACTACAAAGCCTCAGTCATTAAGACAGTATGGTACTGGCACAAAGACAGAAATATAGATCAATGGAACAAAATAGAAAGTCCAGAGAGAAATCCATGCACCTATGGACACCTTATCTTTGATAAAGGAGGCAAGAATATACAATGGGTTAAACACAATCTCTTTAACAAGTGGTGCTGGGAAAACTGGTCAACCACTTGTAAAAGAATGAAACCAGAACACTTTCTAACACCATACACAAAAATAAACTCAAAACGGATTAAAGATCTAAACATAAGACCAGAAACTACACAACTCCTAGAGGAGAACATAGGCAAAACACTCTCCGACATAAATCACAGCAGGATCCTCTATGATCCACCTCCCAATATACTGGAAATAAAAGCAAAAATAAACAAATGAGATCTAATTAAAATTAAAAGCCTCTGCACAACAAAAGAAACTATTAGCAAGGTGAAAAGACAGTCTTCAGAATGACAGAAAATAATAGCAAATGAAGCAACCGACAAACAATTAATCTCAAAAATATGGAAGAAACTCCTGCAGCTCAATTCCAGAAAAATAAACGACCCAATCAAAAAATGGGCCAAAGAACTAAATAGACATTTCTCTAAAGAAGACATACGGATGGCTAACAAACACATGAAAAGATGCTCAACATCACTCATTATCAGAAAAATGCACATCAAAATCACAATGAGGTACCATTTCACGCCAGTCAGAATGGCTGCCATCCAAAAGTCTACAAGCAATAAATGCTGGAGAGGGTGTGGAGAAAAGGGAACCCTCTTACACTGTTGGTGGGAATGCAAACTAGTACAGCCACTATGGAGAACAGTGTGGAGATTCCTTAACAAATTGGAAATAGAACTGCCTTATGACCCAGCAATCCCACTGCTGTGCAAACACACTGAGGAAATCAGAATTGAAAGAGATACGTGTACCTCAATGTTCATCGCCCCAATGTTTATAATAGTCAGGACATGGAAACAACCTAGATGTCCATCAGCAGATGAATGGATAAGAAAGCTGTGGTACATATACACAATGGAGTATTACTCAGCCATTAAAAAGAATACATTTGAATCAGTTCTAATGAGGTGGATGAAACTGGAGCCGATTATACACAGTGAAGTAAGCCAGAAAGAAAAACACCAATACAGTAGTATACTAACGCATATATATGGAATTTAGAAAGATGGTAACAATAACCGTGTGTGTGAGACAGCAAAGGAGACAGAGATGTATAGAACAGTCTTTTGGACTCTATGGGAGAGGTGGGGGGCAGTGATTTGGGAGAATGACATTGAAACATATATAATATCATATAAGAAATGAATCACCAGTCCAGGTTCGATGCAGGATACAGGATGCTTGGGGCTGGTGCACTGGGACGACCCAGAGGGATGGTATGTGGAGGGAGGTGGGAGGCGGGTTCAGAACAGGGAACACATGTACACCTGTGGCAGATTCATGTTGTTGTATGGCAAAACCAATACAATATTGTAAAGTAATTAGCCTCTAATTAAAATAAATATATTTAAAATTAAAAAAAAAAACAGTACTGGAATCAGGAACTAGAAATCCACCAAAGAGGATTTTGTCTTAATCATTCTTGGGAACCACATAGCCTCTCATCTCTAATTTTCTCTGTAAGTCTGCCTTTGTTGACTGTCTTTATTTCTCCCAAGATATCTCAGTCTTGGTCAGGATACACTTCCTGAGCTTACATTAGCTCTTCCACTGTCAGAGATTAACTAACCTGATTAAATGCCAGTTTTATATTCCTAGAAGAAAGATTCTAATGAATTCTTCTTTGGCCTATTGATGGTGATCTATCATTGGTTCAGTTGGCTCTAAAGTGGTGTGTAAGATATGAAATGCAGGCATATTGCTAGACTCCAGCTGCAAGTAATGGGGCAGTTCTGAAATATGGAATATTCTGAAATATGGAAAAGGACTGGGCAAGGACCCTTAATAATATATACTATAGGATTTCTAATATTACCACAGTTAGGAGTAGTTTAGGATTTCTATATGGTACACTCTGAGTTCAGTCAGAGATCTTTTTGGAATATAACCCAAATATTGTTTGGATGTTGTCCTGGGCTTCTAAAATCTAAGATCAGATGGTTTATCACTGAATGAAATGTAAGGCAACAGTCATTAGGGAAAACTGTGTAGGAAACAGATTGATCATTAATGGTCTACTTCCCCTTTTTGAACTTTGTCTCTACTTTTTTCTGATGACTCATGTTCTTGTTTGCCTTTTTTAAAGAAAAGAGGTAGCACTTCTGTCTTAATGTGTTACCCTTGGTGATATTTATATTTTAAAGTACCACAGACTAAACAGTTTAAAAACAAAAAGAAAGGAGTCAACAATAATGGCGAAGTTAGACAAACACAGGAAAGATATTTTTGAATACTGGGCTTTTGGCACCCCTCAAATGATCCTAAAGAGATAAACTTCTGAGTACTATATACTATGTTTCTGGTTAGCTTTGCCTATTAGCTGAATTCAGTTTTATTTACAGAGTGCAGACATGTTGTGGTTGCACCCAGTCACTGAGTCATAGCAATGACTGAAAGTGACATCCTCAGTGTAGCTTGGATCTTTGCCATATCCCTGACCAGCATTTGAACTTCAGTTTTGACATGAAGCCACACTACTATGGTCACAGAACAAGGTTCCATCCATGGTTATGTAACTGACTTCCCAAGGTTTCCTCTGAAGCAACAAAACTCTGGATATGAATGGGCAACTTAGTATTTTATCTATTCATAGAACTTTGCTGTCTATTTGTTTAAAATGTTTTCATGTTTAAACATCTTGTGTGATATTTCTGTAGGTAAACATAAAAAATAATATATATATTGTTCTAGAAAGGGCTATTGCTTTGTTTTACTTGTGGCTCTTATTACCACTATGATTTAAGTTACAACTACTCATTTGAACCATATGATATTGCCAATATTTAATCATTTTAACCTACAGAAATGGCTATCTCATGTAGTCTAATCTAAATACTCATATGACATACTCTGGGAAGAAATTGTATGAGGAAGATATTCATATCAAAGAAAAAAGGATGTAACATTGAGCTTACAGAACAAACTCCAAAATGTTTTTTAAATTATGATAATAAATAGAAAAATGATCAGAAGAAAGTATAAAAACTGTTCAGTAGATACCTTTGAGTGATAAGTAGAAATATGAGATAGTTTGTACAGTCTTATTTTATGTAGTAGGAATGGATTATATTTTTTAATAACATTTACTTTTTTATAGTTTCTAAAGCAGCATATATTGTTTTTAGAAGTCTTGGAAATTATGAAAAATGATAAAGAAAAATCTACCATGCAGAGATTTTGTGATGACTTTTGTCTATCATTTTTTTTTTTCACTAAAAACTTGATGAAGATGAACATTTTACACATGTTTATTGGTCATTTGTATTAAGGTTATTGCTACTTACTGATTGTTGTTCTTCAGTCACTAAGTCGTGTCTGACTCTGTGATCCATGGACTGCAGGACACCAGGCTTCTCTGTCCTTCACTATCTCCCAGAGTTTGCTGAAACTCATGTCCATTGAGTTGGTGATGCCATCCAAACATCTCGTCTTCTGTTGCTCTCTTCTCCTCCTATCTTCAATCTTTCCCAGCATCAGAGTCTTTTTCAGTGAATCGGTTCTTAGCATCAGGTGGCCAAAGTATTGGAGCTTCAGCTTAAGCATCAGTGAATATTCAGGATTGATTTCCTTTAGGATTGACTGGGAAGAAAACATGGGCTATTTTTCCTTTATATTTTTGTTTTCTTCTCCATACTTTCCTTTATCATCAACAAGTGACTGGACTCTTGAAAATAAAATGAAATTTAGGTTGGATTTTGTTTCTAACCCTTTAAGAATTATTGCTATGTATATGAACTTGGGGATGTCAGAGCACTTGGCAAAATGCACTTCTAAAATAAATCTAAAAAGCAAATTCTGTAAAATAGCTACTTTTGACCTAGACTTCTTGGTTAGGTAATGTTGATACAATGATCATGTTATTTCGTGGCCAAAAACTTTAATATATTGGAAAGGAAAGGCTCAGTAGAGTCCAGATTTATATGAAAACAGTTACTTCCCCCAAATTGGTTATGTTCTTCTTTTCCTGCTTCTTAAAATCAATGACATCATCTTATGATAATGACTCCTATAAAAAAAAATGAACTTTTATTTAAGAAAGACCATTTCAGGTAGTCTGGAAAAGAATCAAAGTAAAAAATTCTTAGAATTTAGTCTCACTCTACTCCAAATTGGAGGAAGATAATAAATGAATAAAGCATTGTGTTTGTTTTTGATTAATGGAAACCCTTTCATCACTTTATTTTTCCTATTTCTCTCCATATTTGTTTAATCGTTTTATGATAGTAATGGTCACATTTTCCAACTTAGGGATGCATATTAATTTGGAAATGCATTATAAATGACAAAAAGCTGAATGTTCTTTCTTTAATCTTGTTGGATTGAGTCAAATTGTTCCTTAATTGATTTAAGGAACTTCTTAATGAATAGTTTATAGTTATTCACAATCTTCAGTTGCAACCATCTTCTAGAAGTTATGCTCTTCCTTGCCTCCTTCCCACCTTCCCTCTCTCCCTGCTCCTTCCTCTCTCTTCCGTTAGGAGAAAGGTACATTCTGCCAAAAATGATTTACTTTTATTCATAGGAGCCAAGGCTTCATTTGGAATAGAACTGCTAGTAAATAAAGATAATATAAATGTCATCATTTTATTGATTTTCTTGCTCTCTTAATTAGCAAGACAATTGATCTTCACTCTTTTTGTGAACCACCCTTCATTGGAATCAGTTTTGGCTTACATAAGATATTCAGCTCAGAAACTCTGTTGAATGCAGAAAAGCTTAGGGAAAATTGCCATCAGGCATCTACTCTGAAAGCATGCAAACCAGAAATTTATTTTCCTTCATTGATTCTTTACAGAAGGCCAGCTACTACTTGTAGGGCCACAAGAGAATAATCATTCATTTTTCTGAGATATTGCTCTTCTTTGATCTAGTGGATTTTTTTTTCAAAGGATTTCTTTTATCCCTTTGAAAGTTTAAATTAGAGTAACTTATATAAACTGGAGAAGGGCATGGCAACCCACTCCAGTATTCTTGCCTAGAGAATCCCAAAGACAGAGGAGCCTCGCACGCTACAGTCCATACAGTCGCAGAGAGTCAGACACAACAGAAGCGACTTAGCAGGCATATAAAAGGAACATCAGTCATGAGTTAGGATTTTGAGGAAGTGAAGACAGACACAACAGGGTAATGCAACAGCCAGACATAGAAGACTTGTAAATAAAATAATGTTACATACATTTAGAAGTGGGCTCAATGGTAAAGAATCCTCATGCAAATGCAGGAGACACATGTTCCATCCCTGGGCTGGGAAGACCCCTGGGGGGAAAATGGCTAGCCACTCCAGTATTCTTGCCTGGGAAATCCCATGGACAGAGGAGCCTAGCAGGCTATAGTCCATAGGGTTACAAAGAGTTGGACACAACTGAGCGCACACCATTTAAAACTAGAAGTTGCTATCAACATAAAGAGAGACTGACATCTTTATATTATCCTTGAATAGAAAAGATATAATAGGATGCTTAAGAAGGTAAAATTAAGTATTTCTGAGAAGTTTCTTTGTATACTAAAATTTCATTTTCTAGATAAGAGAATTGTGCTTATTTAAGCTGTTATTATGACATTGCATAAAGTACAAATCACTGTATCTGTAGCAGGATATTTGGTATGTAGTTATCATTTTAAATACATAACTTAATGAAAATATATTTAAAACAGTCTATTATTAGCTCTTCTTTTTAAAGCTACCAACTGAGTGTGTACTATTAGGTACTTGTACTCATTTATTATATGATCTTACCTAATTTTTTTATGTATATAACCCCAGGAAGTAATTCATATGTCAGTGTCTCAGTCTATTTTTCGCTCTCACTTTCATAAAGAACTCTTTAAGACATTATTTTTCTTTACCATATCCACCTCTATTCGTTTTTTCATGATTCTCTAACACCCCTATACCAGATAGCTTATAAACAACAGAAATTTATTTTTCACAAGTCTTGAGGATGTGAATTCCAAGATCAATGCTCCAGTAGATTTGATACTTGGTGAGAATCTACTTCCTGTGACTATAACCTCACAAGAGGCAGAAAAGATATCCAGGGATCTAGGGTCTCTGTTATAAAAGCTTTATTCCACTCTCATGACCTAATGGCCTCCCCAGAGCCCCACTTTCAAATACTATCCCCGCTGAGAATTGCGTGTTTCAAAATATGAATGGGGATAGAGGTGTAAATATTCAGTCTATGACACCATACAATAAAAATAATACATCTATTTCTGTTTCATTGACTATGCCAAAGCCTTTAACTGTGTGGATCATGATAAACTGTGGAAAATTCTGAAAGAGATGGGAATACCAGACCACCTGACCTGAAAGTGAAAGAGGAGAGTGAACAAACTGGCTTAAAGCTCAACACTCAGGAAACTAAGATCATGGCATCCGGTCCCATTATTCATGGCAAATAGATGGGGAAACAGTGGAAACAATGGATGACTTTATTTTTCTGGGCTCCATAACCACTGCAGATGGTGATTGCAGCCATGAAATTAAAAGATGCTTACTCCTTGGAAGGAAAGTTATGACCAACCTAGACAGCATATTAAAAAGCAGAGACATTGCTTTGCCAACAAAGGTCCATCTAGTTAAAGCTGTGGTTTTTCCAGCAGTCATATATGGATGTGAGAGTTGGAGTATAAAGAAAACTGAGCGCTGAAGAATTGATGCTTTTGAAGTGTGGTGTTGGAGAAGACTCTTGAGAGTCACTTGGACTGCAAGATCCAACCAGTTCATCCTAAAGGAGATCAGTCCTGGGTGTTCATTGGAAGGACTGATACTGAGGCTGAAACTTCAATACTTTGGCCACCTGATGTGAAGAGCTGACTCATTTGAAAAGACCCTTATGCTGGGGAAGATTGAGGGCAGAAGGAGAAGGAGACAACAGAAGATGAGATGGTTGGATGGAATCACTCGCTCTATGGACATGGGTTTGGGTGGACTCTGGGAGTTGGTGACGGATAGGGAGGTGTGGCATGCTGTGGTTCATGGGGTCACAAAGAGTCAGACATGACTGAGTAACTGAACTGAACTGAACAATAAAAAGTTTAACATCACAGTTATACTTTAAATCTATGCCTGTATTGTATATATATATCTGTGCTGCTGCTGCTGCTGCTAAGTCACTTCAGTCGTGTCCAACTCTGTGCAACCCCATAGACGGTGGCCCACCAGGCTCGCCCATCCTTGGGATTCTCCAGGCAAGAACACTGGAGTGGGTTGCCATTTCCTTCTCCAATGCATGAAAGTGGAGTGAAAGTGAAGTTGCTCAGTCGTGTCCGACTAGTAGCGACCCCATGGACTGCAGCCCACCAGGCTCCTCATGGGATTTTCCAGGCAAGAGTACTGGAGTGGGGTGCCATTGCCTTCTCCAATATATATCTATCTGTATTTTATACATAAGAAGACTTAAGACTTTTCAGCCCAAAGAACTGTGTTTTGCTCCCTTGAGGGAAATATTGTTCCCATTGAGAATGTGTAAGTATTTATTATTACTGTTCTTCAGTCACTCAGTCATTTTCAGCTCTTTGTGAATCCATAGACTGCAGCTCTCCAAGCTTCCATGTCCCTCACCATTTCTTGGAGTTTGCCCAAGGTCATCTTCATTGAATCCCTGATGCCTTCCAACCATCTCATCCTCTGTTGCCCTCTTCTCCTGCTGACTTCATTCTTTCCCAGCAGGGTCTTTTCCAGTGAGTTGGCTCTTCACATAGGTGGCCAAAGTATTGGAGCTTCAGCTTCAGCATCAGTCCTTTCGATGAGTATTAATGGTTGATTTCCTTTAGGAATGACTGGTTTGATCTCCTTGTAGTTCAAGGGACTCTCAAGAGTCTTCCTCAGCACCACAATTTGAAAGCATCAGTTTTTCAGTGCTCTGCCTTCTTTATGTTCCTGCTCTCACATCCATACCAGAAAGACCATATCCAGAAAGACCATAGCCTTGAATATGAATCTTTGTTGGAAAGTGATGTCTTTGCTTTTAATACTGTGTCTAGGTTTGTCATAGCCTTCCTGCCAAGAAGCAATCATCTTCTAATTTCATGTCTCCAGTCACCATCCACAGTGATTTTAGAGCCCAAGAAGAGGAAATCTGTCAGTGCTTCTACCTTTTACCTTCTATTTTCCATGAAGTAGTGGGACCAGACGCCATGATCTTAGTATTTTTAAATATTGAGTTTTAAGCTGGTTTTTTCACTCTCCTCCTTCATCCTCATCAAGAGACTCTTTAGTTCTACTTCACTTTCTGCCATTAGAGTGGTATCATCTGCATATCTGAAGTTGTTGATATTTCCCCCGGCAGTCTTGATTCCAGCTTGTAACTTCTCCAGCCTGGCATTTTGTATGATGTGCCCTACATATAAACTAAATGAACAGTGTGATGATAAACAACCTTGTCCTATTCCTTGCTCAATCCTGAGCCAGTCAGTTGTTCCATTACACAGTTCTGTTGCTTCTTGACTGGCATGCAGTTTCCTTAGGAGACAGGTCAGATGCTCTGGTATTACCATCCATTAAGGGTTGTCCACAGTTTGTTATGATCCACACAGTCAAAGGCTTTATTATAGTCAATGAAACAGAGGTAGATGTTTTTCTGAAATTCCCTTGGTTTCTCTATGATCCAGTGAATGCTGGTAATTTGATCTTTGGTTCCTCTCTTCTAAACCCAGTTTGAACATCTGGAAATTCACCCAAGACAGACAGGTCATAGTGGAGAGTTCTGACAAAATGTGATCCACTAGAGGAGGGAATGGCAAACCATTCAGTTATACTTGTTGTGAGAACCCTATGAACTGTATAAAAAGGCAAAAAGATATGTATAATAATACTTATGCTGAATGCAAAATTTCTTAGTGAAATGCCTTCAGTGGACTGCTTAATTGCCTGTTTGTTTAGATTTTCTATAAAAGGAAATTGGAGACGACTTAATATAGAAGCTCCAGGTTCTGGTGGTATATATCTTTAAATTCACAAATACAAAAGAGTATTAACTTCCACGGTTTATATCTCTCTTTTCTTCAAAGCCAAGAATATTTCAGTTTGTTCCTAGGTCTGTAAAACCAACCGTAGCCTCAAGCAAGAGGTACATAAGTATTTTTTTTTTTTTTTAACATCAGCATCTTATGGCTCAGGAATTACCTATGCTATTTTAACTCTGCTGCAGTGTTCCAGTTTTAATTATTGTATGCATGAAGATGCATGTGTGCTAATAAATGGCTTTAATTGTGTCCAGCTCTTTGCAACTCTATGGACTCTAGCTCATCAAGCTCCTCCATCTATGGGATTCTCCAGGCAAGAATACTGGAGTGGGTTGCCATGCCATCTTCCAGGGGATCTTCCTGACCCAGGGACCGAAACTGTATTTTACATCTGCTGCATTTTCAAGCAGGTTCTTTACCACTAGCACCACTTGTGAAGCCTGTTGCGTCATTACTTTATTCCAAGTCTGATGAGCACTGGTCTTCATTAGTCCATTTCTCCCTTGGTCATTTTGCTTGAGTTTAAATACTGAATAGTCTTTCTTCTCCAGCTCGGTCCTTCCTTCCTCCTGCTATGGTTTTCTCCTTTTCTTCTTATCCTGTCTATCCGTATTGTATTATTGCTGCCTCTACTGTTGCCCCTAAATTGGATGCTTGTCTTTGCTTTGTAGCCTCACAATAATACACATGGGAATTAATTTTATATATGATTATAAAGATAATAATTCTTTGGTGGATGTAGGTGTTGGTGTGTGGTGATATGTTGAAAGCAATGAGCTGCAGGTACCCCACTGCTCTTTTGCATCATAAATACAAAGCAGAGTAACTCTTAAGAATGCAATGATTCCACCATGGGTGGCAGACTCATGTCAATGTATGGCAAAACCAATACAGAATTGTAAAGTAAAATAAAGTAAAAATCAAAATTGAAAAAATAAAATAAAATATAGAATGTAACCAAAGAGTGAAAAAAAAAGAATGCAATGATTCATTTTTCTAGATGTGCTATAATATATTCCTCCTAATATATTGGCATCTGCTACGAAAAACACAGCTAATAGTCAGAGAAAATTCCTAAAACTGACTCGTGCTATTTCCTTAAGTAATTAATTTACTCTTTGCTTGAGGAATTGAGTTGGATTGAATTAAATCTTTTGGGCAGGGAAGCCATACACAGGCTGACAAATGAAGAGACATCTCAAAGGATTTTCGAGGAATCTGAGAAAGGACTGTAGTTTGTAGCATCTAAGTTTTGAATTCTAAACCTCAGATAAAATTTTAAATAAAAAGTTAGTGCTTAAAAAATTTTATTTTATTGAATTGATGTATATTTATAACTTTTACTTTTAAAATTGATTACTTTTTCCTTAATTTAGCCTACTGCAATGTTTACTATTGAAAATTATTTATATGTATAAAGTGGATCCAAACAGTTCAAATCCTCATTGTTCAAGTGTCAACTGTAAACAATAAACAAATGCAGCAATTTTAACTCTTGAAAAGATAGAATTTAAGTAAAAATCAACACAACTGAAAAATAGTTATTGTTATTAGGGCTACTGTCAACTCCAACCAAGTAAAATAACTGACAGAACTTATATATAATTATTTCCCTCTGTGGTATTTAATTGAATAAAGCAACTAGAGCAATGCTAAGTCATTACTGATAGATGTAGACATCTTCAACTTATTTCTGACATTCATGGGAATGCATTAACATTGAAAAGCAAGTAGATTTCATCTTGCATATACCTGGACCCCTGGGAGAAAATAATATGATTAATTAGCTCTGTATTATCACTCTAGTTTTTCATTTCAACATTAATTCTGAAGCTAAGTTTAAAAAAGATGTATTAATTTATGAGAAGAATAAACAGAAGTTTTATTAATAAAATTTTAATAATTTATGAAATAATTACATTCATTTTACCTTTTTACTTGTTAAGGTGATGAACTATTATTCTAATATTTAAACATCCTTTTATATTTACTGTGCTTGTTTACAGTAGGCTGATAGTATAGTGATGGAGTTGAGGTGCTAGTATTTTAGCATTTGTGTTCATATGTGAAATTTGGCTATATCTTTTGAAGGTCTGTTATGGATTGAATGGGTATGTCCCGTAAAATTCATATATTTAAATCCTAACCCCCTAGTTGTATGTTGATGTTATCAGGAAGTGGAGTGTTTGGGAGCTCATGAGAGTGGAGGCAACAGAAATAGGACTAGTGCTCTTATAAAAAGAGACATGAGAGAAATGATTTTTCTCTCTACCATGTAAAGATATAATAAGAAAATACCCAGCTAGGACAGAATACTTTCATCAGACACCATCTGCCTGTGCCTTGGATTTTGGACTTAGTAGCCTCTAGAACTGTGAGAAATAAATGCTGTTTAAACCACCTACTTTATGGCATTTTTGTTATGGCAGCCTGAACTGATTAGTACTGGGGGGCATATTTTTTTCACATTTGGAATCCATGAATATGTACGTGTCATAAAATAAGTTGAGTAGATTTCCATTTCCCTCCAGTTTAAGCACTGAAATAAATAATCTCTAAATCATGTAGGCCCCATGCCTTTTGGAAATAGTTTTTTCAGCAAATCCTAATTTTATATTTGGATCAATTACATTCCCTAGAAAATTGTCTATTTTAGTCAAACTTTAAAAATAAAAGTTTCATATAACATTTTCCCAGTTTAAAATTCTCCTATATTCATAATTATATTGCTTAAGAAATCTTTTAAAAGTAAGTTGACAGTATTTGAGCCAGGTATTAAAGGATAATTAGGATCTATGATGGGATAAATGTCATGGGCAGAGGAAATGAATTTTTTTACTTGCAAAATCTTTTTTTATCAGAAATATATCACATTTTATGAAGAATAAATTAAAAACTCAAGTTTTGTCTCTAAAAAAATTAAAATTTTGCTCGTGTGCCAGTATATGTTCTCCAAAAGAATGCCTCAGGATGTTTGAGAAAGCATCTATTTTTATAGTTCTTTTTGTTTTAGGCAGACTCTAATACCTAGTGACCTAAACCTGTGAATATTTTCTTACTGGACAAGTCTTTGCTGATGAGATTAAGTTAAGGACTCTGGGATGGGGAAACTATCTTTGATTATCTAGGCAAGGCTAATTTAATCACACGGGTCACTCAAAAGGAAGAAAGTAGAAGAGTAGATCAGGAGATGTGAACTGAGAAGGAATCCACCCATTGTTACTGACTTTGAAACTGAAGGAAAGTGGCCATGAACAAAATCATGTGGGTGGTCTCTAGAAGCTGGCAAGTACCCTTAGCTGACACCTATTAGGCACTCAGGAACACTAGTCCTATAACTAAAGGAAACCGTTTTTTTCCTCGTCTCCCCAAAAGAAATGTAGCCCTGCCGACACCTTGAATTTAGCCCAGTGAGACCCTTGTTAAGTTTTTTACCTATGGAATTGTAAGGTAATGCACTGGTGATGTTTAACCCACCATGAGTGTGTGCCTGCAATCATTTTAGTCCTGGTCTACTCTTTGCGACCCTATAGACTTTAGCCCACCAGGCTCCCCTGTCCATGGGATTCTCCAGATAAAAATATTGAAATGGGTGGCCATGCCCTCCTTCAAGTCATCTTCCTGACCTGGGGATCAAACTCTTGCTGCCTGTGTCTCCTGCATTGCAGGCAGATTCTTTACTGCTAAACCACTGGGGAAGCCCTTAACCCACTAGATTCTAGTGCTTACAGCAGCAATAGAAATCTAACATACCTTTAATACTAAGAGAATCAGGATAAAGCTTAGTGATGATTCATGTACAAAGCTATGATACCTTTTAGGTAAAAGTTTTAACACAACAAATTTTGGTTTCTGCTTTGCCTTGATTCATCTAAAGCAGTGTTTTACATAATGGGTATTTAACAAATGCTCATCAAAGAGAACTTTGAATGAAAATCTGTTGTGTGGGGATTCCCTGGCAGTTCATTGGTTAGGACTCCACGCTTTCACTGACAAGGGCTTGCATTAAATTCCTCATCAGTGAACTAAGATCCTATATCCCGCAAGCCTTGTGGCACAGCACCACCCCCCACCCCCCCCAAAAACCTGTTATGTATTTGACTATCACTGTTTCTTTAGAGCTGTTTCTTATACTGAACAGTCAATATAAAATACTCTATTGGATGAAGGCACTATATTTTAATTCAGCTATGTCAAGAAAACATTTATAATCTGTATACTTTATGTTTTAAATTTCCTGCCTTATCAGATCTTATAATCAATGTGATATCTTTATAACTTCCCTGTTCCACAACCTGACATCTACTCTTCTACATTATCTATCTTTCCTGAGACCCTAATCCTTTTCCTTAATTTCCAAGAAGGATAAATGGTACCTCATTGTGGTCTTGATTTGCATGTCTCTGATAATGAGTGATGTTGAGCATCTTTTCATGTATTTGTTAGCCATCCGTATGTCTTCTTTGGAGAAATGACTATTTAGTTCTTTGGCCCATTTTTTGATTGGTTTGTTTATTTTTCTAGAGTTGAGCTGCATAAGTTGCTTGCATATCTTTGAGATTAGTTGTTTGTCAGTTGTTTCATTTGCTATTGTTTTCTCCCATTCAGAAGGCTGTCTTTTCACCTTGCTTATAGTTTCCTTTGTTGTGCAGAAGCTTTTAATTTCAATGAGGTACCACTTCACACCAGTCAGAATGGCTGCGATCCAAAAGTCTACAAGCAATAAATGCTGGAGAGGATATGGAGAAAAGGGAACCCTCCTACACTGCTGGTGGGAATGCAAACTAGTACAGCCATTATGGAGAACAGTGTGGAGATTCCTTAAAAAATTTCAAATAGAACTGCCTTATGACCCAGCAATCCCACTGCTGGGCATACACGGTGAGGAAACCAGAATTGAAAGAGACACATGTACCCCAATGTTCATTGCAGCACTGTTTATAATAGCCAGGACATGGAAACAACCTAAATGTCCATCAGCAGATGAATGGATAAGAAAGTGGTGGTACATATACACAATGGAGTATTACTCAGCCCTTAAAAGAATAAATTTGACTCAGTTCTAATGAGATGGATGAAACTGGAGCCGATTATACAGAGTGAAGTAAGCCAGAAAGAAAAACACCAATACAGTATACTGACACATATATATGGAATTTAGAAAGATAGTAATGATGACCCTCTATGTGAGACAACAAAAGAGACTCAGAGGTATAGAACGGACTTTTGGACTCTGAGGGAGAGGGAGAGGGTGGGATGATTTGGGAGAATGGCATTGAAACATGTATACTATCATGTAAGAAACAAAGCACCAGTCTATGTTCAATACAGGATACAGGATGCTTGGGGCTAGTGCACGGGATGATCCAGGGAGATGATATGGGGTAGGAGGTGGGAGGGGGCTTCGGCATTGGGAGATCGTGTACACCTGTGGCTGATTCATGTCAATGTATGGCAAAACAAATACAGTATTGTAATGTAGAATAAAGTATTAAAAAAGAAGGATAAATGATGTGCTGTGGTGGGCTAGTGATTCTAGTTCTTTATGTAGTATAAGCATCCTTACTTATTTTTGCTGAGTAGCTAAAATAGATAAGAGTTAAAAGAAATTGTCAAGATTATTTAAAGGAAACTTTTGAAAGCTATGGTTACTTGCAACAGTGAGTAGGTCACGCCAAATACATTATTTCAAAATAAGAGTTTAACAGTCTGGTTAGTGTGATAATTGTCTTGGCACATCTTCTTACCATAGCATTTTATATCATAAGAAAAAAAATTGATTCTACTCAAATTAGTGTTTTGCCACTTTAGTATATAGGAGCCAGATGAAATGAAACAAGTCACTGAAAAAATTTGGAGTCAAACATTGCATTAAAGTAAAACTATTCTTCTCCTCTTCTAATGTTCAATTAAAATGAAAACTCATTTGAAATAATTGTTCTGGAATGCTATTAAAAATTCTGCTAAATTAGAATTTCTGCCAAATTACTTTGGAAAGGTCCTGAGCTGTGGGGAACTATTTGTACAGGCGGGATGTGTTTTAGCTGTCCTGATCAAACCTGATATTTGTAGGCCTCACAGTATTTTGAATTCTCCAGCATCTTCAGGAATCTGAGTAAGTTGAGTTAGGTGTAGTCTTCTAAGTTAGCCCTAGTCTAGATTCAAATTAGTTGAGCTCATTCTGGAATCATGTCTAGGTAAATCGGCACATTCTAATCTATACTACATGCTTCATCCATCCATCCGTTCAGCCATCCAATGAGGAAGAATAAGAATTCCTGATCACAAGAAAAGACTGTAAGGAAGACAAATTACATATTTGATGGTGCTGTGTTAGCAATTTCTTATTAGATATTAGGTTGGTGCAAAGGAAATTTCAGTGTTTGCATTGTTGAAATTTCCCATTTGATATTGGAATACAGTCTTAAATGTGGTTGTGTTATACATAATTTTAATGTACATTTATTGCTCTTCTTTTGCTAATAACTTATTGCTTGCTATTTATTTTATATATTTTTTAGACTATGGAAATGGTGTTAGTCAAAAAGCAAATTCTAGCAATTTTAAAATTCTCATTCAAAATGGGTCATAAAGCAGCAGAGACAACTTGAAACATTAACAAGATATTTGCTCCAGGTACTCCTAAGGAGCATAGAGTACATTGGTGGTTCAAGAAGTTTTTCAAAGGAGAAGAGAGCCTTGACAATGAGGAGCATAGTGGCTGGCTATTGAAAGTTGACAATGACCAACTGAGAGCATCATCGAAACATATTCTCTTAAAACTACACGAGAAGTTGTCGACGAACTCGAAGTGGACTATTCTGTGGTCATTTGGCATTTGAAGCAAATTGAAAAAGTGAGAAAGCTCAATAAGTGGATGTCTCATGAGCCCACCAAACCAAACCAAACAAAACAAAACATCATTTTGAAGTGTCATCTTCTCTTACTATATGCAACAACAAACCATTTTTCAATTGGATTGTGGCATGTAACATGTGACAAAAAGTGGATTTTATATGATAACTGATGGTGACTAGCTCAGTGAGTGGACCAAGAAGAAACTCCAAAGCTCTTCCCAAAGCCAAGCTTGCACCAAAAAAAAAGGTCATGGTCACTGTGGGTGGACTGCTTCTGGTCTGATCCACTGCAGCTTTCTGAATCCAGGCAAAACTATTATGTCTGAGAAGTATGCTCAGCAAATCAGTGAGATGCACTGAAAACCAAAATGCCCTCAGCCAGCACTGATCAACATAAAGGGTCTAATTCTTCTCCATGACAAGGCCCAACTTCATGTCACACAACCAATCCTTCAAAAATTGAATGAATTGGACTATGAAGTATTGCCTCATCCTTCATATTCACCTGACCTCTCACCAACCAACTACCACTTCTTCAAGCATCTCAACAACACTTTTGCAGGGAGAATGCTTCCACAACCAGCAGGATGCAGAAAATTCTTTCCAAGAGTTCATTTGATCTTGAAGCACAGATTTCTATGTTATAGGAAGAAACAAACTTATTTGTCATTGGCAAAATTGTGTTGATTGTCATGGTTCTTATTTTGATTAATAAAGGTATGGCTGAGCCTAGTTGTAACTATTTAAAATTCAAGGTCTGAAACCTCAATTACTTTTGCACCAACCTGATATTTTTGTGGTCACTTGTGCTAATTTGTCTAGAGCAGCTTCGGTTAAAAACAGTACAGTCTGCTTCTTAGCTTATATGTCCTAATTTGTCTGAGCATTAAGTGCACCATATTTTTGAGATGTGAAAGTGCTGCACTCAATATGCCAGAAAACTTGGAAAACTCAGCAGTGGCCACAAGACTGGAAAAGGTCACTTTTCATTTCAATCCCAAAGAAAGGCAATGCCAAAGAATGCTCAAACTACCACACAATTGCACTCATCTTACACGCTAGTAAAGTAATGCTCAAAATTCTCCAAGCCAGGCTTCAGCAATACGTGAACTGTGAACTTCCAGATGTTCAAGCTGGTTTTAGAAAAGGCAGAGGAGCCAAAGATTAAACTGCCAGCATCCTCTGGATCATTGAAAAAGCAAGAGAGTTCCAGAAAAACATCTATTTCTGCTTTATTGACTATGCCAAAGCCTTTGACTGTGTGGATCACAATAAACTGTGGAAAATTCTGAAAGAGATGGGAATACCAGACCACCTAACCTGCCTCTTGAGAAACCAATATGCAGGTCAGGAAGCAACAATTAGAACTGGACATGGAACAACAGACTGGTTCCTAAAAGGAACAGGAGTACATCAAGGCTGTCTATTGTCACCCTGCTTATTTAACTTCTATGCAGAGTACATCATGAGAAAGTCTGGGCTGGAAGAAACACAACCTGGAATCAAGATTGCTGGGAGAAATATCAATAACCTTAGCTATGCAGATGGCATCACCCTTATGGCAGAAAGTGAAGAGGAACTAAAAAGCCTCCTGATGAAAGTGAAAGAGGAGAGTGAAAAAGTTGGCTTAAAGCTCAACATTCAGAAAACGAAGATCACGGCATCTGGTCCCATCACTTCATGGGAAACAGATGGGGAAACAGTGGAAACAGTGTCAAACTTTATTTTGGGGGCTCCAAAATCAGTGCAGATGGTGATTGCAGCCATGAAATTAAAAGACACTTCTTGGAAGGAAAGTTATGACCAACCTAGATAGCATATTTAAAAGCAGAGACATTACTTTGCCAACAAATGTCTGTCTAGTCAAGGCTATGGTTTTTGCAGTAGTCATGTATGGATGTGAGAGTTGGACTGTTAAGAAAACTGAGCACCGAAGAATTGATGCTTTTGAACTGTGATGTTGGAGAAGACTCTTGGGAGTACCTTGGACTGCAAGGAAATCCAACCAGTTCATCCTAAAGGAGATCAGTCCTGGGTGTTCATTGGAAGGACTAATGCTGAGGCTGAAACTGCAATACTTTGGCCACCTCATGTGAAGAGTCAATTCATTGGAGAAAACTCTGATGCTGGGAGGGTTTGGGGGCAGGAGGATAAGGGGAAGACAGAGGATGAGATGGCTGGATGGCATCACTGACTTGATAGAACATGAGTTTTGGTGAACTCCGGGAGTTGGTGCTGGACAGGGAGGCCTGGTTTGCTGCAATTCATGGGGTTGCAAAGAGTCGGATATGACTGAGCAACTGAACTGAACTGAACTGAAAAAAGGAGCAAGCACTGTGGGTTAAGATCAAGCACACTATTAAGTAATATGTTAACATTGCTGAGAGCATAATTCTTACTCCTCCTTAGAATCTGCTGCTTTTGTGTTATGCTTTCTATATAATATACGTTTTGGTAAGGAAGAGATATATTCACACTTTTTCTGTCTCTTTATTAGAAAAATTAAGACATACCATTAGACAGGTATGACAGTTTATGTATGTTTCTTTTCCTGTTCTGAAAAGACAAAAATATCAATAATTTAGGTTTTAAGGAATATCTTTTTCTTTTCCTTTGGGATGCCCTTTTCCATTCTTTGTATGCTTCTCTTAGCATCTTTGAAAAGCTGGAGAGCCAAGAAAAGAGGGCTGGTTGGGGGTGGAGGAAGAGACTTCCTTAGTCTAGGTTTCTAGGAGAGTACTGGATCATTGGCTTCATTGCCGCTAGGGGTTTCACATTACAATAATAAATAGTGTGCACTTGCCTTTGGGTACCTCTCTGCTGAACTTGAACAGTACAATAATATCTCAGCATGTATAAGACGAGGAAAAGAAAATTTTTATCCTAAATATGATAAATATAACAAACATTTTGACACTTAAATACAGCTGAATGTATAGAAAGCCAAATGTCTGGAAAAAACATAACTGTAGGCTCTTTTCAACTTGAATTGGTTTGGCACTGTAAAGTTTTTAAGAAAACTCATATATTTCTTATGGATCAATGATATATCTACAAATTAATCTGTACTATCTTAGTGTTCTTTTTTCTAAATTTACTTTCTTTTCTGCATATGACAAACAAACGATGTATGTTACTCAGACTGGGCTTCCCAGTGGCTCAGAGGAAAGAATCTGCCTGCAGTGTAGGAGACTCAGGTTCAAGCCCTGGATCAGGAAGATCCCCTGGAGAAAGAAATGGTAGCCCACTCCAGTAATCTCACCTGGGAAATCCTATGGACAGAGTCCCCTGGTGGGCTACAGGTCAAGAGTAGCAAAAGAATCAGACCGGACCTAGTGACTAAACAACAACAGCAGTTCAGAATCAGCTTTGGGGAAAATTGGAAATTTAGTGATGTTCCTATTAGTTTTCACCTCCTTCTAATTTTCTGGTATCCTCATGGTATTCTGTGTGGTCCAACATCTCCCATTGAAGTTCTTCTAATATGGTAATGCATATGCAATTTGAGGCTGGAAGGTAGAGAAATTTATGTTAGTAGGAACTGGATAATAAACCCAGCAGGTGACCATTTTCTCCATGTATGAACACTATTAATTTTAAATATGAAAACAGAAATATACTAAATGTTGATTGAGGTCTTTGTTTTGCTTCAGAGAATGCAGCATTTTTACTGTGAAAATCAGCTATGTCTGATAAAATTTTACTGTTCTAAAGGAGTTCAATTTTCTTATTTTATGTTAAAAATATTTTGTTCATCTGTGCACAAATTATTTACTGAATATTTGTAATTTTCTCAATTTTTAAAATTTCCAGTACTATACTTCATAATTACATTGTTTGTATGTCTCAGAAAAAAAAGAGATTAAAGTTCAGAATAGCAGAGGAAAATGCCAGTATAATTTTTCTGTTTACCAAATGCAGTTTTCCTAAAATATCTTCCTCAAATATCTGACAAGTAGCACAAAGAAAAAAAAACAAACTCCTGCTTAATTACTTGTCAGTCTCCATATATTTATCTTGAACTGAAACTGATTTTTCTACAGAAATATTTCTGAGCTTATCAGTAACTGCCAATGAATTTTTTTTTAATGTGATGAGAAAGCATTTCATTCAAATCGAAGCCTTATGTTAGCAATGGCTCATCACATAAGACAATCTTTGTGTGTAATCCTCTGTGATGGATAATGCAATTCCTTGTACCTTCTGTGTGTGTGTATGTGTGTGTGTGTGTGTGTGTGTGTGTGTGTGTGTGTTATTCAAAACTAATAAAGGAAGAATGGGGTGGTTGCTGCTGGGAAGGAAAAATAGGAAGAAAAAAGCTGTATCAACAGGAGATTTCAAGAAAATAAAAAGAGCTTAGGCTTGATGACTAAAATCCAAAACCGGAACTTGGCAATTATGAGCTGGAATGTATTCATGCATTTTATGAGTAACCCTATTTTTGGCTGAGACATAATTCAAAGGAGTCACTCACTGCTTGAAAGAAAGCCTAGGTATATTGGCACAGTCACTGAAAAACAACATTTCTAAAGTGCTTCCAGCAGCTCTTTATTACTGAAAGGAATAAAAGTGGAAAATCTCCTTCACTTGGGGCTTTAAAGATAGCCACCTACCAGCATTTTACTTTCTTAGTGTTAAAAAGATGAGATAATCATCCTTTTTTCCTGAAAGATTTGTTATAGAACAGCTTAGTAACTTACGATATAATTCCTTATAGATTAACTATTTCTAACCTGTCCTTAAACTAAATTTTCATCAAAGGTTTTTCTAAAGGTCAGAATGAAGCTACCCTGACTCTGCAGTTCTCTAAAATTCAGCAGGAAGCTGTTTGAATTGAAACATCATGTGTGTGATTCCTGCTAAGCATCTCTCTGACATGCGGAATAATCAAGACCTTCTGGTGAAACCAGTTCCCTCATTGGTCTTGAGCATGATTGATGGCAATGTGAGGCTGCTTTGCTCATGGAATTTCAAAGATCTCTGGCATGTTTATATTGAAGGATGAGGTCATTCTAATGCCACAAGAATCTGACACCCAGCACAGCGAGTATCTGCAACATAAAACTTGTATTGGGTAACTTTTTATTGAAGCAGTAGATGAAAGAATTTATGAAAGAATGAATGAGTTAAATAGTTCGGATGTTTTGCAGGGTGATGTATCTTTAATTCTAGTCAAGTATCTTCAGAATGGGTGGGCTCTGTCACGAGAGTTACAATTCCATAAGAAAATCTAGAGCAAGTTCAGCAAATATGCAGTACAACAGCCATCATTCCCTGAGACGTAGTTAATCTGTCAGGGTACTCTTCTCAGCCAAAGAGATTTTAGACTCTCATTTCTCAATAAGAGTTCTCCAGGCAGTCATTTCCAACCAATCAGAGTTGGCATAAGAAAGTCAAATATCTATCTTTGTTCTAAACAAACTAATAGAATCCTTAAAAAAAAAAAAAGGGCCTCACATTTTTTTTTAAAGTAGTACATTTTTCACAACGTATTCATTTACTCCTTATTTACTCAAATTGTCAAGAAATGGGCTGAAAGAGTCTATGAAAATTATATGGAGAAACAACCATGTGGAATGCTAGATATAGGTGCTGTTCTTTGCCCTAAATCTTTAACTGGATTAGTCACATAGGGATCACCCGAGTATCTTATAAAAATGTATATTTATATTCAGTAGGTCTGGAGAAGCTAATTCGTGTGTGCATGCTAAGTAGCTTCGGTCATGTCTCACTTTTTGCAACCCTATGGACTGTAGCCTGCCAAGCTCCTCAGTCTATGGGATTCTCCAGGCAAGAAGAGTAGAGTGGGTGGCATGCCTTCCTCCAGGGCATCTTCCTGACTCAGGGATGGAACCGGTGTCTTTTTATGTCTCCAGCATTGGCAGCTGGGTTCTTTACCACTAGAGCCACTTGGGAAGCCTGGAGAAAATAATAAATATCTGCATATCTAATAAGACCATTGTCAGATGTGCCAATCTTGCTGGTTGGCCCTCCAACCACATTTTGGATAGTGAGAGGAGATAGTTGATTTTCAACCTTGGCTTCACATTGAAGCTACTAGAGAGCTTTAAAAAATAGTGAGGGCTGTGTCCTTCCTCAGAGATTCTGACGTAATATGACCAGGATGTGACTTGCACATTTGGATACTTACATAATCCTTTAGGAAATTGTAATTTGCAGTCAAAGCTGAGCTTTGCACCTTTGAACTTTTGATCCTTTTGAACTGTGGTATTGGAGAAGACTCTTGAGAATCCCTTGGACTGCAGGGAGATCAAACCAGTCAATCCTAAAGGAAATAAATCCTGAATATTCATTGGAAGGACTGATGCTGAAGCAGAAGCTCCAATATTTTGGCCACCTCATTAGAAAAGACCCTGATGCTAGGAAAGATTGAAGTCAGGAGGAGAAGGGGATGGCAGAGGATGAGATGGTTGCATCACACCACTGACTCACTCAATGGACATGAGTTTGAGCAAGGTCTGGGAGATGGAGAAGGACAGGAAAGCCTGGTATGCTGCAGTCCATGGGATCACAAAGAGTCGGACATTTAAGCAAGGTCTGGGAGATGGTGAAGGACAGGAAAGCCTGGTATGCTGCAGTCCATGGGATCACAAAGAGTTGGACATGACTGAATGACTGAACAACAATGTGTGGTCAAAACTGATAGTCATCAGTTTAAGCTGACACAAGCCATGCTTCTGGTACTTCATCAACATGCAGTTGATGTTATGAAGCTTACTCAAAATACCCTTCTCACCCTCTAAGCCCTCACTCATTTTGATTCACTTTTTATTTAACTTTGCTCTTGTTTTTATGACCTCAGTTTTTGCTCCTAGTCTCCCATTTGACTTCTCTTGTCATCAAAAGCCTCCTTCCCTTGACTTTTCTCATGATGCTTTGGCTTGGCTTGTTCTTTTCATCTTATAGCCACTGGCTCTTTTGAATAGGAATTTCTTGCTTATATTTTGGTGCCATGAAAAACGTTATGTGCTCTGGCTCATGAGCTGGAAGGAAGTCAGAGATTTTTCTAAACCTTGGGAGTTCAGAGGCTGTGACTTAAGAAATAAGAACCAAAAACTCTCAGTATTCCTTCAATAATCATAAAATGATATAGCTGGAAAAAATTTAAAAGATTATCTGGTTCAATATCTTTGTGTCAGATACCTTGTCAGGTGATTCTCAGTGAATAATACCCTTGTATGGTCCTCTCTCCTTGAAAGGGGTGCAACCTGTGACTTGCCTCTATGCAATAGAAAATAAGAAGGGTGATGAGATGTCAGATTCATGACTACATTTAGTTATTTGATGACACCTTAACCAACCAGAGAGAAAGGGAAACTGTTCAATTGTCCTGGAAGAAGCCAATAACTACATTGTGAACTGCTTGTGGTAAAGGACACATGGTCCAAGAACCATGGACAGTTCTGAACAGCCTCCAATCAACAGCCAATACAAAGACAAGACAGGTCCCTCAGTCATACAACCATAAGGAAATAAATTATATTCACATCACAATGACTTTTAAGCACCTTCTTCTCTGGTCAAGCCTGCAAAAGTGAACGCAGCCCACCCAATGCCATTACTACAGTCTATTGAGATCCTGAACAGAGAAACTAGATAAGCTATAATGAGATTTTTGACTTATAGAAACTAGGAGATAAAAGTATGTGTGTGTGCAATAATTTATTACACAGTAGTAGAATACTAATACAATAGTCATTTTACAGATAAGGAGACAGAGGTCTGGAGCTTATATGACTTGTAAACAATACCCTGTAAACTAACAGCAGAGTTGAACATAGATTTTGGGACTTATAACTCCTACTCTGGACTTTGCTTCTTCCTTTTTTTTTCAGAATTTTTTTAAATTTTTAAATTTTTATTTTTACTTTATTTTGCTTTACAATACTATTGGTTTTGTCATACACTGACATGAATCAGCAATGGGAGTACATGAGTTCCCAATCCTGAATCCCCCTCCCACCTCCCTCCACACATCATCTCTCTGGATCACCCCGTGCAAAAGCCCCAAACATCCTGTATTGAACATAGACTGGCAATTCATTTCTTACCTGATATTATACATGTTTCAATCCCATTCTCCCAAATCCTCCCACCCTCTCCCTCTTCCATAGAGTCCAAAAGTCCATTCTATACATCTGTGTCTCTTTTGCTGTCTTGAATACAGGGTTATCATTACCATCTTTCTAAATTCCATATATATGTGTTAGTATACTATATTGGTGTTTTTCTTTCTGGCTTACTTCACTCTGTATAATCAGCTCCAGTTTCATCCACCTCATTAGAACTGATTCAAATGTATTCTTTTTAATGGCTGAGTAATACTCCATTGTGTATATGTACCACTGCTTTCTTATCCATTCATCTGCTGATGGACATCTAGGTTGCTTCCATGTCCTGGCTATTATAAACAGTGCTGTGATGAACATTGGGGTACACGTGTCTCTTTCAGTTCTGGTTTCCTTGGTGTGTATGCCCAGCAGTGGGACTGCTGGATCATAAGGCAGTTCTTTCTATTTCCAATTTGTTAAGGAATCTCCACACTGTTCTCCATAGTGGCTGTACTAGTTTGCATTCCCACAAGCAGTGTAAGAGGGTTCCTTTTTCTCCACACCCTCTCCAGCATTTATTGCTTGTAGACTTTTGGATCACAGCCATTCTGACTGGTGTGAAATGATAACTCATTGTGGTTTTGATTTGCATTTTTCTGATAATGATTGATGTTGAGCATCTTTTCATGTGTTTGTTAGCCATCTGTATGTCTTCTCTGGAGAAATGTCTTTGGCCCATTGTTTGATTGGGTTATTTATTTTCCTGGATTTGAGCTGCAGGAGTTGCTTGTATATTTTTGAGATTAGTTGTTTGTCAGTTGCTTCATTTGCTATTATTTTCTCCCATTCTGAAGGCTGTCTTTTCACCTTGCTTAATAGTTTCCTTTGTTGTGCAGAAGCTTTTCATTTTAACTAGATCCCATTCGTTCATTTTTGCTTTTATTTCTAGTATTCTGGGAGGTGGATCATAGAGGATCCTGCTGTGATTTATGTAGGAGAGAGTTTTGCCTATATTCTCCGCTAGGAGTTTTATAGTTTCTGGTCTTACATTTAGATCTTTAATCCATTTTGAGTTTATTTTATTGTATGGTGTTAGAAAGTGATCTAGTTTCATGTTTTTACAAGTGGTTGACCAGTTTTCCCAGCGCCACTTGTTAAAGAGATTGTGTTTAATCCATTGCATATTCTTGCCTCCTTTTTTGAAGATAAAGTGTCCATAGGTATGTGGATTTATCTCTGGGTTTTCTATTTTGTTCCATTGATCTATATTTTCTGTCTTCATGCCAGTACCATACTGTCTTGATG
This sequence comes from Nanger dama, assembly GCA_917880005.1. Lineage (NCBI taxonomy): Eukaryota > Metazoa > Chordata > Mammalia > Artiodactyla > Bovidae > Nanger > Nanger dama. The sequence continues at coordinate 20,453,669 of CAKJTW010000002.1, forward strand.
ACTGTGGCTTTGTAGTAGAGCCTGACGTCAGGCAGGCTGATTCCTCCAGTGCCATTCCTCTTTCTTAAGATTGCTTTGGCTATTTGAGTTTTTTTGTATTTCCATACAAATTGTGAAATTATTTGTTCTAGCTCTGTGAAAAATACCGCTGGTAGCTTGATAGGGATTGCACTGAATCTGTAGATTACTTTGGGTAGTATACTCATTTTCACTATATTGATTCTTCCGGTCCATGAAAATGGTATATTTCTCCATCTATTAGTGTCCTCTTTGATTTCTTTCATCAGTGTTTTATAATTTCCTATATATAGGTCTTTAGTTTCTTTAGTAGATATATTCCTAAGTATTTTATACTTTTCGTTGCAATGGTAAATGAAATTGTTTCCTTAATTTCTTTTGCTATTTTCTCATTATTAGTGTATAGAAATGCAAGGGATTTCTGTGTGCTGATTTTATATCCTGCAACTTTACTATATTCATTTATTAGCTCTAGTAATTTTCTGGTGGAGTCTTTAGGGCTTTCTATGTAGAGGATCATGACATCTGCAAACAGTGAGAGTTTTACTTCTTTTCCAATTTGGATTCCTTTTATTTCTTTTTCTGCTCTGATTGCTGTGGCCAAAACTTCCAGAACTATGTTGAATAGTAGTGGTGAAAGTGGGCACCCTTGTCTTGTTCCTGACTTTAGGGGAAATGCTTTCAATTTTTTACCATTGAGGATAATGTTAGCTGTGGGTTTGTCATATATAGCTTTTATTATGTTGAGATACGTTCCTTCTATTCCTGCTTTCTGGAGAGTTTTTATCATAAATAGATGTTGAATTTTGTCAAAGGCCTTCTCTGCATCTATTGAGATAATCATATGATTTTTATTTTTCAATTTGTTAATGTGGTGAATTACATTGATTGATTTGCAGATGTTGAAGAATCCTTGCATCCCTGGGATAAAGCCCACTTGGTCATGGTGTATGATCTTTTTAATGTGTTGTTGGATTCTGATTGCTAGAATTTTGTTAAGGATTTTTGCATCTATGTTCATCAGTGATATTGGCCTGTCATTTTCGTTTTGTGTGGCATCTTTGTCAGGTTTGGGTATTAGGGTGATGGTGGCCTCATAGAATGAGTTTGGAAGTTTACTTTCCACTGCAATTTTCTGGAAGTGTTTAAGTTGGATAGGCGTTAGCTCTTCTCTAAATGTTTGGTAGAATTCAGCTGTGAAGCCATCTGGACCTGGGCTTGTGTTTGCTGGAAGATTTCTGATTACAGTTTCAATTTCCGTGCTTGTGATGGATCTGTTAAGAGTTTCTATTTCTTCCTGGTTCAGTTTTAGAAAATTGTACTTTTCTAAGAATTTGTCCATTTCTTCCACGTTGTCCATTTTATTGGCATATAATTGCTGATAGTAGTCTCTTATAATCCTTTGTATTTCTGTGTTGTCTGTTGTTCATTTCTAGTTTTATTGATTTGATTTTTTTCCCCTTTGTTTCTTGATGAGCCTGGCTAGTGGTTTGTCAATTTTATTTACCTTTCAAAGAACCAGATTTTAGCTTTGTCGATTTTTGCTATGGTCTCTTTTGTTTCTTTTGCATTTATTTCTGCCCTAATTTTTAAAATTTCTTTCCTTCTACTAACTCTGGGGTTCTCCATTTCTTCCTTTTCTAGTTGCTTTGGGTGTAGAGTTAGGTTATTTATTTTACTTTTTCTTGTTTCATGAGGTATGCCTGCATTGCTATGAACTTTCCTCTTAGCACTGCTTTTATAGTGTCCCACAGGTTTTAGGTTGTTGTGTTTTCATTTTCATTCGTTTCTATGCATATTTTGATTACTTTTTTTATTTCTTCTGTGATTTGTTGGTTATTCAGAAGCGTGTTGTTCAGCCTCCATATGTTGGAATTTTTAATAGTTTTTCTCCTGTAATTGAGATCTAATCTTAATGCATTATGGTCAGAAAAGATGCTTGTAATAATTTCAATTTTTTTGAATTCATCAAAGTTACATTTATGGCCCAGGATGTTATCTATCCTGGAGAAGGTTCTGTGAGAACTTGAGAAAAAGGTGAAATTCATTGTTTTTGGGTGAAATGTCCTATAGATATCAATTAGGTCTAACTGGTCTATTGTATCAATTAAAGTTTGTGTTTCTTTGTTAATTTTCTGTTTAGTTGATCTGTCCAAGATGTGAGTGGGGTATTAAAGTCTCCGACTATTATTGTGTTATTGTTAATTTCCCCTTTCACAGTTGTTAGCATTTGTCTTACATATTGCGGTGCTCCTATGTTGGGTGCATGTATATTTATAATTGTTATATCTTCTTCTTGGATTGATTCTTTAATCATTGTGTAGTGGCCTTCTTTGTCTCTTTTCACAGCTTCTGTTTTAAAGTCTACTTTATCAGATATGAGTATAGCTACTCCTGCTTTCTTTTGGTCTCTATTTGCATGGAATATCTTTTTCCAGCCTTTCATTTTCAGTCTGTATGTGTCCCTTGTTTTGAGGTGGGTCTCTTGTAGGCAGCATATATTGGGGTCTTGTTTTTGTATCTATTCAGCCAGTCTTTGCCTTTTGGTTGGGACATTCAATCCATTTACGTTTAAGGTAATTGTTGACAAATATGATCCCGTTGCCATTTACTTTATTGTTTTGGGTTCAGGTTTATATGCCCTTTTTGTGTTTCCTGTCTAGAGAATATCCTTTAGCATTTGTTGGAGAGCTGGTGTGGTGGTGCTGAATTCTCTCAGCTTTTCTTGTCTGTAAAGCTTTTGATTTCTCCTTCATATTTGAATGATATCCTTGCTGGGCACAGTAATCTGGGCTGTAGGTTATTTTCTTTCATCACTTTAAGTATGTCTTGCCATTCCCTCCTGGCTTGAAGCATTTCTATGGAAAGATCTGCAATTATCCTTATGGGAATCCCCTTGTGTGTTATTTATTGTTTTTCCCTTGCTGCTCTTCATATTTGTTCTTTGTGTTTGCTCTTTGTTAATTTGATTAATATGTGTCTTGGAGTGTTTCACCTTGGGTTTTTCCTATTTGGGATTCTCTGGGTTTCTTGGACTTACATGATTATTTCCTTCCCCATTTTAGGGAAGTTTTCAACTATTATCTCCTCAAGTATTTTCTCATGGTTTTTCTTTTTGTCTTCTTCTTTTGGGACTCCTATAATTTGAATATTGGAGTGTTTCATATTGTCCTGGAGGTCTTTGAGATTATCCTCATTTCTTTTAATTTGTTTTTCTTTTTTCCTCTCTGATTCATTTAATTCTACCATTTTATCTTCTATTTCACTAATCCAATCTTCTGTCTCCGATATTCTACTATTTGTTTCCTCCAGAGTGCTTCTGATCTCATTTATTGCATTATTCATTGTATATTGACTCTTTTCTATTTCTTCTAGGTCCTTGTTAAACCTTTCTTGCATCCTCTCAATCCTTGTCTCCAGGCTATTTATCTGTGATTCCATTTTGATTTCAAAATTTTGGATCATTTTCACTATCATTATTCGAATTTTTTCTCAGGTAGATTCCCTATCTCTTCCTCTTTTGCTTGGTTTAGTGGGCATTTATCCTGTTCCTTTACCTGCTGGGTATTCTTCTGTCTCTTCATCTTGGTTATATTTCTGCATTTGGGGTGGCCTTTCTATATTCTGGGAATTTGTAGAGTTCTCTTTATTATGGAGTTTCCTCACTGTGGGTGGGGTTGTATCAGTGGCTTGTCAAGGTTTCTTGGTTAGGGAAGCTTGTGTTAGAGTTCTGGTGGGTGGAGCTGGATTTCTTCTCTCTGGAGTGCAATGAAGTGTCCAGTAATGAATTATGAGATGTCAATGGTTTTGGAGTAACTTGAGCTGCCTGTATATTGCAGATCAGGGGTGTGTTCCTGTCTTGCTGGAGAATTTGCTTGGTATGTCTTGCTCTGGAACTTGTTGGCCCTTGGGTGGTGCTTGGTTCAGTGTAGGTATGGAGGCATTTGATGAGCTTCAGTTGATTAATGTTCTCTGGATTCAGGAGTTCTCTGATGTTCTCAGGATTTGGACTTAAGCCTCCTGCTTCTGGTTTTCAGTTTTATTTTTACAGTCGCCTCAAGACTTCTCCATCTATGCAGCACCAATGATAAAACATCTAGGTTACAGATGAAATGTTTCTCCACATTGAGGGTCACCCAGAGAGGTTCACTGAGTTACATGGAGAAGAGAAGAGGGAGGGGGCAGTTAGACGTGATTGAAATGAGATGAGGTGGAATCAAAAGAGGAGAGAGCAAGCTAGCCAGTAATCACTTGCTTATGTGCGCTCCTCAGTCTGGACCACTCAGAGATGTTCATGGAGTTATACAGGGAAGAGGAAAGGGAGGAAGGAGACAGAGGTGGCCAGGAGGATAAAAGAGGGAAATGAAAAGGAGAGAGACAGATCCAGCCAGTAACCAGTTCTCTAACTTTTCTCCATCATCTGGAATACACAGAGATTCACAGAGTTGGGTAGAGAAGAGAAGGGGGAGGGAGGAGACAGAGACATCCTGATGGAGAAAAAGGAGAGTCCAAAGGAGGAGAGAGTGGTCAAGCCAGTAATCACACTCTAAGGTAAAATTAAATACTAAAGATTGTGTTTTTAAATGTACAAAATTGACAACAAATACCAAAAAGCAAAGATTAAAAATCTAGAGTAGAGGTTGGATTTTCAAAAATACAATATTAAAGAAAAGAAGAAGAAATTAAAAAAAAACAAAGTCATGAGAATTATTAAAAAACAACAACTACAAAAAATAAAAATATATACAGCGTTTGCTTTAAAAATAGGTTCTTTTTTTTTTGAAAAGTGATAATAGGTTATACCGATTATACAGAGTGAAGTAAGCCAGAAAGAAAAACACCAATACAGTATACTGACACATATATATGGAATTTAGAAGACAGTAATGATGACCCTATAAGTGAGACAACAAAGGGACACGGAGGTATAGAGTGGACTTTTGGACTCTGAGGGAGAGGAAAGGGTGGGATGGTTTGGGAGAATGGCAATGAAACATGTATATTTTCTTGTAAGAAACGAAGCGCCAATCTATGTTCCATGTAGGATGCAGGATGCATGGGGCTGATGCACAGGATGATTCAAGTAGAGGATGTGGGGTGGGAGGTGGAAGGGGCTTCGGCATTGGGAGATTGTGTTCACCTATGGCTGATTCGTGTCAATGTATGGCAAAACAAATACAGTATTGTAATTTAAAAAATAAATAAATTTATTAATTAAAAATAAATAAATAAATAAAAATTTAAAAAATTAAAATTAAAGGAGAAATAGAGGGCTTAAAATTTTTTTAAGTTTAAATAAAAGGAGAAGAAAAAGAAAAGTGGAAAAAACAATCAAAAAACAGCATCAATAAAAAAAAAAGAGGGAGAGAGAGAATGGTCGTAAAAATAGTAAAGGTATTCCTGGCACTTTCTCTGGTGTTGTGGGCAGTGTGGTGTCATTTCCAAGGCAGTTCCCTCTGTTTTAGCTTCTTCTCTTTGCTGGTCTCTTCAGTGTCTGATTTTCGCCCTGACACAAGGCGGGCGGTGGTGGACCACTTTTTTTTAGGCTCACTTGTTCAGTCGCGCTGTGGGGAGGGAGGGATGCTGCAAACAAATAACACTGGTGTGTGCTTGCAGTATCTCAGCCACACTGGGCATGCTCCTGCACAGGGCGCACACAGCTCAGGCTCTATGTTGTTCTGCTGGGAACCGTCTGAGGCCTGCCCTAGGCTGCATGCACCTCTCCAGTCTAAGCCGCTCAGGCTCAGCTCTCAGGTAGCCCTCAGAGGCGCAGTTTCGGTTGGGCCTGCATTTTGTGCCCTTCCCAGGACCGAGTAGCTCAGGTGTTTGGTGAGCATGGTTGCTGTGACTTATCGCCTTTCCCTGCTGCTCAATTTTCTGGGTGTACCGCTGGCACCCCTTGTCAGGCAGATGGTGACTGTCCAGAACCCCAAGAAGTCTTAGTTAGCAAAGAAGCCTGCTTGCAGTTTGGTAGGTAAAGTCTCTCCAGGGCTGCGATTGCCCCCTTCCAGCCCTTATGGCTCTGGCTGCCTGTCACTGGTGGGGGATGGTCTGCAGCTGGCTATTTCTGTTCCATCCTTTGTTCTGTGCATGGTCCTGGCAGTGTCTTATGTTAGAGCTTTTCGCGTGGTGGCTATCCCACAGTCTGGTATGCTAGCCCAAGTTAGTTTGCTCTGGTTACATCTGGGGCATTCTAGCCTGATTCTTAAAAGCACTGCAGCCCGCACCTCCCTGCCCAGCCCCCACTTGCTAGTGGCAGATGCAGGTGTCTGTGCTGCTTCTCCACTGGGGAGTTACTGTTGGGCTTGTTATCTGTTAGTTTTACTTAATTATTTATTTTTCTTCCCTGTTATGTTGCCCTCTGTGCTTCCAAGGCTTGCCACAGACTGGGCAGTGAGACTGTTTCCTGGTAAGTCTGGAAACTTCTCTCTTTTAAGACTCCCTTCCTGGGATAGGACTCCCTTTTCAGGACGGAGCTTCTTCCCTACATCCTTTGTCTCTTTTTTCTTCTTTTATATTTTTCTTACCTGTTTTTGAAGACAATGATCTGCTTTTCTGGCTACCTGATGTCCTCTGCCAGCATTCAGACGTTGTTTTGTAGAATTTAGTGTTGACATGTTCTTTTGATGAATTTGTGAGGGAGAAAGTGGTCTCCCTGTCCTATTCCTCTGCCATCTTAGGACTGCCCCCCCTGCTTCTTCCTTTTAATAAAGAATTTTTTTAGAGCAGCTTGAGGTTCATAGAAAAAACTGAGGAGAAGGATAAGATCCAGAGATTCCCCATATGTCTCCTTCCCCACCCTGCATCTATAACTTCTGCCATTATCAACATTCCTCTCCAGAACAGTACATTTGTTACAATAGATGAACCTACTTTGACACATTGTTGTCACTCCAAAGTCTATAGTTTGCATGAGAACTGACCCCTAGTGTTGTATATTCTATTAATTTGGACAAATTTATAACAGTGTTTCTCTTCTTTTCAGACATTTAAATTATGACTAAATTTGAAAGAACAGTTAAATAGAATACAAACAAAATACGTAAGATAAATAATGAATTATCATAGAGAAAATACTAGATTCTCTCTACTCATTATATCTTCTTTATGGCAGTTTTTTTCTTGGATGTTTTGTGAGATGTTAAATAATAATTATGTTTTTGAATTTGGTTATTTTTCAGTCATAAGTCATTGTTTGGTAAGAAGATATTACACTTTTGAGAAAAATCAACAAAATGCAGAGGCAGGGGAAATATGTCATTACTATTATATACAGTTGTCAAGGAAAACAAAAGTATATCTTCCTATAATCAAAAACCATATTGAACCAAACATTAATTTTATTTAAAAACCAAAGAAAACAAAATACTTGGAATACATGAAATTTACCCTCTTCTGAAATGTATATTGAAAAAATAGAATGAGCTCTACCAATGATTCAGCAAACTTAAAATTAAGAATGTTGTTTCAGTTTTTAAAATGTAATATATTTTTGCATAGTTGTCAAAAAAATACCTATTAAAGTTTCTTTTCACAATACTTTGAATAAGCAACTACATTTTTTCCCCTTTGTCTGAAACGTTGATATCCAGTTCAGTTCCTGGAACAAATATTGAGTCTGTACAAAGAGCCAGGTGTATTAATCACTGGAATTGCAAAGATAAATTAGGTACAAATTCCCTCAAAGAGCTGATAGTCAAGTTCATATCCTCCTGCATGCTGGCATCATTAACAGTGAGAAAAATGACAGTCATCATAGGCATTTGGTTCATATGATTGTGAAGAGTGTATGTTGATTGCCTGATTGGTGTTTAGTATAATGCTAGGTTCTCTGGAGTGCAAGAAAAAGCTGAAATACATTGTCCCTGAATCTTAAGCACCTCATTAAGGGATTTAAAATAGTGAAAAAAAAAAAAGAGTTGTGTTTTTTAACCTGGTGGTAAAAGAGTAACATTTCTTCTATTCTACTTTTAATTCTTTAATATCACTATATACTAGAAATCAATATTGGACAATGGAATTTACCAAGCAAATCGCCACCCTTACATTTATTTGAGGGCAGGATGTCATTCTTGGAAGATTACAGATTTTATTTAGATTTGGATAGAGTATCATTTGATCTCTGGTTGTATAACTTTTGTGTAAGCTTAGGAAAGTCATTCAACCTCTCTGAGTATCAGATTCCTTATCTATTAAATGTGTGCTTTTCAGAGTCATGAAAATCAAATGAGATCTTCTTATCACCTGGCATACTGTCACCTGTTGGATACTAAAGATAATATTTTTGGATGTGAAGAGTCTGCATAGTATTTTTTATCACTTTCTTTTTTGATAACTGAAGTTTTAGCTGGTCACATGGCTAACCAGATAAAGATTCTATTTATAAATCTTGCAATTAGCTGTAGTCCTGGGATTAGACTTTGGACAATGAGATTTAAGCACAAGTTATTGATGCAGCTTCCAGATTATCTCTTACAAGGCTTTGTCTCCCTCTGTTCTTGATTTTCTCCCTCTCACAGGCTGAAATGTGGGTGAGATGAGAAGCCATGTTCAATTTAGAACTAGCCCCTAGGGGTCATAGAGGAACAGAAATGGAAGGCAGTCTGGATCTCTGATGCCATCAACCCGTCATACCAGCAATGAGCAAACATCTCAGGTTATTTTGGAGAGAAATCAATAAATTATTCTTGGTCAGGAAAAAAAAGATGGAAAGTGAGTATGGAATTTGTATGTTTACGAAGAAACAGAATTTAGTTCCAATCAACTAGTATCCCACCTTCTATAATGTAGATTACCTTCTAGAAAAAGTACTCAGATCTCAATAGTAGCACTAGTTTTAAACCTATATTTAAAACCTTTTAGATGATATTCTAAAAGAAGAGAAACATACTCCGTTTTACTAATACAGAATTCTCTACCTCAAAACAAAGCATGACGTTCATCGAAAATCTGAAAAAAAGCAAACCTGGGATGACTACCAGCTGTATCTTCAGTAATAATACAAATCTTTGATATCCCAAATAAAGATTGGTTCAAATACAAATTAGTATGAAATGGGAAAATTTTAATGCAGAATTATTTGAGTTTTGTTACTGAAGAGTGATATCAAAGAAAGAGAGAGGAGGAGGCATATAACTTAAAAGAGAATTGTTTTATTAATAAAACTTTCTGGAAAATAATATTTTCTGGGCTTCCCAGATAGCACAGATGGTAAAGCATCTGCTTTCAGCATGGAAGACCTGGGTTCAATTCCTGGGTCAAGAATTTCCCCTGGAGAAGTAAATGGCAACCCACTCCAGTATTCTCGCCTGGAAAATTCCATGGATGGAGGACCCTGGTAGGCTACAGTCCATGGGATCTCAAAGAGTCGGACATGGCTAAGCAATTTTACTTGTAAACTTTCTGGAAAAGTTTTACTAAACTTTAGTTTGTTTTCTTGTTTCTCAGTGTATAGGAAGGTAGCTAACTGAAAGAGAACAATTAGAACTTTTTTTTTTAATATGAAGGGAATGATAAATGAAAAAATGGCAAAACCAATACAATATTGTAAAGTAATTAACCTCCAATTAAAATAAATAAATTTATATTAAAAATTATGCTGATCAAAAAATTAATTAAAAATAAAAATTTTAAAATGAAAGGTCAATACCAAATATCTTTAGTCCTACTGGCAGTAGCCTCATTTTTCAAAGCAGTAGCAGCTTATTGGTCAACATAATTAAGCATCATGTAGCATTGTTGTTATAGAATGTACATAATGTAACCATTTTCCTGTCGAAAAAGGCCACACAATATTAGTAATGCTAGCAATGTCTCATATATTTTAGTAAGATTTTTGTGTCATGAAAATTTGAAAATGTATTTTGGAAATATATTACAGTTTGGCTAAGAATCATTGAATGGCTGTTCTAGTCTAGAAAAAGGAATAGTCCCGAGTTTTGACCTGCAAATTGGATCCGACTTACCAAAGTGCAAACCTGGAGTCACTCAAGTATTGAGATGTTTTGAAAAGTAAGCCAAAATTAAGAATTCTCCACTGGCTTTCAAAGTTTATACACAGCTCTATTAAATGAAAAGTAGCTTTCCTGTTGACTCCAGCCACAACGCACATATTCATGACCAGATATTTAACAGCAGTGCTAACAATGCCAAAATAAAAGAAGGAGAGAGCAGGGAAAGGAAGGAAATAATCATTTATGTGAATTGGAAATACAAAATGTTCCAAGCAAAAATGAATTACATTATGAGAGTATTTTTTCAATGTCAAAACTTTTTCTAATGGGCCAAAAAAAAAAAAGATGGAAAATACTTTTTCCTTACAAATATAATTAGACTCACAAATATTCCATCCATTAGCATTGTCTTTCCCCACAATGCTCTGTTTTTTGGTAATTATTCTCTACTGCTCATTGTGTCCAGATGACTAGCTGTACAATAACATAAGCGTAAGCATGTAACAAATATAGTCATTGGTTTTCCCCTAATAGATTTGTATAGAAAACAAATTAAAAGCTCCTCAGAAGCTAGGTTTTAATTTCAGGAAATGTTTATTTACTCACCATCCTAACCGCAGGCTTGACCAGTCCTTTTGCTTCTTGGACACAGGCATATCAACATGCACAATAGGATATGAAAGTATTTCCAGCATTATCACAAAGATCAGAATGTGGCCAGTACTGTCAAGTGTATTTTATTTAATAAAAAATTTGATGAAAAACTAATAGTACATTCCATATGTCCACTACATAGAATTATTCACAATTTTCTGAGTAAGTTATGTTCTCATGCAATCATATACTCATTGATTGGCATCTTTCCTTTCCTGTAAATGTCCTCTCTTCTTTTATTTGCCTGAGGAAATTTTAACAGTTTTTGTGTTAAGTATTTCTTTTGTGCAACAAACCATGCTCACATGGTAATTTTTGCATGCCTCTTCTGTAGTGCTGGTTATAGTGTGTCCCACTTTTTTTTTTTTCACACGTTTAGAGTGTAAATATCTCAAGGTCATGTCATTTGTGTTATTTAGCTGTATGTCCTCTATTTTTAGAATTTTGTCAGTAAAATTAAGATGTTAAATCAATCTTGAATGTGATAAAAATAATTTATACAATGCTTTGTTGTTGAGTCACTAAGCTGTGGCCAGCTCTTTGTGATACCATGAACTGCAACACATCAGGCTTCCCTGACCTTTGCTATCTCCTGGAGCTTGGTCATACTCAGGTCCATTGAGTTGATGATGCCATCTAACCATCTCATCCTCTGATGTTCCCTTCTCTTCTTGCCCCTCAATCTTTCTCAGCATCAGGTCTTTTCTAATCAGTCAGCTCTTCCCATCAGGTGACCAAAGTATTGGAGCTTAAGCTTCAGCATCATTTCTTCCAATGAGTATTCAGAATCGATTTCCTTTAGGATTAACTGGTTTGATCTCCTCACTGTCCAAGGGACTCTCAATAGTCTTCTCCAGCACCACCATTCAAAAGTGTCAATTCCTTGGCATTCAGCCTTCTTTTGGGTCCAACTCTCACATCCATACATGACTACTGGACAAACCACGGTGGTGTAGTCGCTAAGTTGTTTCTGACTCTTGTGACTCCATAGACTGTAGCCCACCAGACTCTTCTGTCCATGAGATTTCCCAGGCAAAATTACTGGAGTGGGTTGCTATTTCCTTCTCTAGGGGATCTTCCTGACCCGGAGACTGAACTCTGCCTGCATTGCAGGCAGATTCTTTACCAGCTGAGCCATCAAGGAAGCCTGGGAAAGCTACAGCTTTGACTATTTGGACCCTTGTTGGCAAAGTGATCTGCTTTTCAATATGCTGTTGAGGTTTGCTGCAGCTTTTCTTCAAGGAGCAAACATCTTTAAACTTCATGGCTACAGTCAATATCTGCAGTGATTTTGGAGTCCAGGAAAAGAAAATCTACCATTGTTTCCATTTCCCTCCATCTATTTGCCACGAAGTGATGGGACCAGATGCCATGATCTTAATTTTTTGAATGTTGAGTTTTAAGCCAGCTTTTTCACTCTCCTCTTTCACCTTCATCAAGAGCCTCTTAGAATTTCAAAGTATTCTCTCATTTATTATCTTATTTAATCTTTTAGCAGCCCAGTGAGATAATTCTGTGTAACCAGATGTGTGGTTAACTGAAGCAATGTAATATTTAATCAATTTTGATAGTATAATAGTTATTTCCAAATCTGACAACAGACCAAATTCACCAGGAGAAAATTCTTAGAAATTAAAAGCTAAAGTAAACTAAACTAAAATATTTCCATAATGTATAATATAAGGGCTACAGAAGTGTATGAGATACTGTTTTTCAGTCACCAAGTTGTGTCCAGCTCTTTGTGACCCCATGGACTGCAGCACGCCAGGCTTCCCTGTTCCTCACTATCTCCCAGAGTTTGCTCAAGTTCATGTCCATTGCATCAACGATGCCATCCAAACATCTCATCCTCTGTTGCCTTTTTCTCCTTCTGCCTTCAGCCTTTCCCAGCACCAGGGTCTTTTCCAAAGAGTTGGCTGTTTGCATCGGGTGGTCAAAGTATTAGAGATACAAGCACCATGAGATATACACCACCACAAATAAGATCAGCCTATGTATTCTATTTCATACTTTTTTATTTCCTCCTAATAATCATTTGGAGGTGTGATGTTATCACACAAAAATCCACCTCAGTCTTTTCAGTGGGTCTGGCATATGCCAGTGTATGAAAGCATAATTCATTTAACCAGATCTCTATTAGTTTTTTTGTTTCTCTGGGGATGGGTGTTGTGTTTGTTTTGCTCTTATATAGAAAACTCAATGGTTATTCTGTTATTCATCTTTATCTTTACATATTTATTTTCCCGTACTATTCTGGATGTATTTAGGAGTTGTATTAGAGTATGTAGATTGTTGCTTCCAATGATATGTGCTTTTAAAATTTTGATGAAAGTGAAAATTTTAGTCACTTAGTCGTGTCTGACTCTTTGCAACCCTGTGGACTGTTGTCTGCCAGGCTCCTCTGTCCATGGAATTCTCCAGGCAAGAATACTGGAATGGATTGCCATTTCCTTTCCAGGGGATCTTCCCTACCCAGGGATAGGACATGGCTCTCCCGCACTGTAGGCTGATTCTTTACTGCCTGAGCCACCAGGGAAGCCCTAAAATTTTGATAAGATGTTGCAATTATTTTTTAGAGTCTTTTGGATTAATCTGAATTCACACCAAGGAGAACTGAGAGTTACTGATGTACTACACATATACTTACTGAAGTAATCTCCAACTGTAATACTGGCCCATCTTGACTGTGAAAATCGGCATTTTGTTTCTGGTCATGCTTGTGTTCCTTTAATTATGAATAAGGTTGAGCATCTCTTCATATATTTGTTGGCCATTTGTGTATGTACACATGTGTGTGCCATCTGTTCATCTTCTTGACGCATTTTCTTTCATATTGTTAGCTTTTCTGTATTTTGGTATGATAGAGAAATTAGTCTTTTTACATGTCTTGCAAACACTGTCTCTAATTATGTTTGCAGTGTAATTTAAATATATAGAGCAAAGGCACTTTTCCTCTTCTCTCCAGCCTTGTTCGAATCTTTGGAAGTAAGAACTAGGAATCTAACATTTTGGAAACTTCCTCCAGGTAATTCTACGATAGCTGACCTAAGGATAGTATTTGAAAACTACTGGATTATGTTGCAGGCATGGCAGAGTTAAGTTCAAAACTTATGTTGTCAGAGAAACTATTTTTGACAGTAGCATGCAGAAAGAATCATGGAAACCATGACTCTACCCAACTGGGAATCCTCTCCTCTAGAGTATTGATCTGCACATCATTTTTCCTGACAAAAGCATCATGGCTATAAAAATTCCTTTTGGTATTATAGTATTGTAGAAATATAGAAACTTACCAAGAAATATAGCTATAAATCTATTTCTGGGGAAGCTCAGCAAAGATATTTTGCAGAGCATTTGGAAGAAGCCAAGTATTCTTTGTAATGACGTGGGCCAAGTAAAGATGCAAAGGCTAGCAATTATAAGTAAATAAAAATAAGATCTGATTAGCAACAGTTGATGATAAAGGGGGCATAATTATTTTAGATGAGAGAGACTGATGAGAGCTATTCTAATTCTTTAATGTAAAATTAATTAGTAATATTATATAGTTTTATGCTTGTCACATATAATAAGAATCATAACTGATATTTAAGCATTTTGTTAAATACTTTTTGTGAATTTAGTATCTATAAAGTAGACCCTATCATCACCTTTTATTACAGAAAAAAATGAAAGTGTTTAAATGATTTATCTGAGGCTGTTCAAATGGTAGGTGACAAAGTGGGCTTTGAATAGTACAGCTCAAGAGCCCATGCTCATAATTGCCATGATACACTTTTTAAACTTCACACTTAATTATTCATAAAGTAGGGTGGGTGGCATGAGATTATCATTCCACAGAATCTAAGAATTATCCTATTTTTTCTCTTCTTATATTATTTTAATCATTACATAAGAAAATTTCCCACAAAACCCCTAGGCTATTGAGCAAACAGAGGAGTAGTGTTTTTTTCCCCCCTCTGTTTTCTTACTTACTCCTTCCAGTAGAGGTAATTTATCCAGATTCATTTTTCTGTTAAAGATTATGGCTCACATGTAGCATTCTCCTAAATCTATCTTTTTGCTTTCTTGGTATTGTTTCCTCTCTCCTAGGCTACGTCAGGGCTTATCTTAGTTCCATTCTCTGTAAAGGAAGTGAGAAAACTGAGCTTCAGCGTAACAGACCTGAGCATATTTCAGCTCTCCTTGCTCCATATCTCCACCTGGGTCTGAAGATGATATTGTAAACTTACCCCTCTGCAATATTTCTGTGCTCTTTTCAGTTGACTAAAATTTGTGGGAGGAATAATTAGTGCCTCTCATTTTAACACAAGGTGCACCAAGTAGGTATCTTTTAGAATAAAAATGAGGATTACTATTTGAGGAAAAAATTATTCCACGAGAGGATGGACAGACTTAACTTAGTTGTAGTGGGGTTGATTCCCATTGGCTAGGAAATTGGCTTTAACTGATGTATGCTGGTTTCCTTGGTAGCTCAGCTGATAAAGAATCTGCCTGCAGTGCAGGAGACTGTGGTTTGATTCCTGGGTGGAGAAGATCCTCGGAGAAGGGATAGGTTACCTACTCCAGTATTCTTGGGTTTCCCTGGTGTCTCAGAGGATAAAGAATCTGCCTGCAGTGCAGGAGACCTGGGTTTGATCCCTGGGTTGGTAAGATCTCCTGGAGCAAGGCATGGCAATCCACTCCAGTATTCTTGCTTGGAGAATCCAATGGACAGAGGAGCCTGGTGGGCTACAGTCCATGGGGTCAAAAAGAGTCAGATATGACTGAGCAACTAAGCACAGCATGCTGATTTTGAAGACCGGGTTACTAGGTGTTAAGTGTACACCTTTTATTGCATCCCCAAACAGAAGTTTAACACTGTTTAGCAAGAGGTCTCTTTAAAAGGGTCCAGAAAGCTTTGTCCAGGATCTTGTCTGGAGCAGTGAGAGACAGAGAATTTCTCTCCTCAGATTAGGAATCTCTCTTAGGAAACAGTATAGAATAGCAGCGTCATTTCTCCAAGGATTTCCTAGGGCCAACCCTGGTCATGGCATTGAAACAGGTATAATATCATGTAAGAAACAAATCGCCAGTCTAGGTTCAGTGCAGGATACAGGATGCTTGGGGCTGGTGCACTGGGATGACCCAGAGGGATGGTATGGGGAGGGAGGTGGGAGAGGGGTTCAGGATTGGGAACTCATGTACACCTGTGGTGGATTCATGTTGATGTATGGCAAAACCAATACAGTATTATAAAGTAAAATAAAGTAAAAAAAAAAAAGAGGAGAGAGAGAGAGAAATAATGAACAGACTTTGCTTTGATATCTAGACTTCTAGTTTTTCCATTATTCCTCCTGTATCCTGTTTATAAGTCAGGGCAAAGTTAACTATTTTCCTACAGCAGTTAGAATTTGGAATAACAGAAGAGTAGTAGTAAAGATTATGCAAGCTTAAGAGAACTAACTGGTGAAGAAGGGGTAAGTTTTGAGGAAAAATATAGCAAAGATCTCAATGGTTTCTGAAGGCATAGGCTCATTGAGTACTAACATCAAACTAAGACCAAGAAATGTGTAGACAGCTAATGTGAGAGGATTTGTTTAGGTAATTACCCCTCAGTGACTTTAGAAGGGAAGCTCTATGATAATAGCCACTGTCTATGGTAAAATATACACACATTGTCTGATAATAAGTTGTGATCTTAATGAGAATGGCGGTAGAAGTCACAGCAGCAATAGAATTTAAGACATTTAGCCTAAAAACTTTTCTCTTGTTTTAATTATGGAGTGTCTGCCTTCTCTATGGAGTTAAGGGTCAGTTCAAGTTGTAAGCCCGAAATGAAAAACTTAGAAGGTGAGTATTGAAATGATGTTATTTTGCTGTGTGAGGAGACAGCAAAGCAAGAAAGGGCCTCAAGTAAGCCGTGGAGACTAGGAGCACCACCATTGCAAGTGTTCACATTTTTCAAAGATAGGAGAGGGTCAGATTCCGTTGTGTGACACACAGGCTAATGCAGAGATAGCTTTCTGCCCTGAATGTGGGAGGTGCGATGTCAAAAAAATTTTCCCAAATGTGGTTAACATTCCTGATACAAACATGTGGCCGAGATAAGGTGTTTATCTTTATTTAATGCTTTCTTTCTCTATCTGCTGGCTTTGTCTTGAGTCAGAAATCTACATCTGGACTGTAAACTGGGTTCAAAGCTTACTTTTGCTGTGAGCTAGCTCTGTTGGCTCCCCTAGCCAAATGATTGCTTGTGCATTCTAAATGTTGTGAGGGATACTGGTGGTGTCATGCATCCTCTTTA
Source organism: Nanger dama (assembly GCA_917880005.1). Taxonomy (NCBI): domain Eukaryota; kingdom Metazoa; phylum Chordata; class Mammalia; order Artiodactyla; family Bovidae; genus Nanger; species Nanger dama. The sequence goes on from CAKJTW010000002.1 coordinate 20,470,580, forward strand.
CCACTTTGGAGTCTTCAAGAAAACTGAGACCTAGGAAAGAGCCAGAGTTCTCTTTTGTCAGTTCAGTTTGGAAGGTCCAAAGGATCTACTCTCTTGCCTGGCGATGAGAGTGGAGAGACAGTCCACAACACAACATGAATTCTATTCCAGAGTCCCAACTGAAAATCTTTGGCTAATAATTTTTTTTTAATCTTCATTTGGCTCTTTATATACATATAAATATATACATATAAGGCGTCCCTGATAGCTCAGTTGGTGAAGAATCCACCTGCAATGCAGCAGACCCTGGTTCAGTTCCTGGGTTGGGAAGATCCCCTGGAGAAGGGAAAGGCTACCCACTCCAGTATTCTGGCCTGGAGAATTCCACAGACCATACGTGGGAACTATCCATGGACAACACATGGGTTGCAAAAAGTTGGACACTACTGAGTGACTTTCACTTTCATTTTCCATATATATGTATATACTAAATGAATGGAACACAGGACAGAGAGGACTGGTGAATTATTTTCAATTAGTGCTTTGACTGTCATGTAAAAGTCACCATCAAAAAACCCATCAAAAGCCACATACAAAATGCCACGTGTTATACAATTCCATCTATATGAATTATCCAGAAAGAGCACATTTATAGAAACAGAAGACAGATAAGTGGTTGTTTGGGGCTAAGTATGAAAATGAGTGACTACAAATGGACACAATGTTTATTTTTGGAGTCTTGGAAATGTTCTAAAATTAGATGGTGGTAATGACTGCACAACTCTGTAAACTTACCACAATCATTCAATAGAACTTTTAGAGTGAGTGAATTACATGATATGTAAATAAAGCTGCTCTAAAAATAATAAACAAATAAAAACTCAGAGCATATCAAGGAGTATTTGGATGGATATCTGAGCCAGGTGAAAATGAAAACTGCTGGTAAAGTACTGTTTTCCAGGATGGCCAGACAAAATAAGCAGCATTCTTCAGATTAGGATTTTTCTTAAATGACATCTTAATCCTGCATTCATTGTAAAATAATCTAAAATCAGAAATATTGGTTTTACCTGTCTTTTGTGTCCCACAGCAAAGACAAAACACAGAACACTTAGGATCTTTTTTCTCTTTTTCTTGTGAGAATAACATGCAAATGCTGCTTGGTAAATAGTAAAGGACTTTTTCAGTTGGATTTTATGACTAAGAATGTTGAACATATGTGCTAAGACATTTTTATAACTGTAATATATATATATATAATTTGTTTACTCAAAAAATATAGCCATTTTTTCCCAAGTCTTCTTGGAGCCTGCACAAGTTATTGTTGCAGGTATAATTGCCTAAGCCCTTCAGGAAAATCAATTTGGACAGTACCCTGCTCCCTACTTTGCTGTTTCATAGGCTGTGTCAAGCCCATTTTTAAACGAAGTTATCTATATGCAAATTGGTAACCATGACCTACCCAACTGTGTAGGATAATTTGAACTGGAGTTTTCAAGCACAGTTGAATTAAAAAGAAAAAGAATAACTGATGATTTTTATGATTAGGTGGAAAATGTGAGTTAATGAAGTTTGCTTTTATCCTTTTTAATGAATTTAACTACAATGGATTAAAAGGGTGTGGGTTTTCCTCTGAATTCAATAGATGGAAAAGCAATGGTAGCGTCTATCTGTGTAAATTAAAAACATGAGATGGATCCTGGTTTATCAAGAAACAGAATTTAGTCTTTTGAGTTATCTCCTTAAATGGAGACCTGGGGTGCCTATCTTTAAGTTCCACTGAAAAAGTCTCCCAAAATGTATGTGTGTATCTGCATGTGTTGCAAATGGTGTGGTTTTTGCATATTGGTTTTTAACATATAAAATAACAAAATTCAGTGACAGGAAGGGACAGTTTTTAAAATTTGTTTTTAATTGGAGCATAATTGCTTTACAGTATTGTGTTGTCTTCTGCCACACCACAGCGTGAACCAGCCATATGTATACCTATGTGCCCTCCTACCTGACCTCCCCACTACCCGACCCCACCCCTCCCGGAGTCACAGAATGCCATGTTGAGCTCCCGGTGCTGTACAGCAACTTGCCAGTAGCTATCTATTTTACATATGGTAATATGGTAATGTGTATGTTTCACTACTTTCTTCATTCATCCCAACTTCTTCCTTGAGTCAGGTCTAGTGAGGTGAATGAATCTAGAGCCTACTATACAGAGTGAAGTAAGTCAGAGAAAAACAAATATTATATATTAACATGTATATGTAACCTAGAAAAATGGTATGGATGAGCCTATTTGCAGGGCAGGAATTGAGGCACAGACAAAGAGAACAGTCTTTGGGCTAAGGCCAGTTTTAAAGAGAGAAGTTTCTGTGGACTTACCTGGCAGCCCAATGATTAAGCCTCTGTCCCCCTGCAGAGGACATAGGTTCAGTCCCTGGTTGGGGAACTAGGATTCCACATGCCATGTAACCAAAAACATAAAATAAGGAGAAAAGTTTCCAAATTGTCATTTTAAAAAAATCATTGATCTTTGAATAACTTGAAACCTCACTTAAAAATATGAAAACTATTTATTGTTTTTTTCTCATAGAGTGTGTACAATTTTTAGAAATCATTTGTGAAAGGGTGCTGCTCTGATTATTGTGTGTAATACAACTCTGTCTGATAACAATTATTATATGAAGAATCTTGGCTGGAGCTTCTCTAGCACAAAAATTTACCTTTGGGTGGTCTTAACTTCATTGTTACCCAATCAACCACATTTGCTCAAACTTATCTGATGATGCTTTTCATGGTGCCTTTTCAAATCATAGATGAGAACTCAAGCCTCATTTTTACAGATTCAGAAAAATTGTGAGATCCAGCACTCCAAAGCTGCATTCTAAACCTGGATGCTCACGTGAATTTTTCATCTCCTCCCAGTTACTACATTAAGGATTTGGAGGAATCATGTCCTTGCCTTATATTTCCTGTTTTATCTGTGTGCTGTGTATTGAGTTCTCCTTGTCTTTATCCAGTGTGGTTGGAGAATTCTGATTGCCTAGTCCAGCACCCAGAGCATCATCCAGAACCAGAACTTTGAGCTTCAGCTCCATGAAGGAGATATTTAAAGAGGCAACCCAGCCACAGGTCAGAAATTAGGGAAATGACTAGCTTAGGAATTTTGTCTGTCCACTGAGGAAGAGAACTAAACAGGAGATCTGATCTTGCCTCAAAACTTGGAATAATATGGGTGACAAGGCTGCATTGCCATGAATGCCACTTTAGTTGGAGGTATTTCAGGCAATCATTAACATTTCTGGTGCTGTAAAGAGAGAGCAAATACAGCTTTGGTCATACTTGGTTGTTATTTTAAAAAATAAGAATCAGAGCACTGTATCTATGTTAATGAACATGCACGTTAGTCACTCAGTTGTGTCTGACTATTTGTGACCCCATGGATTGTAGCCCATCAGGCTCCTCTGTCCATGGAATTCTTCAGGCAAGAATACTGGAGTGTGTTGCCATTTACTTCTCTAGGGAATCTTCCAAACTCAGGGATTGAACCCAGGTCTGCCAGCAAGGGAACCCAGAAATGAATATCCTGGGTATTTATTTATGGGCAAGCTGCTGGAGTCACTCTAGAAGAACACCAGACAATGGAGAGATCACCAGGATTAAACCTTAGGATCAAAAACAGTATGCAAATATTGTTACTTTCAGACAGAAAGAAGGAAAGCAGCTAGTTTTTGTTTTTCCTTTTTTTTTTTTAACTTCAACAGTACATTTATTAAGCACATTCTTTATGAGCATTGGAAAGTTGACAGAAAAACAGACATCAATATTATTTCATCTATTTAGCAACTGTGGAAGCAGATTAGATATCTGGGAATACCTGACAAGGTACCCATGAGAACTTAGGTTCACATCATATTTATATGTCAATTCAAATTGAAACTATCACCAGAAAATGGTGTTTCTTTTACCTGTCTGGGGCTTCCCTTGTGGCTCAGCTGGTAAAGAATTCGTCTGCAATGTGGGAGACCTGGGTTCAATCCCTAGGTTGGGATGATCCCCTGGCTCCCCACTCCAGTATTCTGGCCTGGAGAATTCTATGGACTATACAGTCTATGGGGTCACAAAGAGTCGGACATGACTGAGTAACTTTCACTTCCACTTTGCCTGTTTGACAAGAGATGAGGTTTGGTTTAATTACTGAAGTTCTAAATTGCCAAACTAAACAACGTAATTTTGTTCTCTTAATGCAATTATTCACTGTCCCCATCCTATGCGTGGAGCTAGGTTTTGACTGAGATGGATCACAGTTACTAAATACTTATTAGTTTAACAAACAGATTTCTGTTTACTCTAGACTGTGAGACTGAATTTGAAAGTTATTAACTTCTGACTATTACCCATTTCTATCTTTATCATGCAGAAGCCCCTACCTGCAGTTGTAGAGAATATAAACCAGCAGCGGTAAGTCACTGTTTGCTTCCCGAATTAATGTTTATTTTCTCTTTCTCTCTTCCCTTCCATGACAGCCTTGCTTGCTTTGGGTCCATTTTCTCATCTGGGCTTGGCTTTACTTTCAGTTAAAATTCTTCCAATTTATAGAATTGGCTTCTAGACTTGTTTCTTGGACATGTTGCTTGCTTCATTCTGACTTTTTTTTTTTTTGTCTTTGGGATTTGGTCAGAAATGATGCACTGCTATCCTCAGTCTACCCTGAGTTACAGCTAGGTTAGGCAACTTCTCCTTGGGTTGTCTTTCATAGTAGGAAGTGAAATCAGTCACATGTCTAAGTCTGGAGATTATCCTACAGAGAGTGATCTAATAACCTTTCCTCTTACCTTCCTGGTCCTGCACCCACATCCTCTGTGCATGAAGGAAAGTAGACCGAGCTGCAAGAATGATAATCATAATTAACATTTATTGAGTGTTCACTTCCTACAAGATAGCATCTTTTTAATCTTCAAAATCATGGGGTCCACAGATCTTTGGGATATATTCTCTAGAATTAAGGAGTTTGTAGAGTATTGACTGGAGAATAAGAAGGTTTCCTGGGAGATGAGATAGTTCAGTTTTAGCATATATAGATGCCCAAAATATGCTGAAAATTTTATACAGAGCAAGTTCTTGTTTCCCTATACATTTGCATTTTTAGTTCCTGTTCAGCAGTCTGCCTCTTACAAGATTATTCATCCTTCTTATGTATTTGATATATAGATAAGATAATTTTAAAATGCATAGTTATTCATGTCACCTTTAGGAAGTTTTGAATAGTAATAAATGGATTATCTTTCATTTGTTGTCATGCCTCTATTGTGACCCCATGAACAGTAGCCCTCTTTGATGACCCCACAGAGTATAGTCCATTAAGCTCCCCTGTCCATGGAATTTCCCAGGCAAGAATATCAGAGGGGGTTGAGATCCTCTTCCCCAGAGTATTATTCTGACCCAGGATTGAACCCACATCTCCTGCATTGCAGTTGAATTCTTTATCACTGAGCCACAAGGAAAACCCATCTTTTGTTTGCTTAGAGCAAACAGAATCTTTATATTTACTACCATCAGCAGCAATTCTTCCATAGTGTATTCAGGGTATCTAAATTTGGAATCAGAAGTTGAAAAGACTGAAATAATTTTGAAAAGGAAAGAGAAAGCCTTGGAGAGTTGGGACATCCACTGCATCTAGCAGGTGACTGCAGGAACTTTTTTCTGAGTAAAATGTGTATTATGTGTACTCCTTGTCTCTCTTCTCTTCGAAATCTTGAATAAATGATTCTTTGTTCAAAGTCCTTGAGTATGAGTGGGTTCTTCACAATAGACAGAATCACCTTTAGCTCCACATATACTAAATTGATTTATATAGCTGGTCTCTTTCCCTGGGTCCTGGCACAGAACTTCTAAGATCCTAGGAATCTTTGGATTGACAAGAGTGTCTTTTGAATGCTAATGAGATGGCTAGTACCTGGGGCCCTTAGATAGATTCAGGATTGGGGCTGGTCACCAGAAAAACAAAGGTACAGTTAGAGGATTGGAACTTTCAACTCCACCCTCCAGCCCCTGGGGAGAGGAAAGAGGCTGGAGACTGATGTATTGACTAATTGCCAATGATTTAATCATGTCTATATAATTAGGCCTACATAAAAACTCTAAACAGTGGAGTGCTGAGAGTGTCCATGCTGGTGAACACATTCATCTGCTGGGAAGATGGTACATCCCATCCTTCGTGGCAAAGAGAGAAGCTCCTGTATCCGGGACCCTTCCAGACCTTGCCTCCTGTACCTCTCTGTCACACTATTCATTTGTGTCCTTTGTAACATCCTTTACAACAAACTGATAAATTTTGGTAAATGTTTCCCTAAACTCTGTGAGCCATTGTAGCAAATTATCAAACCCATCAGGCATTCAGTGATTTCAAGCAGGTGTGCAAAATTCAACTTTAAATTCTTTAATAATGTACTTTTTAATACAGTGAGGGGTTCCCAGAAGGAATAGATGCCTACCTTCTCAGTGTTTGGCCAAGCCAGAGGAATAATTTAAAACCACAATCAGGAAATATTCAATATTCTACCTGTATACTTTGAAAGTCCTTAAAGAAGGCATAGCACTGGGACATGTATATGTGTGTTTGTGTGAATGTGCATGTGTGTAAAAGAAACAGAATATGTGTGCATGAATGTGTAGGTGAATGTGCATTTGGAATTAGACCTCGTAATAATATATAAAATGTAACTAATATATATATGGGATACATTATACATACATTAATATATATAACAATATGATATAATGTACCACGTGCAGAGCTAGTACTGACTTCTTAGGGTAATACACTATGAGGATGTGTCAGACCACACAGTGTAGTTTGAAATGGAGCTATGAAACAAGAGTCCACATTTGTAATACATTTGAAATTTTCTATTTATGGTATAGATACTGTTTCATAACAGCAACTGCATGTGTGTCTAGAAAGTCAAGATGTAGAGTTGTTTAAGTTTAACAGAGTAATAAGTTGGCCTCCTTAATTTAGAAATTGAAAACACCATCACTGGGAGGGAAGTTCTGGAGATGGACTGTGTGGGTTTGAACCGTGGCTCTTCTGTTAGCTGAGTGGAGAGTGGCCTTGGGGGAGTTACTTGATTTGTTCTTTTTTAGTTTCTGAGGACATAAGGTGAAAAAAATATCTCACTGTGTACCTCACAGAGTCTTCTGAGAAGCTTGTATGAGTCAATCTATGTAAAGAACTTAGCATGTAAGTGCACAGTAAATGTTATTTACTATTATCTACTCTTCTGGGTAGCGAGGTCTGAAAATACCAGCTGTTGCTTTGAGACTTTCTTTTGGAGCTGTCTCAGTTCTGTCTTCCTCAGTGTCAGAGATGGCAGAAATAAGCCTCACGTACAAAGCTGTAACATGCATCTCCCATCCTAATCCTTAGGCCACTGTACCCTGCCTGTTGAACATGTGTGACATTAGCAGCTAAGGACATACATATATAAAGGGCTGGGAAAATAGTCTGTTTCACTTTGGACAAGTACCTGAATCCATGACCATAGACTGAGTTATCTCTAGGTTTCCTCCTATTACAAGAGACTATTTACTTCTATTTGTGAACCAAAAACTGGGATGAATGATTGTTACAGTAAAAGCCTTTTTAGCTGGCTAAGTGTCTATGTACTGTAACGAATATCCCAAAATGATAGGATCATAATGGTCACAGAGGTGAATCCTTCCACTGTACTTATGTAAAGACTGAGGTGTGAGAGACCTGGCTCTTTGCACTTAAATCTGATACACTGCAGAACAGTGTGAGGATTATGTTACCTGACTACTGATTCAGTAGGTTTCTGACACCCCTAGTTACTGTTCTCAGGTGTTTACAGTCCAATTGAATAATTAAATGTTAATGACATATTTCTTTTGGAAATAGATGGGGGAAAAGTGGGAAAAGTGACAGATTTTCTTTTCTTGGGCTCCAAAATTACTGTGGATGGTGACTGCAGCCACAGCATTAAAAGACACCTTCTCTTTGGGGGAAGCTATGACAAACCTGGACACATATTAAAGAGCAGAGACATCACTTTGCCGACAAAGGTCCATGTTGTCAAGGCTATGGTTATTTCCATAGTCATGTACAGATGTGAGAGTTGGACCATAAGAAGACTGAGCACCAAATCTCCAATTGAGGTGCTGGAAAAGACTCTTGAGAGTTACTTGGGCAGCACAGAGATCAAACCAGTGAATCTTAAAGGAAATCAGTCCTGAATATTCATTGGAAGGACTAATGCTAAAGCTGAAGCTCCAGTGCTTTGGTCATCTGATGTGAAGAGCTGACTCTTTGGAAAAGATCCTGATTCTGGAAAGATTGAGGGCAAGAGGAGAAGGGGACAACAGAGGATGAGATGGATAGGGGGCATCACTGAGTCAATGGACATGCGTTTGAGCAAACTTTTGGATATGGTGAAGGACAGGGAGCCTGGTGTGCTGGAGTTCACCTAGGCTTCCCAGGTAATGCTAGGGGTAAAGAACACATTTGCCCATGCAGGAGACATAAGAGACATTGGTTCAATCCCTGGGTTGGAAAGATCCCCTGGAGGAGGGCATGGCAACTCACTCCAGTGTTCTTGCCTGGAGAAGCCCATGGACAGAGGAGCTTGGCAGGCTACAGTCCATGGGGTCATAAAGAGTTGGACACAGCTGAAGCATTTTAGCACACAGACACACAGGTCTCTTTATATGAACGTGTAAACCAGTTTCATCCTCAGAAAACTGAATGTACTCCATTTTTATGAACAGGAACCACTTCTGTCACTATCAGACCACAAGTTAATGTCTGTCTCAAGTTGTAAATTATCAAAGACAATGAAAGATGCAAGTCCTTGTTGAGTCAAATAACCTCAGAAGACTTCTATAGAAAATATCCAGCTTCCAGTGAGAGAGCAGTTATGAGTTGAATTATGCACTATGCTCCCCATTCACATGTTGAATCCCTAACATTCAGTACCTCAGAATTTGATCTTATTTGAAGATATAGTCTTTACACAGGTAAATATGGAGAAGGCAATGGCACTCCACTCCAGTACTCTTGCCTGGAAAATCCCATGGGTGGAGAAGCCTGGAAAGCTGCAGTCCATGGGGTCGCTGAGGGTGGGACACGACTGAGCGACTTCACTTTCACTTTTCACTTTCATGCATTGGAGAAGGAAATGGCAACCCACTCCAGTGTTCTTGCCTGGAGAGTCCCAGGGATGGGGGAGCCTGGTGTGCTGCCATCTATGGGGTCACACAGAGTCGGACACGACTGAAGTGACTTAGCAGGTAAATAAGTTAAAGTGAAGTCTTTATGGTCACCCTAATCCAGTATGACTGTTATCCTTATAAGATGGAGAAATTTGGACAGGAACGCAGACAAATGGAAGATGCTGTGGAGACACAGAGAGAAGACAGCCTTTATAAGCCAAGGAGAGAGACCTGGAACAGATCCTTCCTCAGTGCCGTCAGAAAGAACCAACCCTATGCATACTTTTCTCCCTCAGGCTTTTAGCCTCCAGAACTGGGAGACGTGAAGTTTCTATTGCTTAAGCCATCCAGTATTTGGTACTTTGTTATGACAGCCCAGCAAATGCATACAGACATTCAGTAATACATTTTTTTTCCTTTTCAGCGTCTTAAACAAGATGTATTTGTTATATAAATAACAGTAATATAAGGCAAGGAATGGTAAATGCTGTAAGACATATACAAAAGGCATGAGAGTTAAGAGAGAGAGAATAAAAATAAGAACTTATGCCAAATTTGCTTGAATATGTAGCTTTAATATACTGCATATGTAATATTACTGCAAACATTACTTAAACCAAACCACTATTGTTTGTTGTTGCTGTTCAGTCACTCAGTTGTGTCGACTCTTCATGATCCCATGCACTGCAGCACACCAGGCTTCCCTGTCCTTCACCATCTCCCCATCTCTTGGAGCTTGCTCAAACTCATGTCCATTGAGTCAGTGATACCATCCAAACATTTCATGCTCTGTTGTCTCTTTCTCCTCCTGCTTTCAATCTTTTGCAGCATCAGGGTCTTTTCTAATGAGTTGACTCTTCTCATCAGGTGGCCAAAGTACTGGAGCTTCAGCTTATGCACCAGTCCTTCCAATGAATGTGCAGGATTGATTTCCATTATGATTGACTGCTTTGATCTCCTTGCACTCCAAAGGACTCTCAAGAGTCTTCTCCAACATCACAGTTCAAACATAACTGTTTTTTTGAGGCAGTCCCAAGATGGCGGAGGAATAGGAAAGGGAGACCACTTTCTCCTTCACAAATTCATCAAAAGAATATTTCAGTGCTGAGTAAATTCCACAAAACAACTTCTGAATGCTGGCAGAGGACATCAGGCAGCCAGAAAAGCGGATCATTGTCTTCAAAAACAGGTAGGAAAAAATATAAAAGATGGAAAAAGAGACAAAAGAGGTAGGGAGGGAGCTCAATTCTGGGAATGGAGTCTTAAAAGAGAGAAGTTTCCAAACACCAGGAAACACTCTCACTGCCAAATCTGTGGTGAACCTTAGAAGCACAGAGGGCAACATAACAAGGAGGGAAAATAAATAAATAATTAAAACCAACAGATTACGAGCCCAACGGTAACTCCCTCAGTGTGGAAGCAGCGCAGATGCCTGCATCTGCAACTAGCAAGTGGGGGCTGGGCAGAAAGGTGCGGGCTGCAGTGCTTTTTAAGAATTGGGCCAGAATGCCCCAAGTGTAACCAGAAAGAACTAACTTGGGCTAGCAAACCAGACTATGGGATAGCTACCATGCAAAAAGCTCTAACATGAGACACTGCCAGGACCACACACAGAACAAAGGACGGAAGAGAATTAGCCGGCTGCAGACCATCCCCCTCCGGTGACAGGCAGCCAGAGCCTGAAGGGCTGGAAGGGGGCAACTGCAGCCCTAGAGAGACATTAACTATCAAACTGCAAGCAGGCTTCTTTGCTAACTAAGACTTCTTAGGGTTCTGGGCAGTCACCATCTGCTGGAGAAGAGGGCGCCAGTTGTACTTCCTGAAAACTGAGCAACAGGGATGGGAAAGGCGATAAATCGCAGCTACTGTGCTCGCCAAACACCTGAGCTACTTGGACCCAGGAAGGGCACAAAACGCAAGCACAGCTGAGTCTGCACCTCTGAGGACTACCTAGGTGACTGAGCCTGGAGTGGCTTAGACCAAGGGGGTGTATGCAGCCCAGGGCTGGCCTCAGATGGATCCTGGCAGAGCAACCTAGAGCCTGAGCAGTGTCCACCCTGACTGGGGACAGGCCCAGTGTGGCTGAGACACTGCAAGCACATGCCAGTGTTATTTGTTTGCAGCATCCCTCCCTCTCCACAGTGTGACTGAACAAGTGAGCCCAAAAAAAAAAAGTGTCCACCACTGACCCCCACTGTGCCAGGGCAGAAATCAGACACTGAAGAGACCAGCAAACAGAAGAAGCTAAAACAGAGGGAACCGCCTTGGAAGTGACAGGTGCAATAGATTAAAACCCTGTCGTTAGTACCGACTACACAGGAAGGGGCCTATAGATCTTGAGACATATAAGCTGGACAAAGTAACTATCCAAAAATGAACTGATTCCACACTGCCCACGACAACACCAGAGAAAGTCCCAGATATATCTTTACTATTTTTACTATCACTCTTTATTTGCTTTTTGTTGTTGTTATTTTCTTTTCTTTAACATTTTTTAATCTTTAAGTCCTCTATTTCTCCTTTAATTTTTATAACCTACTATTACATTTCAAAAAAAAGACCCTATTTTAAAAGCAAACACCATATATTTATTTTTTGTGGTTCTTGTTTTTTAATCATTCTTGTGACTTTGTTTTTCTTCTTCTTCTTCTTTTCTTTAATATTGTATTTTGAAAATCCAACCTCTTCTCTAGATTTTTAATCTTTGATTTTTGGTATTTATTATCAATTTTGTACCTTTAAAAACCCATTTTTCAGTACCCATTTTTATGTGAGAGCAAGATTACTGGCTTGACTGCTCTCTCCTCCTTTGGACTCTCCTTTTGCTCCACCAGGTCGCCTCTGTCTCCTCCCTCCCCCTTCTCTTCTCTATGCAACTCTGTGAATCTCTGTGTGTTCCAGATGGTGGAGAACACTTAGGGAACTGGTTACTGGCTGGATGTCTCTCTCCTTTTCATTTCCCTCTATTATCCTCCTGGCCACCTCTGTCTCCTTCCTCCCTTTCCTTTTCTCTGTATAAATCCATGAACATCTCTGAGTGGTCCAGACTGAGGAGTGCACGTAAGGAAGTGATTACTGGCTAGCTTGCTCTCTCCTCTTTTGATCCCACCTCATCTCATTCCAGTCACCTCTAACTACCCTTTCCCTCTTCTCTTCTCCATGTAACTCAGTGAACCTCTCTGGGTGTCCCTCAACATGGAGAAACTTTTCCTCTTTAACCTAGATGCTTTATCATTGGTGCTGTATAGACGGAGAGGTCTTGAGGCGACTGTAAAAATAAAACTGAAAACCAGAAGCAGGAGGCTTAAGTCCTAATCCTGAGAACATCAGAGAACTCCTGAATCCAGGGAACATTAATCAATAAGAGCTCATCAAACACCTCCATACCTACACTGAAAACAAGCACCACCTGAAAGGTTGTTATTGAATTACAACGCCAGGATTCTTGGCCCCCAGAGGAGAAGAATTCACTCTGGGGCCAGAGACGAGGCTTGATCACTCAGAGCTTTTGTGTAACAAAGTTTTATTAAAGTATAAAGGAGATAGAGAAAGCTTCTGACATAGGCATCAGAAGGGGGCAGAAAGAGTACCCCTGCTAGTCTTTAGCTGGATGTTATATAGTCACCAGCAGTCTGTTAATGAAAGAAAAGAATGTCTCAAAACTTAGAATGGCACCAGGCCCCTCACCGATAAGATGTATTTTGGGATAACCTTGGCTCCAAACGGTTTATCTTGGGCCATAAAATGGTTAACTTGAATCTTGAAGAAGGGCAGATCACCATACAAATAGTTTCATTTACATAGATTAGAGGAACAATATTGGAGTATAACATACTGGTTTATCAAGTAGGTTCTGGGCCCAAAAGGTAGACTTGAAGACAGAGTTTGGGATAAATGCACAGTACATTAGCATAGCTTAAGATAAACATTTCCATAAGAAAAGGCAATGGTTAACTTCAAGTGAAACCAGGTGTCATTATGGCAACACAGAATTTTAAGAGAAACCTCTTTTAAATTTGTATAGAGAAGGAAAAAATGTCACTAGTTTGTTTCTCCTGCTGCTTAAGAGAAATAAAATGTCTGACACTTGCAGTCTATTTCCTCCGTTTGGTAGACCCCTGGCCTTCCTGCCTGTTACCCTCTCACACCCAAGGGCCAACAAGTTACAGAGCAAGACATACCATGCAAATTCTCCAGCAACAGAGGAACACACCCCTGAGCTCAATATACAGGCAGCTCAAGTTACTCCAAAACAATTGACATCTCATAATTCATTACTGGACACTTCATTGCACTCCAGAGAGAAGAAATTGAGCACCAGAACTCTTACATAAGCTTCCCTAACCAAGAAACCTTGACAAACCATTGATACAACCCCACACACAGCGAGGAACTCCATAATAAAGAGAACTCCACAAATTCCCAGAATACAGAAAGGCCACCCCAAACGCAGCAATATAACCAAGAGGAAGAGACAGAGGAATACCCACCAGGTAAAGGAACAGGATAAATGCCCACCAAACCAAACAAAAGAGGATAAGATAGGGAATCTACCTGAGAAAGAAATCCGAATAATGATAGTGAAAATGATCCAAAATTTTGAAATCAAAATGGAATCACAGATAAATAACCTGGAGACAAGGATTGAGAAGATGCAAGAAAGGTTTAACAAGGACCTAGAAAAAATAGAAAAGAGTCAATATACAATGAATAATGCAATAAATGAGATCAGAAACACTCTGGAGGCAACAAATAGTAGAATATCAGAGGCAGAAGATTGGATTAGTGAAATAGAAGATAGAATGGTAGAAATAAATGAATCAGAGAGGAAAAAAGAAAAACTAAAAGAAATGAGGACAATCTCAGAGATGCTGGGACAATGTTAAACACCCCAATATTTGAATCAGAGGAGTCCCAGAAGAAGAAGAAAAAAAGAAAGACCATGAGAAAATACTTGAAGAGATAATAGCTGAAAACTTCCCTAAAATGGGGAAGGAAATAATCATGTAAGTCCAAGAAACCCAGAGAATCCCAAATAGGAAAAACCCAAGGTGAAACACCCCAAGACACATATTAATCAAATTAACAAAGATCAAACACACAGAACAAATATTAAAAGCAGCAAGGGGAAAACAACAAATAACACACAAGGGCATCCTATAAAGATAACAGCTGATCTTTCAACAGAAACTCTTCAGGACAGGAGGGATTTGCAGGACATACTTAAAGTGATGAAAGAAAATAACCTACAGCACAAATTACTGTACTCTGCAAGGATCTCATTCAAATATGAAGGAGAAATCAAAAGATTTACAGACAAGCAGAAGCTGAGAGAATTCAGCACCACCAAACCAGCTCTCCAACAAATGCTAAAGGATATTCTCTAGACAGGAAACACAAAAAGAGTGTATAAACTGGAACCCAAAGCAATAAAGTAAATAGCAATGGGATCATACTTATCAATAATTACCTTAAACGTAAATGGGTTGACTGCCCCAACCAAAAGGCAAAGACTGGCTGAATGGATACAAAAACAAAACCCCTATACATGCTGCCTACAAGAGATCCACCTCAAAACAAGAAACACATACAGAATGAAAGTGAAGGACTGGAAAAAGATATTCCACACAAATAGAGACCAAAAGAAAGCAGCAGTAGCAATACTCATATCCGATAAAATAGACTTTAAAACAAAGGCTGTGAAAAGAAACAAAGAAGGCCACTACATAATGATTAAAGGATCAATCCAAGAAGAAGATATAACAATTATAAATATATATGCACCCAACATAGCAGCACCAGAATATGTAAGACAAATGTTAACAAGTATGAAAGGGGAAATTAACAATAACACAATAATAGTCAGAGATTTTAATACCCCACTCACACCTATGGACAGATCAACTAAAGAGAAAATTAACAAAGAAACACAAACTTTAAATGATACAATAGACCAGTTAGACTTAATTGATATCTATAGGACATTTCACCCAAAAACAATGAATTTCACTTTATTCTCAAGTGCTCATGGAAACTTCTCCAGGATAGATCACATCCTGGGCCATAAATCTAACCTTAATAAATTCAAAAAATTGAAATCATTCCAAGCATCTTTTCTGACCATAATGCATTAAGATTAGATCTCAATTACAGGAGAAAAACTATTAAAAATTCCAACATATGGAGGCTGAACAACACGCTTCTGAATAACCAACAAATCACAGAAGAAATAAAAAAGAAATCAAAATATGCATAGAAACAAATGAAAATGAAAACACAACAACCCAAAACTTGTGGGACACTTTAAAAGCCGTGCTAAGGGGAAGAAAGTTCATAGCAATACAGGCATACCTCAAGAAATAAGAAAAAAGTCAAATAAATGACCTAACTCTACACCTAAAGCAACTGGAAAATGAAGAAATGGAGACCCCAGGGTTAGTAGAAGGAAAGAAATCTTAAAAATTAGGGCAAAAATAAATGCAAAAGAAACAAAGGAGACCATAGCAAAAATCGACAAAGCCAAAAGCTGGTTTTTGAAAGGATAAGTAAAACTGACAAATCAGTAGCCCGACTAATCAAGAAACAAAGGGAGAAAAATCAAATCAATAAAATTAGAAATGAAAATGGAGAGATCACAACAGACAACACAAATACAAAGGATTATGAGACTACTATCAGCAATTATATGCCAATAAAATGGACAACGTGGAAGAAATGGACAAATTCTTACAAAAGTACAACTTTCCAAAACTGAACCAGGAAGAAATAGAAAAATCTTAACAGACTCATCAAAAGCATGGAAATCAAAACTGTAATCAGAAATCTTCCAGCAAACACAAGCCCAGGTCCAGATGGCTTCACAGCTGAAGTCTAACAAAAATTTAGAGAAGAGCTAACACCTATCCTACTCAAACTCTTCCAGAAAATTGCAGAGGAAGGTGAACTTCCAAACTCATTCTATGAGGCCACCATCACCCTAATACCCAAACCTGACAACGATGTCACCAAAAAAGAAAACTACAGGTCAATATCTCTAATGAACATAGATGCAAAAATCCTTAACAAAATTCTAGCAATCAGAATCCAACAACACATTAAAAAGATCATACACCATGACCAAGTGGGCTTTATCCCAGGGATGCAAGGATTCTTCAATATCCACAAATCAACCAATGTAATTCACCATATCAACAAATTGAAAAATAAAAGCCATATGATTATCTCAATAGATGCAGAGAAGGCCTTTGACAAAATTCAACATCCATTTATGATAAAAACTTTCCAGAAAGCAGGAGTAGAAGGAACATACCTCAACATAATAAAAGCTATATATGACAAACCCACAGCTAACATTATCCTCAATGGTGAAAAATTGAAAGCATTTCCCCTAAAGTCAGGAACAAGACAAGGGTGCCCACTTTCACCGCTACTATTCAACGTAGTTCTGGAAGTTTTGGCCACAGCAATCAGAGCAGAAAAAGAAATAAAAGGAATCCAAATTGGAAAAGAAGAAGTAAAAATCTCTTTGTTTGCATATGACATGATCCTCTACATAGAAAGCCCTAAAGACTCCACCAGAAAATCACTAGAGCTAATCAATGAATATAGTAAAGTTGCAGGATATAAAATCAACACACAGAAATCCCTTGCATTCCTATACACTAATAATGAGAAAGTATGCAAAAGAAATTAAGGAAACAATTTCATTCACCATTGCAACAAAAAGAATAAAATACTTAGGAATATATCTACTAAAGAAACTAAAGACCTATATATAGAAAACTATAAAATACTGGTGAAAGAAATCAAAGAAGGCACTAATAGATGGAGAAATATTCCATGTTCATGGATCGAAAGAGTCAATATAGTGAAAATGAGTATACTACCCAGAGCAATCTACAGATTCAATGAAATCCCTTTCAAGCTACCAGTTATATTTTTCACAGAGCTAGAACAAATAATTTCACAATTTGTATGGAAATACAAAAACCTCGAATATCCAAAGCAATTTTGAGAAAGAAGAATGGTACTGGAGAATCAACATGCCCAACTTCAGGCTCTACTACAAAGCCACAGTCATCAGGACAGTATGGTACTGGCACAAAGACAGAAATATAGATCAATGGAACAAAATAGAAAGCTCAGAGATAAATCCACACACCTATGGACACCTTATCTTTGACAAAGGAGGCAAGAATATACAGTGGATTAAAGACAATGTCTTTAACAAGTGGTGCTGGGAAAACTGGTCAACCACTTGTAAAAGAATGAAGCTAGAACACTTTCTAACACCATACACAAAAATAAACTCAAAATGGATTGCCAGGGTCCATCCCCAGTGGATCCAGGGAATTCAAAGCAGAGATGGAGTCGGAATCTGGGAAAGGACTATTTAATTAGAAATATAAGAGAGATTAGGAAAGAATAGTATAATAGGAAAGTTAGTGGAGAAAAAGATGCTGAATAACTTGTTTTACACGGAAAACTAATAAAACCTCGAGACAAGAGGTTTGCACTATCTACGTTAGGCCACAGGCGCCCGCTTGAATAGCGGATGGTGCCCCACCTTGGGCTCCCTCTTGCATTGGTCTCAGAAGCCAGGGCAAGTAAGTAGATGTGTTGATTTCCAGATGGGAATTCAACCTGAAAAGGAGTGGGAGAAAGAGAGAGAGAGAGAGAGAGGGATTCGACATGGGGGAAACCAGTCTTTCCAGTGACTGGCCCATCCTTTATTATCTGGAAAGTCTTTTTATACTTTTGGTTGTACATAGAGATCAATGGATAATACAAAATTATGTAGCGTCAGCAGCCCTGACTCTTATCAAGACCAAGCTTTCTTTCTGCATACCTAGCTATATACACAAGTCTTAGATGATTTACATCATCTTCTGGCCAGTAGGCAAATTAACATTTATGGCCCTTTTCTGATAAGGGTCTGTCAACCGGAAGACTTATTTGCCTTAATAGTGTTGTTCTTCCCAAAGTCTTGTGCCACTCTCAGAAAGCAGTAAATAAAGTTACATTTTTACATAGCAAGGACACAACAATTTATAACAAACAAAGAGAAGTACAGTGATTTATAACAATGAGAAAATTCATTAACTCAAAACTCTAATATTGCTAACATCAAAACTACTATATTCCTATTTCTGCATCCCATTTACATTGATTAATATCCTCCCAGGTGCCTAAAAGATAAAGGATATGGAGACCTGGCAGCAAACATTAACTCAACAATGAAATCCTTCACCAAACTAATTCTTAGCTCTAAAAGGCACTATATCTTTAAGATATTTTAAGCTTCATGCCTCTCATGGTTGGGGGCTGTAAACAATCACAAGTTGGAAAAGTTGGGCAGAACCTGTCAGGCAAGTTAGAGAGCCATCAGAGGGCTCTCTGATGGCTGAGCCATTTGAGCTGAAACATTCCTTTCATATGCAGGAGACCAGTTGGAGCTCTAAGTTAACTTTTTCCAGAGAAAGGTGGTTGGGGATAGCCCCCTTTAATGTCAGGAGAGTATAGTATAGCAGACAATAAACAGACATATTTTGGTTTTGGGGTAGATGCTCAGGCAGAGGACCCCTTGAGACCTGACTCACCTTGCCCTTCAGGTCTCTCCCCATGACCTAGTCATGGGTGGGATCTCCCATGTTGGCTCCAGGCAATGGATTAAAGATCTAAACGTAAGACCAGAAATTATAAAACTCCTAGAGGAGAAGATAGGCAAAACAGTCTCTGACACAAATCACAGCAGGATCCTCTATGATCCACCTCCCAGAATACTGGAAATAAAAGCAAAAATAAACTAATGGGATCTAATTAAAGTTAAAAGCTTCTGCACAACAAAGGAAACTATAAGCAAGGTGAAAAGACAGCCTTCTGAATGGGAGAAAACAATAGCAAATGAAACAACTGACAAACAACTAATCTCAAAAATAGACAAGCAATTTATGCAGCTCAATTCCAGAAAAATAAACGACCCAATCAAAAAATGGACCAAAGAACTAAACAGACATTTCTCCAAAGAAGACATACAGATGGCTAACAAACACATGAAAAGATGCTCAACATCACTCATTATCAGAGAAATGCACATCAAAACCACAATGAGACACCATTTCACACCAGTCAGAATGACTGTGATTCCAAAGCCTAGAAGCTATAAATGCTGGAGAGGATGTGGAGAAAAGGGAACCCTCTTACACTGTTGGTGAGAATGCAAACTAGTACAGCCACTATGGAAAAGTGTAGAGATTCCTTAAAAAATTGGAAATAAAACTGCCTTATGTCCCAGCAGTCCCACTGCTGGGCATACACACTTGAGGAAACCAGAATTGAAAGAGACATGTGTACCCCAATGTTCATCGCAGCACTGTTTATACTAGCCAGGACATGGAAGCAACTTAGATGTCCATCAGCAGACGAATGGATAAGAAAGCAGTGGTACATATACACAATGGAGTATTACTTAGCCATTAAAAAGAATACATTTGAATCTGTTCTAATGAGGTGGATGAAACTGGAGCTGATTATACAGAGTGAAGTAAGCCAGAAAGAAAAACACCAATAGAGTATACTAAGACATATATATGGAATTTAGAAAGATGGTAATGATAACCATGTATGTGAAATAACAAAAGAGACAGAGATGTATAGAACAGTCTTTTGGACTCTGTGGGAGAGGGAGATGGTGGGGTGATTTGGGAGAATGGCATTGAAACGTGTATACTATCATGTAAGAAACGAATCACCAGTCTAGGTTCGATGCAGGATTAGGATGCTTGTGGCTGATGCACTGGGATGACCCAGAGAGATGATATGGGGATGGAGGTGGGAGGGGGATTCAGGATTGGGAACTCATGCATACCCGTGGCGGATTCATGTCAATGTATGGCAAAACCAATACAGTAAAGTAAAAATTTTTAAAATTAAATGAATAAATAAAGTAAAATATGAAAAAAACAATTTTTTTGGTGCTCAGTCTTCTTTATGCTCCAACTCTCACATCCATACATGACTACTGGAAAAACTATAGCTTTGACTAGACAGACATTTGTCATAAAGTTATATCTCTGATTTTAATATGTTGTCTAGGTTTGTCATAGTTTTTCTTCCAAGGAACATGCATCTTTTGATTTTTTGGCTGCAGTCACCATCTACAGTGATTTTTGGAGCACAAGAAAATAAAGTCTATCACTGTTTCCATTGTTTCCCCATCTATTTGCCATGAAGTGATGGGACCAAATACCATGATCTTAGATTTTTGAATGATAAGTTTTAAGCCATTTTCAGTCTCCTCTGTCACCTTCATCAAGAGGTTCTTTAGTTTCTTTTCAGTTTCTGCCATGAAGGTGGTTTATATATCAGATATGTCATATGTATATCTGAGGTTATTGATATTTTTCCTGGCAATTTTGATTCCAGCTTAAGCTTCATCCAGTCTGGCATTTCACATGATATAGTCTGCATATAAGTTAAATAAGCAGGGTGACAATGTATAACCTTGACATACTCCTTTCCCAATATGGAACTAGTCCCTTGTTCTATCTCCAGTTCTACCTGTTGCATCTTGACCTGTATACACGTTTTTCAGGAGGCAGGTAACTTGGTCTGGTAGTCCCATCTCAGAATGTTTCATAGTTTGTTGTGATTCGTACAGTAAAAGTCTTTAGTGCAGTCAGTGAAGGAGAGTAGATGTTTTTCTGGAACTCTCTTGCTTTTTCTATGACCCAGTGGTTGTTGGCAATTTAATCTCTGGTTCCTCTGCCTTTTCTAAATTGAGCTTATACATCTGGGAGTTCTTGGTTCCTGTACTATTGAAGCCTGGCATATAGAACTTTGAGCATTACTTTGCTAGAATGTGAGATGAGTGCAATTGTGCCATATTTTGAACATTCTTTGGTATTGTTTTCTTTGGGATTGGAATGAAAACTGACCTTTTCCAGTCCTGGGGCTACTGCTGAGTTATCCAAATTTGCTGGCATATTGAGTGCAACACTTTCACAGCATCATCTTTTAGGATTTGAAATAGCTCAACTGGAATTCCATCACCTCCACTATCTTTGTTCGTAGTGATGCTTCCTAAGGCCCACTTGATTTTGTACTCCAAGATGTCTGGCTCTAGGTGAGTGATCACACCATCATGATTATCTGGGTCATGAAGATCTTTTTTGTTTAGTTTTGTGTATTCTTGCCACCTCCTCTTAATATTTTCTACTTGTGTTAGGTCCATACTGTTTCTGTCCTTTATTGTGCCCATCTTTGCATTATGTATTTCTTTGTTATCTCTAATTTTCTTGAAGAGATCTCTAGTCTTTTCCATTCTACTGTTTTCCTCTTTTTTGTTGTGTCCTTCACTTAGGAAGCATTCTTATCTCTCCTTTTTATTCTTTGGAGCTCTGCATTCAGATGGGTATATCTTTCCTTTTCTATTACTGTTGTCAGTTACTAAGTCATGTCCAACTCTTTGTGACCCCATGTACTACAGCACACCACGCTTCTTTGTCCTTCACTATCTCCGGAGTTTGCTCAGACTCATGTCCCTTGAGTTAGTGATGCCATCCAACCACCTCATTCTCTGTCACACCCTTGATCTTTCCCAGCATCAGGGCCTTTCCTAATGTGTCAGCTCTTTGAATTGGCTGGCCAAAAGTATTAGAGCTTCAGCTTCAGCATCAGTCCTTCCAATGACTATTTAGTGTTGATTTCCTTTAAGGTTTACTGGTTTGATCTCCTTGCTTTCCAAGTAACTCTGAAGTTTTCCCTAACACCACGTTTCAGAAGCACCAGTTCTTTGGCACTCAGCTTTCTTTGTATTTCAACTCTCACATCTATACATTTTTCTAGAGATGTTAACATTATTTTATTTAATTATCTCCCCATCCCTGGAAATTAGGAGAGATTTATTCAGATTCTGCAAAAGGACTGAAGCTCAGACAAGTTAAATGTTTTTGCTAAATAAAAAACTTAGAATATAATAAGATGAATTATGACTTTAAATGTCAGCTTTAAGTTCCACCACTTGACCTTATTTTGAAATTAGCACAAGCAAAATAGACAATTTTGCTTATATATTTTTTCAGTTCCCAAGATTTTGTTCTTGGTATTAGCCACAAGTGAAGATAATGTCATATTTTCAGGCTAGTAATTCCTTAAAACTGTTCTGAATTTTTGGTTTATTAACTCTGGATTTTAGATATTTTTTTTTGCAAATTCTTTCATGTCAAAGTTTTGAAATCCTAATCATAAGTAATCTTTAAATATTAGAGATATGTGCATGGTGGGGGCAGACTCTGGTTGTGAAAATTTTCATTGCCTAACTATTGTGCACTCTGTTGAGGAATACTGGCAACAGTATCAAAGAAGGAAGTAGCTGCAATCCAAGAAAACATTAGAATTCAGAATGGCTCTGTAGAGTCTAGTCCTACAGACCATAGTTAGAAAAACTTGGCAATAATGAACAGGAAGTATGGTGAAAGGACCATTCCAAACTGCAGTTATTTTCAAGCTTCATTGTTATTACCACTGGTAGATGTCAAATCAGGAATTTAGCTTTGTAAACTGCTTTGTAAGTCCTGGAGTCTTCTCCTGTGGCTTATTGGAAAACTCAACTATTGAATATTCTCTCACTTTCTTAATGATATAAACTGAGTGAGGTATATAAAGATGTAAAACTTTGCCTTTCGAGTATCAATCTCAATTTGATTGATTCTGTTTTCCAAGCTTTGCTTTCCTCCTAGGTCCTATAAATTTTTCTGTCTACTCTTGCCCAGCCGCTTGCGATAGTGAATACCAATTTTGGTTATTTGCATCATCAGGAATGCATTATTAAATTTTTGAAGTCTCAGGAGAAGTCTTAGAGAAAATCAGAACAAGTCAAAAGTGTTAGGGCAAGTCTTTGGAGATAAAGCAGAAATACCAAAGCCAAGTGCAAATATGGGAACAACTTGTTAAACTATGATAGAAACCCAAAAGAAGTGCTCTTAAGTGACCTCAAGGCAAGAGGCTTAGAGGTGGCAAAACTGAACTGGATTCCTGGAACAGGGCTCAATGATTCCCTCCATACTTCAAGCTGAGGGTGGTGGTGTAAAAATAGAGATAGTGTGGGGAAAATAATTGCCTCTGCAGATGCAAAGGGCTTGAAGAGTATCCAGCACAATTCAAAATTTCAAAGTGGAATGGAAAGAGAATAATATTCAGAGCCAAAACACTTACATTAAAATCTAAGATCTGCCTTTTACTAGCTGTATTTCTGAGATACAGTTTTATCATTTTGATAAAATAGAGACTTTATGCCAAGTGGCTTATATAATGTCCTCATGTGCTATTTTAAGAATGAAAGAATAAATGAGACAAGTTAAACAAAAGTAATTTGTAAAGCACTATGCACATTTAGTTTTTATTATTAAACATAATAATTTAGATATATAACATTAAAGTACTTGGCAATGTGTCATTTTAGGTGCTAAATAAATTTAAATTTGTTATTAATGATAGTAATAAAATCATTAGTAAAAATCTATTCTCCTCTCTTCTTATTTTGAATATAAAACACAGAAACAGAACATTAAAACTAGAATGGTATTATATGATCCACTGAATTTCTATTATCTTAGACTTTACATTTGTATATATATATATATATATATACACTTGTATATATATATACAGGTGTATATATATATATATACACTTGTATATACACCTGTATATATATATATATATACACTTGTATATATATATATATATATATACAGGTGTATATATATATATATACACTTGTATATACACTTGTATATATATATATATATATATATATATACACTTGTATATATATATATATACTTATTTCAGTCTTATAGTGAATTTAGTGACTGAAGATGAAGGCATGTACATTGAAAGTCAAGTATGTATAGCATTGTTCTGGCACTTTCCTTTTTACAATTTCTAATCTTGCCCATGAGTCTATAACATAGTTCTCAACCTTTTATTTCCAATGCAAATACTGTTACTGGAAATGGTTAAATAACTTGCTCCAAAAGATCCAGAACCAAGATGCAAAGGATGCAATATAAATATAACATTCAGAAAACTAAGATCATGGCATCTGGTCCCATCACTTCATGGAAAATAGATGGGGAAACAATGGAAACAGTGACAGACTTTATTTTGGGGAGTTCCAAAATCACAAAAGAAAGACCGCCAGGTAATGACAGGAGACCGGAATTCTGCAGCAATGTCAAGGATTGCCAGCAGCCACTCCAAGATGCAAGAGAGGCGTGGAAAAGATGTTCCCTCTCAGCCTTTCAAAAGGAACCAATCCTGCTAATCCTTGAGCTTGAATTTGTAGCCTTTAGTATGGTGAGTTCAGAAAACTAAGATCATGGTATCTGGTCCCACCACTTCATGGGAAATAGATGGGGAAGCAGTGGAAACAGTGAAAGACTTTATTTTTTGGGGCTCCAAAATCTGCAGATGGTGATTGCAGCCATGAAATTAAAAGATACTTGCTCCTTGGAAGAAAAGCTATGACCAACCTAGATAGCATATTAAAAAGCAGAGACATTATTTTGCCAACAAAGGTCCATCTAGTCAAAGCCATGGTTTTTCCAGTAGTCATGTATGGATGTGAGAGTTGGACTGTGAAGAAAGCTGAGCACCAAAGAACTGATGCTTTTGAACTGTGGTGTTGGAGAAAACTCTTGAGTGTCCCTTGGACTTCAAGAAGACTCAACTAGTCCATCCTAAAGGCAATCAATTCTGAATATTCACTGGAAGAACTGACGCTGAAGCTGAAACTCCAAAACTTAGGCCACTTAATGTGAAGAGCCAACTCATTTGAAAAGACTCTGGTGCTGGGAAAGATTGAAGGCAGGAGGAGAAGGGCACAAGGGAGGATGAGATGGTTGGAGGGCATCACCGGCTCAATAGACATGAATTTGAGTAAGTTCCAGGAGCTGGTGATGGACGAGGAAGCCTGGTGTGCTTCAGTCCATGGGGTTGCAAAGAGTCAGACACGACTGAGTGACTGAACTGAACTGAACTGAAGAATGAGCAAGATGAAAAGAATGATGAAGATGAAAAGAGTGATGAAGAATGAGGAAGATGAAAAAAGGAGAGATTAACAAAAATTAAAGAGGGCAATACCACCATTCCCTGAACTGCATCAGTGATCTTGAGATCAAACTTAACTGCCAGAAATATATAATAACAACAAAAATTGGCAAAGAATGTAAAAGGAGATGAAAAAGTGTAGATGAAGGAGAATGTTGTGTCTACCAATGCATGGTTGCTAGAAGTCAAAGGAAAATTTGTATGTCCTCCAAAAGCTAAACAATCAAAAGTGTAACTTCTCTCAGGCATATTAGTATAAGAGAATATTGGACTAGAAGAATGATTTTCATGGTAGTAAAGATGAAGAAGCCGACCCATGAAGGGCATTAAAACATCAGAATATGCTTTTAGTGGCTTACTTGCTAATATGACTTAGATCCTTATCCCTTATGGATATGAATTCTTGGTCACCATGGCCTTCTCAACATAGGATTGTTACATGTGTCTACTAGCACAACCAAGCAAGGAAATATTGACACACTCCTTTCAATCAATATGAATAAGCTATGATACATGCATGCACTATAAATGGGAGTGAGGAATCTCTCTATATACCACTAAGGATATTATTAAGTGAATAAAACAATTTGGAGAAGTGTGTGTATATTATGCTGTTGCTTATATAAGACACACAAGCATTATCTCCACATGTGTTATCATCTGTCATCTTACGTTATATGCTTATAATTTTAAAAAATGCTTAGTTAGTAAGATATTAGTTAAATTTCATTAAATATACATTCTTTTGTTGATTTGACTTTGGAACCATAAGTATGTTAAATAATCATAAGGCAAAAGACTGTGTAGAGAGGAGAGCCACAAAGAGGTGAGGGCCATAAAGAAGGCTGAGCTCCGAAGAACTGATACTTTCAAATTGCACTGGAGGACTCTTAAGAGCCCCTTGGCCTGCAAGGAGATCAAACCACTCAATCTTAAAGGAAACCAACCCTGAATATTCACTGGAAGGACTGATGGTGAAGCTGAAGCTCCAGTACTTTGGCCACCTGGTGCAAAGAACTGACTCATTGGAAAAGACCCTGATGCTGGGAAAGATTGAGGGCAGGAGGAGAAGGGGGGAACAGAGGATGAGATGGTTGGATGGCATCACTGACGCAATGGACATGAGTTTGAGCAAACTCCGGGAGATAGTGAAGGACAGGAAAGCCTGGAGAGCTGCAGTTCATGGGGTCACAAACAGCTGGACGTTACTTAGTGACTGAGCAACAGCCACAAGGCAAAAGACAGAGGAAGGAGGAATTTGTCCCTTTTAGTTCTTGTGCTGAAACATCTCATCTCATCTTTTGCTCTCACAGTTGGATTTATACCATCAGCTCCCCTGGTCCTTAGGCCTGTGGACTTGGACTCAGTTACACCATCATCTTTCTCGGACCTCCAGTTTACAGGCAGCAAATCATAGGACTTTTCAGGTTCCATAATTGTGTAAGCCAATTCCTTATAATAAAACTCTGTAGTTAGATAGATAAATGCTGTAGATAAACATATAGACATATCCTATTGTACTAATAAGCCAATGAACAACTATAGTGCCCATTTGGGTCACCTTGAGAATCAATAGTATGGATAATAACTGCAATTAATTAAGGCACCTAACTAGAATTTCGGAGAAGGCAATGGCACCCCACTCCAGCACTCTTGCCTGGAAGATCCCATGGATGGAGGAGCCTGGTGGGCTGCAGTCCATGGGGTCGCTAAGAGTCGGACATGACTGAGCGACGTCACTTTCACTTTTCACTTTCATGCATTGGAGAAGGAAATGGCAACCCACTCCAGTGTTCTTGCCTGGAGAATCCTAGGGATGGGGGAGCCTGGTGGGCTGCTGTCTATGGGATCTCACAGAGTCAGACTGAAGTGACTTAGCAGCAGCAGCAGCAGCAACTAAAAGGAAAAGCAAGAAAATATCATATTAGTCAACTCTGGAAGATGCAAAGGAATCAACTCATTATTTTGAAAGTCAGTAAACAAAGGAAAAGGGTTTCTAAAGTTTCTCTAATAGGTTTGACATATAAAATTACAGAATTAAAAGGGAAATGGGTTGTTTGACCTAATTTTAAATGTGCTTTAAAAAAACTTCAAGGGAGATATTCTTGTAACCAGCATGGAATAGTGCCTACTGCAACAAATATTAGCTCATCCCGTTTTCCTTTTGGTCAAATTATTTTTTGCTATAAAATACAATTTAAAATTAAGATTAAATGGTGTGTAAGGAAAATATCCTGAAGCAATAGCCAAAAGCTATGTGCTCTGATTTTATTTTCATTCACTTATGGTTGTGTGACTTTGGACAAGTCAAGTTACCACTTTCTGAGCTTTAATGATCCAGTGATAACATAAAGATAATGATCTTTTCTTTATTTGCCTCATAGTTTAGTTTTAAGAAATAATGTTTGTGAAAGATTGCAAACTGTAGCAGTCACTTTTGCTTTTTGGCATTTATTATTTATTTAGGATGGTTATGATTCTTACTGTTTCTTGTATTTGCAAGAAAATAGTACCAGAGAATGAGACATTGAGAGCCTGCCATAGGACACTAATCTGTACCTTCCAAGAAATAACTCATTAAAAAGTTGCTATTGATCAATTAGGGTTGTGAAATTTACCAAAAGAGGGAGAATTAAGATGAAACAATGTGAACACTCACTTTAATTGGCTTCATCTTGGTATACTTAAATTTAAGTAGAATAGATCAGAGCTAATCTCCATTTATCTGTCCACTTGAGTAGAAAATAATATTTTCCAGACTATTTTTTTACTATTTATTTTCAATTGATTATCTCTTCCCAATGTATTATTTGCAAGAGGTAAACAACATATAAAATCAGATAAAAGGCAAAGTTTATTAAATGCTATATATGAGAACATTCATATGGAAATGTAGAAATTAATTGAATACTGCTTGGCAATTGCAGTGTTAAAGTGAGCAAAAGCAGTATGACCCATCTGTCATCATCCAAAATGACTAATACTATGTTTCAGGTACTGTATATAAAGCAATTAGCACGTAATTAACTGTGTTCTCTTTCATTTAGTAGATACCCTCCTGTGTTAAAGCAACTTTATTCCTAACATTATTGTCAAAGATCCATTAGAATTTCTGATTAAAAACTACATTCAGTTTGAAATATAGTAGTTAAGCTTTCAGTTAGAGATAATTTTCTTTTCTTTGATTCTTTTATACATCAGTAATTCAAATTATGTGGCTTTAAAATTGTGTATACGAGTTCAAACACCTTTCAGAATTCATTAATAAGTTCCAAAATGAAAATGGCTTGTTTCTTAGCATAAAACTGGCAAACATACTGGACAATTATATACAGTCCTAACACTTAGCACAGTAAAAGCAGATTTTCTCCTAACACAAAGAAGGCACAAATTTTAAAATCTTGAATTTAAAGATAAATAAAATGTTAAGTTTCCTTTTTACTCAGAAATACTTTCTCTTTGCCTTTCTGCCCAACAACAGTGGCAAGATGATCCCTGGCCTTGAATTAAAACACTTAGCATGAGACAGAGATGGATGCTGCCAGAAAGCAAGTTTAAGGATAAAGTTCAGCTCAGTCACTCAGTCGTGTGTGACTCTGCGATCTCATGGACTGCAGCACACCAGGCTTCCCCGTCCATCATCAACTCCCAGAGCTTGCTCAAACTCATGTCCATTGAGTCGGTGGTGCCATCCAACCATCTCATCCTCTGTCGTCCCCTTCTCCTCCTGCCTTCAGCCTTTCCTAGCATCAGAGTCTTTTCTAGTGAGTCAGTGCTTAGGATCAGGTGGCCAAAGTATTGGAGTTCAGCTGCAGCATAAGGATAAAGAATTTCTCAATTTGTGCTGGGAGTTATGGGTGAGTGGGATCACACTGTGAATAGAATCACCTCTTTTCTCACTCATCTTCTGGATCCTCTCTCCTCTCAGGTCCTCAGTTGTTTTTTTTGTTTGTTTGTTTTAATGAATTTTTTGTTGTTGGTGGTGGTGGTGTCTGTGTCAAAGATGAGCACATCATATTTGTTTGGCTTCATTTCTGTCCTATCTATTCTGGTCTACTGATCTATGTGGTTGTTTTTATGCCAATGTGTGCTGCATGCTAAGTTGCTTCAGTCATGCAAAACTCTATGTGATACTATGGACTGTAGCCAGCTAGGCTGCCCTGTCCATGGGGATTCTCCAGGCAAGAATACTGGAGTGGATTGCCATGCCCTCCTCCAGGGGATCTTCCCAATCTAGGAGTCAAATCCACCTCTCATGTCTCCTGCATTGGCAGGGGAGTTCTTTACCACTAGGGCCACCTGGGAAGTCTTCTATGCCAGTACCATATAATTTAGATTACTATAGTTTTGTAATATAGTTTAAAATCTAGATATGTGATGCCTCCAGTTCTTTGTCAAGATTGCTTTGACTATTCAAGATCTTTTATGGTACTATACAAATTTTAGGATTGATTTATATATTTCTGTGAAAAATGCTATTTAAATTTTTGATGGAGAATTCTTTGAATCAATCTGTGATTGATTTGGGTAGTATGGACATTTAAATATTAATTTGCTTAATCAATGAAAATGAATATCTTTCCATTTATCTTTCAGTTTCTTTCATCAATGTCTTATAGTTTTAGTGTACAGATTTTTTACTTCCTTGGTTGAATTTATTTCTAAATGTTTTATTCTTTTTTATGCTATTGTAAGTGGAATTATTTTCTTAATTTATGTTTTGGATATTTAACTATTAACATATAGAACTGATTTTTGTATGTTGATTTTGTATCCTGTGACAATACTGAATTTGCTTATTAGTTCTAACAATATTTTAATGCTGGTTTTAGGGTTATTGCTCAGACAATGAAGAATCTGCCTGCAATGTGGGAGACTCAGGTTTGATTCTCACGTGGAGAAGATCCTCTGGAAAAGGGAATAGCTACACACACTCCAGTATTCTTGGGGCTTCTCTGGTGGCTCAGAGAGTAAAGAATCTGCCTGCAATGTGGGAGAAATCAGTTCAGTTCCTGGGTCAGGAAGATATCCTGGAGAAGGGAACGGCTACCCACATGAGTATTCTTGCCTGGAAAATCCATGAACAGAGGAACCTGGTGAGCTACAGTCCATGGGGTTGCAAAGAGTCAGACAGTACTGAGCAACTAACACTTTCACTTTCACAAATAGGATGATGTCATCTTCAAACAGACAATTTAACTTCTTCAAATAACTTTTATTTCTTCATCATGCTAATTGCTGTGTGCAGAAACTCCAGTACTGTATTTGAATTGAAGTGGTGAGAGTGGGGACCCTTGTCTTGTTGCTGATGTTAGAGGAAGAACTCGCAGCTCTTCACCATTGATTACGATGTTAGTTATGCGCTTATCATACATGGCCTTTGTTATATGTGGCACATTTCTTCAATACTTAATTTGTTGAGAGATTTTTGTTGTTGTTTAATCACAAGAGAATGTTGTATTTTGTCAAATGCTTTTTTGCATCTATTGAGGGCTTTCCAGGTGGCACTAGTGGTAAAGAACTTGTCTGCCAATGCAGAAGACTTGAGACTCTGGTTCCATCCCTGGGTGGGGAAGATCCCCTGGAGGAGGCATGGCAACCCACTCCAGTATTTTTGCCTAGAGAATCCCATGGACAAAGGAGCCATGGGCTACAGTCTATAGCGTTGCAAAGCTTCAGACATCACAGAAGTGACTTAGTATGCACAAATGCATCTGCTGAGGTTATCATATGGTTTTTATTCTTTTTTAATATGGTATACCACTGATATTGATTTGTGTAATTTGATAAATCCCACTTATCACGGTGTATGATACTTTCAATGTGCTGTTGAATTGAATTTGCTAGTCTTTTTTTGAAAATTCTTGCATCTATAGTCATGAGAGATATTAGCTTATACTTTTCTTGTAGTGTCTTTATCCAGCTTTGTTAGAGGATAATTCTGATCTCATAAAGTGAACTTGAAAGTGTTTTCCTCTGATTTTTGGAATAATTTGAAAGGATTGTGATTAATTCTTCTTTAAATATTTGGGCAAATTCACCTAGGAAGCCATTTGTTCTTGGACTTCTTATTTTTGAGAGATTTTTGACTACTTCTTCAATCTCCCTGTTATTAGTCTATTCAGACTATTTGTTCATGATTCAGTTTTGGTGGTGTAGTTTTCTAAGAATTTATCCATTTCTTCTTGGTTATCAAATGTGTTGTCATATAATGATTTTTGGCATTTCTCTATATCATTTGTAAGTTTCCTCTTAAATTTTAATTTTATTTCAGTGCCCTCACATTTTGTCTTAGTCTAGCTAAAAATTGTCTATTTTGTTTATCTTTTAAAAATCCTTAGTTTCATTGATCTTTTCTAGTGTTTTTCTGGTCTCTATTTCATTTTTTTCTGTCCCAATCTTCATTGTAATATTTTTTTCTGTTAATTTTGGGCTCAGCTTTTTCATTTTTTCTTGTTTTCTGAGCTTTTACACTGGGTTGTTTGTTAGCTATCTTTACTTTTTCCTAATTTAGACATTTATCACCAAAAACTTCTCTCTTAGAGCTGCTTTAATTGCATCCTGTAAGTTTTGGTATGCAATGTTTCCATTTGTTTGTCTCAAGATGCTTTTGGGTTTTCTTTTTGATTTCTTTTTGATTCATTAGTTGTTCAGGAATGTCTTGCTTTTCTAAATATTGTAAATTTTCCACATATATTAATTTTTAAAATTTAGGGGCTTCCCTGGTGGCTCAGATGGTAAAGCATCTGCCTAGAATGTGGGAGACCCAGGTTCAATCCCTGGGTCAGATCTCCTGGAGAAGGAAATGGTAACCCATTCCAGTATTCTTGCCTGGAAAATCCCATGGATGGAAGAGCCTGGTAGGTACCGTCCATGGGGTTGCAAAGAGTTGGATACGACTGAACGACTTCACTTCACTAGATCTTTGCTAGTCTTTGGTGGTATTATATTCACTTTTCCCTTCATGATACTTGTAGCCTTGGGTTGCTTTGCACACCTGAAGAGGTGAATACATCTTCCCGTGTTTACCGACTGATGTTAGCAAGTAGATTTCTTCTGGCACTACTTCCAGTCATGGTAGAGCTGGGTTGCTGCTGGGTCTGGAGCAGGATCTGTATTTGCAGGCTGTCACTGGAGGTTTGGGCTCGCATGCGCTGTGTCTGATCCTTGGGTGACTAGGACTCCCTCTAAACCTTGGTCAGTAGTGTTGGCACTAGAACAGTGGTAGCTTTAAGGCTCACAGACGGTGGGCTTGTGACCAGGCACAGGAATGTGTGCAGCTCTCTCTGGGTCTCTGGGTGTGCTGTTAATAAGTTGCTAGGCAGAAGTAGCCCCTGACAACAGCTGAGGACTGGAACGAAGTCACCAGGCTGCTTCAGAATCCATTGCTGAGACCAAATTCTGAAAGCCTGTCCCGTACGACATGGAGGGGTGTGCCTCCTGCCAGGTTCCTGGTTGGGCAGGACTATCCCCAGACCATGGCTGAGCAGGATTGCTGTTGGGCCACACGGTTACTTCAGGATTCACAATCAGACTAATGTCAATGAAGCTGCCTCCCGGAGGCACATTAGGACCTGTCTCCCTCTGGGTGCTGGGACATCAAAATCACTCCTGAAAAAGTGTGGTGGAGAGGGGCTGGGGCTGGGTGACAGGCTTCAAGATCTGCGTCAGATTGAGGTCTGTGAATTTGTCTCCAGGAGCATGGCTGAGGTAGTTGGGCAGTTTTCACTTCAGGTCTTAAGGCCTCTACCCCTTGGTTCTTAAACATTTTTTCCAGCCCTAGACAATTTTGTCTGGATTTACCAGACACCTTTGCATCCTCAATATCTTTGGGAAAAAAAAAATTATGATTTATTTTGTAAGCACATGGAGATCAGTAGAGAGTAAAGACTCAACTTCTGATTCTGTAAAGTTATTTTGAAAAACACGTTGAAGTCATGATAATGGTCTTTAACATGTCCAAAAATATGTATTTTTAAAGGAATAGCCAATGCTGTGATGGAATCTATCAAGTAATATATGTCTGTGCCTGATATAGACACTTTCTTCCTGATATGTGAAAATAAAAATGACTTTAGATGTCACATTCTTTCCTTGACCAAGCTAAAGAAATTTCCAGAGATGAATGGCTTATAGTGGTCTGAAAAATCTTAGCAAGAACTGGCAGCTATTTCAAAGTCTGTCAGAAGTCTTTTTTTTTTTAAATTGGAGTAGTGAATTTAGCATATTTCTTTGCTTTTTTTTAAATTTTATTTTTTCAGTTTTTAATTGAAGGATAATTGTTTTACAGAATTTTGTGGTTTTTCTGTCATACATCAACAAGAATCACCCATGGGTAAATGCATGTCCCCTCCCTCCCAGACCTCCCTCCTATCTCCCTGCCCATCCCACCCTTCAGCTTGTCACAGAGCCCTTGTTTGAGTTCCTAAGTCATACAGGAAGGTCCCATTGGCTACCTGTTTTACATGCTGCTGCTGTTGCTGCTAAGTCGCTTTAGCGGTGTCTGACTCTGAACCTCTCCATAGATGGCAGCCCACCAAGCTCCTCTGTCCCTGGGATTCTCCAGGCAAGAATACTGGAGTGGGTTGCCATTAATGCATGCATGCGCTCAGTCACTTCAGTCGTGTCCAACTCTGTGCAACCCCATGGACAGCAGCTCACCAGGTTCCTCTGTCCACAGGTTTCTCCAGGCAAGAATATTGGAGTGGGTTGCCATTTCCTTCTCCAATGCATGCATGCCCTCAGTCACTTCGAGGTGAGGTGAGGTGAGGTAAGTCACTCGGTCCTGTCTGACTCTTTGAGCCCGTGGACTGTAACCTACTAGGTAGGCTTCTCTGTCCATGGGATTTTCCAGGCAAGAATACTGGAGTGGATTGCCATTTCCTTCTCCAGGGGATCTTCCCGACCCAGGGATTGAACCTGGGTCTCCTGCATCGAAGGCAGGCGCTTTAACCTCTGAGCCAACAGGGAAGCCATGTCCAACTCTGTGCAACCCCATGGCCAGCAGCCCACCAGGCTCCTCTGTCCACAGGATTCTCCAGGCAAGAATACTGGAGTGGGGTGCCATTTCCTTCTCCATCTATTTTACATATGGTATTGTAAATTTCTATGCTGAAAGCTTGCTTATAAAAGCCTGTGTAACTCTGGTCTAAGATGTGTACACACACTTTCCCCCAGTGAGGGTAGAGAGTGTCCCTTTTAGCCACTGTCAGTAAGAAAACAACTAACAGAAATATAAAAGGATTGGTGACATCAGAAAAATTTGTGTCTAACCTATATTTTACTTCTACCACCTATTTAATAAACAGACTCTGAAAATCAATATTCAATTTTAATATTAAGGAAAAACACATTAAGAGTACTTATTTGTGTTAAGAAAGATTTTTCTACTTTTAAAAACTAAGATAAGTACTCTCTGTAGGGATTTAGTATTTGTTTAGGACAATTTATTGGGTAACTGCATGTCCCTGTTGTCCAGCATAGTGGTCCTGGCATAAATAGAAATAATGCCACAATTTTGATAATAAATGTTATCTTTATCATTGTTACCCTTGACTCTCCTAATTAAGGAGAGTCACAAGGTAAAAATTTTAAATACAAATACAGTGGTATGCTGACAACAAACATTCATCCTAAATGAAAAGAAAGGGATAAAGGATATTTGAAATGACATCATGAATCAACATAAAAGTTGGATTAAATTTCAATAAAATTAATTTATTCTTTACTTAAAAATAATGCAACAATTACATTAAAAGCATATATAGAAAATAAAATATAATTTAAAATTATATGCTGCCTTAGAGGTCATTTTTTTATATTTTGCAATTCAATCAGTGAGGTTAGATTCAGTATTTAGTATCCAGACCTTGTGAGTATATTATAACATGATAATTATAGGTAGATATTAAAAGCCAAGCAGCTGCACAAAAGTTTATTAATTTCAAATTCTATTTTATCATGGAATTTCATTTAAATACTTACTATCATATCAGGTTCAAGAATGTTTTACATAAGAACCTCCATGGGGGTTTTATGGAAAAACATCGTTTAGTGAAAAGGTATATTCTTTATAAGTAGACCAGTTATCCTCATCCTGACTGTACACCTGAATCATTTTCACTTTTTTTTTTTTTTGATTGAGCTGCTTTCGTCCAGTTCTCAGAAGACCTAATTTTCTAGAACAGATTCAAGATTCTGAGTTTTTCAAAAGGGTCTGTAGGCAGTTCTGAAAAATGGCTTTGTTTTTTGAACATTGCTCTATGGCTTTGGCTTGGACTTCCGCATATCTTGTGTGGCCTCTTGCTCTGGTGAACCAGACTGGACTTCTTTCATAGCTGTCACCTAAAGCTGGGGTTAGGCTCACGCTGAGTAGACTGGTGCTTTCTTTTCTAAACCCATGGTGTAGTCTTCACTTCAGCACATCTTATATAACACAGTAACTATATGTGAAGGATTATAATAATACAAAAAAGAAAGTCTGCACTTTAGTGATAAAAAAAGTTTCAGTAACTCCTCTTTAACTTTTTTTTTTTAAAAAGCTACTCTGGCTTGTCTTCTTAGTATGGAGGCCATCATCTTCATATCGTTCTAATAGTACATGAGAAAAGAGGAAATCCAAGGTAACATCTCTCAAGAAAGCATAGCTCACATGAATACACAGTCTGATACAAGAAAACCAAAAAGATCCTTGAAACTTAAGAATAATTCTCTTAGAAGTATCTGGTAATTTTCCAGCTTCTCATATTTTAATATTTTCTGAGCCATCAGGGAAATCCTTATTAGAATTACATAGAAAATAGTTACTAATAAGAAAATCTTCCTGAATTTAGTCTGACATTGTTCAGTTCAGTTCAGTCGCTTAGTCGTGTCCAACTCTTTGCGACCCCATGAATCACAGCATGCAAGGCTTCCCTGTCCATCACCAACTCCTGGAGTTCACTCTAACTCAAGTCCATTGAGTGGGTGATGTAAGAAAACGCCGCGGGAAGAAAAAGCCACCTCTAGGACCCGTTAGTAAAAAGGCCTTTATTAGGGCGGTTGCTCTCGGGCAGAACTCCCAAGGACAGGCAAGCGAGGGAAGCGAGGGAGTCTGCGAGGTGGGGAGGGGTGCGGGAAGGTTTTATAGTGAGGGCTGGCAGACAGGCCAAGTTTTTCCCATGTAAGGCAACAGGTGCGGACCACAGCAGGGGTTGGTTGCCCATGGTCTTTCTGGCATTTTCCGATTGGATCGGGGCTCCAAGGCCGGCCCGGGGGTCGGGTCCATTCCCTGGTTCCGGTTTGGTCATCAGCCGCCCCTGGTGCTGACCGGATGCCCCCTTTCTGGCCACGTTTCAGGCAGCTCGCCCTTTCATCCCGGCCTTTTGATATAGGATAAGGGGCGCTGAATCTCTCTGGCTACTTCCTGCTGAACAGGGGCGATGGGGGAAAGGGTGGTCGGGATGTTTTGGGCTGGCTCTTAGATTTGGTGGAGATCTCTCGGAGTGGACCCTGAGTACTGTTGTCGCAGCACCATCAGCTGAACCGCGTTGGGCCTTCGTCCCAGCTGGCACATGTTTAGGGTCACGTTTGACAAGTAGCTGAGGATATAAGGCTCAAAAAGAAGAAGGGTTAGCACTACAAGGACAAATATGAAAATGGGCTTCCACCAACTGAACTTGAACCAGGAAGTAATCTCATCTAGAAGAGAGGGGGAGCTGTCACCCAACCGGGAGATACTGTCTCTTACCTCAGTCAAAGTGTTAGAGACATTTTGGGAGAGATCTGGGATATATACACAGCACCCTGTCTTGATAATAGCGCAGGTCCCTCCCTGGGCAGCTGTGAGAATGTCGAGGGCCATTCTGTTTTGTAGTCGACCTGGGTCATGACATCTAGATTTTCCACAGAGGGTACAAACACAGCTGCTAGATAATCATACCAGTGGAATAGTGATCTGGCCCATCTGGCTTTGACCAGAGGTAAATTTGCCGGTGTAGGCATCTTTCTCGTGTGTATCCGTCCAGGGGCAAAAACGAATCCCAAAGTGTATCTGTCCACCCATCCGACTGGAAGCCAGGGCCAGACATTGTTGCCATACACCCACTTGGATTGTATGTATCACCAACAACAAGGAAACACAGTCCCTCTTGCTCTGGCTGCTTGTTGCCCAGGGCCCCATGGACGCTGGGGCCTCAGGGTGGGCTGGGGACTGGCCAGCTCTGGGTGAGTCGAGGGGCACTCATGGGCCACTATGAGGG
The DNA here is from genome assembly GCA_917880005.1 of Nanger dama. Classification (NCBI taxonomy): domain Eukaryota; kingdom Metazoa; phylum Chordata; class Mammalia; order Artiodactyla; family Bovidae; genus Nanger; species Nanger dama. The sequence continues at coordinate 20,508,136 of CAKJTW010000002.1, forward strand.
CGTGACTGCCTGCACACGCCCAGCCCTTGGCCTGCTCCCACCTCTGTCCCTGTCAACACATCCTCGAACCCCCACATCCAATCCATGCACCCTCATCCCTGCCTCTCGGGGCCCCATGGACCCCCTTCTGTCACCTGTTCCTTCCATTACCTCCCTGTCACACCAGCGCTGGCTGCCTTCCACCACGCCCGCGCTTACTGTCCCTGAAGGCCACCCTCTGTGGCCACGGCCCCTTGGGCTTTTTCCGTACCCCCTGAGGTCCTCCACTCACCCCTGCAAGCTTGGCCAGTCTCCAACCCTGAGGGAGGACCGTCCAGGTGAGCTGAGTGGTCAATTGGGTGTCAGGATCTGTCCAGGTGAAAGCGAAGAGAAACTGGCAATTGGAATGAAGTGGAATAGTAAAGAAGGCATCTTTGAGATCAATGACAGTGAAATGAGAAGTTTGAGGAGGAATTGAGGAAAGAAGAGTGTAAGGGTTAGGGACCAGCGGGTGTGCAGGATGAATCTAACTGACAAGACAGAGGTTGTGTCTGGAGAGGACATGAAGGTCGGCCGTCAATTCTCATAACCGAAATCTGAGAAGGATGCAAAATGCCCCCAAAGGAAGGAAGAATCGAGGTAGCCCCCGTATCAACCAGGAAGTTGATAAACTTACCCGCTACCTGGAGCGTTACCCTGGGCTCGGCTTGGGTGATCGGGGTCCCTGAGTCTGGGCGGCATCAGTCTTTGTCGAAGCTCAGCAGCTCCAAAGCCGGAGTAGGGCAGGAAGTCTCCCTAGGGTGCTCTGGTCCCCGGCCCCTAGAGGTCGGGGCCCGAGAGGCCTGGGGACAGTCGCTGGCCCAATGTCCTCGTTGTTTGCACAGTGGACATGGCTTGGATGGAGGGCGCGGGTTAGGGCATGCTTTGGCCCAGTGTCCTTCTTGGCCGCACTTGAAGCAGGCCCCCGGAGGGGGTTTTGGGACCCCGAACCCGCAGCCGGCCGCAGGGCCGCCACCAAGGCTTGGGTTTGCTGGTTAAAGAGACTTGCTTGCTGGTTGAGGAGGCTAGCCTGAAATTTGGCCTTTGTTTAAGCCTTGCCTTTTGGCTGGCCTCGGCTGCTTCTTTCCGGGCATTGTAAACTTTGAAGGCCATTTTTACCAGATCTCGGATAGGGGTTTGAGGACCATCCTCGGCCTTGGCCAGCTTTTTCCGGATATCAGAAGCTGACTGAGAGATAAAACGGCTGGCCAAGGTGGCTGCCCCTACAGGGGACTCAGGGGACAGCCTAGTGTATTGAATAAGGGCCTCAGTAAGCCGATTGAGGAACATAGCCAGATTTTTATCAGGCCCCTGAGTCACCTCGTCCAGCTTAAGGAAATTTACAACTTTGTGAGAGGAAATCTCCATCCCGTCAATGAGACACTCTATCATATAACGTACTCGTAGCTGGCCACCACCCCCTCCTGATAGTTTTAGTCAGGGTCAACGTCAGGGACCGCCTGAGCCCCGGGGGGTGCTCGGGAAAGGGATTGGCAATGTGCCTCTGATCAGCCTGAGCTTTGGCTGCCGTCCAGATGGCCTGCCTCTCTTCGGGGGTGGTGGAGGACCCCAGAATAACAGATGTCTTTCCAGGTTAAAGCATAGGCATGGGTCAGGCCCGTGAACTGTTTGATATAGTGAGTGGGGTTGGAAGAGAAAGATCCCAGCTTGGCCTCAATCTGGGCTAGGTCCTGGAGAGAAAAGGGGACATGGACCTGGGCTAGGCCCTCAGCTCCAGCCACCTGCCGCAAGGGAAAGAGCGAGGCTGGGACAGAAGAAGGGGGGTAGAAGAAGGAGGTTTTTGCAGACTGCTGTGAGAGCGAGTGTGGGAGCTAACCGGAGAAGGCGGGGGGGCCGCCGGCGGAGGGAAGAGGAGGATACAAGATAGGGTTTAGGGCCAGAGGATCCAGGGCCGGCAGCGGAGTCTCGGGGGCGGGAACGGAGGTAGGAGGGGCTGGAGTGGAGGGGGAGGGTGAGGGTAGAGAACCAGGGTCGGAGGAGAGGAAAGAATAGGGTTAACTGCCAGCTGGTTGGGGGTCGAGGGCGATGCTGGGGCCGAGGTGGAAGGGGAGGGAGCCGTGGGAGAGGTATAGGGAGGAGGAGCCACCAGGTCTTCTGGAGGAACAGAGAAAGCAGAGGACTCAGAGACGGGAGGAGTTGGCTTAGCCAGGGAAGCTGGAGTAGGATTTGGCTGGGAGCCACGTGGTGCATGGGGGGGCGAGAGCACAACGCCCAAAAAGCCTGTACATAGGGGACCTCAGACCATTTTCCCGTTCTCCGGCAGTAATTATCTAAGTCACGGAGGACATCAAAGTCCAATGTCCCTGTGGCTGGCCAGTGAGCCGTTATCTAGAGAATATTGAGGCCAGGCCTGTGAGCAAAAAAAAAGTAAGCTGTTTGGCGCGGACATGTCTCTTTAGTCTTAAGGTCTGCAAATTAGCCAATAAGCATTCTAAAGGGGTTAAATCTTGGAGTTTGGGTTCGGGTTTGGAGACTGTCGATCCCATAACGACCACCAACAGCGTAGGCAGACCCCCGGTATCCAAACGTCTTTGGACACGCTGGGGAAGCCGGAGGTCCAGGCAGCCGATCAGGACGTCTCCTTCACGGTCTGCGGGACCGGAATAGGCTGAAGCCGGAATAGGCCGAAGCCGGAGGTCCACACAGTCGATCAGGACGTCTCCCTCACGAACTGGGGACCTGGGGAGGGTGGGGCCGAAGCCGGAGGGGGGCCGAAGCCGGAGGCCGAAGCCGGAGGTCGATCAGTCGATTAGGACGTCTCCTTCACGAACTGATGACCGGGAGGGCCCAGTAAGTGCACACCTGTTACAGGGCCCTAGGAAGTGGTCGCTAGGGAGTACAGACCCCAAAGCCGAAGGGACTTACCCCGTTTCCTGCCGTCTGGGAGGTTGGTCAGCCGCCTGGGTCTGGGGCTACCGCGGCGGTGGAGCTCGAGGGGACCTCAACGGCAAGTGCCGGAGGCCCTCACCTCGAGCCCCACATTGGGCGCCAGATGTAAGAAAACGCCACGGGAAGAAAAAGCCACCTCTAGGACCCGTTAGTAAAAAGGCCTTTATTAGGGCGGTTGCTCTCGGGCAGAACTCCCAAGGACAGGCAAGCGAGGGAAGCGAGGGAGTCTGCGAGGTGGGGAGGGGTGCGGGAAGGTTTTATAGTGAGGGCTGGCAGACAGGCCAAGTTTTTCCCATGTAAGGCAACAGGTGCGGACCACAGCAGGGGTTGGTTGCCCATGGTCTTTCTGGCATTTTCTGATTGGATCGGGGCTCCAAGGCCGGCCCCGGGGGTCGGGTCCATTCCCTGGTTCCGGTTTGGTCATCAGCCGCCCCTGGTGCTGACCGGATGCCCCCTTTCTGGCCACGTTTCAGGCAGCTCGCCCTTTCAGGTGATGCCATCCAGCCATCTCTGTCATCCCCTTCTCTTTCTGCCCCCAAATACCTCCCAGCATCAGAGTCCTTTCCAATGAGTCTACTCTTTGCATCAGGTGGTCAAAGTATTGGAGTTTCAGCTTCAACATCAGTCCTTTCAATGAACACCCAGGACTGATCTCATTTAGGATGGACTGGTTGGATCTCCTTGCAGTCCAAGGGACTCTCAAGAGTCTTCTCCAACACCACGGTTCAAAAGCATCAATTCTTCGGTGCTCGGCTTTCTTCACAGTCCAACTCTCACATCCATACATGACCACTGGAAAAACCATAGACCTGACTAGATGGACCTTTGTTGGCAAAGTAATATCTCTGCTTTTTAATATACTATCTAGGTTGGTCATGACTTTCATTCCAAGAAGTAAGTGTCTTTTAATTTCATGGCTGCAGTCACCATCTGCAGTGATTTTGGAGTCCAAAAAATAAAGTCTGTCACTGTTTCCACTGTTTCCCCTTCTGTTTCCCATGAAGTGATGGGACCACATGCCATGATCTTCATTTTCTGAATGTTGAGCTTTAAGCCAACTTTTTCACTCTCCTCTTTCACTTTCATTAAGAGGCATTTTAGCTCCTCTTCACTTTCTGCCATAAGGGTGGTGTCATCTGTACATCTGAGGTTATTGATATTTCTCCCGGCAGTCTTGATTCCAGCTTGTGCTTCTTCCAGTCCAGAGATTCTCATGATGTACTCTGCATATAAGTTAAATAAGCAGGGTGACAATATACAGCCTTGACATACTCCTTTTCCTATTTAGAACCAGTCTGTTGTTCCATGTCCACTTCTAACTGTTGCTTCCTGACCTGCAGATAGTTTTCTCAAGAGGCAGATCAGGTGGTCTGGTATTCCCATATCTTTCAGAATTTTCCACAGTTTATTGTGATCCACACAGTCAAAGGCTTTGGCATAGTCAATAAAGCAGAAGTAGATGTTTTTCTGGAACTCTCTTGCTTTATCAATGATCCAGCAGATGTTGGAAATTTGATCTCTGGTTCCTCTGCCTTTTCTAAAACCAGCCTGAACATCAGGGAGTTCACGGTTCACGTATTGCTGAAGCCTGGCTTGGAGAATTTTGAGCATTACTTTACTAGCATGTGAGATGAGTGCAATTGTGCAATAGTTTGAGCATTCTTTGCTATTGCCTTTCTTTGGCATTGCCTTTCTTTGGGATTGGAATAAAAACTGACCTTTTCCAGTCCTGTGGCCACTGCTGAGTTTTCCAAATTCTGGCATATGAGTGCAGTACTTTCACAACATCATCTTTCAGGATTTGAAATAGCTCAACTGGAATGCCATCACCTCCACTAACTTTGTTCACAGTGATGCTTTCTAAGGTCTACTTGACTCGACATTGAGGATATCTGGCTCTAGATGAGTGATCACATCATCATGATTATCTGGGTCATGAAGCTCTGTTTTGTACAGTTCTTCTGTGTATTTTTGACACCTATTCTTAGTATTTCTGCTTCTGTTTGGTTCATACTATTTCTGTCTTTTATCGAGCTCATTTTTTCATGAAATATTCCCTTGGTATCTCTAATTTTCTTGAAGAGATCTCTAGTGTTTCCCATTCTGTTCTTTTCCTCTATTTCTTTGCATTGATTGCTGAGGAAGGCTTTTAATCTCTCTTTGCTATTCTTTGGAACTCTGCATTCAGATGCTTATATCTTTCCTTTTCTCCTCTGCTTTTCACTTCTTTTCACAGCTATTTCTAAGGCCTCCCCAGACAGCCATTTTGATTTTTTGCATTTCTTTTCCATGAGGATGGTTTTGATCCCTGTCTCCTGTACAATGTCAGAAACCTCCATCCATAGTTCATCAGGCACTCTGTCTATCAGATGTAGTCCCTTAAATCTATTTCTCACTTCCAGTGTATAATCATAAGGGATTTGATTCAGGTCATACCTGAATGGTCTAGCAGTTTTCCTTACTTTCTTCAATTTAAGTCTGAATTTGGTAATAAGGAGTTCATGATCTGAGCCACAGTCAGCTCCTGGTCTTGTTTTTGTTGACTGTATAGAACTTCTCCATCTCTGGCTGCAAAGAATAGAATCAATCTAATTTTAGTGTTGACCATCTGGTGATGTCCATGTGTAGAGTCTTCTTTTGTGTTGTTGGAAGAGAGTGTTTGTTATGACCACTGCATTCTCTTGGCAGAACTCTATTAGCCTTTGCCCTGCTTCATTCTATACCCAAGGCCAAATTTGCCTGTTACTCCAGGTGTTTCTTGACTTCCTACTTTTGCATTCCAGTCCCCTATAACGAAAAAGACATCTTTTTTGGGTGTTAGTTCTAAAAGATCTTCTGGTCTTCATAGAACCAATCAACTTCAGCTTCTTCAGCATTACTGGTTGGGATTACCAACTAGGTTTGGATTACATAGGTTTGGATTACCATGATATGAATGGTTTCCTTGGAAATGAACGGAGATCATTCTGTCATTTTTGAGATTGCATCCAAGTACTGCATTTTCGACTCTTTTGTTGACCGTGTTTGCTACTACATTTCTTCTAAGGGATTCTTGCCCACAGTAGTAGATATAATGATCATCTGAATGACATTGTATTGGTTCTATTTTTGAGAAGGATTTGAAACTAAGTACCCAAAAGATATTATGATTTAGATGAAGAAAAAAAGTGGAAAACTACAGATAACCTGCTGCCACTACAAAATAATTCACCCAAATTTTAGTGAAACTTTGTAGTCCATGACTTTAACAATTTATTAATAAATAAGAATATTTTCTGTTCATTCAAAGTAATTAGTATAGTGGCATTGTTTTTTTACAGTTAAACTTATTGCTTTACCTGATATCATTCTAAGTAGAAAAATTTTAAAATATATGACCATTAAGTAGAAATATAAAAGCTTTGTTTACTCTGTCATATTTCTGAATGTCAAAGAGTAATTCTGACACCTAGGTTTAAAGAATATTGTAAACTTCAGAAAGAATATTTTGCTATTCTTAAATGGGGAGGCAGATTTAATTCTAAGTAGCTGTAAGTGTATTGAATTCTGCCAGATAGTATAAGCATTTGTAATAGTAGGAAGTCTACTGGTGGCACACTGTCAATATTAATTGACTGGGCAAAAGAAAAAATTCAATGATATGAAAAATTCAGGAAACTGGCAAAGAATCTTCAAGAATAGAGTTAGGAATGTTTGTTTTGCACTCTACTGAAAAGCAAATCGACAGCTGTTTTTGACACCATTCAGAAATATGTGTTTTCATCAAATGCAAAAGGTATTGTCATAAATTAAAGATACATTGGATGAAATTATTCTGAGATTTTAGGTTAAATATAAAATATATGACAGGATGCCTCAAATCACGCTAACACATTAAGACTGACTCTTGGACTTATTCTTTAAGATTTTTGTGTCAGTGTGTACACATACATGCAGTGTATATATAGGAATGTAAAGACTTTAGACTGTTTTCTTCTTCACTGATATAAGCCAAATGTAATTCTTTAGCATGCTATAGTCAACATGTGGGCAGAAAGTTGTTTAACAGAGTGTTCTGTTTTAGCCTCAGTTTTATGTTTTCAATGGAGTATATGTCACACATTTCAATTAGGCTGATAAAAACTAAACTTATATTGGCCAAAGGCATCTTTAATGTGATAACTTTGCAAAACTAGCTAAAAGAGAGAGTGGGAGAGAGAATTTGAACTTTCCTTTGGAAGCCTTCCCATAGCAGGCTGAGGAGGGTTGCAACACTGATTTACTGTTGACCCAGGACCTTCAGATGTCCCTGCAACAAGCTTCCCTAGTGTCAGAAGAATCCTCCAGGTAAGAGGCAGAGAGGCACTCAGGTGGGAAGATTAAGCATGTAAATAATTGTCTACCTAGGCTTCAGGTGAACTCGGATGTGAGCAAAGGAAGATGGCAGAGCATTCTCAGAAATACGCAACTATAGGGAGAAAATGGAGCTTTGTGAAAAAAAAATAGAAGGATATGTTGAATTCCATGACTGGAGAAACTGAGGCTTGTTTTGGTGCACATGTTGAGGCTTCTGCATTGGTTAGATGAATACATTTTGCATTAACTCAGAGATTTCTCTGTAAAAAAACTAGACATTTAAAATTGAAAGTGAGTATTTAAAAGTATTCTCATTTAACTATACAGAATGTAATTTGTTTTGTACTTCAAGTATTTCCAGAAATAATTGAAGTTAGAAGCTGCCCACCAATAATTCAGAATGCTTTTTTTTAATACTTTATTCTACATTACAATACTGTATTTGTTTTGCCATACATTGACATGAATCAGCCACAGGTGTCCACGATCTCCCAGTGCCAAAGCCCCCTCCCACCTCCCACCCCACATCCTCTCCCTGAATCATCCTGTGCACGGGACTAAATATTTAATCAGCAAAAAAATATTGAATGTCTGTGCTAACCATATTGTAGGTTTAATTAATGACCTCTGTTAACAGAGAGTATCAGGTATGTAAAGTTGTCAACAAAAAATCAACAGCAATTTAAGTTTTCTGGGAAAAGAGCTGTGAAATGCCAGAGAACAGAATAAATGAGATTTCAGTGAAAAATTTAGGAAGGGGAGAAATTTGTTCTTGGTATTGAAAGCCACATAGATGTTTCCTATGGAAGAACTATTAATAAAAAACACGTGGATGATTCATGTCAATGTATGGCAAAAACCACCACAATATAGTGAAGTAATTAACCTCCAATTAAAAGAAAAAAAGAAAACAATGTTTGAAATTATTATGTAGTACATGAAAAGCAGTAATTTCAGGAATTAATTTGGAAAATATTCAGCATTGTAATATAATTTTTTCTTTTCTTCATTTCTATAAGTTTCTAAGTGAGGTTTTTCACTTTTCTTCATATAAGTCTCCATATATGTAGAAACCCCCAAATTTTTATATCTTGTCATTTAATTATTTTTCTAAAAAGTTAACAGTTGGCACAGAAAATATCCAATAATTTCCAAGGGCATATTTATCATATACATATACATTTGTAATGGAATACTCAATATTCTGGATATCTTTCAAATGATTATGTTAGGTTTTCTAGGCATAAAATTATATCACTTAAAGTAGTGGTTATTATCTTTAATAACTTCTAATTTACTAAAAGCTTTTAAAAGTCAAAATGGATGTTGAATTTTATGATTTGTTTTTTTGAAGTGTTTAGAGATGATCATAAGTTTTTTCCTTCTTTAAATTATTAATGTCAAGAAAAGCATTAGTGGATTTCCTAATGTTGAACTGTCCTTCTGTTCTCAGAATAAACTCTACCTCAGTAAGTTCTACTGTTTTACCCTACTGTTAAAATTGATTTGCTAGTAATTTACTTACAATGAATACATCTATACTTATAGGTCAATATATACTATTATTTATTCTTTTGTACTCTATCTTAATCAGGTTTTAGTTTCAGAGTCATACCAGCTTAGCAAACTGAATTAGGAAATTTCTACAATTTTATAGTCTCCATAAGTTTATATAGCATGATAGTAATCTACTCTACTGTGGAAGTTTTAAAAGATTATGCCCATCTATTTGCACCAGTGTTTCTTTTCTCATATTTTGTACCATTATTTTTACATTATTTTACACTGCTCTACAATTTTTAAATAAATTTTTGTTATTCCTTTTACCACATGGGCTTTGTTTTGTTTGCTTTTATTTTTCCAGTAATTTTTCAAATTGTAATTTATTGAGCCTTTGTTATTATCTAGAACTATTGATTTGTGTGCTTTACCTACTTTTATCCTTAGAACATCAAGGGGAATAAGTATTAACATTCCCAGTTTGCTTTAGTACCAACTGCATCTTAGAAAGTCTCAGTTACTGGCTGAATGTCCTAATGTCCTAGTTCTTCATTAGACTTTGTGCTTCTGGGGACACTGTGTCCTCTGCATTATTATGTCCTGGATTTCTTGCATGATTCCAGGCAGATGAAAGATACCCAATAATTATTGGGCAGAACTGTGTCTGCCTGACCCAAAGATCTTTCCATGAGCCACTAGGTAAAGAAGTATGACTGCTTCCATTTCTTATGATGATTGTGTCAAGGTAAAATAAACCAAGTTGTTATTTTTAAGTTCAAAAAACTGCAAAAAAACTCACAAGTTTTATATTTATTTTTGCTAGTTAACTTTATCTAGGTATAATTTACTTGCAATGCAAAGCATACATTTGTAGCATAGGACTGAATTAGTTGGGACAAATGTATGACTTCATGTAATCACTACCTAAGTCAAAATATACAACATTTCTATCGCGAAGGAAAATTCCCAGCAGACACTTTGCAACAGGCTCCCCTTCATCTTTGTCACTAAGAATTCATAGAATTATTTTTCTCAGTATGAGTCACCTTTAACTATTTTAGAATGTCATCTAAAGGAAATTATACAAAAATATGTTTTTCTTATATCTGCCTCTGTTCACTTAGCATAATGTTTCTGAGATCCATCCATGTTGTTATCAGAGTTAATTGCTCTTTATTGATGGGTATGTATCCCTCTTTATGAGTATGCCATGATTTCTTTATCCACTTCCCTATTGATGAGCACTTGTGTTGTTTCCTGTTTTTGTCTAGTATAAATAAAATGTCATAAACATTAATGCTCATGGGATTTTGTGGGCCTTTGTATTTTTCTTTAGTAAATACTGAGGAGTAGGGTTGCCTTGCTTCCTATGTTAGAGGGAGAGCATTCAATAGTTTGCCATTAAGCATAATGTTAACTGTAGGTTTTTAATACATGCCTATTATCAGTTTCCAGAAATTCCATTTTATTTCTAGTTTCCCATAAGTTTTTTTTATCATGAATAGATGCTATTTTTAAGTATATTTTTTGCATCTATTGAGTTGAAAAAATGAATTTTTTTCTTTTACTTTGTTAATATAATAATTTTTAACATTAGAATATTAAATCAACCTTGCTTTCCTGGATAAACTCCATTTATCTTGATGTATTACCCTACTTACATATCGCTCTGTTTTTCTTTAGTGCCATTTCCCATAGATTACAGCTGCTTCAGCAGGACAGAATTCTGATTCCATGGAGCTTCCTCAGCTCCACAGTTCATGGTCCTTTGCTTGGTCTCTGTCTTCTTGCACAATCATTAAGAACTTGTTGTTCAGTGGCTCAGCTGTGTCTGACTCTTTGCAACCCAATGGACTGCAGCAGGCCAGGTTTCTCTGTCCTTCACCATCTCCTGGAGTTTGCACAAACTCGTGTTCATTGAGCTGCTGATGCCATCCAATCATCTCATCCTCTGTTGTCCCCTTCACCTCCTGCCTTCTGTCTTTCCCAGCATCACTGTCTTTTCCAATGTCTTCACATCAGGTGACCCAAGTATTGGAGCTTCAACTTCAGCATCAGTTCTTCCTATGAATATTCAGGACTGATTTCACTTTGGATTGCCTACTTTATCCTTTTGTAAAGGGCCCAGGGTGATTCACCTTGAGTTTCATTTCTCTCAAGAATTTAGTCTTTTGCTCCCCAGTTCTGTGTCTGCTAACAGTTACCTTATACTCATGCAGGTTTATAGTTATGTATGAAAGGAAGGCTAATTGTCCATCAGTAGTTACCTTGTTATGGCCAGTATTGGAGCCAGAGGCACATATAAATTTAATTTATTCAGTTAAGAAGGAGAGATTCAGTGGAATAAAATTCTCCATCAACTTTAGAAATTTATATTTGTGTTACATATGGCTAGGGAACAAATACCCAGGGGAAGTCAGAAAGAAAAATCTGTAATTTTTCATAAATTTATTATAAGTTTAAAAAACCCAGAACTAAATAATAAGCTTTTAGTTTAGCTTACATTGCCTATAATTTATGATGTCATGTATTAACAAAAACATATTTCACAACACTTGACATGAATATATTCATGATGAATATAAATGAAGACAAAGTTTTTAATAAATATAAGAAAGATTTTTTTCTGCATCCTATTTTTCTGGAAACAAAGAAAAGATAATAATACATGAAGAAAAAAAAAGAATATGACAAAAGGTATTCTGAATTGAGCCTTTATGTCCACCTTAATTTTCTGGGAGATGAGGCCTTGTAATTATACTTCATCTGAAAAAAAAGTAAATAAAGGTCCAAAGATTGTTTTATAATTGTTTTTAATCACAACCTTTCTTCTTAAGAGAAAACTTTCTCGTGTTTTTGATTTCATGTTTTTATTCTTTGAGGAGAAAATTTACTTTTCTGTACATACTTACTGAATTTTTATGTCCAAGTATATTAGATTACTCCTGTTTGAGTTGATAGAGTTGATGTTCCTTAATCTTCTCACTTCGTGAAGTACACCTTCTCTTTCTCTCTGCCTGTAACACACACACAAGCACACAATGTAAATGTCCACACACTTGTATAAGTACTTCATTTTTATTATATTATATTTAAAAGTTAAATATTCATTTTTGAAGTATGACTTGACCCTAAAGTTCTTGTGGTTATGAATTACTTTGGATAGCCTTTGGCTTTGTAACAATGTTTATACACATTTTGTTAGACTCAGCTTCTATTTACCTTGCTTATTAATTGCGATGCCACCAATCTTTCTTAATAAAACCTTCCTCTACTTGAATTCCTAATATGACACATCTATTGATGTATTGGGGGTGTCTCACACTGCAATGTTTTACAAAACAAATTACACAGTTTATGAGATTTATGTATTTTAGAAATTTATTTGGATATTCATTTAGACTGGTACTGTCATTTCATGTAAATTTCAATTTGAAAGTGAAAGTGAAGTCTCTCAGTCATGTCTGACTCTTTGTGACCCTGTAGACTGTAGCCTACCAGGCTTCTCTGTCCATGGGATTCTCCAGGCAAGAATACTGGAGTGGGTTACCATTTCCTTCTCCAGAGGATCTTCCCGACCCAGGGATAGAACCCGGGTGTTCCACATTGGAGGCAGACGCTTTAACCCACCAGGGAAGCCTCAATTTCAGTTTGGCCAGGATTAAAACTTAGGTTATAGAACTTTCATTTCTAGAATTTTAATTAATGGTGGAAAAGTATGATACCAATGAGTAAACTGTTTCTTTACAAGCATCCGCTATTCTAGTTAGCAATAATCCTTGGATTTTTGAACCAAAAGGATATCTGTTAGAGAAGAAAATAGTAGTTTTTTGGCAGTTACGGCTTTCACTACTTCAGAATGTGATGCTTTAATAAACCACAGATTGATTTTATCTATCCAGTATCATTGGCTTAGAGCTGATGAAAATTTTCTCTATTTCTTTTAACAATCTTAATGGTTAATATTGTTCTCATTTTTCTGTATATTCTTATATCTTTAAAATAGGTAAAATAAAGAGCAAAATAATAATAATAAAAAATAAAAGATGTTTTATTAAGAGTTTGAATCTTTTAGTTATATAATATTTAAATTGAAACCATGAGAGCTGTTATAAAATCTTCCATGACCTGAGAAAGTTTCTTTGTGATCCGTTTCCTTTCAATAGTCGGCTATGAAGGTTATATTTATATTTCTATAACCTCAGTGAGTCTTCCTGGTATTTGAGCTCCACACAGTCATGAATCATCATTCTTTTATGCTCTTTTTTGTATTTGTGAGATTCAGCCAAGTCATTGTATATGGCAGTAACTTGTTTATATATTTATTTTGAATCATAGAACTCTACTTGATAAAGATATCACCATTTGTTCATGTATTCTCATGTTGGTAGATATTTTAATTTTTTTCTAGTTTAAGAGAAATCATGAATGAGGTTTCAATTAAGATTAATAAAGAAGTCCTTTCTCAACCATATGCAACCATTTTTTTCCCATTGTTCTACCTAGGAGTTGAATAAAATATTTTGTCTCTTAAAATTTTTTATTATTGTGTTTTTAGTTTTCTTTATATACCACAGATATATTTTTTTTTATCAGTTATGTGATTTCTAAATATTTTTCCCTAACCTATCTGTATCTTTCAAAGAACAGAAGGTCTTAATTTGATAATCCAGTACATCAAGTTTTTCTCTCACAGATAATTTTTTTGATGTTATATTCTATTCTCTCTTATTATTACATAATTTTAGATTTCACATCTATGTCAGTTATCCATTTTAAATTAATTCTCATGTAACAAACAAGGTATGGGTCAAAGTTAAATTGTTTTCATATTAATATCTCATTTGTTGAAAAGACAATGCCTTCTCCAATAAATTTCATTTACATTCTTTAAAAAAATAAAATAGCTATCTATGTATATCTTTATATCTCTGTCTAAAAAATATTCTTTCTATCTTTTTGTGATTATGATTTTTTTAGTTACTGTAGCTTTACATAAATCTTGAAGTCATATTTGTTCTCCATTGTAGTCTTTTACAAATTTGTTTGGCTATCTAGTTCCTCTGCTTTCCCCCATGAATTTTAAAATAAACTTGCCAGTCTTTACCAAAACAAACACAAAACTAATCAGGTTTTACTCAGAATCTCTTTGAGTTTATAGGTCAATTAGTAGAACATCTCACATCTTAACAATACTCAATCTTCCAATCTACAAATATTGCTTCATTTGTTTAGAAACTCTTTTATTCTTTTGGAAATGTTTTATAGTGTTTACTATTCAGGTCTTTTACTTTTTTTTTTCTAAATTGATCTATTTTCTTATTTTTAACAGCTTTATTAAAATATAATATATATAGCATACATTTTAGCTGCTTAAATTGTACAATTCTGTGGGTTTACTTTCGTGTATTGATGGTGTTCTTTATAGCATGAAAGATTTTGCTGTTGCTAAAAGTTAAATTTATTTTTCTCTGTTTGCTTGCTTATGCTTTTGATGTCATATCAAAAAAAAAAAAATTGCCTAAACCAAGAACAGGAAGATATACACCTATGTTTTCTTCTAGGGGTGTTATAGTTTTAGCTCTTACTTTCAGGTCTTGGAATACATTTTTTAAATTTATTTTTTACTTGAAGGATAATCACTTTACAAATTTTTGTTGATTTCTGCCAAACATCAAAATGAATCAGTCATAGGTATATATATGTTGCCTCTTTTGTGAACTTCCTGAATACATTTTAAATTGATTTGTGTATTCATCATGAGGTCATAGTCTAACTAATTCTTTTGTGTATAGATATCCAATTGTCCCAACGTCATTTGTTAAAAAAATGAGTGTTAAGGATAAATGATATATTTCTACAGATAAAATTAGCCCATGGTTTTTATAATAATGAAAAAAATCAGTGAATTTCTACAATTGGTCAAATAGTATACTAATCCCTGGAATGAACTGATGAATAAGACAGACATGTTATCTTGTGGTGTAGTTCTAAAAAAGGCTGCTAGATGTCATTCCTGAATATTTAAAATATATATACTGAAAGTTAGAAATCAAATATGTTAGAAATGTTCCATATGCATGCTTAGTATTCATTTCAGAATTCTTTCTTCAGTTTTTGAGATAAATTTTACATAAAGTTTGTAATCTCATAAAATTCATGCCATTGGACACAAAATTTAATATTTATTTTTAAAATTCTGATTCCCTTAAGTCACCAAAATATTTTATAAGTGGAAAAATATTCCCCAAGCTTTATGAGATTATTTTAGATCTGTGAAAATCTTGTTTTTACCCTGGAAAAACTGGAAGTCATGTGTGCCCAAGTAAATAAACTCCACAAGACAATTTAAATTTGGTCTGAAACTAGAAATCCACAAGATTTGGTTTGATTCTAAACATAGAGAAACGCTTATTGCTTCTTTCCTTATTACCATTCTGACTAGCCCCCTACTGCTATATGATTACTAACCACAATCAAATACTTTGTTCAACCTAACTTGAAAGTCTTCAACTTATGTTGCTGTTCAGTTGCAAGTCATGCCTAGCTCTTTGGGATCCCATGAACTGCAGCATGCCAGGCTTCCCTGTCCTTCACTCTCTCCCTGAGATTGCTCAGACTCAGGTCCATTGAGTCAGTGATGCCATCCAACATCTCTTCCTCTGTCATCCACTCTCCTCTTGCTCTCAGTCTGTCCTAGCAACAGTGTCTTTTCCAGTGAGTTGGTCCTTTGCATCAGGTGGCCAAAGTATCGGAGCCTCGGTATAAGTCCTTCCAATGAATATTCAGAGTTGGTTTCCTTTAGGATTGACTTGTTTGATCTCCATGCTGTCCAAGGGGCTCTCAAAGAGTCTTCTTCAGCACTGCAGTTCAAAAGCATCAGTTTTTCAGCACTCAGCCTTCTTTACAGTCCAACTCTCACAACCATACATTACTACTGGAAAAATCATAACTTTGACTATATGGACCTTTGTCATCAAACTGATGTCTCTGCTATTTAATATGCTATCTAGGTTTGTTATAGTTTTTCCTCCAAGGAGCAAGAATCTTTTAATTTGGCTGTAGTCACTGTCTGCAGTGATTTTGGAACCCAGGAAAATGAAATCTGACAGTTTTCACTTTTTCCTCATCTAGTTGCCATGAAGTGATGGGACCTGATGCCATGATCTTAGTTTTTCAAATGTTGAGTTTAAACCTGCTTTTTACTCTCTTTTACCTTCATCAAGAGACTCTAGTTTTTCTTCACTTTCTGCCACTTACCTTCTAAAGGATTGTTGTTCACTGTGCTTCCCTAGTAGCTCAGATAGTAAAGAATCTGCTTGCACAGCAGGAGACCCGAGTTCTATCCCTGGGTGTGGAAGATGCCCTAGTTAAGGACATGACAATCCACTCTAGTATTCTTGCCTGGAGATTCCCATGGAGAGAGAAGTCTGGTGGGGTATGGTCCATAAAATCACAGAGTTGGACATGACTGAAGTGACTTAGCACATACACATGGAAGTATGTTTTTTGTTGTTTTAGTTTTCTTTAGGGATATAAAAAGGAAGTAAGAAGACAAGCACAAAAGAAGGCAGATGTGAGACAGTTGCCACATGAAAGGCTGTGCTGACGTTTAGGTAATTGAGACTTTCAACAACTTACTCCCACACCAATGATAGATGTTTATGTCTTGCTCAGCCAAACATTTTTCTGGCAGAGAGGACTGGACAATGGTGTGAATTCTTTCAGTAGCAAAAGTCCTATATTGTAAAGTCACTGCTATTTTTGGAAAATTTTGTGTTTACTTTCATATCAATTTGTTTATTTATGGATTTGTGCATATAAGTATTATTTGTAAATAATTACATAAATGGAGAACTAGAAATTCTATGCAGTTCAGTTGCTCAGTCATGTCCGACTCTTTGTGACCCCATGAACTGCAGCACACCAGGCATTTTTGATTTTTCCATAATTCTTATCATTTTTCTTTTACCCAGCAAAAATTATTAAATTATATTAAAAAATAGAACGAAGTCCTGATTTGAGGTCAGTAAGTTATTAATGGGCTTCCCTGTGGCTTGAAGGGTATTCAAGATTGAAGACAGGAGGAGAAGGGGATGACTGAGGTTGAGATGGTTGGATGGCATCACCAACTTGATGGATATGAGTTTGAGCAAGCTCTGGGAGTTGGTGATGGACAGGGAAGCCTGGCATGCTGCAGTCCATGTCACAGAGTTGGACATGACTGAGTGACTGAACTGAACTGAAGTTATTAATTATCTTTAATCTCACTTTTTAAGACTCTTTATTTTTCTGACTAAGTGAATATCTGGCTTTTTTCATATAGGATCCTTCCATCTGCAACCCTATCAAACAGTGACTTCCAATTTATTACTCCTTCTTGCTTGTTTGTATCCTTTCATTATTTGTGATTTACCACTACCTTTTCCTCCTTTCTTCTTTCTTGTCATACTAATGTCCTGAACACCTAAGTATTCTCTATTTAGCAAAAATATTAGTATCCGTCCCACAGCATCCCTCTTCACATAACCTTTGCTCTTTCCATTCAACCCTCTACTGTTATCCTGACTGATTTCAACATAACTAGCCCTTTAACTGGAGAAGGCAATGGCACCCCACTCCAGTACTCTTGCCTGGAAAATCCCATGGATGGAGGAGCCTGCTGGGCTGTAGTCCATGGGGTCGCTAAGAGTCAGACATGAATGAGCGACTTCACTTTCACTTTTTGCTTTCATGCACTGGGAGAAGGAAATGGCAACCCACTCCAGTGTTTTTGCCTGGAGAATCCCAGGGACAGGGGAGCTGGTGGGCTGCCATCTATGGGGTTGCCCATAGAGTTGGACACGACTGAAGCGATTCAGCAGCAGCAGCAGCAGCAGCCATTTAATTCTCTGCCCTCTTAGTTCCTTACTGGCTCAAGTGCCTCTGTCTCAGGGGTTTCTTATTCTCAGACTGTCAGTCCAGAACATTCTGTCTGTGTCGGCCTCCTCTTATCTCCACTGTGTGCAGTGTGTACCTGTGTTGAGTGTGTCTGCTTAGAGTTATCATCAGTATGATAAATTATAGCAAATATTGTTTTTCTTCCTTGACATGCTTTCATTCTGAAACACTGATACGGAAAATGTCCAATCCTAGGTGAATCCAAACAGCTGAATTCTCTGTGCTGTTTCTGATTTCCTAAGCATCTGTGAAGAAAAACATCTATTTGAGATTATTCTCAGTAAATATTTGAGAAAACATGAGATGAGAACATTCAATATATATTTGAGCAACTAATTTCCATGAGGCGTGGATACAGGTATCAGCGTACACATGGTAAATAAGGAAATAAAGTCTGTATTTCGAGTATGCATCCATCATGCTCAGTTGTTTCAAACTCATTGCAAGCCCATGGCCCGACTCCTCTGTCCATGGAATTTTCCAAGCAAGAATATTGGAATGGGTTGCCATTTCCTCTTTCAGGTGATCTTCCTGACCCAGGGATCCAACCCGCATCTCTTATGTCTCCTGCATTGGCAGGAGCATTCTTTACCACCTAGCCAACTGGTAATCCCCATCTCAAGTATAAATACACTAAATTCTATAACCTATATATGAATCTGAGAAAGAGAGAAAACAGCACCAAGACACTGAAAGGACTAGCACTACCAGATATTAGAATATCATATAAAGCCAAGTTTATCTCATTTACTCTGACCCATCTCCTAGAGCCTCTAATTTCCTAAATATTTTGACACTGTATGAGCCATTCCATTCTAATATAGTATAGACTGAGTTTATGTGCATGAATCCTTTATTCTATTTGCATGTGTATATTTGTGTGTCTCCGTGTGTGTAAGGACAGAAAAAGTACAGAAAAATGTTAATACTATTTTGTGTAAGTTTTGAAATGTACCTTATTTTATTTGTTCTTTACATTTTTTTTTACAATTTTCTCTGCTATCTAAATATTCTGTAGCAATTAAGTACTACTTTACTTAGTAAAAATAAATAGCTTTCAACTGTGTGAAACTAAGCTATAAGAACTAGAAAGTAATTTGGGTGATTTTAGACATAAGCATAATATAATATTGTGGGCTTTATCATCCCCTTGATGACAATAACCAAAAAAACAAATTATGCAGGGGATTTGTAGTGATATGAAATCTTCACTGTTCAAACTGAAGAACAGACAAATTCAAGATTGATCAAATTCAATAATTATAATAGATGAGTAGTTAACCATCCTATGGTCATAGAGATTGAAAAATTGAGTATGTATATATTTAAAAAATAGTAGCTCTATATTTCACATAATTAGAGTTTATACCCAAATAGTATGCAAAACTAGGCTATTAACATATTTTTTGTAGGCTACCTGCATATTTACATAAAATTATCATTCTTTGTGTCCAGTCTTAATTTGGTAAAAATTTACCTCTATTTCATATGCAGTTGAAATATCTTAATGTTGGCTTTGTGAAACTAAATTTTTTAAAAATGATCTTCTTAGAAATACTTACAATATCTATGTTCATCAGTGATATTGACCTGTAGTTTTCTTTTTTGTATGAAATACAAAAAAAAAAAAAAAAACCACAACAACCACCCTCAAATAGCCAAATCAATCTTAAGAAAGAAGAATGGAACTGAAGGAATCAACCTAACTTCAGACTATACTACAAAGCTACAGTCATCAAGACAGTATGGCACTGGCACAAGACAGAAATATAGCTCACTGGAATAAAATAAGAAGCCCAGAAATAAATCCATGCTCCTATGGACATCTTATATTTGACAAAGAAGGCAAAAATATACAATGGAGAAAAGACAGTCTCTTTAACAAGTGGTGCTCGAAAAATTAGCCAACCACCTGGTAAAAGAATGAAACTAGAACACTTTATAACATCATACACAAATAAACTCAAAATGGATTAAAGATCTAAATATAAAACCAGAAACTTTAAAACTCCTAGAGGAAAACATAGGCAAAACACTTTCTGACATAAATCATAGCAGTATTCTCTATGACCCACCTCCCAGAGTAATAGAAATAAAAGCACAAATAAACAAATGGGACCTAATTAAACTTAAAAGCTTTTGCACAACGAAGGAAACTACAGGCAAGGTGAAAAGACAGCCTTCAGAATGAGAGAAAATAACAGCAAATGAAGCAACTGACAAAGAATTAATCTCAAAAATATACAAGCAGCTCATGCAGCTCAATACCAGAAAAATAAGTGAACTCAATAAAAAAAATGGGCCAAAGAACTAAACAAACATTTCTCTAAAGAAGACATACAGATGGCTAACAAACACATGGAAAGATGCTCAATGTCACTCATTATCAGAGAAATGCAAATTAAAACCATAAGGAGATACTATTTCACATTGGTCAGAATGGCTGATATCCAAAAGTCTACAAACAATAAATGCTATAGAGGGTGTGGAGAAAAGGGAACACTGTTACACTGTTGGTGGGAATGCAAACTAGTACAGCCACTATGGAGAACAGTGTGTGTGGGGCCCTAAATGGGAAACCTTAAAACCAAGGGGCTAGCTTTGCGGTCGAAAACCTAAGATGGCGCCTGGCGGAAGAGATGGGGGCAGGGTCTATGTTGTCTGTCAAAGTTTTTAATTGGCTCTCTTGATTTCTGTGCACATAGACAGTGTGTGATCTCTATAGACTCCTGTTATAATGAAGGTGACAATTTGACCTTTAATGTGATTGGTGCAACTATGGAAAGTCCCTCCTAAAACCCTCCTGTTTGTCTATATAAGTTGGGAGTTTGCAACAATAAAGCGGAACTGCTTTGACGGAACCCCTGTCGCGTCTGATTGTCTCTTGCTCGCCGAGGGGCTGGGTTGGCGGACAGCAGGCTCACCTCTCCTCGGGACCCCTCGGCTTTGCTGAGGGAAGTTCCACTGCCTCCGCTCTTTCTGCAGAGCGCCCCCCGCAGAAGCTGGCGCCCAACGTGGGGCGTGAAGCGGACGGACGGAGGTGGTGTCACCGTGCGGCTCTGAAAGAGGAGCGACGAGGGACCCTAGGCTGGTCACAGCACGGAGCTCCCTTTAGAGGAGCATCACCCGAGGTAATCCGGACTTCAAGGTGGGCCCCCCTCCTTTATGAGGGAAGTGCCAAAAACTCTCTTATTTTCCTTCTCCTCTTCTTTTCTGATCTGGCCTTAATTCCTCTTTCCGGAGTTTCAGTGAACAGGCTAACGGTTGTGGAGGCAACTGATGAGTCCTGGCTAGGGCCGCTCTCCGGCGGACTTTGAAGGCCCCACAACAGGTAAGCCTCAGTAACTAGAGCCCGACTGGGTGAAACTCCCCTTTAATCTTTCTTAACTGAGGACGTGGCCTGGAATCTTCCCTGTGGGCACGGGTCAGGCACTTAAAAGCCATTAGGGCGCCTGCCACTTGAAGACTCCCGTGACAGGATAAGGGGGTCACGGAACGGGCTAGAAACCTCTAGGGTGCCCGCCCCCAGCAAGAAAACTTCCGTGCAATGACGCAGGCACATAAACAGTTCCAAAAGCATACCATAAGCCCAACTTTCTGGCCGCCACCACTCCGGGTAGGATTTTTGGTGGCTGTCCTCAGTGACTTTTCTTTCTATTCTCTTTCTGCAACATGGGAAGTAACATTAGCAAGTCTGATGAGCCTGCCCTCAAGGCGCTGAGATATATGCTCATAAGCAGGGGACTTGAGATTTCTGACGCTCAGGCCATTAAGGTGTGGGGGACCATTGTACAGTTGGTCCCCTGGGTTGCTTCAGCTAATCTGTTCTCTTGGGACACTTGGGGTCGAGTGCAAACCCTTGCTAGGCAGCGAGAGGCTCGATACGGTGAGGAGCCCCCTTAGGGTTCTGTCTGATCATTTCGGCCCTCAAGCTCTGTTTTTCACGGAGCGAGGAGAATGTCACTGATATGAGTGCCCCCAAATCAAAATCAGAAAAACAATGGGAAAAATTTGATGAGGAACGAGTCATGTCAGACCAGGATATAGCAAAAGACACTGCAGGGAATAAAGACTCTAGAGCAAATAGTGGGCCATGGGAGCCTTTCGGGGGATGATAAAAGGGCGGAAGAGAGTGGAGACTCCTCTGATGCCTCAGGACCGGGAGCCCAGGGGAGAGATCTGTGCCCCTCCCTGCCTCTCCCATTTGAGGAAGTTTCGGGAGCACCTTGGGTGGGAGAGACAATGAGGTCACCTTGGAAAGGGAGAACCTACCCCGGGGACCCTTGGGGATCCCCACTGCCCTTTACCGGCCCGACTCAAGCCTTTCCTGTAAATGTTAACCTGGAGGGGAATAGGCCGGCAGCCTGGTACCCCTGGGAGGCCAATGATTTAAAAGAGCTCAAAAAGGCAGTGGCAGAGGATGGCCCGAACTCCCTGTGGGCAAAAACTGTTCTCCAGGGCCTGGCTCATCAGCCACAAGAGGGACACTTTAAGAAGGAGTGCCCTCAAGCCTGGGAAAGACCTACAGGTCGGAGACCTCCCACTATCCCATTTATGTACACCATCTTAAGGGTCATCAAGATTTACCTGGATTGCTTTCATTGGGAAATTCCCTGGCCGATACAGCGGCCTCCCTTACAATCCAAGCTTATAACTTACAAGATGCCTATGATCTTCACGATCTTACTCATATAAATTGGAAAGGGCTACATAAAAGGTTCCCACAGATCCCTATTAGAGAATTTAAAAATATATATATACATACTTGTAAATCCTGTCTTCCTTATTTACAAGTACCGCTTTTACAGCCCCCGGGAGTAAACCCTCAAGGGCTAAAACCCAATGTGCTGTGGCAAACTGATGTAATCCATTATTCCCCTTTTGGAAAACTTAAGTGCCACCATCAAAATTTAAAGGCTCAATTACAAAAACAAAAGGGGGAATAAGCCCTCACCAGCAACTTGGAACGGCACTCTTTACTCTAGACATTTTAAATTTTTCAAAAAATGAACCGATACCATGTTTTCAGAAACATTGGTCTAATCAAGAAATAAAACCTGAAATACAAGTGAGATGGAAAGATCCCATCACTGGTCAGTGGAAGGGGCCTGATCCACTCCTTACAATGGGGAGAGGATTTGGATGCATATTCCCCACTGGGGACCCCAGCCCTATATGGGTGCAGCAAGGAATCTTAAATTTACACCACAAGAGAGGTCAAATCTCAAAAGCTGACACAGATTAAAGAGACATTCACATGTTGAGCCCAAGAACAAAAAGTTCTTGAGGCGATCTTTTCTTCCCTTTCAGATCATCGATGCAGCGACCCTGCTGGACACTGCTCCTGGTGATTGTTGGATTACCTAGCCTCTCCGTGCTGACCTTCCTCATTGCCGTGGCTGTACAACAGTTTTTAAAATCTTTGAAGCCTGGGTTTAACGACATACAAGGCCATCAACCATGAGGGTACAACAGTCAGCATCCGTGCTGGGAGTTCAACAAGCTCAGACCATTGAGGTTATAAACAACACATCCACTGCCTCTGCTCAAGGATTTCAAACCAGCTTGAACACCTGAGATCTGCTATGATGGGACTCCAATAACAGCTTGATCTCCACGCCAGAGCGATCGAGAAGTCGAGTGTTCTGGCACTCATAGACTGTGACGTGAGATACCCCAGCTTTTGTCTGACAGCTTTTCCAGTGTTAAATGAGACTCTAACAGGTAAAAAGGGAGCAATGGATCTATGGGACTGGATACAAACTCCATTCATCTGGTTTAAAAATGCCTTCTATTTGCTTGTTTTTGTTATTCTGCTTGTTGTAGTATTAAAAAGGTTATGCTTGCCCAGGTCATGAAAGAGGAGCCCCATGTTGGGGACCCACAAAACCCCTGGATTAATTTAGCCCTTCAAGAGATTAACCGAGACAGATAAATAAAAATAAGAGTTCTAGATGCTCATCATCTAGAGAGATTCCGCCTAGCCCCCAAGAGGTGGCTGGATAGCCAATGACGGGTAAGACCCTCAGAGGAGAGCAACCTAAGACAGGCACAGCCGCGAGAGGGGCTGGCGAGGCTGGAGGTTGGCCGCCTGCAGCTTTATGCCTTGCTCTACAGAACAGCAATACAAATGTCTCGAGGGCTTAAATAAAATTAAAAAAAAAGGGGGGGATATGTGGGGCCCTAAATGGGAAACCTTAAAAACAAAGGGACTAGCTTTGCGGTCGAAAACCTAAGATGGCACCTGGCGGAAGAGATGGGGGCAGGGTCTATGTTGTCTGTCAAAGTTTTTAATTGGCTCTCTTGATTTCTGTGCACATAGACAGTGTGTGATCTCTATAGACTCCTGTTATAATGAAGGTGACAATTTGACCTTTAATGTGATTGGTGCAACCATGGAAAGTCCCTCCTAAAACCCTCCTGTTTGTCTATATAAGTTGGGAGTTTGCAACAATAAAGTGGAACTGCTTTGACGGAACCCCTGTCTCGTCTGATTGTCTCTTGCTCGCCGAGGGGCTGGGTTGGCGGACAGCAGGCTCACTTCTCCTCGGGAACCCCTCGGCTTTGCTGAGGGAAGTTCCACTGCCTCCGCTCTTTCTGCGGAGCGCCCCGCAAGTGTGGAGATTCCTTAAAACCCTGGAAATAGAACTGCCATATGACCCAGCAACCCCACTGCTGGGCATACACACTGAGGAAACCAGAATTGAAAGGGACACATGTACCCCAATGTTCAACGAAACACTATTTACGATAGCTTGGACATGGAAGCAGTCTAGATATTCATCGGCAGATGAATGGATGAGAAAGTTGTGGTACATATACACAATGGAATGTTACTCTGCTATTAAAAAGAACACATTTGAATCAGTTCTAATGAGGTGGATGAAACTGGAGCCTATTATAGAGAGTGAAGCAAGTCAGAAAGAAAAGCACCAATACAGTATATTAACACATATATATGGAATTTAGAAAGATGGTAATGGAACCCTATATGCGAGACAGCAAAAGAGACACAGATATAAAAAAACAGACTTTTGGACTCCATGGGAGAAGGCGAGGGTGGGATGATTTGAGAGCATAGCATTGAAACATGTATATTACCATATGTGAAACATGACCAGTCCAAGTTCAACCCATGAAACAGGGCACTCGGGCAACCCAGAATGATGGGAAGGGAAGGGAGGTGGGAGGGATTCGGGATGGATGACATATGTACACCCATGGCTGATTCATGTCAATGTAAGGTGAAGACCACAATATTGTAAAGTAACTGGCCTCCAATTAAAATAAATAAATTGAATTTTTTTATTTTTAATTTTATTTTTACTTTATTCTACATTACAATACTGTATTGGTTTTGTCATACATTGATATGAATCAGCCACAGGTGTATACGAGCTCCCAATCCCAATTTCTTTTTAAAAAAGAAATTCTTACAACAGAGCCTGTGTATACACATAATGTAAATTAGCCAATTGCTTTAGTTTTGATTACCCTACAGACTCCTAAATACTATTTTTCACTATGAACAGCAACTGTTTTGTCCTACTTAGAGAAATTTATTATTACTTCTATCTTGTTGCAGCCTAAAATAATGAAGCACTTTATACAACAAAATCACAGCAGCATAATTTGAAGCACTGGGGAATAAAAATGACTTTTCAAACATAACTTTGACAGTTGAAGACTCAAAGTTATGACAGTTTTCCTGCAATTCTGTGGGGTGTATATTGGAGTTTGTCATTGTTTGACATCTGTTTTACCTTCTCCAGATGCTTCCTTCACACGTTGCCCTGTAGCAAATGAATGTGATAATTTTGAACTCATGTTTGCACATAGATACCACGTCCACTGGGCTTCCCAGGTGGCACAAGCGGTAAAGAATCTGCCTACCAATGCAGGAGATGCAACAGGTGCAGTTTTGAACCCTGAATTAGGAAGATGCTTGTGGGGCCCTAAACGGGAAACTTAAAAACAAAGGGGCTAGCTTTGTGGTCGAAAGCCTAAGATGGCGCCTGGCAGAAGAGATGGGGGCGTGGTCTGTGTTGTTTGTCAAAGTTTCTTGATTGGCTCTCTTGATTTCCATGCATGTAGACAGTGTGTGATCTCCATAGACTCCTGTTATAATGATTTGACCTTTAACGTGATTGGTGCAACTATGGAAAGTCCCTCCTAAAATCCCCCTGCTTGTCTATATAAGCTGGGAGTTTGCAACAATAAAGCGGAACTGCTTCGATGGAACCCCTGTTGCGTCTGATTGTCTCTTGCTCGTCCGAGGGGCTGGGTTGGCGGACAGCAGGCTCACCTCTCCTCGGGAACCCCTCGGCTTTGCTGAGGGCGGTTCCACTGCCTCTACTCTTTCTGCAGAGCGCCCCCTGCAGATTCTCTGGAGTGGGATATGGCAACCCACTCCAGTATTCTTGCCTGGAAAATTCCACAGGCAAGAGGAGCCTGGCAGGCTACAACCCATGGGGTTGCAAAGAGTCAGACATGACAGCATTCATGCACTATGTCCATTATTTAGAGAGATATAGTGAATTCTCTTGTAAAATGTATTATTGAAGCATTATCAGTTACTAACATCTAACTCTTTGCTTCATCCACTTAAAAGAAATATACAGTACTTGCTGGCATTAGCAGTAAATGTAATGGATTTCCTGACTTCAATTATGAATTATCATTATCTCAAGAAAATGGATGAGTAGGCAAGAAAACAGTTTCTTGTGTCATCAGTGGGTTGTAACATTACTAAATGCAGTTTGGCAAAGAATAGAGAGAATAGAATAGCATAAAATGTCAGTACAGGAGACTTGGCTGATACTGTCAGAACAGAGCTATACTCAAGGCTCAATAACTTTAAAGTTTGGTAAGACAAGCCCCTGGCAAAAGAAAAGACAGCATGTAAAAAAGAGGAAAATAAGTCACATAACATCATGCTTATTATCCTCTGAGGAGGTTATTATGATTCTAAAAGACATGTTGCTGCTATTTACTTTGAGACTAGTATATATCCATCACAGGCTATGTAATTACCACAGCTCACAATATCATTAGTAACATCTTTCTTTCCAGATTTACTGAGGAATAATTAACAAATAAAAATATAATTAAAGTATATGTGATGATTTGAAATACATGTACATTGTGAAATCATTACTACAGTCAAGTCAATTATCACATTCATCACCTCATATAGTTAACTTTCTCTCTCTTTCTCACTGTCTTTAATTTTCTGGTAATGAGAATGCTTAAGATCTCTGCAAATTTCAAGTATATAATACCAAATTAGTAACTATAGGTACCATATTGTACATTAGATCCTCAAACTCATTCATCTTATAACTGAAATTTTGTATTCTTTGACTTGTATCCACCCATTTTCCTCAGCTCCTGGAAACCATCATTCTGCTCTCTGTTTCTATGAGACTGGCCCTTTTGTTTTTGATTCCAAGTATAAGTGATATCATACAGTGTCTATCTGTATCTGGCTTATTTCACTTAGCATAATCTCCAGGTTTGCCCATGTTGTAGCAATGGCAGAATCTCTTTCCTTTTTGTGTCTGAATAATGTTAATATTTCTATCTATCCATACACATATCTTATTTTCTTTATCCATTAATCCATCAGTGAAGACACAAGTTGATTCTGACCTATGGAATAGATTAGAGAGCAGAGAAATAAACCTGTGTATGCATGGTGAACTAAACTTTGATCTGTAGATGTTCATGTTTTCCAATATCATTTTAAAAAAATTATTTATTTTGATAGGGATTGCATTGAATCTGTAGATTGCTCTGGGTAGTATACTCATTTTCACTATATTGACTCTTCCAATCCATGAACATGGTATATTTCTTCATCTATTAGTGTCCTCTTTGATTTCTTTCATCACAATTTTATAGTTTTCAATATATAGGTCTTTAGTTTCTTTAGGTAGGTATATTCCTAAGTATTTTATTCTTTTCGTTGCAATGGTGAATGGAATTGTTTCCTTAACTTCTTTTTCTACTTTCTCATGATTAGTGTATAGGAATGCAAGAGATTTCTGAGTGTTGATTTTATATCCTGCAACTTTACTATATTCATTGATTAGCTCTAGTAGCTTTCTGGTCGAGTCTTTAGGGTTTTCTATGTAGAGGATCATGTCGTCTGCAAACAGTGAGCGTTTTACTTCTTTTCCAATTTGGATTCCTTGTATTTCTTTTTCTGCTCTGATTGCTATGGCCAAAACTTGCAGAACTATATTGAATAGTAGTGGTGAAAGTGGGCACCCTTGTCTTGTTCCTGACTTTAGGGGAAATGCTTTCAGTTTTTCACCACTGAGGATAATGTTTGCTGTGGGTTTGTCATATATAGCTTTTAGTATGTTGAGGTACATTCCTTCTATTCCTGCTTTCTGGATAGTTTTTATCATAAATGGATGTTGAATTTTATCAAAGGCCTTCTCTGCATCTATTGAGATAATCATATGATTTTTATTTTTCAATTTGTTAATGTGGTGAATTACATTGATTGATTTGCAGATGTTGAAGAATCCTTGCATCCCTGGGATAAAGCCCACTTGGTCATGGTGTATGATCTTTTTAATGTGTTGTTGGATTCTGATTGCTAGAATTTTGTTAAGGATTTTTGCATCTATGTTCATCAATGATATTGGCCTGTAGTTTTCTTTTTTTGTGTGGCATCTTTGTCAGGTTTGGGTATTAGGGTGATGGTGGCCTCATAGAATGAGTTTGGCAGTTTACCTTCCTCTGCAACTTTTTGGAATAGTTTCAGTAAGATAGGTGTTAGCTCCTCTTACACTGTTGGTGGGAATGCAAACTAGTACAGCCATTATGGAAAACAGTGTGGAGATTCCTTTACAAATTGCAAATTGAACTGCCTTATGACCCAGCAATCCCACTGCTGGGCATACACACTGAGGAAACCAGAATTGAAAGAGACACATATACCTCAATGTTCATTGCAGCATTGTTTATAATTGCCAGGACATGGAAACAACCTAGATGTCCATCAGCAGATGAATGGATAAGAAAGCTGTGGTACATATACACAATGGAGTATTACTCAGCCCTTAAAAGAATAAATTTGACTCAGTTCTAATGAGATGGATGAAACTGGAGCCAATTATACAGAATGAAGTAAGTCAGAAAGAAAAACACCAATACAGTATACTGACACATATATATGGAATTTAGAAAGATAGTAACAATGACCCTGTATGTGAGACAACAAAGGAGACACAGAAGTATAGAACGGACTTTTGGCCTCTGAGGGAGAGGGAGAGGGTGGGATGATTTGGGAGAATGGCACTGAAACATGTATACTATCATATAAGAAACGAAGCGCCAGTCTATGTTTACTACAGGATACAGGATGTTTGGGGCTGGTGTACGGGATGATCTGGGGAGATGGTGTGGGGTGGGATGTGGGAGGGGGCTTCTGCATTGAGAGATTGTGTACACCTGTGGCTGATTCATGTCAATGTATGGCAAAACCAATACAGTATTGTAAAGCAGAATAAAGTATTAAAAATAAATAAAAAAATAACTTCTAAGAATAAAAAAAATAAAATAAAATTTATTTATTTTAAAATTGCAGATTAATTGCCTTACAGACAGAATTTTACTGTTTTCTGTCAAACCTCAACATGAATCAGCCATAGGTATACATAGAATCCCTCCCTTTTGAACTTCCCTCCCATCTCCCTCCCCATTCCACCTCTCTAGGTTGATACAGAGCCCCTGTTTGAGTTCCCTGAGACATACGCCAAATTCTCATTGGCTATCTCCTTTACATATGGTATTGTAAATTTCCATGTTACTCTTTCCGTACATCTCACCCACTCCTCCTCTCTCCCCATGTCCATAAGTCTATTCTCTATGTTTGTTTCTGCACTGAGAAATTCCTCAGTACCATTTTTCTAGATTCCACATACATGAGTTAGTATATGATATTTGTCTTTCTCTTTCTGACTTACTTCACTCTGTATAATAGGTTCTAGGTTCATCCACCTAGTTAGAACTGACTCAAATGCATTCTTTTTCATGGCTTAATAATATTCCATTGTGTATATGTACCACAACTTCTTTATCCATTCATCTGTCAATGGCCATCCAGGTTGCTTCCATGTTCTAGCTATTTTAAATTGTGCTGCAATGAACAATAGGATACATGTGTCTTTTTCAATTTTGGTTTATTGAAGCTGAACAATAGAGAGGCTGGCCCATCAAACACCTGAGATACTGAACTATAGACTAGGACCTCATGCAGGGGGCCCCTTTAAGTGACTGATGTGCCAACCTACAGAGCAGGGCCCCAGCCAGGGAGGCTCCCTATGTGCCTGACATGTCGAACAACAGAGAAAGGACTCCAGGCAAGGGAGCCCCCACGTGCCTGAATGGGTGGAGGTATGGAGAAAGACTGGCCAAAGAGGCCTTCTGACTGCCATCTAAAAGAGTCTTGAAAAAAGACTCTGATAAGGCCATAACTCCTATGGCAGAAGCAGTCCATGTCCCTGCACACTTGGCACTGCCAGGGTCCCCATAAGCCAAGCAGCTGCACCAGTTTTCCCATTGTGTTTTCTTAATGCCCTTGTCAAAGTTTAGTCCACCATGTAGACATGGGTTTATTTCTCTGCTCTCTATTCTGTTCCATGGGTCAGAATCAAGTTGTGTCTTCATTGAGGGATTAATGGATAAAGAAAATAAGATACGTGTATGGATAGATAGAAATATTAATATTATTCACTACTTTCACGCTCAACCTTTACTGGGGCAGAGCTGCCACAGAAAAAAAAAAGTATTGCCTCTATGCATGCAGGGTCACTTTGGTCATGTCCAACTCTTGACAACCCTGTGGACTGTGGCCTGCCAGTCGGGTTCTCCAGGCAAGAATTCTGGAGCATATTGGTCAATACTTGTTGCCATACCCTTCTAGAACACTATCTCTCCTGCTGCCCTAGCTGCCAACTCCCCTGAGTACCTGGTGCTGCCAGAACTCCTGCAATGCAAGCAGCTGCACCACCTCCACACTTGGTCCTCACAGGGGCAAACCCAAGCCCTCCGGGCAGCCTCAGAAGCAAACCCCATTTGACAACCCACATGCAGAGGTGGAAATAAAACCACAGTTGAAATCCAGAAGCAGTGTGGCTAAGGAAGAAGACCCAAAACCTTCCCACCAGCTGTACAAGCTGCAGATTAAATCTACATGATCAACTAGGCAGACTCTGTGTCTGTGGAATATATAAAAGGACACTGAAAGTGAATGTGAAATCGTTTAGTTGTGTCTGACTCTTTGCGACTCCATGGACTGTAGCCTACAAGACTCCTCCATCCAAGGAATTTTTCAGCCAAGAGAACTGGAGTGGGTTGCCATTTCCTTCTCTAGGGGATCTTCCCAGCCCAGGGATCAAACCTATGTCTCCTGCATTGCAAGCAGATGCTTTTATCACCTGAGCCACCAGGGAAGCTAAAAGGATATTGAGAATTCCCACAAAAGAAAACACACTAGTTCTGATAGCTGTGGACACTGGAGGCAAGAACACACAGGAGTAGGGCCAGATAAGAATCTGAGCTGCCCCTACAGCAGGTCTAGAGACCAGCACAGTGTTGGAGGGCATCCTCGTGAGGTGAGGCAGACTGTGGTCCCCAGTGAGGGAAAGGACTGTGACAGTAGTGACCAAAACAAAATATTTATTATTGTTATGTTTTGACTTGTAGATTCTTTTGGATTGTTTTTCTTTTTTTTCCCCTTCTCCCCACCCCCCACCCCACATTGTGGCTGTTGATTTTATTGGCACTATGAAATCTAATAAAGCTTTTGAGCATTTTTTCTCAGTTATACTTTTTACTCTTGTTATAAACTTCTGCCTCTACATTGAGCTTTCGCAGTTATGTGGAGTTTCCCACCCCTTTTTCTTCTTATTCCCTTTTATTTCTTTTCTTTTTTTTAAATTTAAAGTTTTAATTTTTTAACCTATTATTACACTCTCTACATTTATTCCTTTGTTTGCTTTTCCTACTGTTCTTTTCCCCTTACAGTTAATCTTTAATATATATAAATCTTATCTACCTCTATTTAATGTTGCATATCTATTCTTTTTCTTTCTTTCCCTTTTGTTTTCATTGCTTTATTCCCCACTTGGCAACTTGCTTTGGTTTTTTTCTCCAGCTTGTGCTTTAGTTACTTTTGTTCTCAACTGATATATATAATTTTTGGTTTCCATTGTTCACTGGGTTAATCTACTGTACTTTATTTTTGTTGGACTGCTTTGATTTTGCTTATGGGTGTATATGTATACGTGTATATTCAGTCACACTTTTTATTATTGTTATAAACCTCTGCCTCTATGTTGGGCTTTTGTAGTTCTGTGGAGTTCTCTTTTTCTCTTTCTCTCATTTTTTCATTTTCCTTCTTTTTTTCTTTTCTCTGTTTTTATAATTTTAATTATTTTAAAGATATTATATTTTTCTACATTTATTCCTTTCCTATTGTTCTTTTCCACTTGCAATTAATCTTTAGTGTATATAAATATTCTTTATCTACCTTTATTTAACTTTGCATATCCATTCTTTCTTTCTTTTCTTCCTTTCTTTTCCTGTCAACATATCTGTTAGTTTTGTTTTCATTGCTTTATTCCTCACTTGGCACATTGCTTTAGTTTTTTTTTTTTTTTAGTCTGTGCCTTAGTTAGTTTTATTCTTAACTGGTAAATATAATATTTAATTTCCTTTGTTCACTGAGTCAATCTACTGTACTTTATTTTTGTTGGACTCTTTTGATTTTGCTTATGGGTGTATACATATATCTGTATATTCCATTATTTTAATTATTATTTGCCTGATTTTGTAACTGCCATTTGGCTGGGGTTCATCTTTGATTTTTCATTTTTGGATATTTGTTTTATTCTCACGTAATGCCATAACAAACCAATTGTGGAATCTTCATTCCTGACCAGAGATCAAGCCTTGAACCTTTGAAGAGGGAGCACTGACTCCAACACCCTAGACTACCAGAGAACTAACCCTAGGAAGTATCAAATAGTGGGAACTCCACAAAAGAAACCATTTGAATACAAGACCTGGCATCATCCAGTGCATCACACCCTGTGCAGGATGCCTCATCTAAACAACAACAAAACAAAAATAGAAACCCAATCATCAGCAGGCAGGATTACCACCTCACTGAGCCTTGCCCATCAGAGGAAAAACAAATGAACAAAAAAATCTCAGCACAAATCTCACTCTATACGAAGCCTACACAAACCACTGAATCAACCTTAAGAGGGCAGAAACCAAATGAAAGAAAGAATTCAACCTTGAATCCTAGGAAAAGGAGACCTCAAACACAAGTTAAAAAGAAAATAATGAAAAGGCAGAGAAATACTACACAAATGAAGGAACACACTAAAAACACAGAAGTCCAAATAAATGAAGAGGAAATAGGCAAACTACCTGAAAAATAATTTAGAATAATGATAGGAAAGATGATCAAAAACCTTGAAAACAGAATGGAGAAAATGCAAGAATTAATTAACAAAGACTTAGAAGAATTAAAGAATAAACCTACAGAGACAAACAACACAATTACTGAGATTAAAACTAACCTAGATGGAATCAATAGCAGAATATCTGAAGCAGAACAAATCAGTGAGCTGGAAGACAAAATAGTGGAAATAACCTCTGAAGAGCAGAATAAAACAAAAAGAATGAAAACAGCTGAGGATAGCCTGAGAGACCTCTGGAACAATATCAAATGCACCAACATTTGAATTATAAGGGTCTCAGAAGAAGAGAAAAAGAAAGGATATGAGAAAATTTTCGAAGAGATTATAGTTGAAAATTTCCCCAACATGGGAAAGGAATAGTCAATCAAGCCCAAGAGGCACAAAGAGTCCCATACAGGATAAACCCAAGGAGAAACACACCAAGATGCATGCTAATCAAACTAACAAAGACTAAACACAAAGAAATAATATTAAAAGCAGCAAGGGAAAAGCAACAAGTGACATACAAGGGAAATCCTGTATGTTTAACAGCTGACCTTTCAGCCAAATCTCTGCTGGCCAGAAGAGAATGGAAGGATATATTTAAAGTACTGAAAGGGAAAAATCTACAACCAAGATTACTGTATCCAGCAAGGATCTCATTTAAAATTGATAGAGAAATAAAAGCTTTACAGACAAGCAAAATAAAGAGAATTCAGTACTACCAAACCAGCTTTACCACAAATGTTAAAGGGACTTGTATAGTTAACAAATACAAGAGAAGAAAAAGATCTACAAAATCGACCTCAAACAATTAAGAAAATGGCAATAAGAACACATATATCAATAACTGCTTTAAATGTAAATGAATTAGATGCTCCAACCAAAAGACACAGACTAGATGAATGGATACAAAAACAAGACATATTTATATGATGGACATCATATAAATCACCAGATGGCCAACAATGAAATGAGACTGATTATATTCTTTGCAGCCAAAAATGGAGAGGCTCTATACAGTGAGTGAAAACAAGACTGGGAACTGACCGTGACTCAGATCATGAACTCCTTATTGCCAAATTCAGACTTAAATTGAAGAAAGTCGGGAAAACAGGCTAGATCATTCAGGTATGACCTAAGTCAAATCCCTTATGACTATACAGTGGAAGTGAGAAGCAGATTTAAGGGACTAGATCTGATAGACAGAGTACCTGATGAACTATGGAATGAGGTTCTTGACATTGTACAGGAGACAGGGATCAAGACCATTTCCAAGAACAAGAAATCCAAAAAGCAAATTGGCTGTCTGAGGAGGCCTTACAAATAGCTGTGAAAAGAAGAGAAGGAAAAAACAAAGGAGAAAAGGAAAGATATAAGCATCTGAATGCAGAGTTCCAAAAATAGCAAGGAGAGATAAGAAAGCCTTCCTCAGTGATCAGTGCAAAGATATAGAGGAAAACAATACAATGGGAAAGACTAGAGATCTCTTTGAGAAAATTAGAGATATGAAGGGAATATTTCATGCAAAGATTGGTTCAATAAAGGACAGAAATGGTCTGGACCTAACAGAAGCAGAAGATATTAAGAATAGGTGGCAAGAAAACACAGAACTGTACAAAAAAATTTTTCACGACCCAGATAATCATGATGGTGTGATCACTCACCTAGAGCCAGACATCCTGGAATGTTGAGTCAAGCGGGCCTTAGGAAGCATCACTACAAACAAAGCTAGTGGAGGTGATGGAATTCCAGTTGAGCTATTTGAAATCCTTAAAAATGATGCTGTGAAAATGTTGCATTCAATATGCCAGCAAATTTGGAAAACTCAGCAGTGGCCCCTGCTGGACTGGAAAAGGTCATTTTTCATTCCAATCCCAAAGAAAGGCAATGCCAAAGAATGTTCAAACTACCACACAGTTGCACTCATCTCACATGCTAGTAAAGTAATGCTCAAAATTCTCCAATCCAGGTTTCAGCAATACCTGAACCATGAAATTCCAGATGTTCAGGCTGGTTTTAGAAAAGGCAGAGGAACCTTTGAGGCAGAGATCAAATTGTCAACATCTCCTGGATCATCAAAAAAGCAAGAGAGCTCCAGGAAACGATCTATTTCTGCTTTTTTTGACTATGCCAAAGCTTTGACTGTGTGGATCACAATAAACTGTGGAAAATTCAAGAAGAGATGGGAATACTAGACCACCTGACCTACCTCTTGAGAAATCTGTATGCAGGTCTGGAAGCAACAGTTAAAACTGGACATGGAACAACAGACTGGTTCCAAAGA
The DNA here is from genome assembly GCA_917880005.1 of Nanger dama. Taxonomy (NCBI): domain Eukaryota; kingdom Metazoa; phylum Chordata; class Mammalia; order Artiodactyla; family Bovidae; genus Nanger; species Nanger dama. Next base: position 20,543,614 of record CAKJTW010000002.1, read on the forward strand.
GGAAAAAGCTGTATGTTGTCACCCTGCTTATTTAACTTATATGCAGAGTACATCATGAGAAACACTGGGCTGGATGAAGCACAAGCTGGAATCAAGATTGCTGGGAGATATATCAATAACCTCAGATATGTAGATGACACCACCCTTATGGCAGAAAGTGAAGAACTAAAGAACCTCTTGATGAAAGTCAAAGAGTGGAGGAAAAAGTTGGCCTAAAGCTGAATATTAAAAAAAAAAACTATGATCATGGCATCCGGTCCCATCACTTCATGGCAAATAGATGGGGAAACAGTGGCTAACTTTATTTTTGGACTCCACAATCACTGCAGATGGTTGACTGCAGGCATGAAATTTAAAGATGCTTTCTCCTTGGAAGGAAAGTTATGATCAACCTAGACAACATATTAAAAAGCAGAGACCTTACTTTCCCAGCAAATGTCCTTCCAGTCAAGGCTCTGTTTTTTCCATTAGTCATGTATGGATGTGATGCTGCTACTGCTGCTAAGTCACTTCAGTCATGTCTGACTCTGTGTGACCTCATAGACGGCAGCCCACCAGGCTCCCCCATTCCTGGGGTTCTCCAGGCAAGAATACTGGAGTGGGTTGCCATTTCCTTCTCCAATGCATGAAAGTGAAAAGTGAAAGTGAAGTTGCTCAGTCTTCACGACCCCATGGACTGCAACCTACCGGGGCTCCTCCATCCATGGGATTTTCCAGGCAAGAGTACTGGAGTGGGGTGCCATTGCCTTCTCTGATGGATGTGATAGTTGGACTATAAAGAAAGCTGAGCACCAAAGAATTAATGCTTTTGAACTGGGGTGTTGGAGAAAACTCTTGAGAGTCTTTTGGACTGCAAGTAGATCCAACCAGTCCTGAGTGTTCAATGGAAGGTCTCAGGAAATCAGTCCTGAGTGTTCATTGGAAGGACTGATGTTAGAGCTAAAACCAATACTTTGGCCACCTGATGTGAAGAACTGACACATTTGAAAAGACCCCGTTACTGGGTAAGATTGAGGGCAGGAGGAGAAGTGGACAACAGAGGATGGGATGGTTGGATGACTTTACCAACTCAATGGACATGAGTTTGGGTAAAGTGGGAGTTGGTGATGGACAGGGAGGTCTGTCGTGCTGCAGTCCAGGGGATCACAAAGAGTTGTACATGACTGACTGCTTGAACTGAAGTGAATAAGGAACCCACTTCAGACCTAAATACACAGATAGACTGGAAATGAAAGGATGAAAAAATATATTGCATGCAAATGGGAAGGAAAAGAAAGCTGGAGTAGCAATCCTTATATCAGACAAAATAGACCTTATAGAAGATTACAAGAGATAAGGAAGGACACTACATAATGATCAAAGGATCAATCCAAGAGGAAGACATAACAATTGTAAATATCTATCCACCCAGCATAGGAGCAGCTCCATACATAAGACAAACACTAACAGACTAAAAGGAGAAAATGACTGTAACACAATAATAGTAGGAGACTTTAACACCCCACTCACACCAATGGACAGATCATCAAAACAGAAAATTAATAAGGAAATGAAAGTCTTAAATGATACATTAGATGAGATGGATCTCGCTAATATCTTCAGGACATTACATCCAAATGCAGAAGAATAAACCTTCGTCTCAAGTGCACATGGAACACTCTCCAGGATAGACAACATCTTGGGTCACAAGTCAAACCTCACTAAATGTGAGAAATTTGAAATCGTATCAATCATCTCTGAGTACAATGCTATGAGACTAGATATCAATTACAATAGAAAAACTGTAAGAAACACAAACATATAGAGATTAAACAATATGCTTCTTTTTATGATTTTTTAAATTTTTTGATGTTTATTTTTTGAATATAAATTTATTTATTTTAATTGGAGGCTAATTACTTTACAATATTGTATTGGTTTTGCCATACATTAACATGAATCTTCCACAAATAACCAACAGGTTACTGAAGAAATGAAAAAGGAAATAAAAAATTTTCTAGAAACAAATGACAATGAAAACATGACAACTCAAAACCTATGGGATGCAGAAAAAGCAGGTCTATGAGGGAAGTTTATAGCCATACAGTCCTACTTCAAGAAACAAGAAATATTTCAAATAGAAAACCTAACCTTACACTGAAAACAATTGGAAAAAGAAGAAAAAACACCCCCAAGAATAGTAGAAGGAAAGAAATCATTCAGATCTGAGCAGGAAAAAATGAAAAAGAAACAAACAAAAATAAAGATTAATAAAACTAAAAGCTTGTTCTTTGAGAAGATAAACAAAATTGACAAGCCTTTAGCCAGACTCATCATGAAAAAAAGAAAGAAGAATCAAATCAACACAATTAGAAATGAAAGAGGAGAGGTTACAACAGAATGCAGAAATACAAAGGATCACTGCAGGTGGTGACTGCAGCCATGAAATTAAAAGATGCTTACTCCTTGGAAGAAAAGTTATGACCAACCCAGATAGTATATTCAAAGGCAGAGATATTATTATGCCGACTAAGGTCCCTCTAGTCAAGGCTATGGTTTTTCCTGTGGTCATGTATGGATGTGAGAGTTGGACTGTGAAGAAGGATGAGCACCAAAGAATTGATGCTTCTGAACTGTGGTGTTGGAAAAGACTCTTGAGAGTCCCTTGGACTGCAAGGAGATCCAACCAGTCCATTCTGAAGATCAGCCCTGGGATTTCTTTGGAAAGAATGATGGTAAAGCTGAAAATCTAGTACTTTGGCCACCTCGTGCGAAGAGTTGACTCATTGGAAAAGATTCTGAGGCTGGGAAGGATTAGGGGCCGGAGGAGAAGGGGACGACAGAGGATGAGATGGCTCGATGGCATCACTGACTTGATGGACAGGAGTCTGAGTGAACTCCGGGAGTTGGTGATAGACAGGGAGGCCTGGTGTGCTGTGATTCATGGGGTCACGAAGAGTTGGACAAGACTGAGCAACTGAACTGAACTGACTGATAAAAGACTGTTATGAACAACTATATGACAACAAAATGGATAACTTGGAAGAAATGGTCAGGTTCTTAAAAAGTTCAATCTTCCAAGCCTGAACCAGTAATAAATAGAAATAATGAACAACTCTATTACAAGGACTGAAATTGAAGCTGTGATCAAAATTTGCCAAAAAATAAAAGCCCAGGACTAGATGGCCTCACAGGAGAATTCTATCAAATGTTTATAGAAGAGCTAATGCCTATCCTTCTAAAACTCTTTCAAAAATAGCAGAGGAAGGAACACTTTCAAACTCATTCTATAAGGCCAGCTCAGGTCAGTTCAGCTCAGTTCAGTTCAGTCACTCAGTCATGTCCGACTCTTTGTGACCTCATGAATCGCAGCACGCCAGGCCTCCCTGTCCACCATCAGCTCCTGGAGTTCACTCAGACTCACGTCCATCGAGTCCGTGATACCATCCAGCCATCTCATCCTCTGTCATCTTCTTCTCCTCCTGCCCCCATCCCTCCCAGCCTCAGAGTCTTTTCCAATGAGTCAACTCTTCACGTGAAGTGGCCAAAGAACTGGAGTTTCAGCTTTAGCATCATTCCCTCCAAAGAAATCCCAGGACTGATCTCCTTCAGAATGGACTGGTTGGATCTCCTTGCAGTCCAAGGACTCTCAAGAGTCTTCACCAACATCACAGTTTAAAAGCATCAATTCTTCAGCGCACAGCTTTCTTTACATTCCAACTCTCACATCCATACATGACCACTGGAAAAACCATAGCCTTGACTAGATAGAACTTAGTAGGCAAAGTAATGTCTCTGCTTTTGAATATGTTATCTAGGTTGGTCATAACTTTTCTTCCAAGGAGTGTCTTTTAATTTCATGGCTGCAGTCATCATCTGCACTGATTTTGGAGCCCCAAAAGATAAAGTCTGACACTGTTTCCCCATCTTTTTCCCATGAAGTGATGAGACCGGATGCCATGATCTTCATTTTCTGAATGTTGAGCTTTAAGCCAACTTTTCCCCCTCTCCTGTTTCACTTTCATCAAGAGGCTTTTTAGTTCCTCTTCACTTTCTGCCATAAGGGTGGTGTCATCTATATATATGAGGTTATTTATATTTCTCCCGGCAATCTTGATCCCAGCTTGTGCTTCTTCCAGTCCAGCGTTTCTGATGATATACTCTGCATAGAAGTTAAATAAGCAGGGTGATAATATACAGCCTTGATGTACTCCTTTTCCAGTCTGTTGTTCCATGTCTAGTTCTAACTGTTGCTTCCTGACCTGCATACGGATTCCTCAAGAGGCAGGTTAGGTGGTCTGGTATTCCCATCTTTCAGTATTTTCCACAGTTTATTGTGATCCACACAGTCAAAGGCTTTGACATAGTCAATAAAGCAGAAATAGATGTTTTTATGGAACTCTCTTGCTTTATCGATGATCCAGTGGATGTTGGCAATTTGATCTCTGGTTCCTCTGCCTTTTCTAAAGCCAGCTTGAACATCAGGGAGTTCACGGTTCATGTATTGCTGAAGCCTGGCTTGGAGAATTTTGAGCATTACTTTACTAGCATGTGAGATGAGTGCGATTGTGTGGTAGTTTGTGCATTCTTTGGTATTGCCTTTCTTTGGGATTGGAATGAAAACGGACCTTTTCCAGTCCTGTGGCCACTGCTGAGTTTTCCAAATGTGCTGGCATATTGAGTGCAGCACTTTCACAGCATCCTGTTTCAGGATTTGAAACAGCTCAACTGGAATTCCATCACGTCCACTAGCTTTGTTTGCATAATGCTTCCTAAGGCCCACTTGACTTCACATTCCAGGATGTCTGGTACTAGATGAGTAATCATACCATCGTGATTATCCGGGTCATAAAGATTTTTTTTGTACAGTTCTTCTGTGTATTCTTGCCACCTCTTCTTAATATCTTCTGCTTCTGTTAGGTCCATACCATTTCTTTCCTTTATCAAGCCCATCTTTGCATGAAATGTTCCCTTGGTATCTCTAATTTTCTTGAAGAGATCTCTAGTCTTTCCCATTCTGTTCTTTTCCTCTATTTCTTTGCATTGATTGCTGAGGAAGGCTTTCTTATCTCTTTTGATATTCTTTGGAATTCTGCATTCAAATGGATATATCTTTCCTTTTCTCCTTTCCTTTTCACTTTTCTTCTTTTCACAGCTATTTGTAAGCCCTCCCCAGACAGCCAATTTGCTTTTTTGCTCTTCTTTTCCATGGGGATGTTCTTGATTCCTGTCTCCTGTGCAATGTCAGAAACCTCCATCCATAGTTCATCAGGCACTCTGTCTATCAGATGTAGTCCCTTAAATCTATTTCTCACTTCCACTGTATAATCATAAGGGATTTGATTTAGGTCATACCTGAATGGTTTAGCAGTTTTCCCTACTTTCTTCAATTTAAGTCTGAATATTGTAATAAGGAGTTGATGATCTGAGCCACAGTCAGCTCCTGGTCTTTTTTTGTTGACTGTATAGAGCTTCTCCATCTTTGGCTGCAAAGAATATAATCAGTCTGTTTTTGGTATTGACCATCTGGTGATGTCCATGTGTAGAGTCTTCTCTTGTGTAGTTGGAAGAAGGTGTTTGCTATGACCAGTGCATTTTCTTCGCAGAACTCTTTTAGTCTTTGCCCTGCTTCATTCTGCATTCTATGGCCAAATCTGCCTGTTACTCCAGGTGTTTCTTGACTTCCTACTTTTGCATTCCAGTCTCCTATAATGAAAAGGACATCTTTTTTAGGTGTTAGTTCTGAAAGGTCTTGTAGTTCTTCATAGAACTGTTTAACTTCAGCTTCTTCAGCCTTACTGGTAGGGCATAGACTTGGATTACCATGATATTGAATGGTTTGCCTTGGAGACAAACAGAGATCATTCTTTCATTTTTGAGATTGCATCCAAGTACTGCATTTTGGACTCTTTTGTTGACCATGATGGCTACTTCATTTCTTCTGAGGGATTCCTGCCTGCAGTAGTAGATATAATGGTCATCTGAGTTAAATTCACTCATTCCAGTCCATTTTAGTTTGCTAATTCCTCGAATGTTGACATTCACCCTTGCCATCTCTTGTTTGACTACTTCCAATTTACCTTGATTCATGGACCTGACATTCCAGGTTCCTATGCAACATTGCTCTTTACAGCATTGGACCTTGCTTCTATCACCAGTCACATCCACAGCTGGGTTTTGTTTTTGCTTTGGCTCCATCCCTTCATTCTTTCTACAGTTATTTCTCCATTGATCTCCATTAGCATATTGGGCACCTTCTGACCTGGGGAGTTTCAATTTCAGTATCCTATCATTTTGCCTTTTCATACTGTTCATGGGGTTCTCAAGGCAAGAATAGTGAAGTGGTTTGCCATTCCCTTCTCCAGTGGACCACATTCTGTCAGACCTCTCCACCATGACCTGCCTGCTCTGGGTTGCCCCAGGGGCATGGTTTAGTTTCACTGAGTTAGACAAGGCTGTGGTCCTAGTGTGATTTGATTGACTAGTTTTCCATGAGTATGGTTTCAGTGTGTCTGCCCTGTGATGCCCTCTTGCAACACCAACCATCCTACTTGGGTTTCTCTTACTTGGGCGTGGGGTATCTCTTCATAGCTGCTCCAGCAAAGCCCAGCCACTGCTCTTTACCTAGGTCGAGGGGTATCTCCTCAACACCACCCTTCCTGAACATGGGATGGCTCCTCTAGGCCCTCCTGTGCCCACGTAGCCACCACTCCTTGGACATGGGGTTGCTCCTCCCGGCCGCTGCCCCCGGCCTTGGCCGCTGCCCCTGACTTGAGACGTGGTGTAGCTCCTCTCAGCCATCGTCTCTGACCTTGGCCGTGGGGTAGCTCCTCTCGCCCATGCTTAGTGCTCCAGACGCAGCCCTCTGTGCTTAGTGCGCTGGCTGCAGCCACCCTAATATCAAAACTAGAGAAAGACAACACACACACACACAAAACAACAGGCCAGTATCATTGATCAACATAGATGCAAAAATCCTCAACAAAATTTTAGCAAACAGAAATCAGCAACACACAATAAAGTTCAGACACCATAATCAAGTTGCGTTTCTTCCAAGGATACAAGGATTCTTCAATATATGCAAATCAATCAATGTGGTATGCCATATTAACAAACTGAGAGATAAAAATCATATGGTCATCTGAATAGATGTAGAAAAAGCCTTTGACAAAATTCTGCACCCATTTATGATTAAAACTCTTCAAAATATAGGCTTGGAAGGAGCATACGTCAACATAGTGAAGGCCATATATGATAAGCCTACAGCAAACATTATTCTCAGTGGTGAAAAACTGAAAGCATTCCTGCTAAGATCAGGAACAAGACAAGGGTGTCCACTTTCACCACTATTATTCAACATAGTTCTAGAAGTCCTAGCTACATCAATCAAAGAAGCAATAAAAAGAATCCAGATAGAAAAAGAAGTAAAGCTCTCACTATTTACAGATGACATGATACTATACATAGAAAACCCTAAAGAGTGTCAGAAAACTACTATAGCTAATCAGTGAATTTAGCAAAGTTGCAGGATATAAAATCAATACACAGTAATCACTTTCATTTTTACATACTAACAATGAAAAATCAGAAAGAGAAATTGAAGAATCAGTCCCATTCACCACTGCAACATAAAGAATAAAATATCTTTACCTAAGGAGACAAAAGAACTATACATAGAAAATGATAAGACACTAATGAAAGAAATCAAAGATGACATAAACAGATGGAGAGTTCTTGGATAGGAAGAATAAATATTGTGAAAATGACTATACTACCAAACACAGTCTGCAGATCCAGTGTGATCCCTATCAAATTACCAATGGCATTTTTCACAGAACTAGAACAAAAATATTCACATTTAATATGGAAATACAAAAGACCCTGAATAGCCAAAGCAATCTTGAGAAAGAAGAATGGAGCTGGAGGAATCAATCTTCAGATTATACTACAAAGCTACAGTCATCAAGACAGTATGGTTCTCACACAAAAACAGAAATATAGACCAATGGAGCAAGATAGAAAGCCCAGACATAAACCCATGCATCTCTGGGTACCTTACTTTTGGCAAAGGTGGCAAGAATATACAATGGGCAAATAAAGCCTCTTCAATAAATGTTACTAAGAAAACTGGACAGCTGCATGTAAAATGAAATTAGAACACTTCCTAACACAATTTACAAACATTCACTCAACATGGATTAAAGACCTAAATGTAAGACCAGAAGCTATAAAACTCTTAGAGGAAAGTATAGACAGAACACTCAGTGACATAAATCAAAGCAAGATACTCTATGACTTACCTCCTAGAGTAATGGAAATAAAAACAAAAGTAAACAAGTGGGACCTGATTAAACGTAAAAGCTTTTGCACAGCAAAGGAAACTATAAGCAAAGTGAATAGACAACCCTCAGAATGGGAAAAAATAATAGCAAATGAAACAACTGACAAAGGATTAATTTCCAAAATATACAAACAACTGATAAAACTCAATGCCAGATAAACAAACAAACAATCAAAAAGTGGGAAAAAGACCTAAACAGACATTTCTCCAAAGAAGACATACAGATGGCTAACAAACACATGAAAAGATGTCAACATCACTCCTTATTCAGTTCAGGTCAGTTCAGTCACTCAGTCATGTCCGACTCTTTGCGACCCCATGAATCGCAGCACACCAGGCCTCCCTGTCCACCACCAACTCCCCGGAGTTCACTCAGACTCACGTCCATCGAGTTCGTGATGCCATCCAGCCATCTCATCCTCAGTCGTCCCCTTCTCCTCCTGCCCCCAATCCCTCCCAGCATCAGAGTCTTTTCCAATGAGTCAACTCTTCACATGAGGTGACCAAAGAACTGGAGTTTCACCTTTAGCATCATTCCTTCCAAAGAAATCCCAGGGCTGATCTCCTTTAGAATGGACTGGTTGGATCTCCTTGCAGTCCAAGGGATTCTGAAGAGTTTTCTCCAACACCACAGTTCAAAAGTATCAGTTCTTCAGAGCTCAGCCTTCTTCACAGTCCAACTCTCACATCCATACATGACCACAGGAAAAACCATAGCTTTGACTAGATAGACCTTAGTCAGCAAAGTAATGTCTTTTCTTTTGAATATGCTATCTAGGTTGGTCATAACTTTTCTTCCAGGGAGTAAGCGTCTTTTAATTTCATGGCTGCAGTCACCATCTGCAGTGTCACTCCTTATTAGAGAAATGCAAATCAACACTACAATGAGATATCACCTCACACCAGTCAGAATGGCCATGATCAAAAAGTCTATAAGCAATAAATGCTGGAGAGGGTGTGGAGAAAAGGAAATGCTCTTGCACTGTTGGTGGGAATGTAAATTGATACAGCCACTATGAAAGATGGTACGGGGATTCCTTAAACAACTAGGAATAAAACCACCATATGACCCAGCAATCCCACTCCTAGGCATATACACTGAGGAAACCAAAATGGAAAAAGACACATGTATCCCATTGTTCACTGCAGCACTGTTAATAGCTAGAACATGGAAGCAACCTAGATGTTCATCAACAGATGACTGGATAAAGAAGTTGTGGTACATATACACAATGGAACATTACTCAGCCACAAAACAGACACATTTGAGTCAGTTCTAATGAGGCGAATGAACCTAGAACCTAGAACCTATTATACAGAGTGAACTAAGTCAGAAAGAGAAAGATAAATATGATATTCTAATGCATATATTCAGAATCTAGAAAATGGTACTGAAGAATTTATTTTCAGGGCAACAGTGGAGAAACAGACATAGAGACATTTGGAGAGGAGAGGAGAGGGTGAGATATATGGAAAGAGTAACATGGAAACTTACATTGGTGATTTAGTCACTAAGTCATGTCCAACTCTTATGATGCCATGGACTGTAGCCTGCTAGGCTCTTCTGTCCATGGGATTCTCCAGGCAAGAATACTGGAGTGGGTTACCATTTCCTTCTCCAGAGGATCTTCCCAACCCAGGGATTGAACCCAAGTCTCCCGCATTGCAGCCAGATTCTTTACTGATTGAGTTGCAAGGGAAGCCCCCGTTACATTACCATATGTAAAATAGATTGCTGTTTGGCTCAGGAAACTCAACCAAGGGCTCTGTATCAACCTAGAGTGTTGGGATGGGGAGGGAGATGGGAGAGAAGTTCAAAAGGGAGGGGATATATGTATACCTATATCTGATTCATGTTGAGGTTTGACAGAAAACAACAAAATTCTGTAATACAATTATCCTTCAATAAAAAGATAAATAAAAAAAATGGGCAGAGGACCCAAATAGACATTTTTTTTCCAAAAGACATACAGATGCCCTACAGAAACATTAAAAAAAAATGCTGAACATCACAAATAATTAGGGAAATGTGTATCAAAAACACAATGAGATGTCATCTCATACATAGTAGGATATCTTCTATAAAGAGAGTTAACAAGTCTTGAGGGTGTGAAGAAAAGGGAGCTCTTTTGAACTATTGATGTGAAAGCAAATTAGTATAATTATTATGGAAAATAGTATGGAGCTTCCTCAAAAGATTTTAAAAATGAATTATAATGAATAACATCTATTTCAAGAGGACATTTATGTTGATTCTGATCAATGGAACAGGAAAGAGAACAGAGAAATACACCCATGTGTACATGGTGAATTAAACTCTGACGAGGGCATTAAGAACACACCATAGGAAAAGGACAGTTGTTTCAATAAGTGATGTTGAAACATTTAACAATTTGAAAATGGTCTAAATCTATAAAACACTAGTTTTCATGCATTTGAAAACAGTTTAGGCCTGTGATTCCTGAATAAACATTTTGGAGTCTGAATACTTTATTGCAAATTTACCTGGTAATGCAAAGTTTAAAGTTCCTTAAGAAGGTCCTGGCCATAGTTTTCATGGCTGTTTTAGCTGCCCTGCTAATTCTGTTCTGAGGATGCTATCTGAGACCTTTATGTGACATTTCTACTCTCCTTTTGGGAATTCAAACTCTTCTGGGCCCTCTGTGAGTCCTGGAAATACTTCAACTGCTTTTTCAAGATGGTTCTTTTTCTGACTTTAAATGTGTGTGTGTATGTGTGTGTTTCCCCCCTCCCCCTTCTAATGTATTTAGTTGAGTACTTTGCCAATAACTTGCTAGGATTTCTCTGCCTCTTTCTGTAATTCTTTCTATGAAGACTTTTCCTTTTAGACATTTTGGCCCCTGTGAAATGTGATTGGTCACTCAAGCCAGCAAGAATACCTCACTGTCCTAATGTTTCCTGTGTTACATCATGAAAATTTCATGGAAGCAATAAGCTGTTGTAGTCATATGGATCACTTTTTTTTTTCTTCTGCTTATTCAGGAATATCAGGTCTGAACTGCCTGCTGTCAAATGCATGAAAATAAGTGTTTTGTAGGTTTAACCCATTTTTTTCAAATTGTTAAATGAGGGAATGTTTTCCCATCTTTGCTAGAAACAAAAAAAATTATTTGAGATATTTTACAATTTTGATTTTCAGTTGAAGAATTTTTCTGAAGCTGAATGCTGTATTAATGCAATTCCATAGGATTTTTAATCTGAAGCTTGTGTTTCTCAATTAAAGAGAAAAAATATTTTAGGAGTGGAATTTGGAAGAATGAAATTTTAGTTTTTTTCAAGTTCACATACTTTTTGGTCTTTTGTATGTTTCAAACATGAGTAAGAATAAACTATTTTTATGAAATGAATGTTTTGTCCCTCCAAAATTCGTATGTTCAAGTACTAACCCCAAGTGTGAAGGTATTTGGAGACATGATTTTGAGGGGATAGAGTCAGATGAAGTCATGAGAATGGTGTTCTCATGATGAGATAAACATCCTTGTAAAAAGAAAAACCAGAGCACTTGCTCACTCTGTCCCTGTGTGCACACAAAGAAGAGGTCATGAACACATGATGAAATGGTAGCTACCTATAAGCCAAAAGAGGAGGCCTTAGAGCACCTTAATCTCAGATTTTCTAGACTCTAAAATTGTGAATCATACTTTAAAAAGATTAGGGTATGCAGTCTATGGTATTGTGTTAAGGGAGCCCAAGCTAACGAACACAAATATTAACATGAAAACTTACATAAATAAGATTGCAACTTTTTCTATCAGGAGCATATTACAATGAGATTAACAGATTTGAAGCTCAAAAATAGTCCATGTATTTAGATGAGGTAGATGTGTATGAGTGTGTGTGTGTGTTTGTGTGTGTATTTAAATAAGAATTAATCCTTCCCTAAGCAAGAAGAAGTGAATTCTAGATCTGCCATTTTTAAAAAAATTAAGTTTATTTATTTTAATTGGAGGCTAGTTACTTTACAATATTGTATTGGTTTTGCCATACAGCAACATGAATTCGCCACGGGTGTACACATGTTCTCCATCCTGAACCCACCTCCCACCTCCCTCCCCATACCATCCCTCTGGGTCATCCATTTTTTATAAGAAAATATTGATCAAGTGAGTTAGGCTTTAGAATTTTTGGCTATAAGAACTGAATCCTGACACTATCACACATCAATTGCAAGATCATGTATAAGTTAAAGTCTCTCATCTGTTAAAATGAAAAAATAATAGTAGTTTTTATCACAGAAGTTTTTTTGAATATCCAACCTAGAGACCATATTAAAAAGCAGAAATATTACTTTGCCAACAAAGGTCTATCTAGTCGAGGCTACGGTTTTTCCAGTGGTCAGGTATGGATGTGAGAGTTGGACTATAAAGAAAGCTGAGAGCCAAAGAACTGATGCTTTTCAACTGTGGAGTGGGAGAAGACTCTTGAGGGTCCCTTGGACTGCAAGGAGATCCAACCAGTCCATCCTATAGGAGATCAGTCCTGGGTGTTCATTGGAAGGACTGATGTTGAAGCTGAAACTCCATTACTTTGGCCACCTGATGAGAGGAGCTGACTCATTTGAAAAGGCCCTGATGGTGGGAAATATTGAGGGCAGGAGGATAAGGGGACGACAGAGGATGAGATGGCTGGATGGCATCACCGACTCGATGGACATGGGTTTGGGTAGACTCCAGGAGTTGGTGATGGACAGGGAGGCCTGGCGTGCTGCGATTCATGGGGTTGCAACGAGTCGGACATGACTGAGCGACTGAACTGAACTGAATGCATCAGAAGTTTTTATAGGACCACTATGTGAGTTCACACTAGACCAAAAAGCATAAAGGTCACATCACTGGGCTATAATGTGGAAAAAAAAAGATTCTTATTTAAATTAAATAAGTGGGAATTTCTCTATTATCAATTTTAATTAACAAGATACCATTCTCCAAAAATAGTGAACCAGCACTATTTCTAATGATAGAAATAATCAAAATTTCAAGTTCAACTAATAGGACAGAATAACAACCATGTATTGGTTTTCTGAATTTCAGCAGTCTATTAAATTTGTAGTTGGAAGTTGTTTAGAGTAGCTTTCATAAACTAATATACTGCTAAGCCAAACTGTGTATCAGATATAATTCTAGAAACATCATTCACAGTATATTAAACTTTATTTTGAGATAATAGTAGTGCGCTGGGAAGGAATAACACAGAAAAAAATCTCATGTACACTTTCCCCAGTTTTTCCCAATGGTATCTTGCAAAACAAAAGTACAGTACAGAACCAGTGTCTTGATAGTGATACAGTCATGATTCAGAACATTTTTATTAGCATGAGAATCCTTCACATTGTTCTTTTAGAGCCACTTACTTCTCTCCTACCTCCAATCCCAGTAAACAGCAATATGTTCTCCATTTTTATAAACTTGTCATTTCAGGAATTTTATATAAATGGACTTGTACAGTATGCAACCTCTAGAGATTAACTCAGCATAAGTCTATAGTGAGCTGTCTAGGTTCCTCCCTTTTTATTGTTGAATGGTACGGCCTGATACTGAGTTTCCACAGTTCATTCAACCATCCCCTCATTGAAGGACATATGGATTGTTGTTAAATTTGGGCTATTGTGAATAATGCTGCTGTAAACATTTGTGTTACATTGTTGTGTGAATGCAAGTGTTTATTTCTCCAGGATAGGTATGCACATTTCAAGGTACTATGGCAATTGCATATTTTGTTTTCTTTTAAAGAGAGTGAATTTATTATTTTACACTCCCATCAGGAATGAACAAAAGATACAGTCTCTCTGCATTCTGCTCAGCATTTGGTATTTTCATTACTTTTTGTTTAAGTCAATGTGATACATGAGTTGTGATTACTCATTGCCCCTTTAAGTTGAATTTCACTAGTGACTAAGCTGTGGAACATCTTTTCAAGCAGTTCTTTACTATCTGAATGTTTCTTTTGGTAAAATAGCTTTTATGTCTTTCCTTTTTTTTCCAGTTGGATTGCTTGATTTTCTTTTTTTTATTGCTCAAGTTTCAGCGTTCTTATGTATTCTAGATACTAGTCCTTTGTCAGATATATGTTTTATAAATACTATTCCCTCTTCTGTATCTTTTCATTTCTGTAACAGGAACTTTTGTGCATCCAAAGTTTTTAATTTTGATAAAGTTCAATTTAAAAACTTTTAATTTTATGTACTATTATGTTTTGATGTCATGTGTAAGAATTCTTTCACTAGATCTTAATGCCAAAGTTTTTCTCTTATGCTTTTTTATGCTTTATAGCTTTACACTTTCCATTTGTCTGTCATCTATTTTGAATTTATTGATACATAAAGTATGAAGCATTTAATTCTTTGGACGTTACTGTCTGTGCTCCATTCTCTGTGTATATTTTATTTGTTTATTTGTTTTTGATTGCTTAGTTACTCTAATTTTAAGAAAAGAATGCTGCTGCTGCTAAGTCGCTTCAGTCGTGTCCAACTCTGTGCGACCCCATAGATGGCAGCCCATGAGGCTCCCCTTATCCCTGGGATTCTCCAGGCAAGAACACTGGAGTGGGATGTATTAGTAGTAAAACACAGACTATGATTATGGATCATTAAATAAATAATTGAGAAGCTTTTATATATATTATATTTATATTTCATATACTATATTCTATATATATTGCTTTTCAGCAAAATTTTTAATATTTGCGGTCATCTGTTTTCATGAAGAGATCATATAGTTTTTGTAATATAACTGATCCTCTATGGTTTAAATGTGTAGTTGAATAACAAAGCTTTTATGGTTAAAAAGTTTTGAAGCAAGATGGATTTATTTTTTCTTTGAAGAAACAATTTTGCTATAGTCAATTAAATTTTAAGATGTAAAGCTCAGTTCAATAAACACAGAATGCTAAATCCACCATGTTGAAAGAAAGTTGGTTTTATTTTTAACACTCTTCCCCCATATGTTGGTCAGTTACAGATATTACAAAATGAAACCAAATTAATGGAAGACATTTGAATGCAAAGACTGAAGAGGAGGCTTGAGTTTTTGTTTTGTTTTTGAATTTTAACAGTAGAATATTAAGCTCTAACAAAAATTAATTTAAGAAAGAAGCGTTGTGCTTTTTTTCTTTCCAAAATCATCTTAAATTAATAAAATAGGATTAACTTTAAGATGATAATTATCTGCTTTCTTTTCTGGTTTCCCACCATAATGCTTGGAGAACAGCCATTATTATTTTGTAAACTACTTCTCAGCCAGAATACTCAATATCAATTTTTTTCTCATCTGGGATCAAATTATTCATTCACTGGTTTTTATTTTATATAGATTCTTGCTGAATATGATAATAAATATTTGAGAAAAAAATAAACAAATGAAGATATACTCATTAATTTATGCCAAGGAAATAGGCATTTTATGATAAATCTGCATTACTGAACACTTTGACGTTTCAATAATTAAACTGAGAGTATAAAAGCAGTTTAAAAACAGACATGTGCTTTAAATAATGACTATAATCAAAATTTTTTTTAATTGAGGTTTAAAATTCAACCTTACTTTAAAGTTTCTTCCTTTCATCTCCCATTTTGAAGGGAAAAAGTTAAATGCTAGATAGTTTTCTACCAACAGTGAGTTGGTTAAATCAATGGAACATCCATATAATAGAATACTGTTCAAACTTTATTAATTAGAAAGAGAATGTCTGTGTCAATGTTACTAAGATTGGAAAATAAAGAAACAGAAGGCAGGAAATGATGCAATTTAGTTTGCAAACATCAACCTATTGTTCCATCAACCTACTGAGCTGTTTATCATCTACATATACGTAATGTATACAAAGAAAATAACATATATTCTTGAAGGAGATATTATAAGGTGTTAATAGTGGTTATCTAGATGTGAGGGATGGGGTGGGTGAAGTCTGGGTAGACAAAGAAACTCAAGGAGAATTTCATTTCCTACTTCCTGTAGTTAAATACAAGTTGAATACTTTTATGATTTAGCAGGCATTTTTTTTATAACTAGAAATTTTATTTTAGAAAAGAAAACAAAATAGAGATATTTATTGTAGCTTTGTGGACATTAGCTTTATTTCTAAGTGCCTGTAATTGTAGTGTTTGAATCAACTTTTAAAAAATGCTACTAACATCTGGAAACCATCAGGAAGCTCTCTTTATTGTTATAAATGATATTAAACAATAACTTTATTCTGAATGAAACATGAGATAGTAAGAAGAATCAGAGCCACATGGAATTTGTATATTTTGTTTGCCTGTTTTCAAAGGTGTATCAGGGGAATACTCAGACAGTGAAGATAAGGAACTCTTTAGGAGGAAAGATCAGTCTGAGCAGAATAGAATCAAGAGGAGAAATAAGATTAAGTAAACTTCAGGGTTTACTTTCTCCCCAGAGGCAGCATTCCAAGCCTACTTCATTTAACAGAAAAGTACTCAGTATAATGATGCATTTTCATAAATGTGTATTAGAGTGGAATGGGGGAATCCCAAGCAGTGAATTACTGGTGCCTTATTCTCCTTAGCAGTTTTGCCTGACATAATTGTACTTAATATAACCCAGAAGACTTTTCTAAACTCTAGTTTTGTTAAACATGTGTGGATGTTTAATATTGAGGATGACAAATACTCTTCGCTTTGTTTTGTCCCAGATATTGTGGTGACATTTTTTCATAACCTTTGTAAGCTTTCTCCCCAAGCATCTGATTCTACATTTATAAATCTACTCTTCAGGCTTCCCTGGTGGTTCAAAGGTTAAAGCATCTGTCTGCAATGTGGGATCCCTGGGCCGGGAAGATCCCCCGGAGAAGGAAATGGCACCCACTCCATTATTCTTGCCTGGAGAATCCCATGGATGAAGGAACCTGGCGGGCTACAGTCCACAGGGTTGCAAAGAGTCAGACACGACTGAGCGACTTCATTTCACTTTACAGGTCTACTCTAGGCTCTTCTCTTGACTCCTTCACTTGTCTCTTTTTCTGACAATTTTGACATGGTCCTCCTCCAGGTCTCAGGACACTCCAAACCCTTAAAAAGTTTCAGAGATGCAGAATTTCTCTTTGTGCCCAGTCCTCCAACTCTGCATCTTAGCAGTGTCATTTTTCTTTTGTTTTTACAAACTAATTAACTGTAGAATTTTACCCTCAAATTCTACATCGTGTATCATTAAATGGCAGAACAAATCCCACCCTTGTCTGGCAGATATGTTTTTGTTTAATGACATGATCTAAAAAAAAAAAACACGAGAGTGTTTTTGTTTGTTTAGTTAAGCCAACAAAAGATCAGAGTATTTAACATAAAGTTTGCTGAAATGTTTGGAGTATTGAAGAAAAACATTTAAGCAGTAAAAGGAAATATGTCATCAGTAGATCCCAATCTTGGCCCTAACCACAGTTGTGTGATCCTGAGTAGTATCAGCTCCCTTTACATGATCTCTTTCCATATGGCATCCATCATTCCCTTTTGTCTAACATCTATTAATTGTGCTCATTTGTGCCTATTTGATACCTGAAAACACTTGATTGAATTTGTGACCCATTTGCAATCTATCAAAACCTTTCTGAATACCTTCATTTTTATGGAGGAATAAGTCACTACGAACAAAGCTAGTGGAGGAGATGGAATTTCAGTTGAGCTGTTTCAAATCCTGAAAGAAGATGCTGTGAAAGTGCTGCACTCAATATGCTGGCAAATTTGGAAAACTCAGCAGTGGCCACAGGACTGGAAAAGGTCAGTTTTATTCCAATCCCAAAGAAAGGCAATGCCAAAGAATGCTCAAACTACCACACAATCGCACTCATCTCACATGCTAGTAAAGTAATGCTCAAAATTCTCCAAGCCAGGCTTCAGCACTGGTTTTAGAAAAGGCAGAGGAACCAGAGATCAAATTGCCAACATCTGCTGGATCATGGAAAAAGCAAGAGAATTCCAGAAAAACATCTATTTCTGCTTTATTGACTACCAAAGCCTTTGACTATGTGGATCAGAATAAACTGTGGAAAATTCTGAAGGAGATGGGAATACCAGACCACCTGCCCTGCCTCTTGAGAAATCTGTATGCAGGTCAGGAAGCAACAGTTAGAACTGGACATGGAACAACAGACTGGTTCCAAATAGGAAAAGGAGTACATCAAGGCTGTATATTGTCACCCTGCTTATTTAACTACTATGCAGAGTACATCATGAGAAACGCTGGACTGGAAGAAACACAAGCTGGAATCAAGATTGCCAGGAGAAATATCAATAACCTCAGATATGCAGATGACACCACCCTTATGGCAGAAAGTGGAGAGGAGCTAAAGGGCCTCTTGATGAAGGTGAAAGAGGAGAGTGAAAAAGTTGGCTTAAAGCTCAACATTCAGAAAACAAAGATCATGGCATCTGGTCCCATCACTTCATGGGAAATAGATGGGAAAACAGTGGAAACAGTGGCAGACTTCATTCTTTTGGGCTCCAAAATCACTGCAGATGGTGACTGCAGCCATGAAATTAAAAGACACTTACTCCTTGGAAGAAAAATTATGACCAACCTAGAGAATATATTCAAAAGCAGAGACATTACTTTACCGACTAAAGTCCATCTAGTCAAGGCTATGGTTTCTCCAGTCGTCATGTATGGATGTGAGAGTTGGACTGTGAAGAAGGCTGAGTGCAGAAGAATTGATGCTTTTGAACTGTGGTGTTGGAGAAAACTCTTGACAGTCCCTTAGACTGCAAGGAAATCCAACTAGTCCATTCTGAATGAGATTAACCCAGGGATTTCTTTGGAAGGAATGATGCTAAAGCTACAACTCCAGTACCTTGGTCACCTCATGCAAAGAGTTGACTCACTGGAAAAGACTCTGAGGCTGGGAGGGATTGTGGGCAGGAGGAGAAGGGGATGACTGAGGATGAGATGGCTGGATGGCATCACTGACTCGATGAACGTGAGTCTGAGTGAACTCCAGGAGATGGTAATGAACAGGGAGGCCTGGCATGCTGCGATTCATGGGGTTGCAAAGAGTCGGACACGACTGAGAGACTGAACTGAACTGAAGAGACAGAGAAAAACATTGTCTTAGCTTTGCTGTTTGCATTTTTCTAGATCACAGTTTTAAGGTAAAGGAAGGAACACTAAGCTCTGGGCATGTCAGATTCAGTGAAGGTTTTTGAGTTATAATCATTTATGAAAGTTACCAAGTTCTGAAAGTCACTCACATAAAAGACAATCATCTTTACATATACAGTAGTCAAAAATCAAGTTTTTATCTACAGAGTCAAGTTTCTATTTACAGAGTAAGAAACCATAGGCAAAGCTTTAAGAGATCACTAAAGGCAAACTTTCAGAAAGATTTCTTGGCTCTCAAGTTGTTGTCTATGCATTTACTCAATACTGTTAGCTTTCCATACTGAAAGGTCTATTTCCTACATTTGAGCCCTTAAATATATACTCATACCCTTCTCTGCCAAATTCACAGTCATAGCTTTACTTTAAAGTCATGTTAAAGAAAACCTAAGATCCATCTCTTTGTCATATTTGAAAAATTTATACCTTTACTTTCTTCAGTTGGATTAGGCACCTTTGGAGACAATTTCTCTTTCAATTTTCTAGGCAGATAGATATTCAATGCATAAGTGATAGCTTTTCATGATGCATGTCAGTTGCTTCTTTGATTTGAACTTCTGTAATCTCATAGTTTTAAGATTTCCTAAAACAAATCTCTAAAACTATGAGATTATAAAAGTGTGGCAGGTAATCTTTGTGAAATCAGTTAACTTCTCATTTTGAAGATGCATTTTAAGGCAATCTTTTGAAAGACATTTTCACTGGTAGTTAAATTACAATTTTAAGTTGAATTATAATCTGTCATTCCATAGTGCAAATAATTTAATTGAATTAATAGATGTGACATATAGCCAATATCACACACTGGCAATGACCTGAAAGTCATGTTACCTTTAAACTTAGTAATTACAAAATTTATTTTGAAATCAATAACAAAACACATCTTAATTTTAAACCTATTCAGTAGTCCCAATACTATGAAAGTGTGGAAAGACATGTTAGAAATGAGTGCATATGGAAAATTTTTAACTCTCTCATCTTATAAGTCTATAGGAAACTATTTCATAAACAGTATTGGCACTGGTTTTGATTTCCAGTTCCATGTCTTTCTATCTGTGCACTAGATACTTGGTTTTTCTTGAGTTTTAATTGTTTCATTTAAAAAAATAAAGAGTAATAATATAACCTGATAATTAACTGTTATAATATATTTAAATCACTTTTGTATTTAAATGCTTTTATAATTAAAGCAAGTGGCACCTAGTAGGTTACAAAGCAACAAATGCTATTATATTTTTCAAAGTAGATTTTAAAGGAAGTTTTTTAAAGTTTTGATTTGATGATTAAAAATGAGCAAGGATTTCCCATTGAAATTCAAACTTTTCAATGAAAAAAATTGGTAGTTTTTCATTTACAAAGATGCATTCAATGTTCTCTGTGTTGCTACTCCCCAGTCACATATTGCCTTCATACAATACAAGTTTTTCTCCTGGAATCAGAACATTTAGTTTTGACAGTGACCGAAGCAGGCCATTGCTGCTTGCAGGAGGATAAATGTGTGGTCATGTTGAAGATTAAAGTTTCTTTTAGTCCCCTTTTTATCTAAAGTATATTGATGAAGAAGGAGAAAGGGGAACTGGAAGATAGAAAGGAAGAAAGAAGAGAAAGAGACTTCTCCAAAATAGTTTTACAATTCAAATGCTAAATTAAAATATTATTTTCTTCCTGTCCTAGATTTTGTAAGTTTTATGAATAGTTCTCTACATAGAGTTTGAAAGTGAAAGTGAAAGTCTCTCAGTCATGTCCAGCTCTTTGAGACCAAGTAGACTACACAGTACATGAAATTCTCCAGGCCAGAATACTGGATTAGATAACCATTCCCTTCTCTAGGGATCTTCCCAACCCAAGGAACAAACCCAGGTCTCCCGCATTGCAGGTAGATTCTGTACCAACAGAGCCCTATATGTAGGATATCAGAGAGCAAATGAGTCCCTTGGCTTGGTTTTTTTTTTTTTTTTTAATCACTACAGTACTTCCCACTGAACATGCAGATTGATGTGTGCCAACCAGACCTAAGATACCAAAGAGAAGAATGTAGAGTATTGTCTGATGCAGTTTATGGCAACCCACTCCTGTACTCTTGCCGGGAAAACCCCATGGACGGAGGAGCCTAGTAGGCTGTAGTCCATGGGGTCATGAACAGTCGGACACTTACTAAGCAAATTCACTTTCACTTTTCACTTTCATGCATTGGAGAAGGAAATGGCAACCTACTCCAGTGTTCTTGCCAGGGATGGGGGAGCCTGGTGGGCTGCCATCTGTGGGGTTGCACAGAGTAGGACACGACTGAAGCGACTTAGCAGTAGCAGCAACTGTGAAGCCATCATCGAAGATTTGAGCTCACTGGAAGCCTTCTTCAACGATCAGTGCAAAGAAATAGAGGAAAACAACAGAATGGGAAACACTAGAGATGTCTTCAAGAAAATTAGAGATACCAAGGGAACATTTCATGCAAAGATGGGCTCTATAAAGGACAGAAATTGTATGGACCTAACAGAAGCAGAAGATATTAAGAAGAGGTGGCAAGAATACATGAAAGAACTGTATAAAAAAGATCTTCAAGACCCAGATAATCATGATGGTGTGATCGCTCATCTAGAGCCAGACATCCTGGAATGTGAAGTCAAGTGGGCCTTAGGAAGCATCACTACGAACAAAGCTAGTGGAAGAGATGGAATTCCAGTTGAGCTGCTTCAAATCCTGAAAGAGGATGCTGTGAAAGTGCTGCACTTAATATGCCAGCACATTTGGAAAACTCAGCAGTGGCCACAGGACTGGAAAAGGTCAGTTTTCATTCTAATCCCAAAGAAAGGCAATGCCAAAGAATGCTCAAACAACTGCACAGTTGCACTCATCTCACATGCTAGTAAAGTAATGCTCAAAATTCTCCAAGCCAGGCTTCAACAATACGTGAACCGTGAACTCCCTGATGTTCAAGTTGGTTTTAGAAAAGGCAGAGGAACCAGAGATCAAATTGCCAAGATCTGCTGGATCATGGAAAAAGCAAGAGAGTTCCAGAAAAACATCTATTTCTGCCTTATTGACTATGCCAAAGCTTTTGACTGTGTGGATCACAACAAACTGTGGAAAATTCTGAGATGGGAATACCAGACCACCTAACCTGCGTCTTGAGAAATCTGTATGCAGGTCAGGAAGCAACAGTTAGAAGTGGACATGGAACAACAGACTGGTTCCAAATAGGAAAAGGTGTATGTCGAGACTGTATATTGTCACCCTGCTTATTTAACTTCTATGCAGAGTACATCATGAGAAACGCTGGACTGGAAGAAACACAAGCTGGGATCAAGATTGCCAGGAGAAATATCAATAACCTCAGATATGCAGATGACACCACCCCTATGGCAGAAAGTAAAGAGGAGCTAAAAGCCTCTTGATGAAAGTGAAAGAGGAGAGTGAAAAAGTTGGCTTACAGCTCAACATTCAGAAAATGAAGATCATGGCATCTGGTCCCATCACTTCACGGGAAATAGATGAGGAAACAGTGGAAACAGTGTCAGACTTTATTTTTTGGGCTCCAAAATCACTGCAGATGGTGACTGCAGCCATGAAATTAAAAGACACTTACTCCTTGGAAGAAAAGTTATGACCAACCTAGAGAGTATATTCAAAAACAGAGACATTACTTTACCGACTAAGGTCCATCTAGTCAAGGCTATGGTTTTTCCTGTGGTCATGTATGGATGTGAGAGTTGGACTGTGAAGAAGGCTGAGTGCCGAAGAATTGATGCTTTTGAACTGTGGTGTTGGTGAAGACTCTTGAGAGTCCCTTGGACTGCAAGGAGATCCAACCAATCCATTCTGAAGGAGATCAGACCTGGAATTTCTTTGGAAGGAATAATGTTAAAGCTGCAACTCAAGTACTTTGGCCACCTCATGAGAAGAGTTGACTCATTGGAAAAAGCTCTAATGCTTTGAGGGACTGGGGGAAGGAGGAGAAGGGGATGACCGAGGATGAGATGGCTGGATGGCATCACTGACTCGATGGACGTGAGTCTGAGTGAACTCCGGGAGATGGTGATGAACAGGGAGGCCTGGCGTGCTGCGATTCATGAGGTCACAAAGAGTCGGACATGACTGAGCGACTTTACTGAACTGAACTGATTTATTTGAACAGGTCAGGGAAACTTGAAGAACCAAAGTGACTTGAATTTCTTGATGAAGACTAATGACAACAATGGATTCAATATATGAAAAATTTATCTGTACTAGGAAGTGTGTGACTATTTAGTCTGACAGACTCATTAGGCCTAATACTGAGCTTGGGTAAATATTTTTGCTTTTACATCAACACAGCCTTTTAAGATAGAATGCCCTGTTTCTTTGGAAAATCATGCTCATCTATTTCCACAGCTGATATCAAGAATTGACAACGGAGATAAATTACTATGGTAATGAGGTTACTATAAAAAGACTCGTATGTAGTGTTTCAGAGAACTTAGTCCAGAACTGACTGCTTGATTTCAAATTCCAGCTCCATCTTTTATTAACTGTGTATCCTTGAGCAAGTTATTCAAATTTCTGTGCCTCAGTTTCCTACTTAAAGTGGGCATAATAGTACCAATTCTATAAAGTTGCTGGTAACTAAAAGAATAATAAAATTTTGGATTACTGCTTACACACAGAGATTTAGGAGTTATCTACCATTATGCTTGGCTCAGCTAGTTTGCTTCCTTCCACAAATACATATATGCAGCTGAACAGTTGTATTAATCTTATTAATCTAATCACTTCTATTTACTATTTGTGTGTGTGTGTGTGTGTTATTAGTCACTCAGTTGTTACTCACTCTTTGTGACCTCATGGACTGTAGTCTTCCAGTATCCTCTGTCCATGGAATTCTCCAGACAAGAATACTGAAGTGAGTAGTCATTCCCTTCTCCAGGGGATCTTCGTGACCCAGAGATTGAACCCAGGTCTTCTGCATTGCAGGCAGACTGTTTAGCGTCTGAGCCATTTACTATCTACTCGGTAGCAAAAGACTTCAGACTTACTGTTGGTACAAATTTTTTCCCACTTAATGTGTCCAAAGCATTGCCAAGTCCTATCAACAGTTATTTTCTTAAAAATTAGCAAACTTTTACATATGGTCACTTTTTTTTAATTGCCATCAAAATCTTCTCTGTCTCAGCCTCTGTCATATCTCATGTAGATAACTAGATAGCTTGTTAAATGATTTCCCAAATCTGTGCTTGATATTATCATATTGATTCTTTACATTACAGCCCAAGTTACATTTTTAAAATGCAAATCATGTCATGTATCAGTTGGCCAGTTTCTGCTATACTCCACAATGCCTTCCTATTACCCCAGGGAGAAAGATTTAAATCTTTGACATTGCCTACAAAACCCTGCATGAGTGGTTTCAACTTCTTCAGATTAATCTCAAATTTTTCTTCCTCTTTTCCCTGTACTTCAGCAATCCTGGACTTTTAGTCCCTCAAATCATCTATTACTTTCCTGCTCCAGAATACTTGCACATATTTCCCCTCTGGAATAAATTCTTCTGCTTACCATCCATCTCACCTTCATTTTTTGGTGATCTGTTGTACAGATTCAGGATAAGTCATCCTCACAATCTCCTCTGCCTCTATCGAGACCCTATTCCTGTCCTTAACACTTGGATCAGGTTGTAAATTGACATTGGTTCATGCAGTTATTTAATTCATGTCATATTCTGTTTTCACCACTATTTTATGTCCAAACTTTATTGCACATTTTGAACCATAGTGACAGGTTCAGTGAATGTCTAACTGTAATCTATTTTCTTAAATCATGCATTATACCTGGGATCAGGGGACCTGTGTTCTCATCTGATATCTTTTATAATTTTGTGCATGATCCTTTCAGGAGACTTGGGTTCCAAGTGTTCATTTATTGCTTGCCTTGAGGATATTTATCTCCTAAAGAAGATTCTTTCCCAGTTGTCATGGATATAAACTGAGATGCTGTGTATGAAAGTTCTGGATAAGTGCATTGTGCTTTTATAGAGTATAAGTTATTAACAGTTAAGGGCTGGCTATAACCTAGATTGTTCCAACCAGAGATAGGTCAATTCTCATTAAAGCTTGATGACATTGTCTTCCCTAAGAGTTTTAAAAATATTTTTAACATTTCTCTAAAATAGGCTTTTGAAAGTAGGCCAAGGCCTCCAATAGTTGTAGCCTAGAGTAAAAACACTGCTTTACTACAAAATACAAAAATTAAAAGTTCAGAAGATATTACAGACATAAAATAATAAAATGTCTTTCATAATATATACCAACTGGACATTTTCCTTAGTGAATAGTGTTAGAATTTCAGTTTATACCTAATACTAGATTAAGTGGAAAGATCAGTGTATAACTAATAATATCCTTTAGTCAGACGTGACTGAGCGACTTCTCTTTCACTTTTCACTTTCACGCATTGGAGAAGGAAATGGCAACCCACTCCAGTGTTCTTGCCTGGAGAATCTCAGGGATTGGGGAGCCTGGTGGGCTGCCATCTATGGGGTCAAACAGAGTCGAACACGACTGAAGTGACTTAACAGTAGCAGCAGCAGCAAACCTGTAGGTGCAATTTGATGGGCTTACCATATGTGTGTGATCACAATCCATTAGCAATTGGCTAATGAGCAAACTGTTCTGATGTCACCATTTATATTTTAAATTTTAAATACTCTTTAATTTAGCTGATATCTAAGCCTTTGCCAGAATTTTATCCTGTTCTTGGAACTTTACTCAAGTCTAATTATTTTTAGTAACATGCTGATGTTCTAAAGCATTTAAAGACACTATTAAATCAACAAAACAACCACTAGGTAATAAAAAGTGTCAGTGTGAGCATAATGTATTATTTTATTTATCAATAATAGATAGCAGTTTATTCGATAACATTAACTACAATGTTCATTGCTCAGGATTTCTTAATCAATAGAAAATTATAATTTATGTATTAAAAATCTGTGAAAATAAAATTTTTACAGATGATTTTCCTGGAGTATTATCCACTTAGTTTTTGCCAAATTCTGAATCACATAGATTAAAAGAACAGAAATTGAAAATCTGAAGAGAAATAATCTGAATAGCATTATCAAAGTGATAAATCTCAGATTGATGACATTAAGGATGATCACCCAGGAGGATGAGGGAGATATTAAAAGGAACCCGAGGCATTTTCCTGTAATATCTTCAGAATGACAAATCATTAGAGTCTTACAAATTGAGTTTATTTGGCACCTAGAAAAGCTCTCTTTCATATTCAGAAGGCAAAACAAGACACTTTAACTCTGAAGACCAAGTAAAATAGTTTCCTTTGGCATTAATAATTCAGTGGAGGATAAATATAGAAAGTTACTTGGAAAAAACACAATGTTTACTCAAAACTAAACACATAAAGCAGCTTTGGAGAAAAGCAATCAGTACTTTGATGAGATATTTGTTAGAAGTTATCATAGGACAGAACCACATATTATTCTAACTGCTCTTTGTTATGTCATGTATATTATATGCATATTAAAGTTGTTCATGATGAGGATTTTGATTAAGGTAACAAGTATGAAGCAATTCTCTTATATTTAAGATTCAAAGAGATAATTTTATCTAAGCAAATTTTAAGAAAAAATGGATGCTTTCTACTTGACACTTTCAAAGTATTATTTTGGGTGCAGTGGTAAGCTGTGTCCAGGTTGTGGGTTCTAATAGGTAAAGGTTAAAAAGGAAAATAATTGACTGGTTCAAAACTAGGAGAGGAATATGACAAGGCAGTATATTGTCACCTTGCTTATTTAACTTACATGCAGAGTACATCATGCAAAATGCTGGGCTGGGTGAATCACAAGCTGGAATCAAGACTGCCAGGAGAAATATCAACAACCTCAGATATGCAGATAATATCACTCTAATGATAAGGGTGAAAGAGGAGAATGAGAAAGGTGGCTTAAAACTCAACATTCAAAAAACTAACATCATGGTATCTAGTCCCATCACTTCATGGCAAATAAAAGGGGGAAAAATAGACATAGTGGCAGAATTTATTTTCTTGGGTTCCAAAATCACTTTTAAAAATCAGTTTCCATACAAATCTTGAGATTGTTTGTTCTAGTCCTGTCAAAAATACTGTTGGTAGCTTGATAGGGATTGCATTGAATCTGTAGATTGCTTTGGGTAGTATACTCATTTTTACTATATTGACTCTTCCAATCCATGAACATGGTATATTTCTTCATCTATTAGTGTCCTCTTTGATTTCTTTCATCAGTGTTTTATAGTTTTCGATATATAGGTCTTTAGTTTCTTTAGGTAGGAATATTCCTAAGTATTTTATTCTTTTCATTGCAATGGTGAATGGAATTGTTTCCTTAACTTCTTTTTCTGTTTTCTCATTATTAGTGTATAGGAATGCAAGAGATTTCTGAGTGTTGATTTTATATCCTGCAACTTTACTATATTCATTGATTAGCTCTAGTAGCTTTCTGGTCGAGTCTTTAGGGTTTTCTATGTAGAGGATCATGTCGTCTGCAAACAGTGAGCGTTTTACTTCTTCTTTTCCAATTTGGATTCCTTGTATTTCTTTTTCTGCTCTGATTGCTGTGGCCAAAACTTGCAGAACTATATTGAATAGTAGTGGTGAAAGTGGGCACCCTTGTCTTGTTCCTGACTTTAGGGGAAATGCTTTCAATTTTTCACCATTGAGGATAATGTTAGCTGTGGGTTTGTCATATATAGCTTTTATTATGTTGAGGTATGTTCCTTCTATTCCTGCTTTCTGGAGAGTTTTTTATCATAAATGGATGTTGAATTTTATCAGAGGCCTTCTCTGCATCTATTGAGATAATCATGTAACTTTTATTTTTCAATTTGTTAATGTGGTGAATTACATTGATTGATTTGCGGATACTGAAGAATCCTTGCATCCCTGAGATAAAGCCCACTTGGTCATGATGTATGATCTTTTTAAACCTCAAATAGCAAAAGCAATCTTGAGAAAGAAGAATGAAACTGAAGGAATCAACTTGCCTGACTTCAGGCTCTACTACAAAGCCACAGTCATCAAGACAGTATTGTACTGGCACAAAGACAGAAAAATCGATTAATGGAACAAAACAGAAAGCCCTGAGATAAATCCACACACATATCAACACCTTATCTTCGACAAAGGAGGCAAGAACATACAATGGAGTAAAGACAGTCTCTTTAACAAGTGATGCTGGGAAAACTGGTCAACCACTTGTAAAAGAATGAAACTAGATCACTTTCTAACACCATACACAAAAATAAACTCAAAATGGATTAAAGACCTAAACATAAGACCAGAAACAATAAAACTCCTAGAGGAGAACATAGGCAAAACACTCTCCGACATAAATCACAGCAGGATCCTCTATGATCCACCTTCCAGTATACTGGAAATAAAAGCAAAAATAAACAAATGGGTTCTAATTAAAATTAAAAGCGTCTGCACAACAAAGGAAACTATAAGTAAAGTGAAAAGACAGCCTTCTGAATGGGAGAAAACAATAGCAAATGAAGCAACTGACAAACAACTAATCTCAAAGATATACAAGCAACTTATGCAGCTCAACTCCAGAAAAATAAACGACCCAATCAAAAAATGGGCCAAAGAACTAAATAGGCATTTCTCCAAAGAAGACATATGGATGGCTAACAAACACATGAAAAGATGCTCAACATCACTCATTATCAGAGAAATGCAAATCAAGACCACAGTGAGGTACCGTTTCACACCAGTCAGAATGGCTGCGATTCAAAAGTCTACAAGCAATAAATGCTGGAGAGGATGTGGAGAAAAGGGAACCCTCTTACACTGCTGGTGGGAATGCAAACTAGTACAGCCATTATGGAAAACAGTGTGGAGATTCCTTTACAAATTGCAAATTGAACTGCCTTATGACCCAGCCATCCCACTGCTGGGCATACACACTGAGGAAACCAGAATTGAAAGAGACACATGTACCCCAACGTTCATTGCAGCATTGTTTATAATTGCCAGGACATGGAAACAACCTAGATGTCCATCAGCAGATGAATGGATAAGAAAGCGGTGGTACATATACACATATACACTCAGCCCTTAAAAAGAATAAATTTGACTCAGTTCTAATGAGATGGATGAAACTGGAGCCGATTATACAGAGTGAAGTAAGCCAGAAAGAAAAAAACCAATACAGTATACTGACACATATATATGAAATTTAAAAAAATAGTAACAATGACCCTTTATGTGAGACAACAAAAGAGACACAGAAGTATAGAACGGACTTTTGGCCTCTGAGGGAGAGGGAGAGGGAGAGGGAGAGGGAGAGGGAGAGGGTGGGATGATTTGGGAGAATGACACTGAAACATGTATACTATCATGTAAGAAATGAAGCGCCAGTCTATGTTCAATACAGGATACAGGATGCTTGGGGCTGGTGTATGGGATGATCTGGGGAGACTGTGTGGGGTGGGAGGTGGAAGGGGGCTTCGGCACTGGGAGATCGTGGACACATGTGGCTGATTCATGTCAATGTATGGCAAAACCAATACAGTATTGTAGAGTAGAATAAAGTATTAAAAATTTTTTTTTAAATCAATAATTGAAATTAAAAAAATCAGTTTCTTAGGTGGCACAGTGGTAAAGAATCTGCTTACCAATGCAGGAAATGGATTTGATCCCTTGGTGAGGAAGATCCCCTGGGGGAGGAAATGACAATCCACTCCAGTTTTCTTGCCTGGAAAACTCCGTGGACAGAGAAGTCTGACAGGCTACAGTTCATGGAGTTGTGAAAAGTTGGACAAGACTTAGCAATTGAGCATACATAGCGGTACATAAGAATTCCAGTTTCTCTATGTATTTGCCAGCACTTGTTATTTTCTGCTTTTTTGTTTCATTTCTGTTGTTTTTTTAGTTGATCTTTTATTTTAACAAAGCAATATTTGTCACTGCTAGTTTAAGAAATCCATGCTTTTTAATCCAGAGATTGGCCTCTGCCTTAGCTCTCTAATTTTTAAAAATGGAGTGCTTTTAGGCTTGTTATAAGTCGTAAATGAGATAGCATATAAAATACTTTGCATTTTCTTTGCAAAAAGTAAAATTAAAATTCTTAATTGTAAATACAAGATGTTAACTAAATTAGTCTAATGAGTTATGTTAGGCAAAAGTATATATTTATGGTCTTAGTATAATTTCCATATTTTACTATTTAATTACACTACTGAAATATATTGAAGAAACACTAACAAATTTATGAAAACATAGTCTATTCAATTGTTTAACCTTTATTGTTTTTTAATAATATAAAAATAAAACTATAGCACATGATAATGATAAATAAAAATGAACAGTTCTATAAATAAAATAATTCATGTAGAGCCAAACAACCTGGAATGTGAAGTCAAGTGGACCTTAGAAAACATCACTATGAACAAAGCTAGTGGAGGTGATGGAGTTCCAGTTGAGCTATTTCGAATCCTAAAATATGATGCTGTGAATGTGCTGCCCTAAATACACCAGCAAATTTGGAAAACTCAGCAGTTGCCATAGGATAGGAAAAGGTCCATTTTCATTTCAATCCCTAAGAAAGGCAATGCCAAGGAATGTTCAAACTACCACAAAACTGCATTCATCTCACACACTAGCAAAGTAGTGCTCAAAATTCTCCAAGCCAGATTTCAATAGTACGTGATCTGAGAACTTCCAGATGTTTGAGCTGGTTTTAGAAAAGGCAGAAGAAACAGAGATCAAATTGCCATGTGTTGGATCACTGAGAAAGAAAGAAAATTCCAGAAAAACATCTACTTCTGCTTTATTGACTATTGAAAGCCTTTAACTATGTGAATCACGACAAACTGGAAAATTCTTGAAGGGATGGGAATACCAGTTCACCTTACCTACCTCCTGAGAAATCTGTATGCAGGTCCAGAAACAACAGTAGAACCAGACATGGAACAACAGACTGATTCCAAATTGGGAAAGGAGTATGTCAAGGCTGTATATCGTCACCCTGCTTGTTTAATTTATATGCAGAAGGCATCATGAGAAATGCTAGGCTGGAAGAAGCACAAGCTGGAATCAAGATTACTGGGAGAGATATCAACAACCTCAGACATGCAGATGACACCACCCTTATTTCAGAAAGTGAAGAACTAAAGAGCATTAGAAACAGGAGAGTGAAAAAGCTGGCTTAAAACTCAGCATTCAAAAAACTAAGATCATGACATCCAGTACCATCACTTCATGGCAAATAGATGGAGAAACAATGGAAACAATGAGAGACTTTATTTTGAGGGGGCTCCAAAATCACTACAGATGGTGACTGCATCCATAAAATTAAAAGACGCTTACTCTTTGGAAGAAAAGTTATGACCAACCTAGATAGCATATTAAAAAGCAGAGACATTACTTTCCCAACAAAGCCCTGTCAGGAACCACTTCAGGCATTACTGACAAAATGGAGACTCGGCCCCAACCCCCTCTGCTCATCTCGCAGGCACAGCCCCAGGATAAAGATGTTAGGCCTTGTGATTCTGACTTTTTCTTTCCTTTCTTAGGTTGAGTTGGCTGGAAACAATGTTAAGGTGCTTGAGAGAAGCATGAGAAAGCACAAAGCCTTCTACAGTTGTACCCAGAAAATAATCTATAACCACTGACATTTGTTCAAGAATCTTTACAAAGAATGTCCCAGGATGAGCATGCTTGAGGTCATGGGAAGGATTGTTTTCTGAGACCTGTTTATGAGGGGAATGTTTATGGCAAAAGAAGTTTGCTGAGCTTCAGTTCAGTTCAGTTCAGTTCAGTCTCTCAGTTGTGTCCGACTCCATGAATCACAACACACCAGGCCTCCCTGTCCATCACCAACTCCCGGAGTTCACTCAGACTCACGCCCATTGAGTCTGTGATGCCATCCAGTTATCTCATCCTCGGTCATCCCCTTCTCCTCCTACCCCCAATCCCTCCCAGCATCAAAGCCTTTTCCAATGAGTCAACTCTGCATGAGGTGGCCAAAGTACTGGAGTTGCAGCTTTAGAATCATTCCTTCCAAAGAAATCCCAGGACTGACCTCCTTCAGAATGGACTGGTTGGATCTCCTTGCAGTCCAAGAGACTCTCAAGAGTCTTCTCCAACACCACAGTTCAAAAGCATCAATTCTTCGGCATTCAGCCTTCTTCACAGTCCAACTCTCACATCCATACATGACTACTGGAAAAAAGGTTTAGGAATAATTAAGAATAGCTAGAAGCCTTTTTAGGAGAGAGTGATCTTAAGATGCTATGGGAAAACAGGATTTAGAAACATAAGAAATAAACTGAGGAATGTGGCATGAGTTACAATGTAATCACAAGTTAAGCATAGGACACATAAGAGAAAGTAGATAATAGATAGTAAAGCCGATTCTGAGAGAATCACTGAAGCAGGAACTCTGCTTGTAGGACAACAATGATTTCTGGAGACAGTAAATCTGGATGGGGAAAACTAAAAATGTCAAATGTCTGACCTAATGCTTTTGTCAAAGTGTAAAAGAAAACTTGAAGCTTGAAATAAACATGTAGTTCCATACTATGAGTCAGAGGCTACATCATCGTCCGCTGACACTGCTCTCCCCTTCAGGTTGATTCCCTGGCTGTTGGAGCTGGACTTCGGCAAAGTCCGTCTAGTCAAAGCTATGGTTTTTCCAGTAGTCATGTATGCATGTGAGAGTTGGGTTGTAAAGAAAGCTGAGTGTCAGAAAATTGATGCTTTTGAACTGTGGTGTTGGAGAAGACTCTTGAGAGTCCCTTGGACT
The DNA here is from genome assembly GCA_917880005.1 of Nanger dama. Taxonomy (NCBI): domain Eukaryota; kingdom Metazoa; phylum Chordata; class Mammalia; order Artiodactyla; family Bovidae; genus Nanger; species Nanger dama. Next base: position 20,576,837 of record CAKJTW010000002.1, read on the forward strand.
GCAAGGAGATCAAACCAGTCAATCCTAAAGGAAATTGGTCCTGAATATTCATTGGAAAGACTGATGCTGAATCTCCAGTACACTGGCTACCTAATGAGAAGAACCAATTCATTTGAAAAGACATTGATGCTGGGAAAGATTGAAGGAAGAAGAAGGGGACGACAGATGATGAGATGGTTGGATGGCATCACCAACTCAATGGACATGAGATTGAGCAAGCTCTGTGGGTTGCTGATGGACAGGGAAGCCTGGCATGATACAGTCCATGGGGTTGCAAAGAATCGAACATGACTGAGTGACTGAACAGAACTGAACTGATAAATAAAAAGCTGCATTTCTCTTTTTATTCCCCCTTGATACTCCCAAAGTAACCTGAGTTCATTTATATTCCTTTTTGTTTAGAAAAACATTCATACAAATGTATACATCTTCATTTTTTTCTTTGTTTTTTAAAAACAAATACAGAAATGTTATGTATGCTACTCTTTGATTTCACCCCAGGGCCACATAAGGATTTAATTCATTCTCTCTCTCTCTCTCTCTTTTTAGTATCCTACATATTAATTTTATGTTTTTTATTATGAAAGTATAATAACATTTATAGGAGATTGGGAAAACATAGAATAAGGTTATGTATAGATCCTCTCTCTATTACAATTTTTAAGTAGATAAATTAATATTTTTAGTTGGAATTTCAATATCAAAATCAAAAATTAATAGAATGAATAGACAGAAAAATAGAAGGATGTAGTAGATCTGAAAAGCATTATAAGTCAACTCAACATAATTAATATTCATAAAAATTTCATACAATTAATAGGATACAAATTCTATTCAAGTTACCATAGACTATAAACCAGCAGATCTGGAACATATCTAGGGACATAAGACAATGTGCAAAGATTTCAGGGTCTAAATTCCTGAAATCACACAAATTTTGTTCTCTTATCACTGTGGAGTTATGTTTAAAATCAATATCAAAAATATTTGAAAATAATCCACATATTTTCACATGTCATCTGACATTTATCAAATCTTTGACTTAGCCATTGAAAATCTCAATAACTTTAAAAGAGGGTAAAAAAAACACACAGAGGGTTATTGCAGAAAGAAGGCTTTTCAATGAGAAATTAATATCAAATATACTTTTAAAACCCCATGTATTTGGAAATTTAATGCCCACTTTTAAATGACAGGTGTGTCTAAGATGCCATTACAGAGAATATAAGAAAGTATTTGTAACAGAATAGAAATGAACACAGAATATATCAGAATTTATTGCATGGCGCTGAAGCTGCACAATGCAACTACATATACTGTGGAATCTTCAATAAGATGTGAAAACAGAAAACAGATGCTAGCATAAAATTCTGTGAAATTTGAACAAAATTTGTACTTTAGTTAATAGCACTCTATCACATGTTAACTTCCTGTTTTTAACAACATAGTATTCTTTATATTCTCAGAACTGGATTAGAACTTCCTAGCCTCATTCAGTTTTTTTGAATTACTAAAATAATAAGCTTTCTAGACTTTTAGCAGTAATACTAGATGCCAGAATAAATGGAACTATATCAAAGTTTTGAATGAATGTAAATTAGAAATCTAGCATTCTATTCATACTTAAACAAGTGGAACCAAAATGTCATAAACATTTTTGCTAAGCAAAAACTCCTAAGTTTTCTAAAGTATATATTATATTATACATACTATTTGTGTGTGTGTGTGTGTGTGTGTCTATACAAACGCTTTAGGCAACTTTCCAGAAAAAGAATTCAGAATAAACATAGTGAATATGATCCAGGATCTCAGTAAAAGAACGGAGATGATGTAAGAAATGTTTACCAAAGACCTAGAAAATTTAAAGAACAGAGCTGAACAATACACTACAAAGAATCAATAGAAGAATAATTGAGGCAGAAGAATGGACAAGTGACCTGGAAGACAGAATGGTGGAAGTCATTGCCACAAAACAGAATATAGAAAAAGATAGAAAAACAGATGAAGACAGCCTAGGAGACCTCTGGGGCAGAATTAAATGCACCAGCATTTGCAGTGTAGGGGTCCTAGAAGGAGAAGTGAGAGAGAGAGAGGATCCAAGAAAATATTTGAAGAGATAATAGCTGAAAAATTCCCTAACATGGGATAGGAAATTGCCAACCAAGTCCAGGAAGCCCAGAAAGCCCCAAGGGTAGGATAAACCCAAGGAGGAACACATCGAGACACATAGTAATCAAACTGGCAAAAATTAAAGGCAAAGATAAAATATTAAAAGCAACAAGGGAAAAAACAACAAATGACATATAAGGGAACTCTCATAAGGTTATCAGCTAATTTCTCAACAGAAACTCTACAAACCAGAAGGAAATGGGATGATATTTAAAGTGATAAAAGGGAACAATCTACAATCAAGAATACTCTACCCAGCAAGAATCTTGTTCATATTTGACAGAGAAATAAAAAGCTTTACAGATAAGCAAATGTTAGGAGATTCAGCACCAAAAAAACAGCTTTACAACAAATGCTAAAGGAACTTCTATAGGCGGAAACACAAGAGAAGGAAAATATTATAGGAAAATATTATTTTTAAAAAAATCAAAACAGTAAATAAGATGGAATAGGATCATGAAGTGAAGGGAAACTCATGCCTGACTCTTTGCAACCCCATGGACTATACTATGGAGTTCTTCAGGCCAATATACTGGAGTAGGTAGCCTTTTCTTTCTCCAGGAAATCTTCCCAACCCAGGGATTGAACCCACGTCTCCCTCATTGCAGGTGGATTCTTTACCAGCTGAGCCACAAGGGGAAGCCCAAGAAGACTCTAGCAGATCTTCCTGATCTAGCAATTTAACTGGGGTCTCCTGCACTGCAGACAGATTCTTTACCAACTGAGCTATCAGGGAAGCCCCCAATTACCTTAAGTGTAAATTGATTAATTGCACCAACCAAAATATAGACTGATTGGGTAAAGTGAAAACATGTACATGTATGCACTTTCTACTTACCACAGCATTCTACTTAACTCCCCAAATTGTATGTAATATTTTATACTGTTAGGTTAATCATGTTTCCATTATTGCTTGCAATTTAATAATCTTTTATTTTTGTCTAGCTATTGACTGTGAAAACTGATAAATGTCTTTAACAATTGTGATTCAGTTCAGTTCAGTTCAGTCACTCAGTCGTGTCCAACCCCAAGAACTGCCAACACTCCAGGCCTCCCTGTCCATCGTCAACTCCTAGAGTTTACTCAAACTCATGTCCATTGAGTCAGTAATTCCATCCACCCATCTCATCCTCTGTTGTCCCCTTCTCCTCCCAATCTTCTCACCTTTAATCTTTCCCAGCATCAGGGCCTTTTCAAATGAGTTGGCTGTTCCCACCAGGTGGCCAAAGTATTGGAGTTTCAGCTTCAACATCAGTCCTTCCAATGAACACTCAGGACTGATCTCTTTAGGATAGACTGGTTGGATCTCCTTGCAGTCCAAGGGACTCTCAAGAGTCTTCTCTAACACCACAGCTCAAAAGCATCAATTCTTCAGTGCTCAGCTTTCTTTATAGTCCAACTCTCACATCCATATATGACTACTGGAAAAACCATAGCCTTGACTAGATGGACCATTTTTGGCAAAGTAATGTTTATGCTTTTAAATATGCTGTCTAGGTTGATCATAACTTTTCTTCCAAGGAGTAAGTGTCTTTTAATTTCATGGCTGCAGTCACCATCTGCAGTGATTTTGGAGCCTCCCAAAATAAAGTCAGCCACTGTTTCCACTGTGTCCCCATCTATTTCCCATGAAGTGATGGGACCGGATGCCATGATCTTAGTTTTCTGAATGTTGAGCTTTAAGCCAACTTTTTAACTCTCTTCTTTCACTTTTATCAAGAGGCTCTTTAGTTCCTCTTCACTTTCTGCCATAAGGGTGGTGTCATCTGCATACCTGAGTTTATTGATATTTCTCCCGGCAGTCTTGATTCCAGCTTATGCTTCATCCAGCCCAGCGTTTCTCATGATGTACTATTGTGAGATGTACTATTGTGATTATGTAATTATTATTTGTTTTAATACCATTATATCATGATTGGTCAATAGAAAATAATAGAATTTTATATCACTAAAATGAACATTTAATAGAAAAAAAACTGCAATCATTTTTTAAAATTCATTTGTACATTAGAATTGTCTTGGAATTTTCTTAATAATACAAATGCCTAGGTTTTCTTTTTTTTTTCTCAGAACTCCAGATGTCATTCTAATGAGCAGCCATGTTAAAACATGACTGAATTATATGATGATCTTTTATCTAGTTTAACATTTTCTGTTTCATATTCAATGTTCTCATTTCATTTAGTTTATGATTTCCAGTTTCTCTACCTCTTTTTTTGTTCTTTCTGAAGCCTTTATCAGATGTAGTAATTCAGTCTTTTTAGCTTTTTAGCTATATAATATTCCATTTACTATACTTTTCAGAATTTAATTAACCAAATCTCTACTCATGGGCATTCTTTTTAAGTATATATCTAAAATAAATATACATTATACATCAACAAATAATAGAAAATCAAACATAGGCACTTAGTAATAATCATGAACTGAAAAATTATGATTTAGTTATTATGGACTCATATCTTTAAGGTTATATCAAACACAGCATTCAATATGATTTTGTGACATGAAAAAACTTATCAGTTTATGTATTCTGTGCATTGTATCTCCCAAAGATAAAATATCTTGAAATAATATGAAAAATACATTGGTGGCAAGAAGTTGTTGACATAGACAAAGCTGTGATTTCCTAAGTGATATCAATAATAAATTTGTGACACGCTGATTGGGGAAAACATGTATTGATTAGACCTCTGGAACATAGCTTGGATTTCCCATCACTAAAAGAGTTTGAGTTGGAGCACCAATAAGTAAATAATCCCCTCATTAATAAGTAACATTCTGAGGTGTCTTGGTCATTCCTGTTGCACTACCTCATAGCATATTTTAGCTATAGTTAACGAGCTTCCCTGGTGGCTCAGAGGTCAAAGCGTCTTCCTCCAATGCAGGAGACCTGGGTTCGATCCCTGGGTTGGGAAGATCCCTTGGAGAAGGAAATGGCAACCCACTCCAGTATTTTTGCCTAGAGAATCCCATGGACAGAAGAGCCTGGGAGGCTACAGTCCACGGGGTCGCAAAGAGTCGGACACGACTGAGCGACTTCCACCACCACCACCACCAAAAATCCTAAAGTACTCAACTTGTGTCCCTCTCTCTGAGAAAAATAAGAACTACTTCTATGGTGTAAGGAATAGAAAATCAAACAACCAGGCACCCATATTAACAAAGAAATTAAAAGGTACTCCATTGCCATGAGTAGGGGGAAAATGAGGCAGTTGGGGTAATAGTCTTTCCTTTCCTCTCCTCCTTATTTCTTTTTATTCCTTTTTTTTTTTTCCCTTTGCCTTACTCATTTGCTTGTGCTGGTGCACTTTGCTTTTTCTATTGTTTTTGTTTTCTCTTCCTGATCTTGCCTTGTCCTGCTTATGTTAACTTCTATACAGGAGAATTTACACACGCATCTCACTATTTCTGTTGTTACGTGGTGTGGGAGAGTAGCTGACTCCAGAGGTGAGGTAAATTGAATTAGAAAGTGAACTGTCTGCTCTCAGGCAGGATGAATTTCCGGGGGAAGTCTTCCAGGTGTCTGACCTGTGCATAGTTTCCTCAGCTGTGCCATTCACACACTTACCCTGAGGCCATGCAATTTTAAATTAACATTTCCCTTTGGAAACCATACATTTCCATTCACAACATCCATCCATCGATCACAGTTATTTTCCTTCTAAGATGCACGACAGTCCAAAAACTGTTTTGTCATGAGTCTGTCATTGCTCTTAAAATGACATTGGTTATATTTGAGGAAAGCATTTCAAATCAAATCATGGAATAGCTCACATAAAATAGCAGCTGTTTTTGAATCACTTCACATACTATGTAAATAAAACAGTTGTGGCAGCTGGAAGAACAAAACGGCCTTTGATAACACTCTAATTATTTATTATGACTGCTTTGATGTAGCATTTATCTGAACACAAGATATATTTTTAAAAGCTAGAAGGAAATTAAAAGTAAACAAAAGAATTGCACTCCTGACCAACCTCTTTGCTTCAGGGTTATTATATTGGGCAGCTGCTAGGTTTTTTTTTTTTCATATTCTTTCAATTTCGTGGTTCTGGCTTCTCTATCAGATATGCACAAATTACTAGAATGTTTAATATAGCAAGACATAGGAAAAAATATCATTTTTAGTTGAATTAAAATCAAACATTGATAACCAAATGTGTATTAATTGTGAAATTACCCTCTAATCCTCATTTCTTAAGTTTTAGTAATTAATTTGGTTTTTCCTCAAGCACTGTCTTTGTTTAGTGTGTTTAAGTGTATTCTTTAATATTGGGACATGAAGGGGAAAATAAGATAGTAATAAGATCTTAGTAATGGAAGAAATGTGCTCAAACATTTGATATTTTTTAATGACATTCTTACAAGTGAAACTCAAAATGTAGGAACAAGGTCTCACTTATTTTACTGCTTAACAGAGAAAACACGTATACTCAAAGGAATGACTGATTAAAGAAGAAACGTTTCTGATAATGTCTTGAGATGATATAGGCCTAATATATTTTGTTTCATATTAATGTATATGGCTGAAAATGGAAATTCCTTAAGATCTGGTAATCATCCTCATTTCTACACTTAGTTTCAGGTTACTTTTTGAATGGGTTTCATGGACATTTGGACATCTCAGAGAAATGTAAAGTGCCTCTCCCTTTGTCGAGTGAAATAGGTATTAAAGAGAGAGGGAGGTCTTCATATGTCTACATTAAGCAAAGCATGGAATGAAATTGTTTTAAAGAACTCTAGAGTTGCTGTATTTGTTACAGACAGGCAAACCAAGGGGAGAAGTTGTGGTTTCTTGAAGGTAAATGAAATTGATTGTGGGAGTGGATTCCTGGATCAGAATCACATGACTAGATGTTCTGTTGAATGATCCAGGGCACAAAAGGAATGTGGAGGAGAGATGCACACTGGTAATGACAAGAGATGGGAATATCCAGTCCAAAGTGTGCTTCACACTGTTCCCTGAACTCCTCTTGTGGGCTTTTAATTCTTTTATTATTGCTTTTTATGTTAGCATTTCCCTCTCACCTATTTTTCTCTTATTTTCTCGTGTCTGAAATGCATGTCTCCATATTCAAAAGCAGAGACATTACTTTGTTGACTAAGGTCCATCTAGTCAAGGCTAAGGTTTTTCCAGTGGTCATGTATGGATGTGAGAGTTGGATTGTGAAGAAGGATGAGCACCGAAGATTTGATGCTTTTGAGCTGTGGTGTTGAAGAAGACTCTTGAGAGTCCCTTGGACTGCAAGGAGATCCAACCAGTCCATTCTGAAGGAGATCAACCGAGGGATTTCTTTGGAAGGAATGATGCTGAAGCTGCAACTCCGGTACTTTGGCCACCTCATGTGAAGAGTTGACTCACTGGAAAAGATTCTAATGCTGGGAGGGATTGTGGGCAGGAGAAGAAGGGGATGACAGAGGATGAGATGGCTGGATGGCATCATCTACTCAATGGACGTAAATCTCAGTGAACTCCCGGAGTTGGTGATGGACAGGGAGGCCTGGCATGCTGTGATTCATGGGGTCACAAAGTGTCAGACATGACTGAGCAACTGAACTGAACTGAACTGAATCTTGAGGTGCCAAGTCGTTAGACTTCTTGTCACTGTTGGTCTTTGGGACCTAATGATTTTTAACTGGAGTGGGGAGGAGGCTGTCCTGTGCATTGTGCAGTGTGTAGCAGCACCCCTAGCCTCTACTAGAAACCAGCGGTAACCCCTTCCCTCCAGGTGGTGGCAAACTAAAATATTTCCAAACATTGCTAAATGTTCCCTGTGATTTGGGGGAAAATCAACCATTGTATATATTTACTGCCTCTTGCATTGATCTGTAGTTAATATATGCTGACTGCAACTGAATCCCCTACATGTTATTGATCCCTCCAAAGTTAGTTGCTAGGGATGCAAAAAGGAATTAACATATGTAAAACTTTCTTCTAGCATTGGAGTAGATTACTATTAGGTATCTTTGCATATGTTTATCTTTAGTTTCTTAGAGGAAAACAATTAATGCAAATGAGAGATGTTTACTGATAGCTTTTTCTATGTATCCAGCTCTGTTCTATATGCTTTCATGTGTATTTCTTCAATGCTTTTAACAGCCTATGTATCAAACCATTACTATCTTACATTCCCTATCCTTCATTCTTTCAGCAGCCAGTACTGTATTTTATTTTGTTTGTTACTGAATGGATATTTACTGCTCAACTAATGGGTATGGGGTTCTATACCAGGAAACCCTCTCTTCTTCAACTTGTATGTGTGTGTGTGTGTGTGTGTGTGTGTGTGTGTGTGTGTGGTTTCTTTTCTCACCACCTTTTCTTTTTTCCTGAAGGAATGGTAGCATTTACCAGCACCCTTATAAATGCATGACAGGCTAATTGTAAACTATTTTTAGATTTTTGGAAAGAAATGCACTTATCAAGAACACGTCATGCTTGTGTCTTTTTCCAAATTGAGAAAGTTCTTCATTGGCAATAAAAAGTTCCTGCAAGCTTGAGTAGTTATAATATCCTCTCCAATTGCTTTCTTCTGTCACATCAAATCAAATTCACTGCTTTTTCAATTATCCTTATTTTCCAAAATAGGCATCTCATAACTTTGAAATGAAAAATAAGGCACAAGTTTACAGATGTGCAGAGACTGTAGCCAGGATGTTAGAACTTAAAACTGCCACATAGACTGAGAGTTTAAAGTTGAAGCAAAAAGGGTGAACCCAGCTCAGACTATTGCCAGGAGCCCTGGTAGAGCCCAGATCTGCCGCTGCCTTGAATCTCTCCCTCATCTGCAGTTGGCTTAGAGGTCACACAGAGATAAGAGAAGTAGCAGCTATGCAGGGAGAGTGGGTGGCTCAAAAACACAGTCAGCACTTTGGTCACTTTATCAGTGTTGTGGGACAGGGCAGTAAGTTGTGCAGTGTTTAAATGGATCATATTTGGGATTGCCTTGATGTTTGCCTAGAAGATACCCCCTTGGGACCTGGAGGATATGTCCTCCCTTAGCAAGATCGACCAAAATGTTCTTTCCAAAACATATGCCTCACTGCACTGATCTTACACATGTTTTGAATTATGCTTATTCAGGTGAGAGGGAGTCGATATATCTATGACCTAAGAAGTGAAACTTTTCTCCCCAAACTTGCTTATGAAAAAATACTTATGTCTATGTCTGTACAATTTCAGATATCTACAGTTATCTGGGTTCCAGCCCAGACCTACAGAATCACAATTTTCAGGGGAATGGCTTAATAAAACAATTACAAGAAAATAAACAATATTATTTATTAATCCGATACCACTGATGATTCCTATAATACTTTTTAAAAATATTAGAGGAATGATAATGGTACAAAAATATTTTGAATTGCTTTAGAACTCTTACCTACTCATTATTGAAGGCTAACTCAGAGGTTAGCCTTGCTATCCATTAATGTTATAAAAAGACTATACTGTAACATGCATTATATATAAATGCAATATATGCTATATATTATACATAGTCTATTAAACAGGTATATAATATACAAATTATACACTATTAGATATTAACAAATTATATGTTAAAGAGAGGAAAAAGTGATAGATTTCAGCTATAACATAATCAATATGTTTTGATCACAAGAAATAACTGGAGATTGAAAGAGCCGTTGAGCACAGATCTTGATCAGGCAGGATTATCTTCAAATTCTGTTCTTTTCATGTATAGACAAGTTAAAATTGTTTTTGTTAGTCCTATATTATTTTGTCTTGGACCAAGAAGATAATAATGAAGTGTTTTCATAATGAATGTTCACATCTGATATCATGACAACTGGAATAGCTGAGTGACCTCCATACCCTGGATACTCTTCTAACAAAGAGAGAGAAGGAAGGATGAAGGAAAGGGAAAGTAAAGATCAAAAGGCTACCTTAGGATGCTTGGACATGACATAAAAGAAAAAATGCAAACAGAAAACCAACAGAATCTTTGGCAAAGGAAATTTACAAAGGGACCAATGGGCAACAGAGTTGTGAAGACATGCTCAAACTCAGGAGAAAGGAGGGAAATACAAATCAAACAATAATGACATAGTATTTCATATCCAGCGGCTTGGTAAAAACGTATAAATCTGACTTCTGGTGGGATTTTATTTTATATAACCACCTTGGAGAACAATTTGTAATATCTAATAAAGGAGAAGGCAATGGCACCCCACTCCAGTACTCTTGCCTGGAAAATCCCATGGATGGAAGGGGCCTGGTAGGCTGCAGTCCATGGGGTCGCTAAGTTGGTCATGACTGAGCAACTTCACTTTCATCTTTGCTTTTATGCATTGGAGAAGGAAATGGCAACCCACTCCAGTGTTCTTGCCTGGAGAATCCCAGGGATGGGGGAGCCTTGTGGGCTGCTGTCTATGGGGTCGCACAGAGTCGGACACGACTGAAGTGACTTAGCAATAAAGTTCTAATAAAGTTCCAATCCCAAAGAAAGGCAATGCCAGAGAATGCTCAAACTACCACACAATTGCACTCATCTCACACACCAGCAAAGTAATGCTCAAAATTCTCCAAGCTAGGCTTCAACAGTATATGAACTGGGAACTTCCAGATGTTCCAGCTGAAGTTAGAAAAGGCAGAGGAAGCAGAGGGCAAATTGCCAATATTCATTGGATCATCGAAAAAGCAAGACAGTTCCAGAAAAATGTTTACTTCTCCTTTATCAACTATGCCAAAGCCTTTGACTGTGTGGATCACAACAAGCTGAGGAAAATTCTTCAAGAGATGGGAATACCAAGCCACCTGACCTGCCTCTTGAGAAATCTGTATGCAGGTTAAGAAGCAATAGTTAGAACTGAATATGGAAAAGCAGACTGGCTCCAAATCAGGAAAGTAGTATGTCAAGGCTGTAAATTGTCACCCTGCTTATTTAAATTGTATGCAGAGTACATCATGAGAAATGCTGGACTGGAAGAAACACAAGCTGGAATCAAGATTGCCGGGAGAAATATCAATAACCTCATATATGCAGATGGCACGACTCTTAAGGCAAAAAGCGAAGAAGAACTAAACAGCCTCTTGATGAAAGTGAAAGAAGAGAGTGAAAAAGCTGGCTTAAAACTCAGCATTCAGAAAACTGAGGTCATGGCACCTGGTCCCATCACTTCATGGCAAATAGATGGGATAACAATGGAAAAAGTGAGAGACTTTGCTTCTTGGGACTCCAAAATCACTGCAGATGGTGACTGCAGCCATGAAATTAAAAGACACTTGCTCCTTGAAAGAAAAGTTATTACCAATCTAGACAGCTTAATAAAAAGCAGAGACATTACTTTGCAAACAAAGGTCCATCTAGTCAAAGATGCATTTTTTTCCAGTAGTCATGTATGGATGTGAAAATTGGACTATAAAGAGAGCTGAGCACTGAAGAATTGATGCTTCTGAACTGTGGTGTTGGAGAAGACTCTTGAGAGTCCCTTGGACTGCAAGGAGATCCAACCAGTCCATCCTGAAGGAAATCAGTCCTGAATATTCATTGGAAGGACTGATGCTGAAGCTGAAACTTCAATAATTTGGTTACCTGATGTGAAGATGTGACTCATTTGAAAAGACCCTGATGCTGCGAAAGATTGAAAGCAGGAGGAGAAGGGGATGACAGAGGATGAGATGGTTGGATGACATCACCGACTCAATAGACATGAGTTTGAGTAAACTTCAGGAGTTGGTGATGGACAGGGAGGCCTGGCGTGCTGAAGTCCATGGGGTTGCAAATAGTTGGACACGACTGAGCTACTGAACTGAACTGAATAAAGTTTTTGAAGGAGTGCATGTTCTCAACAATTACACTCCTTTTTATATACCCTAAAACAGTGCTTCTCAAACTCTACTGTAAGTTTGTATATTTTTCCAGTGGAGCTGTTTTTCCAATGGAGAAATGCAGGTTCTGTTTATAAGGCCTGGAGTGCAGCCTGAGAACAAGCGTCCCGTTGATGCCAATGCTGCTAACCCATGGACTAGCAAGATTTAGGGAAACTCTTGCTGTGTGAAGGTGGGAATTATACAAAGTTTATCATAATATTAATTCTAATAGCAAGATACCAAAATTATGCTTGTACATATTTAGTAAAACTTTGAAAACCTGTGCTGGGATGAGATCCTCCAAATTCATGACAATGGTTTTCTTCAAAGAATAAGAGAAAATAATTAGATAAGGAGGGATATGCAAGAAGCTAAAACTGTGTTTTATCTATGTTTGTGTATGAACTATTAGTTGGTACGTGGGTTTTTGACATGTGGGTTTTTACTACCATTTTTGCATGCTTTAGGATAATATCTGAGGAGAAGGCAATGGCAACCCACGCCAGTACTCTTGCCTGGAAAATCCCATGGATGGAGGTGTCTGGTAAGCTGCAGTCCATGGGGTTGCTAAAAGTCGGGCACAACTGAATAACTTCACTTTCACTTTTCACTTTCATGCATTAGAGAAGGAAATGGCAACCCACTCCAGTATTCTTGCCTGGAGAATCCCAGGGACAGAGGAGCTTAGTAGGCTGCTGTCTATGGGGTTGCACAGAGTTGGACACTACTGAAGAGACGTAGCAGCAGGATAATATCTAACTTTTAAAAAGCAGAAAGAGCCTAACCCTTCCTAAACAGTAGTAGACTTGTATTTTTAAAACAATGTTAGTTCTTTAAGTGTATAGTCCATTTTTAGCTATTTTATATAATCCCATTTTAACCATGTGATAAGCAGATAATGATATCTTTTTCAAGTTCTTTACAAAGGAAGAATCTGAAGGTCTTGCCAAGTTCACAGAGCTAAGAAGTTGAGTCAAGATTTTAATCCAAGTCCACTTATCTAGAGTTTGATTACATTACTCTACATGTTCTTTCCTATAAATGATTACCTTCTAACTAACAATAAATATTTCAGGATCAATCAATTGCAGAATATACCCATTAGATAAAAATGTTTTCAAGCAAAGAAACATGAAACTTCATAAACCAACCTCTCTCTTCCTACTGTCTCATGTATGGTAAGTCGAGTCACAAGATTCATCATGAGTGAGAAATTGTATAGCCCTGCTTAGGACACAAATTGGTAACTAAGTCATCAAAAAAGTGGCCAAAAATGAAAATGTTATAACTTACTTTCATGATACAAAGGCTAATATACCTTATTTTTGGTCTTCAGGATCCTAAAATGTGTTTTGATATCAGTATTTGATTTTGTTTTTGTTTTTTGTTTTCATCAAAGAGGTGCTGTAACATAATAGTGAGGACTACAGAATGTGCCATCCTGATCTTGGCTCCAGAATCCAGCTTTAGCATTTTCTAGCTGCGTGGTCTTTAGCAAATCATCCATTTGAATCATAGTATCTATTAGTAATGTGATAGACATATGATAGACACTCAATAAACATTCAGGAAAAAGTCAAAGGAACACTCTTAAGGAATAATAAAATTGATAGGGACAGAGAACAATTTTAAAGTAACAAGTAAAGAGTAAGATACAAAATGCTTCTCTTGCCGATATTAGGAGAGAATAAAAGCCTGAGATAGCCAATCAACCCTAATCCAAGGTTTTTGTACAGATTATGTATAATCATGCCATATTTTCAAAAGGATGTAAGAACTTTCACCCACATTTAAATAATCACATTAACTATGTAAATCTGTTTTGGGAAAGGGATTGCAGTAGGCATAAATTGAAGCTAGCAGGTGTCTAAGGCAAAGTGGAAATAATTCCTGAAAACTGTTTTGGTTTGTTTTTTGAACTACTGTCTCTTTGGACAGAATCTTATCCACTCCTTGTTAATATACTTAAGTGTTTGCAAAGGTTGGAGAGAAGAAATAATGCTTATCTTGGAGAGAATTATCTGTTGAATATATTCACTGTAAATCTGTTTAAAATGTATTTGTCTAAGTGGGTACTAAGTGAGGTTAAAGTGATAGAAAGTCTTTGTCCTTCTTTTTCATTTCTTAGCCTTTAAAAATAACAACAAAAATAAATACGCAAAACAGTAATGTGGCTGGAAGCAGAGAGATTAAGTTATGAGCCCTCCACTTTGAAAATTTTCACAATTGTTGAATAACAGAAATCTCTCATGAACAAAAGTCATTTTTCTTTTTCTTTTCTTCTACACAGTCCATGCTCATGTGAACCCTCCGAACCTGACTCAGCTAGTGTAATGCTACATAAAACTAAACACAAATGGGATATCTAACCCAGAATCCTCTAACTTATGGGAAAAATAGTCAGTCCAGTTTGGACACTCAGTTGTGTCTGACTCTTTGCGACCCCATGAACCGCAGCACGCCAGGCCTCCCTGTCCATCACCAACTCCTTTACACAAACTCATGTCCTTTGAGTCAGTAATGCCATCTAATCATCTCAGTCTCTGTCATCCCCTTCTCCTCCTGCCTTCAATCTTTCCCAATATCAGGGTCTTTTCAAATGAGTCAGCTTTTCGCATCAGGTGGCCAAAATACTGGAATTTTAGCTTCAACATCACACCTTCCAATGAACACCCAGGACTGATCTTTAAAATGGACTGGTTGGATTTCCTTGCAATCCAAAGTACTTTCAAGAGTCTTCTCCAACACCACAGGTTAAAAGCATCAATTATTCTGCATTCAGCTTTCTTTATAGTCCAACTCTCACATCCATACATGACTACTGGAAAACCAGAGCCTTGACTAGGCAGAACTTTGTTGACAAAATAATGTCTCTGCTTTTTAATATGTTGTCTAGGTTGTTCATAAATTTCCTTCCAAGAAGTAAGCGTTTTTAATTTCATGGTTGCAGTCACCATCTGCAGTGATTGTGGAGGCCCCCCCAAATAAAGTCTGACACTGCTTCCACTGTTTCCCCATCTATTTCCCATGAAGTGATGGGACCACATGCCATGATCTTTGTTTTCTGAATGTTGAGCTTTAAGCCAACTTTTCACTCTCCTCTTTCACTTTCATCAAGAGGCTCTTTAGTTCCTCTTCACTATTTGCCATAAATGTGGTGTCATCTGCATATCCGAGGTTATTGATATTTCTCCTGGCAATCTTGATTCCAGCTTGTGTTTCTTCCAGTCCAGCATTTCTCATGATGTACTCTACATATAAGTTAAATAAGCAGGGTGACAATATAGTCTTGATGCACTCCTTTTCCTATTTGAAACCAGTCTGTTGTTCTATGTCCAGTTCTAACTGTTGCTTCCTGACCTGCATACAGGTTTCTTGAGAGGCAGGTCAGGTGGTCTGACTCAGGTATCTCTCTCAGAATTTTCCACAGTTTATTGTGATCCACACAGTCAAAGGCTTTGGCATAGTCAATAAGGCAGAAATAGATGTTTTTCTGGAACTCTCTTGCTTTTTCCATGATCCAGCAGACGTTAGCAATTTGATCCCTGGTTCCTTTGCCTTTTCTAAAACTAGCTTGAACATCTGGAAGTTCACGGTTCACGTATTGCTGAATCCTGGCTTGGAGAATTTTGAGCATACTTTACTAGTGTGTGAGATGAGTGCAATTGTGCAACAGTTTAACATTCTTTGGCATTGCCTTCTTTTTTAGATTGAAATGAAAACTGACCTTTTCCAGTCCTGTGGCCACTGCTGAGTTTTCCAAATGTGCTGGCATATTGAGTGCAGCACTTTCACAGCATCCTCTTTCAGGATTTGAAATAGCTCAACTGGAATTCCATCACCTCCATTAGCTTTGTTCATTGTGATGCTTTCTAAGGCCCACTTGACTTCACATTCCAGGATGTCTGGCTCTGACTGAGTGATCACACCATCAAGATTATCAGTGTCATGAAGATCTTTTTATACAGCTCTTCTGTGTATTGTTGCCACCTCTTAATATCTTCTGCTTCTGTTAGGTGCATACCATTTCTGTCCTTTGTTGAGCCCATCTTTGCATGAAATGTTCCCTTGGTATCTCTAATTTTCTTGAAGAATCTCTATTCTTTCCCATTCTGTTGTTTTCCTCTATTTCTTTGCATTGATCGCTGAGGAAGGCTTTCTTATCTCTTCTTGATATTCTTTGGAACTCTGCATTCAAATGTGTATATCGATCCTTTTCTCCTTTGCTTTTCACTTCTCTTCTTTTCATAGCTATTTGTAAGGCCTCCTCAGACAGCCATTTTGCTGTTTTGCATTTCTTTTCCGTGGGGATGATCTTGATCCCTCTCTCCTGTTCAATGTTACGAACCTCCATTCATTGTTCATCAGGCACTCTATCAGATCTAGTCCCTTAAATCTATTTCTCACTTCCACTGTATAATCATAAAGGATTTGACTTAGGTCATACCTGAATGGTCTAGTGGTTTTCCCTGCTCTCTTAAATTTAAGTCTGAATTTGGCAATAAGGGGTTCATGATCTGAACCACAGTCAGCTCCTGGTCTTGTTTTTGCTGTCTGTTTAGGGTTTCCCATTCGTGGGATCTATAGGACTACAGATTTATTTCACACATTGAGGACTTGCTTTAAATACGTTTGCTAAACTCAGTCCCAGAGTTTTTGTTTGGTAGATCTAGGGTCATGTTCAAGAACTTGCATTTCTGATTACCAGGTGCTGCTGGTGCTGCTGGACCCTGTGAGAAATTTGCTTTGATATAAACACATTTACCAAGGGTGGTTTGTAACTCATTGAAAGTTCAAACTCTCTGGTTTAAATTCTAGTGCCTCAATTTATCAGCTATGTGACATTGGCAGAGTTACCTACCTTTTTGTACTTCAGTTCCCTATGTATAAAAGGGGAGAAATGATAGTCTTTCAGAGAGAATTGTTGCAACAATTAAATGAGAGAGTAAATGTAAGACAGAGTCTCAGTTGCTCACATCCTTGCTAACATTTGGTATTGTTGCATTTTACTTTTTATTTTTTCATCAATCAAAGGGGTTAAAAAACAGTCTTACTATAATTACTGTTATATTTATTTTTTAATTTTTTAATTAATAAATTTATTTATGTTACATTACAATATTGTATTGGTTTTTGCCATACATTGACTTGAATCCGCCATGAGAGTGTACCTGTGTTCCCCATTCTGAACCCCCCTCCTCATCCCTTCCCTCTGAGTCACCCCAGTGTACCAGCCCCAACCTAGATTGGCAATTATTCACATATGATATTCTACATGATTCAATGCCATTCTCCCAAATCATCCCATCTTCGCCCTCTCCCACAGAGTCCAAAAGACTGTTCAATACATCTGTGTCTCTTTTGCTGTCTCTCATACAGGGTTATTGTTACCTTCTTTCTAAATTCCACATATATGTGTTAGTATACTGTATTGGTGTTTTTCTTTCTGGCTTACTTCTCTCTGTATAATAGGCTCCAGTTTCATCCACCTCATTAGAACTGATTCAGATGTATTCTGTTTAATGGCTGAGTACTATTCCATTGTGTATATGTACCACAACTTTCTTATCCATTCAACCTTTTTAGGTAAATGTAGGCA
This sequence comes from Nanger dama, assembly GCA_917880005.1. NCBI lineage: Eukaryota > Metazoa > Chordata > Mammalia > Artiodactyla > Bovidae > Nanger > Nanger dama. The sequence goes on from CAKJTW010000002.1 coordinate 20,594,440, forward strand.
GAGGATTTCAAGTTGTGTAAGGCATGTAATTGTTCCTAAATATTAAAGTCTATATTGATGATATTAATGGCTATTCTCTGGTTGAGGAAAAAGACACTCATCTTGATTAAAGAGTTACTCTAATAGAAAGGATGTAGGAAGTGGGTGATATTTTTTATGATTGCTCCCACCACATATGCTTTACATATCATAGAGTTGATTCTCATAGCATTCATAAGAAATAGAAAAGAGTCAGTACTTATTATTTACAGCAAGCAAACTTAAAGGTTGAGGGACTTGTCAAAAGATTGAATTGAGCTAGCTATTGATTGAACTGAGCTAGCTACACAGCTAAGAAGTTATTCATTTCTTGAGTGCCAATTTCAAATAGGAATTATGTATACCTTTCCTTTCACATGGAGGACATTTACCCCATATATTCACCATGCTCAATCACTCACTTCCTTCAAGTTTTTGCTCAAGCATTCTCTTCTCATAAACCTTCTTTGACAACACTCCATCTGTGTGTGTGTATGCATGTGTGTGTGCATTTGATACTGTATTTAATGCTCTTATACAAAATATTAGATGTTATTAGATATCAGTGTATACTTGCAAATACCATGAGAACAAAAAATGTTAGTTTTTAAAAACAAATAATACATTAAATCACTTTGTGTTTATTATAAAAGTAAAAATAAATTAATAAAATGTTATTAATATTATCATTATTTTATTTATTAATATTTTTAACTTGAATATCTTTTATATGCAATAATTCTCTGGGTAAATAAAAAATCTCCAAACATTTTATATAACTTTATTCTTTTAAGAAAACCATAAGCCTCCAGAATATCTCTTCATTACATAAATTATATTAATACAAGGATAATAGGGTAACTGTAGCAGTGATGTATTATCAACTAAATTATTGGTATATAAAAAAGCAAAAATTAGAAAATGAGTATAGTGATATGTGGATAAGCCACTAAGGGTACATTGTATGTAAAAACTGGTCCTGAGTAAGGACCATCTTTGGAGAGTTCTGGAGCACTCATAAATTGTATTTGCTCAAATAGTAATTAAATTAAGACTGGATAATGTTTCTGCAGTGGCTTCCGCATGAGGTCTTCTGCAAATCAACTGACGTCTTTCAAGTCACTATGGCGTATTACTAACAAGTGAGAGTTAGGAAAACTTGTTGTTTTTTATGCATCTCACAGGTACTAGAATATACTTTTGTTCTCTCATCACAGTTCAGAATGATTTTAATTTGATTTTAGATTCATTAATTCTAACACGATTTTAGGTGTCTTTCTCTGTGGCTGTTATTTACCTTGACAGTCTTTAAGAATCTGGGTCCTGTTTTCTATCTCTTGATGGATTGCCACTCCAGTTAAAAGTCCTTGTGCAGTGAGAGAAAGTGGTTAAAAATGGCTAACACTGTTTTCCTTTTGCCTTTAATTTGCCAATTAAAGGAAGAGGCACTCTATCTTTTCCCTATACCAGCATCGCAGATATGCTGCAGCTACCTTTCCATCACCTTAATGTACTCAAGCACAAACCCAGGTGATAATAAGGCCCCATTACCACCACTTTGACTCTTTTATGTACTGCTGGAAATTTTTCTTCTTAATTTCACAGTTCAGTGCCACTCTTTGGATTTAGTACTTTGAAATTTTCTCTCTAATTTCTTTTCTGAACTACTTTTTCTTTTTAACTTTCTATCCACAATAACTTCAGAAAACTGCAGTACCTCTATTTTTTTTTTCTGAAATGAACCTCTTTTGACATTATCTTAGTTTGTACTTAGCTCTTAAATTGCTTTTCTCTACTTAATAGTTTCATATATATGTTCAAGCAAGTATGTATGGAAGGCCTAGGCACTGTGCTATGTATTTGTTTAATGTTTAATTTTCCATCTCTGTTGTTTCGATCAGATAAACAAAGTGACAGGTTTCCTGAAAATTGAAGAGGACCACCTGCTATAAGTATTTATAATAAGTTCTTGGAAAATTAGTTTAAATCCTTTGCTCTGGACAGTAACATTGAGCTCAGAGCCCAGGGACTCAGAATTCTTACCCTCTCTTCAAACTCCTCTGTTATTTAGTTTTATTGGCAAGTCTGTTAGCACATGAGCGCCTCCTCTGTCAAGTAATAATGCTTGAATTTCTTATTGAAGAGTCTGTGTGGTGTCAAGTAAACCTGTTATGTTTTAGAAGTTTATTATAGGAGGAATTATTGTGATTAGTTATAATGTTGCAGATTCAAAATGTTAACTCACACTCCTCTGATGTGTAAGGAAGATGAGCTGCTTTGTTTTTGTAATTGATCTAAGCTTCCTCAAGAGACTCTGTTCTGTTGGAAAGTGATTGGAAAGTGGAAGTGGCTGCAGTGAGGAGCAAAGGGGGAAAGAAATTCTCAACAAGCCAGTCAAAGGCGTTTCTCTTCAGCTTTAAATAGTGTCATTGGCAGCATGACTCATTCTCTTTTGAGGAAGTCTGTCTTTTACATTGCCTCCACATTTCCCTGTTTCTTTCTAAGATGGTGCCTGGGTATGTAGGTTGGTTTATAAAGATTAAAAAAAAAAAAAAACCCAGCTCTGATAGTTCTCCTGCCCTCCAAAATACCCATAATACAGAGAACCTATGAATGTACTCAGTTACAGAATAAGAATTAAGATTGCAGATTGAATTAAGCTTGCTTATCAGCTGATTTGATGCTGAAGCTGAAACTCTAATACTTTGGCCACCTAATGGGAAGAGCTGACTCATTGCAAAAGACCCTTATGCTGGGAAAGACTGAAGGCGGGAGGAGAAGGGGATGACAGAGGATGAGATGGTTGGATGGTGTCACCGACTCAATGGACATGAGTTTGAGCAAACTCTGGGAACTGGTGGTGGACAGGGAAGCCTAGTATGCTGCAGTCCATGGGGTGACAGAGTTGGACACGACTGAGCAACTGAACTGAACTGATCAGCTGATTTAAAATAGATTATCCAGGAATTATCTAGGTGGATTTATTATAATTGTAAGGATCCTTATAAGTGAAAGAGGCAGGAGAGTCAGTGTCCAAGTGATGCAAGGTGAAAAATCCCTAAAGATGGCAGGGGACCATGAATCAAAGAATGTGCTCAGTCTCTTTAAGTTGTAATAGGCAAGGAAATGCATCCTCATCTAAAGCCTCCAGGGTAATGTAGCCCTATCAATACCTTGATTTTAGCTCAGTAAGATAAGAAAGCCTTCTTCAGGGATCAATGCAAAGAAATAGAGGAAAATAACAGAATGGGAAAGACTAGAGATCTCTTCAAGAAAATTAGAGATATCAAGGGAACATTTCATGCAAAGATGGGCTCAATAAAGGACAGAAATGATCTGGACCTAACAGAGGCAGAAGATATTAAGAAGAGGTGGCAAAATACACGGAAGAACTACACAAAAAAGATCTTCACAACCCAGATAATCATGATGATGTGATCACTCATCTAGAGCCAGATATCTTAGAATGTGAAGTCAAGTGGGCCTTAGAAAGCATCACTACGAACAAAGCTAGTGGAGGTGATGGCATTCCAGTTGAGCTGTTTCAAATCCTGAAAGATGATGCTGTGAAAGTGCTGCACTCAATATGCCAGCAAATTTGGAAAACTCAGCAGTGGCCATAGGACTGGAAAAGGTCAGTGTTCATTCCAATTCCAAAGAAAGGCAATGACAAAGAATGCTTAAACTACCGCACAATTGCACTCATCTCACATGCTAGTAAAGTAATGCTCAAAGTTCTCCAAGCCAGGCTTCAGCAATACGTGAACCGTGAACTCCTGATGTTCAAGCTGGTTTTAGAAAAGGCAAAGGAACCAGAGATCAAATTGCCAAGATCTGCTGGATCATGGAAAAAGCAAGAGAGTTCCAGAAAAACATCTATTTCTGCCTTATTGACTATGCCAAAGCCTTTGACTGTGTGGATCACAATAAACTGGAAAATTCTGAAAGAGATGGGAATACCAGACCACCTGACCTGCCTCTTGAGAAATCTATATGCAGGTCAGGAAGCAACAGTTAGAACTGGACATAGAACAACAGACTGGTTCCAAATAGGAAAAGGAGTACATCAAGGCTGTATATTGTCACCCTGCTTATTTAACTACTATGCAGAGTACATCATGAGAAACGCTGGGCTGGAAGAAACACAAGCTGGAATCAAGATTGCCAGGAGAAATATCAATAACCTCAGATATGCAAATGATACCACCCTTATGGCAGAAAGTGAAGAGGAGCTAAAGGGCTTTTTGATGAAGGTGAAAGAGGAGAGTGAAAAAGTTGGCTTAAAGCTCAACATTCAGAAAACAAAGATCATGGCATGTGTTCCCATCACTTCATGGGAAATAGATGGGGAAACAGTGGAAACAGTGTCAGACTTTATTTTTTTGGGCTCCAAAATCACTGCAGATGGTGACTGCAGCCATGAAATTAAAAGACGCTTACTCCTTGGAAGAAAAGTTATGACCAACCTAGATAGCATATTCAAAAGCAGAGATATTACTTTGCCAACTAAGGTCTATCTCGTCAAAGCTATGGTTTTCCCTGTGGTCATGTATGGATGTGAGAGTTGGACTGTGAAGAAAGCTGAGCACCAAAGAATTGATGCTTTTGAACTGTGGTGTTGGAGAAGACTCTTGAGAGTCCCTTGGACTGCAGAGAGACCAGCCAGCCCATTCTGAAGGAGATCAACCCTGGGATTTCTTTGGAAGGAATGATGCTAAAGCTGAAACTCCAGTACTTTGGCCACCTCATGTGAAGAGTTGACTCATTGGAAAAGACTCTGATGCTGGGAGGGATTGGGGGCAGGAGAAGAAGGGGACGACAAAGGATGAGATGGCTGGATGGCATCACTAACTCGATGGACGTGAGTCTGAGTGAATTCCGAGAGATGGTGATGAACAGGGAGGCCTGGCGTGCTGTGATTCGTGAGGTCGCAAAAAGTCAGACACAACTGAGTGACTGAACTGAAAACTGAACTGAAGATCCACTTTGGATATCTGATTTTCAAAACTGTAAGATACTATATTTCTATTGCTTCAGGCTTTGTTTGTGGTCATTTGTTACAGCAGTAATGGGATGCTATGCCCTTCCATATCTTTTTACTACTTTATGTAGTGAATCTTCTAGTCTGACTAATAATGACCACTGAAAGTGTTAATTGCTTAGTCGGGTCCCACTCTTTGCGACTGGATTTTAGCCCACCAGACTTCTCTGTCCATGGAATTCTCCAGGCAAGAATACTGAAGGGGTTGCCATTCCTTCTCCAGGGTATCTTCCCAATGCAGGGATTGAACCCCAGCTTCTTGCATTGCAGGTGGATTCTTTACCATCTGAGCCACCAGGGAAGCCCAGTGAAGTAATCTTATTTTCAGGCCTCATGCTTATTCTTATCACTGGATTCTGGAGTCTTCACTGTTTGTCTCTGACACTGTTTCCATATTTTTGTCTCTGTGTTCCAGCCTACTGGCCATCTAAAGACCTCTACTTCGTCTTAGTCAAGCAGGACATGTCTATGGTACATGCAGTCTGTAGAGATCCAGAAATGATGCTTAATACATCTATCTGAACACTTCTCTTGGATGTGCTGGACCATCATCCCATGGGTTTTGGCCTGTGCAAGCCTACCTGGTAGGGTTTTGAGTAGAAAGCTCAGAAGACCATCTTTTGGTTCTAGGCTCCCCATCAATCTATCTGATATATTTAGGAAGGTCAGGCACACGGTTCTATCTGCCTCCCCTATCACTGTCTCCTTTCCTGTTCTCATAATATTCTAAGCTTGAAGAAATGTGCTTCCCTCACCAACCTTTCCTTTTGTTATGATCTGGATTCCCTTCATCTCTGTTTTATAGATAACAAAATCCATGATATAGTGGGCAAACTTAAATTTTATTATAGCAGTTAAAACAATGTATAGCCTTTTCCAAAAATATGGCCAGATTTTCAAAATTGTTGTTTTGATATGGGCTGAAGAATTTTTACTCCAGATACCAAAACTAGAATCTGACTTCCTTTTTCCCACTGCATACACATCACACAGTTCTGATCCTTCATGAGGCAAATGCATGCCTCTAGAAAGTTATTGATGAGGATGGCCAAATAAAAGAAAATTAAAGGGAACAGCCCTTGGATATCATTCACTTTACACCAAAATACGTTGGCATTTTTGGTATGTGTATGTACTAATTTGGAGAAGGCAATGGCACCCCACTCCAGTGTTCTTGCCTGGCAAATCCCATGGACAGAGAAGCCTGGTGGGCTGCAGTCCATGGGGTTGTGAAGAGTCAGACACAACTGAGTGACTTCCCTTTCACTTTTCCCTTTGATGCATTGGAGAAGGAAATGACAACCCACTCCTGTGTTCTTGCCTGGAGAATCCCAAGGACAGGGGAGCCTGGTGGGCTGCCATCTCTGGGGTCACACAGAATTGGACATGACTGAAGTGACTTAGCAGCTTAGCAGCAGCATGTACTAATTATTGCAAAAGAAAAGAGATTACATTATACCTTCTTATAATGTAAGAAATAGTGGTAAAGGATAATATTTAAATTGCTTTCATATATTCAAAAATAAGTATTATATACTATGCTTGTTATTAAATTTTAATTAAATTAAGTCACATATTTCAGTTTTAAATTAGAAAATTCACAAAACCTTATTAAATTTGGGCTCTAAATATGGTATTTATTACATGAAACCAGTGATAAACACATTCCTTTAGATTCTTGATTAAATTGATTTTATGGAGTTATGAAACTAGTAAAAACTATAAGAACTTAATATATTCCCTTGAATCCCTGAAGGACCATTTATAAATGTGCTCAAAAAGATTGCTTTCAATCCTATAGATATCAGCATCATTCCCTCAATGTTAGGAAGGTATTTCTAAGCAAATGAAAGTTTACTCTCCTCTGTGTTTCTCCTATTTTATAGTTGTTGATAATTGAAGATTATGTTATCTGTTTCTTTTCTCTAGGTTCTTCTTTTGTAGAAGAAATTCTGTTTTTTTCTTGAAAGAGTCACATATATCTAATTTTGCAGAAAGACTAGTCTCAATAATATTAAATAACCCTTTCGTGCACAGCCTATACTAGGTTACCTAATGTATTAGAAGCAAAATAAAACACAGTATTGGCCAGTTTCAGAATGGTCCTGACTTCTGCTTTACATATTCTCCATTAATAATACTGCAAAAAGCCAGGCTTTTGGAATTAGTCTCCATGTCCCCATTTGTAGATTTTCTTTTCTCTCAACCTCGAGACCCATATTTAAATGCCTGTGAGATATATCTACCTATCTTACTTTAGTCTGATTTGGCACCAGTACTTTCACTCATTTCATCTCTTAAATTTGCTCCTTTCTCTTCTTTTTGATATTTTAGTTTATAGTTATTATTGCACTAGCCATTCAAAGTGGAAACCTCAGTTTTCAGTATGGTGGCATTCCAGATTCCGTGCTAAGGCCCTGGAGACAGTAGAAAATCCAGCCAAGATCAGCAAAATTAACTCACAGCAGCCTGCCAGGTGAATGCAGATAACTAAATAAATGCTATTGTTGGAAACCACTAAGATGTGAATGTTTGCAAAACAGCAACAGATAACAATACAACTGTTTTGCCCTTCTCTCTTCTTAACACCCTCATACCCAATAGGTTACCAAATCCTTCTTTTTAACCTCTAGTGGTTATTTGAATCTTTACTTCTATTGCCACCACCTTAATTCAAAGTCTCATGCATGGTTTTCCTCTTAAGCTATGGCTGAGTAACAATTATTGTTACCTCAACTTGTAGTATTAATATTTTCACCTCTATCAAATCTGCTACAATAGTCTAAGTGGCAATATAATGTGGTGATTAGTTACATTGTTGAATACTGGATTTGAATTCCTAGCTCTGCCACTTAGTAGCTCAATCCTTTGGGACAAGTGAGGTTACTTCTCTTGCCTCTGTTTTTTAATCTGTGACATTGGTATATAGTACCTGCCTCAAAGGGGCTTCCCAGATGGTGCTAATGGTACAGAACCTTCCTGCTGGTGCAGATGACATGAGACTCATGTTAATCCCTGGGTCTGGCAGATTCTCTGGAGGAGGGCATGGCAACCTACTTCTGTATTCTTGCCTGGAGAATCCCATGGACAGAGGAGCCTGGGAAGCTATGCGCTATGGGGTCCAAAGAGTCGGACACAACTGAAGTGACTTAGCACGCTTGCATGCACCTGCCTCATAGAGTAGTTGTTAGTATTTTCTGAATTAAAATGACTCTGCCAATACTAATAGGCAATGAGTGAATATTATTATTAAACATTCATTGAAGATGTTGTTGTAAGTGTATTTCGTGGAATGCAGTTTGAATAAATTGTTCCCGCAAAGGACCCCATTATCAAATAAATTCACAAGCTATTACTAAAATACCACTTCTTGAGGAAAGTTGGAATGCTGAACTGTCTGCTTTGATTGGTGTTTGAAAAACAGGAAACTAGATTCAAGTGCAGTTCCTGGAAAAAACTGATCCTGCTGGAATGCAAAAACAAGCATGACAGCAATAGAAAGAATGCAGGGAAAAAGCAGAAAGAAAACAGAACAGAGCAACCCCTTATTTCTTCTCTCCCTTGCAGTTTTCCTCTAGCACACCCTCATATGGAGCCAGCTTAGTGAAGAGGAAGATAGAAACTCTATATCTCAAAGTCTTCTATATTTCAAAGCACAGTATAGAATGATTGGTTTAGAGTTGAGAGAAAACTGATAGATAATTTTCATATAGTTTAAAGAATATATCTTAAATATGATCACCTTTAATCATAAGTATTAAATTGAGAAGAAATATAAACATTACTTAAAACTCTCTAAAACTGCCAACAGATACATATTAAGATATTGACAAAGAAGTCCCCAAACATTTTGAACAAAATGCTTATCCAGTGATGTATACTGAACATATTGTTTCAGAAATTGAATGTTCCCATTAAAGCACTTAAAAGTATTTCCAGTAAATCAGTAATCAGAATTTCAGAATATTAATTATGCAAAAAATATGTTCTAGGAAATTGACTTTGGGGAGATTACTTAGTCTTCAATAAATATTTACCACTATCATCATTTTTATTGCTATTATCAATCATCATAATTTTCTATAGAATGAAAGTTCAAGTATATTGGGATACTATAGATACAAATAATGTTGATTTATCAATCTTCTTACACTTTCCTATACCAGTACTTTTTTGTGCTCTTAGCTCTACTAGAAGCAACTGCTTAACATTTTTAGCAAACAGTAACTAATCCAAAAATTCTATCTGTTTCACTTTGTTTATGAAGATTTTCCTGAAGTACTTTGAGAAAATTAATATTTCTCCTCCTGAATTCTCACTCTGTACTGCTTTATAATTTCACCTACAGCATGGTACTAGAGCCCAATGGGTTTTGTCTTTTTTTTTTTTTCTTTTTAAATTGTCGGATTCTTGAATTCTTAAAAGCAATGTCTTACTTTTCCTTTTGTTTCCAGGCAGAAGCATAATAACAAGAACGTAGCAGGAATTCCATAAATGTTGGTTTTAAAAAAGCTAGAGCATTCTCTGGAAGTTAAAAAATAGTTCTTATGATAGAGTGTGTATTTTCCATCTAACACAGGTGTCCACCAACTGTGGCCCTCACATAAGCAGAATCCAGGTGCCTCTGGCTTTTATAAATAAAATGTCATTAAAACATAGCCAGTATTTATTCATTTATGCATTGTCCATGGTGACTTTTGAGTTAAAATGGCTAAATTTAGCAGCAACAGAAGTTTTTATGGCCCACAGGACTCAGATTACTTATTATCCACCTATTGCTGCGTAGGGAAGCAAAACTTGCTGCCCCCAAACATCTCATTGCCATGAGAGATGACAGGTCACTTAGCCTGCTTATTTTTAAGAAACACAAGATTCCAGTCTTTCATTATATCTTCCTCTTAGCTATCTGAGGAATGTAGAAAGAAGGCCTAGTGCAGGAAGGGTACTATTACCATAGATAAGTAAAGTACGAGCTTGGTGTGGTAGACAGGGAGGAACCCTGCAAACTCTGGTTGTTAAAATTCCTCTCTGTGTTCTCTGTCTCTACCTGCCCAGCAAACATTTGTCTGCCAGACATTTGGTTTTCGATCTTCATGTGAATTGCCTTCCTCCCCTTTGAAGTCCCAAATCACTACTCATAACCTCCTCTTATGTCTTTAGCTAAAGATAGTAATTAAGGTGAGGGTTTCCACCGTTTTGGAGAGTTGCTCAGTTTTCCTGGGTCTCTCTATGTATGAAGTGAAGTCAAGTAGCTCAGTCATGTCTGACTCTTTGCAACCCCATAGACTGTAGCCTACGAGGCTCCTCTGTTCATGGGATTTTCCAGGCAATAGTCCTGGAGTGGCTTGCCATTTCCTTCTCCAGGGGATCTTCCCAACTCAGGGATCGAACCCAGGTCTCCCGCATTGTAGACAGGCGCTTTACCATCTGAGCCACCAGGGAAGTCCCTCTCTGTGTATGCATGTTATTAAATTTTGCTTTGATTTTATCCTGCTATTCTGTCTTAAGCCAGTGTAATTCTTAAACCAGTCAGAAGAACCTAGAAGGATAGAGGAAAATTTCTTCCTTTCTGACAGCAGGAAAAGTTAGCTTACACAGATCTTTAGTTACAAAGGCTTTATTAATATTAGAGTCCCTCCCTACCCCAGACTAAAAGTTGCTGGGAAATAGTAATTCTGGGAAATCAAGATTGACTCTTTGAAAGTTGATTAACATTAGATAAATATTAGATGAATATTAGATGTGAATTCCCACAACTTCACAGACTTTCTTCTCCATTAATTTACCCTACCTCTACTTATGTTTTCTTTCCACGTATCTTTCCACCCTTAATGAAGTGCTTTCATTTTTATTTAATGTGACCCAATTCTCAATCATAGATGATGATGATGATTATTCAAATCAAAGCTAACAACTCTCCTTTATGCTTCTCTCATCCAGTGAGTCGGGACTTCTTTAATAATCTCAAATCTCCAGGATATTTACTGACATCTTGGTATCATCACTCCAGCGTCATGAATGGAGCTAGAAGATGCTACGAGCACTGTCAGAAGTCAGCTGCTATAGAATCAGCCGCCACTCTGGTATGTTACCCAGATGGTGTAAGCAGCAGTTATCTGGCCAACGCAAAGTGACTCTCTCCTCACTGCTGTCATCATACTTGCCTCTGGAGTGTGAATCCAGTGGAAACAACCTGAGAACTAGCCCTGTGCATATGACAAGTTACACCTCACCTCTTCCCCCATAACTGTGTCTAACTTCCTAATGGTGAGGACTCTTCACTGAGCTCTGTGACACAGTACTCTTATCTGAAACACGTGTCTGGCCTACAGTGTCAGTCCTGGTGTCAAGGACTCATTGCAGATCAAACACTTGTTTTCATTTCTCATCAAATGAACCATAGTCCAGTTCTGTTTCTTGCCTGACTTCAGTGATGATGTCATTGCCAGCATGCTGGGAAGGACTTATGTTTTAACTATGGGCAGTGAGGGAAGAGAAGGCCTGTCCTTCAGCTCATTCCAGACAAGGCAGGCCTGGATTCAGAACCTCTTGGCCTTTTATTTACAGTCACACACAGTCTATTCCCTCAGCAAACTCACAATCCTCTGATGGCTGTTCAATAAAGGTGTGCAGACTTAGTTATCCATCTGTCCATTAATTATCAGCCCTCATAAAATTTTGGCCTTTGTTAGTTGCAGATCTAGCTGTATACTTCCTCCATGGACTTGTCTTTTGGCCTTTTTTCTTTGGTTTCAGTGTCTTTCAGATAATCTATTTCAGGGAAAATTTTAATCCTTCAGAAATATTCTGATAACCCTAACTACCCAGAGCAAGGAATTTTCTTTTCTGCTCTTTACCCCTTTGCATGCTTGCTTGCTATCTTTTCAGCAGCTTTAGAGTCTTGCATACCATTTGGTAAAAGATAGGCCTCCCATTGTTAAGCAAAACCCACTACTTTATTATACTCTTTTTCTAGAACAGGGACGCCAATTTTATACACTGGAACCAATGGAGTGATTTCTCTTCTCTCCAAACAAAAGAAACTGCTCTGAATTAACTTGTTCTTTTAGCATGAGAGGAAATACAAACTTAAAATAACACCTCTCTGCAACAACCATCATGAAGAATACAGATCATCCTTGACTGACATGGAGTTCTAATCCTATAAATCTATTGTGAATTGAAAATGCCTTAAGTCAAAAATGCATTTAATACATCTAACTTACTGAACATGAAATTAAAAGACGCTTACTCCTTGGAAGAGAAGTTATGACCAACCTAGATAGCATATTGAAAAGCAGAGGACCTTTGTCAATAAAGGTCCATCTAGTTAAGGCTATGGTTTTTCCAGTGGTCATGTATGGATGTGAGAGTTGTATTGTGAAGAAAGCTGAGCGCCAAAGAATTGATGCTTTGAACTGTGGTGTTAGAGAAGACTCTTGAGAGTCCCTTGGACTGCAAGGAGTTCCAACCAGTCCATGCTAAAGGAGATCAGTCCTGGATGTTCTTTGGAAAGAATGATGCTAAAGCTGCAACTCCAGTACTTTGGCCACCTCATGTGAAGAGTTGACTCATTGGAAAAGACTCTGATGCTGGGAGGGATTGGGGGCAGGAGGAGGAAAAGGGGATGAGAGAGGATGAGATGGCTGGATGGCATCACCAACTAGATGGACGTGAGTTTGAGTGAACTCTGGGAGTTGGTGATGGACAGGGAGGCCTGGTGTGCTGCAGTTCATGGGGTTGCAAAGAGTCGGACATGACTGAGCGACTGAACTGAACTGAACTGAAGTTACTGAATGAACATTGTAGTTTAGACTAGCCTACCTTAAATGTGCTGAGAGCACTTACATTAGCCTCCAGTTGTGCAAAATCATCTAACCTAAAACCTGTTTTATGATAATGTGTTGAACTCATTTTATTTATTGAACACTATACTCAGAGGAACATTGGAATGGTTGTGTGGGTCCAGAATAGTTTTTATTGGTGGCTGACTCTCATGATCACATGGCTGACTGGGAGCTGTGGGCCACTGACCACAGGAGGAAGTATTGCATATTGCTAGCCCAGGAAAAGATCAAAATTCAAGCTATGGTTTCTATTGAATGCATATTATTTTCATACTATCTTAAATTTGAAAAATCATAGGTCAAATCCTCAGAAGTTAGGAACCATCTATGTATATGCTCTGTCATGTCAGAAACACTGCTATATAAAGAAACAAATAAAATTTGGCAAAATATACATGCCAAAGATTATAAAAATGTCCCTCTCCAAACATATTTAGAATTAACTCACTGTATTTGCACAAATATTTAGTCATTGGTTTTGAGCAACAAATTTTTCTAATCCAATTTTATGGGCTTTGGTTTCTTTTAGTCACCCAACCTTTTTTTGTTTGTTTGTTTGTTTGTTTGTTTAAGTTTCTTTCTTTACTCTTATCTGGGATTTGTTGAATTACGTTTACAATCATTTCTGTAAGTTCTGGATTTAGCTTAATATTATAAATATGTGATATTTAATCTAATTTTTGTATTAAAAAGTTAAGACCTGGAAAGTGTCTTAATGAATTTAGAATTTTGTATTACCTACTTGTCTTTGTCATTAGTTGGTTTGTTACACCTCAAAGAGAATTCCTTGGGGATTGGGAAAAGAAAGTCCAAATGGCAGTGTGCACGCTTTGTCTGGTAAAATTGCCTGGCAGGAATTGTTTGAAGGAGCAAAGAGCCATGGCTTCCTAGAAACAGATTAAAATTCACTATAAAAAGAATTCAAGTTTTGTGTTTTTAAATATATGTTTTTCCATAATCTGTCTCTTAATAATGAAGCACTTTCTTTTATCCAAGAAAGTCTCCTTTAAAAATCCATGTATAAATGTTTTATGATGCATTAGCCTCTTCTTCTGGAGAAGGCAATAGCACACCACTCCAGTACTCCTGCCAGGAAAATCCCATGGATGGAGGAGCCTGGTAGGCTGCAGTCCATGGGGTCACTAACAGTCGGACACATCTGAGCGACTTCTCTTTCACTTTTCACTTGCATGCATTGAAAAAGAAATGGTAACTCACTCCAGTGTTCTTGCCTGGAGAATCCCAGGGATGGGGAAGCCTGGTGGGCTGCCTTCTGTGGAATTGCACAGAGTTGGACATGACTGAAGTGAGTTAGCAGCAGCAGCCTCTTCAAAATCTTAGATTTTTGCTACTGGTCTGAGCCATGTATGTTAAGATTAGTTTTTCTCTGCCTTTTTCATATTTTGATATCCTTCTTATTTAGTCTTAAAGGTGTGAGAGGTCATCTATCTATAAAATGTTTGACAAGTTACATTCTTCTGAATTTCAGTTTTTCTTATCATTTGAACAAAGGAATTTTGTGACCAATAATTACTTATGACATTGATTGCCCAATAAAGTCTGGTATGTGTCTAAACTTAAAACTAGACAATTTTTAATTGAGAATAAAAGATATTGGAACTTCTTACTGATCATTCAAGAAACTAAAATCTACTCTAGGCTACCTAAAACATATGTAGCAGAAATGACAACTCCTAGAGAATTTAACCTTACCACTACTTTGGAAGAAATTCATAACAAGACAGGTAAAATGCAGATAGTCACTGGGAAAGAAAGACAATTTGAACAGATGCTGTATAAATATCATCAAGCGCCAAGGGAATGAATCAGGGAAAACTTGTGAAGCAAACAAACCTGTAGTCTAAAACTTGGCAAAAAAATTACATTAAATAGTTAAGTTATGGAAAACTCATAGAAGATATGTGCATGGCACAGGAAGCATCACATAAATATTAGGAGATAATGACAAATGCATTGATGAAATTCTAGCCCAGGAACACAGTAGACCCATGTTCCTTCTTAATCACTACTTGTCACCTGACCTCTACTTTGCATCTCATTTTAGCTTTCATGTAATAGAAAAGAATGAACTGTGCTTGGTGTTTTCATATGTAGTTTCATTCAGTTTTTAGACCAACCATAGAATAAGGTTGAAATCATTTTTATTTTATAGAAAGGAAAATCTGGGGCTCACTCAAAACTTAAGAAACACAGGAGTGTTATGCAACTAACAAGAAAACAGGTTAAGAAATTGAGTCCAAGTGTGTCTGATGTCTAAATTTATTTTACCTCAATGACTTTAACAATGATGAAAACTTTTAACTGTGTTCAGGTTAAACTTCATTTTTCAAATTAGTGAAATATAATTTTTAATTCTGAGATCCACATTTTTTCCACATTTTAATGAAAATCATGCTCTGTCTTGGCAATTAATAGTATATCACAGTTTAACTAGAAATAATTTTAAATATCTTAGTGGTATATATGGCAATTTTTCTTGTTTTTTAAAATCACAGTATTTCAGATATGTTGAAGTGCCATAATTCTTTCCTTAGGATTGAGATCAAACAAAATAAACAGCAGTATTATTTTCTTAAATGTGGCAGACTAAAATTTTGGGCATGTGCTTCTGTGTGCACAAAAGAATAAGGAGTACAGAATCTATGACCTTGTTTACCATTGCCTTCTATATATCAGCTGGAGAAGGGAATGGCAAGCCACTTCAGTATTCTTGCCTTGAGAACCACATGAACAGTATAAAAGGCAAAATGATAGGATACCACAAGATGAACTCACCAGGTTATTAGGTACCCAGTATGCTACTGGAGATCAATGGAGAAATAACTTCAGAAAGAACGAAAGGATGGAGCCAAAGCAAAAACAATACGGTGACAGAAGCAAGATCCAATGCTGTAAAGAGCAATATTGCATAGGAACCTGGAATGTCAGGTCCCTGAATCAAGGCATATTGGAAGTGGTCAAACAAGAGATGGCAAGGGTGAACGTCGACATTCTAGGAATCAGCAAACTAAAATGGACTGGAATGGTTGAATTTAACTCAGAGAACCATTATATCTACTACTGCGGGCAGGAAACCCTCAGAAGAAATGGAGTAGCCATCATGGTCAACAAAAGAGTCTGAAATGCAGTACTTGGATGCAACCTCAAAAATGACAGAATGATCTCTGTTCGTCTCCAAGGCAAACCATTCAGTATCACAGTTATCCAAGTCTACGCCCCAACCAGTAATGCTGAAGAAGCTGAAGTTGAATGGTTTTATGAAGACCTACAAGACCTTTTAGAACTAACACCCAAAGAAGATGTTCTTTTCATTATAGGGGACTGGAATGCAAAAGTAGGAAGTCAAGAAACACCTGGAGTAACAGGCAAATTTGGCCTTGGAATGCAGAATGAAGCAGGGCAAAGACTAATAGAGTTTTGCCAAGAAAATGCACTGGTCATAGCAAACACCCTCTTCCAACAACACAAGAGAAGACTCTACACATGGACATCACCAGATGGTCAACACCGAAATCAGATTGATTCTATTCTATGCAGCCAAAGATGGAGAAGCTCTATACACTCAACAAAAACAAGACCAGGAGCTGACTGTGGCTCAGATCATGAACTCCTTATTACCAAATTCAGACTGAAATTGAAGAAAGTAGGGAAAACCACTAGACCATTCAGATATGACCTAAGTCAAATCCCTTATGATTATACAGTGGAAGTGAAAAATAGATTTAAGGGCCTAGATCTGATAGATATAGTGCCTGATGAACTATGGACAGAGGTTCGTGACATTGTACAGGAGACAGGGATCAAGACCATCCCCATGGAAAAGAAATGCAAAAAAGCCAAATGGCTGTCTGGGGAGGCCTTACAAATAGCTGTGAAAGGAGAGGTGAAAAGCAAAGGAGAAAAGGAAAGATATAAGCACCTGAATGCAGAGTTCCAAAGAATAGTAAGAAGACATAAGAAAGCCTTCTTCAGCGATCATTGCAAAGAAATAGAGGAAAAGAACAGAATAGGAAAGACTAGAGATCTCTTCAAGAAAATTAGAGATTCCAAGGGAACATATCATGCAAAGATGGGCTCGATAAAGGACAGAAATGGTATGGACCTAACAGAAGTAGAAGATATTAAGAAGAGGTGGCAAGAATACATGGAAGAACTGTACAAAGAAGATCTTCACGACCCAGATAATCATGATGATGTGATCACTAATCTAGAGCCAGACATCTTAGAATGTGAAGTCAAGTGGACCTTAGAAAGCATCACTATGAACAAAGCTAGGGGAGGTGATGGAATTCCAGTTGAGCTGTTTCAAATCCTGAAAGATGATGCTGTGAAAGTGCTGCACTCAATATGCCAGTAAGTTTGGAAAACTCAGCAGTGGCCACAGGACTGGAAAAGGTCAGTGTTCATTCCAATTCCAAAGAAAGACAATGTCAAAGAATGCTCAAACTACCGCACAATTGCACTCATCTCACATGCTAGTAAAGTAATGCTCAAAATTCTCCAAGCCAGGCTTCAGCAATACATGAACCGTGAACTTCCTGATGTTCAAGCTGGTTTTAGAAAAGGCAGAGGAACCAGAGATCAAATTGCCAAGATCTGCTGGATCATGGAAGAAGCAAGAGAGTTCTAGAAAATCATCTATTTCTCTTTATTGACTATACCAAAGCTTTTAACTGTGTGGATCACAATCAACTGTGGAAAATTCTGAAAGAGATGGGAATGCCAGACCACCTGACCTGCCTCTTGAGAAACCTATATGCAGGTCAGGAAGCAACAGTTAGAACTGGACATGGAACAACAGACTGGTTCCAAATAGGAAAAGGAGTACGTCAAGGCTGTATACTCTCACCCTGCTTATTTAACTTATATGCAGAGTACATCATGAGAAATGCTGGACTGGAAGAAACACAAGCTGGAATCAAGATTGCCAGGAGAAATATCAATAACCTCATATATGCAGATGATACCACCATTATAGCAGAAAATGAAGAAGAACTAAAGAGCCTCTTGATGAAAGTGAAAAAGGAGAGTTAAAAACTTGACTTAAAGCTCAATATTCAGAAAACAAAGATCATGGCATGTGGTCCCATCACTTCATGGGAAATAGATGGGGAAACAGTGGAAACAGTGTCAGACTTTATTTTTGGGGCTCCCAAATCACTGCAGATGGTGACTGCAGCCATGAAATTAAAAGACGCTTAGTCTTTGGAAGAAAAGTTATGATCAACCTAGATAGTATATTCAAAAGCAGAGATATTACTTTGCCGACTAAGGTCTGTCTAGTCAAGACTATGGTTTTTCCTGTGATCGTGTATGGATTTGAGAGTTGGACTGTGAAGAAGGCTGAGCACCGAAGATTTGATGCTTTTGAACTGTGATGTTGGAGAAGACTTTTGAGAGTCCCTTGGACTGCAAAGAGATCCAACCAGTCCATTCTGAAGATCAGCCCTGGGATTTCTTTGGAAGGAATGATGCTAAAGCTGAAACTCCAGTACTTTGGTCACCTCACGCGAAGAGCTTACTCATTGGAAAAGACTCTGAGGCTGGGAAGAATTGGGAGCAGGAGGAGAAGGGGACGACAGAAGATGAGATGGCTGGATGGCTCACGGAGTTGATGAATGTGAATCTGAGTGAACTCCGGGAAATGGTGATGGACAGGAAGGCCTGGCGTGCTGCAATTCATGGGGTCGCGAAGAATCTGACATGACTGAGTGACTGAACTGAACTGAACTGAAATGAACAGGGAGCCTAGTCCAAGGAAAAGAAGGATTTCTTCAGTCAAAGTATCTAGATTTATGCTTCATACCTCTAAATTATGACCCCTCATCAAAATCTCTTGGTTTTAGGTAAGGCAAAATATTATATTAATAATGAAATCTCTAAGCTTTGTCTTGTGAATTTTAAGAATGGTTATGACCACTTACATTAAACACAAATTGAAAGTAAAATTATAATTTTCTTTAAGAAACTATACTTTTTGCTCACATAAACCTATTGCTTTTAAATTTGGTATAGTATAGGTTATAGCTACAAGTAAACTGAACTGTCTGTACTATCTAACCCTGCTGGATCTATTCTCAGTTCAGTTCAGTCTATTCTCTTCTATTCTAGCACTCAGTAAATATCATGTTCACTTAAAGTTGAAATATCAAAGTCTAAGGTTTCCCCCTGTGTAGATAGGTGGATAGATGTACACTATATGGAGAGATTTTTCCCAGACACCATTAACTTTATAATAATGATGAAAAAAATAATAAGGCAACACTAATATATTGAGTACTTTCTCTGTGCATTTTGCCTTGTACTAAGATTTTACCCTTGCTAAATACTCTCAAAATCCTGAGCAGTCATTATTATCTCCATTTAACCAAAAAGGGAACTCAACTTAAAGACTTTAAGATAACTTATAAAGATTATTTCATCTCTAATCCACTCAAACAATGATTTACTGAGTACATTTGAGGAGCCAGGCTCTGTATGAGCACTTTCTATCCAATGGTAAAGCTATTAGATATAAGTCCTTTCCTCATGGAGGCTATATGGCATATGTCTTATAGACAGGAGTCTAGCCATGCGTGTCTCACAGATTTTCTCTGCCTAACTGAATATTGAGATGATTATAATTTGGTAGTAATTACAATACTAACACTAGTTCATGAAGTTATTTTGGTTGTGCTAAAAAGTATGTGGTCAGGATCCTCAAATGCCTGCCAGTTCTGAAACATCTTTAATTGACATATGCAAAGAAGCACTCTAATTTAGTAAAGGCAAATACATACTCATTATAACTAGCTGAGACTTTGGATGTATATACTACTTGTCTGGTCAGCTCTTTAGTAAATCTCCGTTTTACCTGTGTTGTGTCAGAGTTCTTTATTTGAGAGTAAAGTGAGCAGAAGGGGAAACTTGACATTTCTTGATGTCAGATTATAAGGCCCAGATTTTCCTATAGACTGTTCTGAATCTCAGTATATTTATCAGTCAGGCTATAATTCAGGTTATAATTATTCAGAGATGACGCTGTTCCTCTCAAGGGATCGGTTGCCTACCAGAAAAGCACTACACAAGTGTTTCAGGGTCACTGTTTCAGCTCTATCAACTGCTTTTATGAGTCCACCTAGACCTCTGAAATGGGAAGTCTATTAGTCAACTGCTTGTGTGACATTAAATAGCTCCCTAATCTCAGAGGCTTGCAACAGTGAATCTGGACTGCAGCTCAGACATGGCTCAGCTGGGCTTGGCTGAAAGTGGCTTTGATTCACATTCCCAAGGACCCAGGCTAAAAAAAAACACTATCAGCCATGCTGTTCTTACATTGGATGGTAGATGCAAAGAGAGTGGCCAGCTGAAAGATGTAATATTATTGCTGTCTCTGAATTGAACCAGCATGTAGTACTTTCTCACATGTCTAAGCTAAAAGACAACAGGGCAGGTTGGCTTTCTTCACCCACAGTGAACCAGAGCAAGTCTGCAGAAGAAAGGAAGAATCATGAAGAAATAAGTGGGCTCTCAGAAATGAATTGTCTAAAGAGACACATGTGCTGAAAAAGCAAGAGATTTTGTTAGGAAGGGGTGCCTGCATACAGATTTCTCAGGAAGCAGGTAAGGTGGTCTGGTATTCCCATCTCTTTAAGAATTTCCCAGTTTGTTGTGATCCACACAGTCAAAGGCTTTACATTACAGTGTTGGACCATAGCCTTGTCTAACTCAGTGAAACTATGAGCCATGCTGTGTAGGACCACCCAAGATGGACAGATCATGGTGGCAAGTTCTGACAAAATGTGGTGCACTAGAGAAATGAATGGCAAACCACTTCAGTATTCTTGCCTTGAGAACCCCACGGACAGTATGAAATGGCAAAAGATATGACACTGAAAGACGAACTCCACAGGTCAGTAGGTGCCCAATATGATATTGTAAAGAGTAGAGAAATAACTCCAGAAAGAATGAAGAGATGGAGCCAAAGTGAAAACAATGCCCAGTTGTGGATGCCACTGGTGATGGAAGTAAAGTCAAATGCTATAAAGACCAATATTGAATAGGAACCTGAAATGTTAGGTCCATGAATCAAGGTAAATTGGTAGTGGTCAAACAGGAGATGGCAAGAGTGAACACTGACAATTTAGGAATCAGTGAACTAAAATGGATAGGAAAGGGCAAATTTAACTCAGATGACCATTATATCTACCACTGTGGGCAAGAATCCCTTCGAAGAAATAAAGTAACCATCATAGTCAACAGGAGTCTAAAATGCAGTGCTTGGATGCAATCTCAAAAAACACAAAATGATCTCTGTTCATCTCCAAGGCAAACCTTCAATATCACAGTAATCCTAGTCTATGCCCCAACTACTAATGCTAAAGAAGCTGAAGATCTATAAGACATTTTAGAACTAATACCCAAAAAAGATGTCAACTTCATTATAAGGGACTGAAATGCGAAAGTAGGAAGTCAAGAGATACCTGGAGTAACAGGCAAATTTGGCCTTGGAGTACACAATGAAGCAGGGCAAAGGCTAACAGAGTTTTGCCAAGAAAACACACTGGTCATAGAAAACACCCTCTTCCAACAACACGAGACGACTCTAAACATAGACATCACCAGATGGTCAATACCAAAATCAAATTGATTATATTCTTTGCAGCCAAAGATGGAGAAGCTCTATACAGTCAGCAAAAACAAGACTGGGAGCTGATTGTGGCTCAGATCATGAACTACTTATTGCCAATTCAGAATTAAATTGAAGAAAGTAGGGAAAACCACTATACCATTCAGGTATGACCTAAATCAAATACTTCATGGTTAAACAGTGGAAGTGAGAAATAGATTCAAGGGATTAGGTTTGATAGACAGAGTGCCTGAAGAATTATGCATGGAGGTTCATGGCATTGTACAGGAGGCAGTGATCAAGATCATCCCCAAGAAAAAGAAATGCAGAAAGGCAAAATTGTTGTCTGAGGAGGCCTTACAAATAGTTGAGAAAAGAAGAGATGTGAAAGTCAAAGATATATGCATTTGAATGAAGAGTTCCCAAGACTAACAAGGAGAGCTAAGAAAGCCATCCTCAGTGATCAATGCAAAGAAATAAAGGAAAACAAGAGAATGAGAAAGACTAGAGATCTCTTCCAGAAAATCAGAGATACCAAGGGAATGTTTCATGCAAAGATGAGCACAATAATGAATAGAAATGGTATGGACCTAACAGAAGCAGAAGATATTAAGAGATGGCAAGAGTACACAGAAGAACTGTAGAAAAAGATCTTAATGATCCAGATAACCATAATGGTGTGATCACTCACCTAAAGCCAGACATCCCAGAATGCAAAGTCAAGTGGGCCTTAGGAAGCATCATGAAAACAAAGCTAGTGGAGGTGATGGAATTCCAGTTGAGCTATTTCAAATCCTAGAAGATGATGCTATGAAACTGTTGCACTCAATATGCCAGCAAATTTGGAAAACTCAGCAGCGGCCACGGGACTAGAAAAGTCAGTTTTCTCTCTAATCCCAAAGTAAGGGAATGCAAAAGAATGTTGAAATTACTACACAGTTCCACTCATCTCACACTCTAGCAAAGTAATCCTCAAAATTTTCCAGGCCAGGCCTCAACACTACATGAACTGTGAACTTCCACATTATCAAGCTAGATTTAGAAAAGGTAAAGGAACCAGAGATCAAATTGCCAACCTTGTTGGATCATCAAGAAAGCAAGAGAGTTCCAGAAAAAACATCTGCTTCTGCTTTATTGCCTATGTCAAAGCCTTTGACTATGTGGATCACAATAAACTAAGAAAAATTCTGAAAAACATGGGAATACCAGACAACCTGACCTGCCTCCTGAGAAATCTGTATGCAAGCCAGGAAGGAACACTTAGAATTGCACATGGAATGACAGACTGGTTACAAATAGGAAAAGAAGTACGTTAAGGCTGTATATCGTCACCCTGCTTATTTAACTTACATGCAGAGGACATCAAGTGAAATGAGGGGCTGGATGAATCACAGGCTGTAATCAAGATTGCCGGGAGAAATATCAATAACCTCAGATATGCAGATGACACCACACTTATAGCTAAAAACGAAGGAAGAACTAAAGAGCCTCTTGAAGAAAGTGAAAGTGGAGAGTGAAAAAGCTGGCTTAAAACTCAGCATTCAGACAACTAAGATCATGGCATCTGGTTCCATCACTTCATGACAAATAGATGGGGAACAATGGAAACAATGAGAGACTTGAATTTTGGGGGCTCCAAAATCAGTGCAGATGGTGACTGAAGCTATGAAATTAAAAACATCTGCTCCTTGGAAGAAAAGTTATGACCAACCTAGACAGCATATTGAAAAGCAGAGACATTACTTTGCCAACAAAGGTCCATCTAGTTAAGGCTGTTTTTTCC
The DNA here is from genome assembly GCA_917880005.1 of Nanger dama. Taxonomy (NCBI): domain Eukaryota; kingdom Metazoa; phylum Chordata; class Mammalia; order Artiodactyla; family Bovidae; genus Nanger; species Nanger dama. The sequence continues at coordinate 20,617,758 of CAKJTW010000002.1, forward strand.
AGTGGTCAGGTATGGATGTGAGAGTTAGACTGTAAGGAAAGTTGAATGCCAAAGAACTGATGCTTTTGAACTGTGGTGCTGGAGAAGACTCTTGAGAGTCCCTTGGACTGCAAGGAGATAAACAGTCCAACCTGAAGGAAATCAGTCCTGAAAATTCATTGGAAGGACTGATGCTGAATCTGAAGCTCCAATACTTTGTCTACCTGATGTGAAAAACTGACTCACAGGAAAAGACTCTGATGCTGGTGAAGACTGAAAGCAGCAGGAGAAGGGACGACAGAGGATGAGATGTTTGGATGGTATCACTGTTTTGATGACATGAATTTGAGCAAGCTCTGGGAGTTGGTGAAGGACAGGGAAATCTGGCATGCTGCAGTCCTTGAGGTCGCCAAGAGTCAAACAAAACTGAGTGACTAAACTGAAGTGAGCTGAACCACAGGTAATTTAATCGCTAAAGGCATTTCACTAATATCTCTTCAATATTGCTTAGAAGCCAATAAAATTTTGTCAATTGAGTTTTCTCCAAAATTGAACAACTTACTAAGCCAAGAAATGGTCCTTTGTATTTTAGTTTCTATCTCAAATTTTACTTGTTTTTAGTACCCCTGTGTCCCCCAAATGGAATCAATTTAGTAAAATTCATAAATGGCCAAATATATATAATACAGTGTTGCAGTATCTAAAAGATCAATACTACAAATCTGTTTTATTTCTGCGTTTTACACCAGATCTAAACTATACAGTAACAAATGTTGGCAGGATTATGAATAAAAGGGAATCCTCTTATTCAGCTGGTGAGAATGCAAATTGGTGTAGCCACTATGGAACACACTACAGAGGTTTCTCAGAAATCTAAAAATAGATTTATCATATGAGCCAGCAATTTCACTCCTGAATATATATTTAAAAAGAACCCCAGAGATTTGAAAAGATATATGCACCCAGTGTTCATAGCAGCGTTACTTACAGTTGCCAAAATATAGAAACAATCTAAGTGTCCTTGCTTGTATCTAGGGAACTTACTGTTGTTTCACGTAAAATGTCCTCCCCCCCACCTTGTTCCCAATGAATATGTGAATTTCTAATATTTGCATACCGACATTTGTGAAATATAAGTTGTTTTAGATTGTCAGGATCTGTAAAGCTATTGTTTTCTGTCTTTCAGGTTCTCCTGTGGCATAATTTTGGCCAATTAAATGTAAGTGAGCTTTGGTGGAAGGATTGTCCATTAAAGAGTTAAAAAAAGGAAAACTCAGCTCATATAGCCTCTTTGGAAAAATCAGCTCATATATCCCTGCCTGTGATACAGTTAATACCTAAAGCTAAAGGATGACCAAGTAGAATAAGAGCCTTGTTTTTATTCATCAGAAAGCCATCACACAAGTCATTTACTGCTATCTCAAGACTTTAGACATCTCCTTCAATTCTTTAGTTAAATCTGGACAGGAAAAATATCATCAGTACCCAGACAGAGGTTTCTTCCAAAGCTCCAACCTGAGGAATATTTTTACTGTATCTTACTAGTGAAAGTGAAGTGAAAGTGAAAATTGCTAAGTCATGTCTGATTCTTTGCAACCCAATGAACTATACATTCCATGGAATTCTCTAGGCCAGAATACCGAGTGGGTAGCCTTTCCCTTCTCCAGGAGATCTTCCTAACCCAGGGATAAAACCCAGGTCTGTAATAAATATGTTGTTATTTTAGCACCTGCAAGAACCCTGCTTCACTTTTCTATGATTCTAAGTGATTATGAAGACCTGTAAGAAACTCAAACTTCTAGCTGCACAAAAAAAGAAATTTGGAATTATAACTAAACTCTCAAACATTCATGACCACTGCAAAGATTCCAAACACCTTAACCTTTTTTTTTTTTTTTGGTTTAAGCAAAAGAAAACTTTTGCTTCTATATTAATCATGATTCCGGTTGCTAATGTGTTATTTCCCATTCTCCCCCATCTCAGTGCATGTGAGTAGACTATGCTTTCTGGCTTCTTGATGTTGGCTGGGGTCTTATTACCAATTCTTGAGAAAGAATTGGGAGTGGAAATGATGTGGTTCATTTTCTGGCTTGAGCTGAAGGCATTTCATGGCTACTGCGAAACCCTCTAATGCTCTCTTTCTTCATTCTGGCATGACAACTGGCTATAATCTTTACTGGAGCTCCCAAATGGCTATGATAAACAGAGGTTTCCCTGCCAATCTCTGAGGGTCATATAAGAGAGACATAATTTTTTTTATTAGTCATCACAATTGGGAGTTGTTTGTTACGAGATCATGATGCAGCCTATTTGGAATGAGTCAAGCCTAATCAAGCGAGGTTCAGAACAAGGGCACATAGATGAATCCGTTGATTCCATAGAGGTTTTAAATGGTCAGAACATAGCAAGGGCAGTGGTGCATCTAAGCCTCAGGAAGTCAGAACCAGGAACTGAATGTTGTAGAAATCTCTCTCTTTTTTCCCCTTGACTCTCCTATTCTGAGTTTACTTAGCATTATTTTATCTCATTGCAAACTTAACCTTCTTCACATGGAAAGAAATGTGGTTTTGGCAGTCTCTGAGTTTTACAATTCACAGCTTTAGTGAACAGGAGGAAAATGACTGACATTTTCTGGTCTCAACTTCAAAAGGCTTAGGAAATATATCCAATTTAATTAACTGCCTTTAGGGAAATGGGGTCATATAAAAACATGACACAGAACTGTGGAGGAGAAAGTATTCCTAAGAAAAGAGAGGAGTGTCATATGAGTAGCTCAGAAATACTGAAGTGTAGAATTTTCCTTGAAGCTATGTGGTTGTTAAATGTGGTGATTGTTTCTATTTCTTTCTATACTTTCTATATAAAAAAATCAAAATATAGTAAGGAATAAGAACAATTTTTGATGTATGAATTAAGACTTCTTCATGGATAACAGTCTTGTGATGGTGAAGGGGCTTGCATAACTCAATGACGCTTTGAGCCATGCCATGCAGGGCCAACCAAGATGGACAGGCCTGATAAAATGCGGTGTACTATAGGAGGAAATGGCAGCCCACTTCAGTGCCCTATATAGGGCAGTATGAAAAGACAAAAGATATGACATCGGAAGATGAGTCCCTCAGGTCAGAAGGTGTTCAGTATGCTTCTGGAGAACAGTGGAGGGCAATTACTATCTCCAGAAAGAATGAAGCAGCAAGGCCAAAGCAGAAATGATGCTCAGTTGTGGATGTGTCTGGTAGTGAAAGTAATGTCTGATGCTGTAAAAACAACACTACATAGTAACATGAAATGTTAGGTCCATGAATCAAGGTAAATTGCACTTGGTCAAACAGGATGGCAAGATTGCATGTTGACAGCTTAGGAATCAGTGAATTAAAATGGACAGAACAGGCAAATTAAATATATTTATCTTTTACCGCAGGCAAGAATCCCTTTGAAGAAATGGAGTAGCCTTGATAGTCAACAAAAGAGTCTGGAATGCAGTACTTGAGTACAGTCTCAAAAATGACAGAGTAATCTCAATTCATTTCCAAGGTAATCTATTCAACATCACAGTAATCCACATCTGTGACCCAACCACTGATGCCAAAGAAGCTGAAGCTGACCATTTCTATGAAGACCTACAAGACCTTCTATAACTTACACCAAAAGAGATATCCTTTTCATCACAGAAGACTGAAATACAAAAGTAGGAAATCAGAGATACCTGGAATAACAGGCAAGTGTGATCTTGGAGTACAAAATGAAGCAGGGCAAAACTAGCAGCATTTTGTCAAGACAATGTGCTGGTCACAGCAAATATCCTTTTCCAACAACACAAGAGATGACTACAAGTGGACATAACCAGATGGTCAATATAAAAATCAGGCTGATTATGTTCTTTGTGATTAAGAATGGAGAAGCTCTATATAATCAGTAAAAATAAGGCCTGGAAATGACTGTGGCTCAGGCCATGAGCTCCTTACTGCAAAATTCAGACTGTGGCTCAGGCCATGAGCTCCTTATTGCAAAATTCAGGCTTAAATTGAAGAAAGTAGGGAAAACCACTAGGCTATTCAGATATGACCTAAATCACATCCCTTACTATTATACAGTGAAGGTATGACTAGATCCAAGGGATTAGATCTGGTAGACAGGGTGCCTGAAAAACTATGGATGGAGGTTCATAACATTGTACAGCAGACACTGACCAAAGTCATCCCCAAGAAAAAGAAATGCAAGAAGGCAAATTGGTTGTCTGAGAAGGCCTTACAAAGAGCTGAGAAAAGAAGAAAAGCAAACAGCAAGAGAGAAAGGGAAAGGTATACCCAACTGAAAGCAGAGGTACAGAGAACAGCAAGGAAAGAAAAGAAGGCCTTCTTTATGAACAATGCAAATAAACAGAGGCAAGCAATAGAATGGGAAAGACTAGACATCTCTTCAAAAACATTGGAGATATCAAGGGAACTTTTCAGGCAAAGATGGGCACAATAGAAGACATAAATTATAAGGACCTGAAAGAAACAAGAAGAGGTGGCAAGAATAGAACTGTACCAAAAAAGGTGTTAATGACCCAGATAACCATGATGTTATGGTTACTCATCTAGAGCTGGACACCCTGGAGTGTGAAGTCAAGTGGGTGTTAGGAAGCCTTACTATGAACAAAGCTTTGGATGTGGCGGAATTCCAGCTGACCTATTTAAAATCCTTATAGATGATGCTATTAAAATGCTGCATTCAATATGCCAGCAAATTTGGAAAACTCAGCAGTGGCTGAAGAAGAAAGAAGCTGCAGAGGATGAGATGGTTAGGTAGCATCACCGACTCAGCGGATGTGAATTTGAGCCAGCTGCAGGAGATGGTGGACAGAGTAGTATGGCATGCTGTAGCCCATGGGGTTGCAAAGACTTGGACAGGACTTAGTGACTGAACAACAACAACAAGATAAATTAAGAAGTTGGGAAAAATCTTACTACAGGAATATGTTAATTTTTCCTTTCAGCCAGGAAATAGTTTCAAAGACGAAATTATGTTCATATTGCAGATATGCTTTTTTCTGAGTTTAAGACTCTTAATGAATCTTAAATGGCTGCTAAGATCGACACTTCGTCTTTTCCTGAAACTTAGCTGTTAGTGCATATAAAACTACATAAAAATCCTTCTAAATTTAGACAGAATTATAGGAGCAAAATCAAGTTTTAATTACTGCTACTAATGGAAAGCAGGAAGCAATAAAAATAATCTTTAAAAATTATAATCACTTGGTTTGGGAATTCATGTATCAACCACACATACTGAATTTTTTAAAGATTAAATCTGGTTGCAAGTGACAGAAAAACCCAAATAATAGTGACTTAAGTCAGATAAAAGTTCATTTTTTTCTCATAAAACAGTCTGGGGGTAGGTGGCCAAAAGATAGATGATATGTCCATTTAATCCAAGCTCATTTTCAGTCTGTTTTGTCTAGACGCCATCCCTAAGTTCATTGCATCATCCAAGGAGGCCACACTTAGTCAAAGCATTCTTGATTTTACTGAGAAGTTAGAAGGAAAAAGAAGGATAATGATGCACTTTCTCCTTTTAAGAACACTGCCTATAACGTTCACATACAGTTTTCCTTTATATGCCTCCCTGGTGGCTCAGCTGGTGAAGAATCTGCCTGCAATATGGGAGAAATGGGTTTGATCCTTAGGTTGCGAAGATCCCCTGGAGAAGGGAACAGTTACCCACTCCAGTATTCTGGCCTGGAGAATTCCATGGACTATAGTCCATGGGGTCGCAAAGAGTTGGACATGGCAGAGCAAGCTTCACTTTCATTTTTCTTTTGTATGTCATTGGTGAGCCATTAGTACTATAGCCACAAATCAAAGGAAAGGAGTCCATAAATTGTGTACTTTATTCCAGATGTTCATTCACCCAAATAAATATCAAGGGTTCTAGCATATAAAAAGAGAAAATGAAAAAGCATTTTGTGGTGACTAGTAATCTCTGCACACCTGTTATACACAAACTGGCAACTGGACTTCTGCATATCTTCACAATATGCTCACATCTACTCTACCCATATTCAGCTTTACTCTGACTTGTCCCATAATGAAATCACACCTAGTGTACCTATCATTACAACTTGAGTGCTCCTTGTATCCGTGATGGTTTTTCACTGCACATCAGTATTATTACCTCACATCTCTTCAAAGTTGGGACTGAGAGCAAATGTTCCTTCAGGAGCAGTCTCATTTTGGTAAAAAGTAAGTTTGCATTTTTGAACTGTGATGTTGGAGAAGACTCTTGAGAGTCCCTGGGACTGCAAGGAGATCCAACCAGTCCATCCTAAAGGAAATCAGTCCTGAATATTCATTAGAAGGACTGATACTGAAACTGAAGCTCCAATACTTTGGTCACCTGATGTGAAGAGCCAACTCATTAGAAAAGACCCTGATGCTGGGAAAGACTGAAGGCAGAAAGAGAAGGAGACACAGAGGGTGAGATGGTTGGATGGCATCACTGAATCAGTGGACATGAGTTTGTGCAGGCTCTGGGAGATGGTGAAGGACAGGGAAGCCTGGCGTGGAGCAGTCCATGGAGTTGCAAAGAGTCAGACACAGCTGAGTACCTGAACAACAATAACAGATTTCACTCTGCTCTGGTGAGCAGGGTCACTGTGGACAGCTGTATAGATTGTATATACAGCCTGGAGACAATGTGGGACTAAAACCTTAAGGGGAAAAGTACATTTTTGTTGATCTTATAATTTTTATTTGACTTGCCCATCCAAATAGAATGTCTTTTTCTAATTTGTATGATTGGACTAAATATATTGATTATGGTTTTAGGTAGGTGATTTATACACACACACACACACACACACACACACACACACATTTTCCAAAGTATGGGTTTGGAACGTTAATTCAAAAAATATTAAGAGATTGTCAGTTGAGAAGATGTGTTTCTTAGTATATGGATCAAACAAGGTATTTGTTTGAGGGATTTCTTTGCTACCAGCAAAAATGTTATTAAGAATCTTTATTATCCTAGTCCTTGTTTAGAAATCTCCACACGGGGCCTCTTGTATGCAATGACTAACAATACAATTATTTTCTGGGAATATATCTTATAGGATACTGGGTAATAAAATATTGATTTAGTGCAGTGTGAAACACAGTGTTCTTGCATAATAAGAAAATAAACTGCCCACCCCCACTGCCAAACTCATTTGATTCATATTCTACAGATGAAGATCCTAGCAACCTGTATCTTTAACATGTGATCCACACCACTCATTCAGTTCAGTTCAATTCAGTCGCTTAGTCACGTTTGAGTCTTTGCAACCCTATGAATCGCAGCACAGCAGGCCTCCCTGTCCATCACTAACTCCTGGAGTTCACACAAACTCATGTGCATCGAGTCAGTGATCAATCCAGCCATCTTATCCTCTGTCGTCCCCTTTTCCTCCTGCCCCTAATCCCTCCCAGCATCAGGGTCTTTTCCAATGAGTCAACTCTTCGCATGAGGTGGCCAAAGTATAGGAGTTTCAGCCTCAGCATTAGTCCTTCCAATGAACACCCAGGACTGATCTCCTTTAGGATGGACTGGTTGGACCTCCTTGCAGTCCAAGGGACTCTCAAGAGTCTTCTCCAATATCACAGTTCAAAAGCATCAATTCTTCAGTGCTCAGCCTTCTTCAACAGTCCAACTCTCACATCCATATATGACCACTGGAAAAAACATAGCCTTGACTAGATGGATGTTTGTTGGCAAAGTAATGTATCTGCTTTTGAATATGCTATCTAAGTTGGTCATAACTTTCCTTCCAAGGAATAAGCGTCTTTTAATTTCATGGCTGCAATCACCATCTGCAGTGATTTTGGAGCCTCCAAAATAAAGTCTGACACTGTTTCCACTGTTTCCCCATCTATTTCCCATGAAGAGATGGGACCAGATGCCATGATCTTCGTTTTCTGAATGTTGAGCTGTAAGCCAACTTTTTCACTCTCCTCTTTCACTTTCATCAAGAGGTTTTTTAGTTCCTCTTCACTTTCTGTCATAAGGGTGGTGTCATCCTCATATCTGAGATTATTGATATTTCTCGTGGCAATCTTGATTCCAGCTTGTCCTTTATCTAGCCCAGTATTTCTCATGCATATAAGTTAAATAAGCAGGATGACAATAGACAGTTTGATGTACTCCTTTTCCTATTTGGAACCAGTCTGTTGTTCCATGTCCAGTTCTAACTGTTGCTTCCTGACTTGCATATAGGTTTCTCAAGAGGCAGGTTAGGTGGTCTGGTATTCCCATCTCTTTCAGAATTTTCCACAGTTTATTGTGATCCACACAGTCAAAGACTTTGGCATTGTCAATAAAGCGGAAATAGATGTTTTTCTGGAACTCTCTTGCTTTTTCCATGATCCAACAGATCTTGGAAATTTGATCTCTGGTTCCTCTGCCTTTTCTAAAACCAGCTTGAACATCTGGACGTTCACAGTTCACGTATTGCCGAAGCCTGGCTTGGAGAATGTTGAGCATTACTTTACTAGCATGTGAGATGAGTGCAATTGTGTGGTAGTTTGAGCATTCTTTGGAATTGCCTTTCTTTGGGATTGGAATGAAAATTGACCTTTTCCAGTCCTGTGGCCACTGCTGAGTTTTCCAAATTTGCTGGTATATTGAGTGCAACACTTTCACAGCATCATCTCTCAGGATTTGAAATAGCTCAACTAGAATTCCATCACTTCCACTAGCTTTGTTCGTAGTGATGCTTTCTAAGGTCCACTTGACTTCATATTCCAGGATGTTTGGCTCTAGGTGAGTGATCACACCATCATGATTATCTGGGTCATGAAGAGATCTCTAGTCTTTCCCATTCTGTTGTTTTCCTCTATTCTTTCCATTGATCACCTAGGAAGGCTTTCTTATCTCTCTTTGCTATTCTTTGGAACTCTGCATTCAAATGGGAATATCTTTCCTTTTCTCCTTTGCTTTTCACTTCTCTTCTTTTCACAGCTATTTGTAAGGCCTCCCGAGACAGCCATTTTGCTTTTTGTATTTCTTTTCTATGAGGATGGTCTTGATCCTTGTCTCCTGCACAATGTCACAAACCTCCATCCATAGTTCATCAGGCACTCTGTCTATCGGATCTAGTCCCTTAAATCTATTTCTCACTTCTACTCTATAATCATAAGGGATTTGATTTAGGTCATACCTGACTGGTCTAGTGGTTTTCCCTACTTTCTTCAGTTTAAGTCTGAATTTGGCAATAAGGAACTCATGATCTGAGCCACAGTCAGCTCCTGGTCTTGTTTTTGCTGACCGTATAGAGCTTCTCCATTTTTGGCTATGAAGAATATAATCAATCTGATTTCAGTGTTGACTGTCTGGTGATGTCCATGTGTAGTCTTCTCTTGTGTTGTTGGAAGAGGGTTCAAAATTGCAATTTTGGAAACATTGATTTATAGTTGTTTTTTTTCCCCCCTCTAGGAGTACACCAAACTCACTTCAGAAACTTTTTGAATATATATTTATTGGGCCCTTCACAAATTTATGAATCAGAGAGAGCTGTGGTTTCTCTATTACTATAGGATTGGCCAAAAAATTCATTTGGGTTTTCCTGTAACATCTTATGGAAAAATCCAAATTAACCTTTTGCCCAAACTAATATTTCTTACACTAACTCTCAGTTAAGAACTATTATTTTAAACCAAACTTTCTTATTCTTCATAAGTTGCTATTCAGTTATATACGAGCAGTCCCCAACCTTTGGGCACCAGGGACTGGTTTCATGGGAGACAATTTTCCATGGACCAGGGTTGGGGAGGTGGAAGTAGGGGATGGTTTCAAGCCCATTACATTTATTAGTGCCCTTTATTTCTATTGGGCTTCCCTAGTGGCTCAGATGATAAATCATTTTCCTGCAGTGCAGGAGACTGGGGTTCAGTCCTTGGTTGGGGAAGCTCTCTTGGAGAATGGAATGGCAACCCAGTCTAGTATTCTTGCCTGGAGAATTCCATGGACAGAGGAGCCTGGCCGGCTGCAATCCATGGGGTCACAAAGAGTCAGACACAACTCTGTAGCTAATACACTTTATTTCTATTGTTATTCCATTAGCTCCACCTCAGATCATCAAGCAGTAAATCCCAGAGGCTGGGGACCCCTGCACCAAGGTATGCCCACGTAGACCTTTTCTTTCTTGGGCCTGTTCCTTACCATTTTCAGGTTCTCTTTGATAATGTTTTTTTCATAGCAAATGAGAAGAGCGCTCCTAACCGTGCTTTGTTTCATGGCAGAATTGATAACAGGAAAAGGAAAGCCCTTGGCTATGGCATGTCACCAGCTAGCAGATAAAATATTTGAGAATAATGAAAAGCTGATTTCTTAAATATGAGGCATTTTTATAGCTCATATGCTTTTAAATGTATACAGTTGGCATGAACAGGGTGGCCAATTTTTAAAAAGAGCAACTGATTTAAGTAGATTCCCTTGTGTAAAATGCTGTTTGTGTGGTCTGTTTTCCAGATGTTTCCAATGCAAATGTTTTCTTAATGTGAAACCTAACTATTAAAAGCACCTGGTAATGTGTAGCTCATCCAGACACAAATCATTTCTTTTTTATTCAGAGACTTATAGGGAGGAAACTTTATTTTGAACATGAGTGAGGATGAGCCTATTTCATATTCATATGGAAATATAATGTGACAAAGATGTTTATTTAAACATCAATCTTAATAGATAGTTTTATTCATTTCTGCAAACAACATAAGAGTATACATTTTCTACAGGGTCTGCATAGCTTCTTGGCAGCTATATTTGGAACATTTATTTTAATGTAAATTTTTCTGTATGAATTCTGACTAAGAACACAGAGGTAAAGACAATATAATGTAGCAGTCAACCACTGAGGTTTCTGAGCCAGGCAGTCTGGGTTTGAATCCTTTTCCACCACTTATTAGCTATATAAATCTAGGCATTTCACTTCACCTTTGTTATAATAGTAATTCCTTTATTATCCTTATCTGTAAAATTAGGATTATAATAGTACTTACCTTGAAAGGTTGTTATGAAGATTAACTGTGTTTACACATATATACACTTGTGAAGGAAAAAAAAAAAAATTTTTCTAGATTCTTATATGAGATGTCCCTGTCAGTTTAAAAGACAGATTAATAGGAGAAAAACAAACAAAAGTTTAATAGCATGTGTACCTCCTGTCTAGGCTTTCCAGGTTGTGCAGTGGTAAAGAATCCGCCTGCTGATGCAGGAGATGCAAGAGATGCAGGTTTGCTTCCTGGGTTGGGAAGATCTCCTGGAGGAGGAGGTCATGGCAACAGACTCCAGTACTCTTGCCTAGAGAATTCCATGGACAGAGGAGCCTGGTGGGCTACAGGCCATGGGATCGCAAAGAGTCAGACATGATTGAGTGACTGAACACACACACACACATACCTCTAGCATACATGCGAGATACCCAGGAAAACTGAACAACTTCCTCAAGTGGCCCAGGCTGCCATTTGAAAGAACATGAGTGTGTGCTAAGTCATTTCAGTTGTATCTGACTCTTTGTGACCCTATAGCTGTACCCTCGAGGCCTTCTCTGTCCATGTGATTCTCCAGCCAAGAATACTGGGGTGGGTTGCCATGCCCTCCTCCAGGGGATCTTCCCCACCCAAGGATCAAACCCACATCTCTTATGTCTTCTGAATTGGCAGGAAGGTTCTTTACCACTAGCGCCACCTAGAAAGCCCTAATTTTGCTCCCCACTCCAGTACTTTTGCCTGGGAAAACCCATGGACGGAGGAGCCTGGTGGGCTACGGTCCATGAGGTCACTGAGTTGGACACGACTGAGCGACTTCACTTACACTTTTCACTTTCATGCATTGGAAAAGGAAATGGCAACCCACTCCAGTGTTCTTGCCTGGAGAATCCCAGGGACAAAGGAGCCTGGTGGGCTGCCATCTCTGGGATCGCATAGAGTCGGACACGACTGACGTGACTTAGCAGCAGCAGCAGCTAAAGACAAAAGAATTAGGGAGAGACCAGAATTGGAAGATTACCAGGAAAAGCCCTATAAGCAAGAGCAAGGCTGTACAGATTTAAGTCATTTCCTTCTCCATTGATAAGAGTTTCTAGAGATTTTTGTCATCCTTCTCTTGGTACCAAGAGGGAAGCAACTTTAAAAATGGAAATTTCCCTTATAAATGCAAATGTCTCTCACAAAACTATAATTTGTACTTAATTTTCTAGAGCTTTTCTATGTTTGATGTTCTTAAAAATAATCAGCCTGAAATAATACTTATGCCGAAGAAGCATGTTAGACGGTGACAGATTTCTACTCCCTTTCACATGTAAGACATTTTTTGTCCCATAGTAAATGCTCAGCGATGATTAGGATCAATAAAATAGACGTCAAAATTGATTATTTTTAAAAAATTAAAGAAAGCTCCAGTGACCTTGAGCTTCACATTTTTGCTTTGTAAGAAGATAAAAAATTCGGTCCACAAATGTTTCTTGGACAAAATAGCAGCTAGGAAATGGAGTGATAAATCATAAAGTTCCATTTTTCTTAAATGCACTACTTTATTCATTAATGGAAGTTCTCATCTCTTTAATTTAATGTAAGGTATCAGAGGAAAAATAGCTAATATTTGTTGTACAGTTTTATCACAAAAGCCATCAGAGTAATTGGACACTAGCAATTCCACTGGTCCAAGAAGTGAGAGAGAAACAATAAAGAAACACATGGGGAAAACTTGTGGGTAGAGAAACAGAAGGGAAAATGAATTAAAGAAGTAGGTAAAAATTTGCAGAGTTGTTCACAGAAAAGAAGTATTTAAACCATTGGGCAATACTTTGAGCCAGCTATACACAGTGCCATAGATATTTCTTTAAAAAATATAATAGGAACTTTCTCTGAGTTATCACCTAGTCATTAATGAGATATCTCTTTTAAGAAAAAGTTACCATATTATAGATATTGCATTCATTTGCAACTCCAGATGAACAAATATCTCAAAAAGACATTTAAAGAAGCACTAGTGGCTGGCAAAAGCTCTGTGGGTATCTCACATTTGGGCTAAAAGTCATTTTTCTTAACAGAAGACAAATCTCTCTGTTAGTTGTCATTCTGCCAAATTAAAGGAAAGGGGTTTGAAAGACATGGTATATATTGAATTTCTCCCACCCACCTTTGCTTTTTCTCCAGATAAACCTTTAGTTTCATGGTAGCTATGAATTTCATTATTGGTTTTATTTTCTACATGAAATGGGAATTTATACTTTCTTTTAAAGCGTTTTCTTCAAAAGAGAAATATTGTTTCTGTTCAAAGTATAAAAAAAAAAAAACACATGTAAAGATTTTTATAAGTGATTATTAATGCTTTGATATTTAAATATTCAAATCAACCTTTGATGAAATTTAAATTGCAGGCAGCCTCCTAATAATACTGTGAAAGTGAAAAAGTTAATTTATATTTAATTGCTATCAAAATCAAGGTCTCTATAAAGCATACTCCTATCTTATTTTAAATTTATTCAAGAAATATTTAAAATAGCTGATCTCAGTATGGTATCTTGAGAGAAAATCCTAAATATAGTTAAAAAATAAAATTTAATTGAATAAATTTAAACATCAAATTGGCTTTATTCAACAATACATGAATCAGGTTATATTTCTAAGAGGGGTTGAAGCTACATTTAAGTTATATAGTAAGTCTTGGTTGGGTGATGTGGGCCCAGCACAAGTGACTCCATTTGGGGCCTGTTACTTCTTGCTAACAACTATCCCTCTTGATCAGACTCTGAGCTTAACTGACATCTGTGATCACAATGTAAGGCATTAATGCCACTCTCAGCTACTGTTCTGTAGTTCTTACAGCTTTTCTGATCCTCTTTGAGACATTCACAGGTCATGAGAGTTTTTACTGAATCTCTATAATTTTCACAAGTCATGACATCAAGTCCACAATTGTTTTAGTTGGTCATTTTCTTTGTTCCTTCTTTGACATTCCAGTCTTAGGGAGATAATTCACTTGGTGGTTAGCATCTGTGAACGTGCATTTAAAGCTTTTGAGAGAACACAACGCACCAAGGAGATTACTGTGATTTTTATAAGTAGAATAATTCCAGTCTCGAGTTCACTGCAGAGCCATGGTCCCCAAGACCCAAACCAGTCAAAATTATATAAGTAAAAAAAAAGATCCTGTTGAATGAGTCACTTCTTAAGTAAAGTGGCTTGTTCAGTGATCTTATGCAACTGAGTTTCAGCTTCCTTGGAAGCGTTAATCCAGGTGCAGCAGATAGAAGTGACCACAGAACAGCCACCTCTTTGCTCAGTTAGAAGATAATCAAAGGCTGAGGGCTGGATGGCATCACGGACTCGATGGACGTGAGTCTGAGTGAACTCCGAGATGCTGATGAACAGGGAGGCCTGGCGTGCTGCGATTCATGGGGTCGCAAAGAGTCGGACACGACTGAGCGACTGAACTGAACTGAACCGAGTTCTATTATCAAGAAAAACTTGATAATAGAAGGTGCTGGAGTTTCAGCTTCAGCATCAGCCCCCAGTGAATATACAGGACTGATTTCCTTTAGGATTGACTGGTTGGATCTCCTTGCAGTCCAAGGCACTCTCAAGAGTCTATTCCAACACCACAGTTCAAAAGCATCAATTCTTTGGCACTCAGCTTTCTTTATAGTTTTATTAGTTATTTATTTAATTGGAGTATAGTTGATTTATGATGTTGTATTAAGGTGTATAGTATAGTTATTTCTTTCAGGTTATATTCCATTATAAATTATTATAGGACATTAGGTATAATTCCTTGTGCTATACAATAAATCCTTATTGCTTATCTAAAAAAAAAAAAAAAAAGAACAACTTTGGCCAGAGGGTCTAAAGAATTCTGCTGAAAGGCTATTGTTTTAGCAGCAGGTTTTGCAATATCTTCAAGAGTGAAGGAGAGAATATTGATGATACCTTTATTTGTACTTATTCCTCACCAGGGAAGTAGGATCCTGTCACAAGAAGCAAATTCTGAATCATGAACCCATCCTGGTAAGTCTTCTTTAACTCATTGATATAAATTCAGGGGAATCTATTAAGGAGGTATCTTAGTTTGTTTATGAGCCATCAGGAGCCAGTTCAGTTATCTAAGAGGCGTTATCCAGGTATGCACCAACCATTTAGGCATTCATTGGCTCTCAGAGAGTGAGAACCACTCCAGATAAAGATAAATCCTGTTGGGCACAAACCATTTCCGCCAATGTTGCACTGTTAATGGATTTCAGCATTATAGACAGATCCATTTGTTTGAAAGTTTATCCCCCTTAATAATGGCCTGGGAGATGTAGCCGATGGCATGTTTCCATCGTCTGATTGGCCAATACCATAGTAAAGAAACAAAAGTTTCCTATTTTAGATATAAAGTCTTGATATGGGATCTTAGGAGGAAGTAGTCTATATCTCTGTCAGCTACTTCTCCTCATTAATTTGATTCAGAGGTCTCCAAAGTCTGCTAAGGATCAGATGCAGTTGGAGACTTTTTCAGCTGTGAGATGTGTATCCAAGGTTCAGTTCTCTGAAATTTGCCCATCGTGTAGTCAGTGAGGAGGACCTGATGCAGTCTCTTCTAAGGAGATCAGAGGCAGTCTTTGCTCGCAGTTCAGTTCACTTGCTCAGTCATGTCCGACTCTGTGAGTTCTCAGTGATTCCAAATCAGAAGAGTGGGAGAAAATTGAAAATGTTAATTTAGAGAGTTTTAACCAGATATTTAAGGAAATTGGAAAGACTCAGGATTTAGTCAAGTTTACATGTATATAACAAAACCCCAAAGACACTTAGCAGGATCAAAATCTGAAATAGAAAAAAATACAAACATAGACTTTTTCTTCACAAATATTCCCACTCCTTTTTTCCTAAGGATAATCACAGTAAAACTAATTTGTTTACATTAGACATGGCTTGATTATTTACATATGTGCACAAGAATAGTAATTGACCATATAAATCCTTTTTAAAACTGGTTTGGCAGAACCTTGTAAGCAAGATACCAGGTCATGTTTTCCAAGGGGCTTTACTGGCTCCATAACATCAACTTTAGTTCCTTAAACTGTCTAGTCATTTTTGAGTCTATATGTGTGTCTCTCAAATATGACAATTTAGTTAAAGTCTTGCTTATCTAGCCAGTATTTTCAATTGTGTCCTATTACCAGCATAACAGATTCTCATTAAACTTATGCAAATAACTAACTATATTGCCATAAAAGTAAAATTTAAGGGTTTCTGAATTCTGGAGAGAGCAGGCAGGGAGAAAAAAAAATAAATATTTCATCTGTGTTTACAAAGGTATGCTTTATGAAATTGATGTATCTCACAGATAGCTTAAAAGAAAATGTTTATTTAAATCTGGAAAAATAAAATATTAAGGAACATAAGTGTTTCAGACAAAACATCATAAAAATTATGATCATATTCATCAGTTCACCCAGTCCCATATAACTAATACTTGTTCTGTGTTAATCCAGTTTTTCCATTAGTTCTGAAATTGCTTACCCAGGTCAGTTTTATGATTTTAAAGTTGTCAGAAAACCTATACTTTCCAAAAGACATTTCCTTGAATCTCTTTGAAGATAAAATACTTTTGCAGGAGCACTTATGTCAAAGTAAAAAAATAACTGTCTATAAGAAGACTTAAAAGCTGTTCATTGTTAGAGATCTGGTGAGAGTTCATTAAAAGTGGAAATTGTCAAGGGAATTTTATTTTGTAACACATAACCATTTAATATAATACATGAACTTATGACTAATAGCGATATACCTGGACAAACCAGACTCTGTTGCTGCTGCTGCTAAATCGCTTCAGTCGTGTCCGACTCTGTGAGACCCCATAGACGGCAGCCCACCAGGCTCCGCCCCTGGGACTCTCAAGCAAGAACACTGGAGTGGGTTGCCATTTCCTTCTCCAGTGTATGAAAGTGAAAAGTGAAAGTGAAGTCTCTCAGTCGTGTCCGACTCTTAGCGACCCCATGGACTGCAGCCCACCAGGCTCCTCATCCATGGGATTTTCCAGGCAAGAGTACTGGAGTGAGGTGCCATTGCCTTCTCCAAAACCAGACTCTAGGAATTTCATATAATTTCCGGAAAACTTATAGAATTATACAAATACTAAATAAAAAGACAATATATTACTTTCTACTTGACATGTAATTTAACATATCAAATAAGCCTAGTTTAATAGCTCTCCTTTTATAAAGGCAGAGAACAAACTTTTGAGATGTTCCAAAGACCGTTTGGAAAAGTCCATATTTAGTTAGGGTCAATAATACTTCACTTAGAATTAGATTTGTGGAGCTTTGTCAAAATATCAAAAGGTTTTAAAATAATCAGATATGATCATAGGTCACTGGAACAATACTTAGTTATCTACTTAAGCATGATAACAATTAAAGACTTCACAGGCAAATACTGAAAGTTAAGTAGTTGTAAATTTCTTATAAGAATAGACTGGTGATCTAAAAACTTGTTCTTTTAACAGATGTAGTAATATTAAGGTTTATTTTTGCATAAATGCTCTATGGATGTTAAATCTTTATTTTATATCCCTTATAGTAAATTCAGACTTCCCTGATAGCTCAGTTGGTAATTCAGGTGGCGCCAGATAAAGAACCCACCTGCCAATGCAGGAGACATAAGAGATACGGATTCGATCCCTGGGTCAGGAAGATCCCTTGGAGGAGGACATGGCAACCCACTCCAGTTTTCTTGCCTGGAGAACCCCATGGACAGAGGAATCTGATGGGTTACAGTGCATAGGGTCACATAGAGTTGGACACGACTGAAGCGACTTAGGACGCATAGTAAATTCAAATGATTTTAGACAACTTGATTATACAAGGTAATATTCTGTCTCTCTCCTCTCAGCTTTCTGTTTGATTTGTTGTTTACTCTATTTCCCATTCTGAAATAATAAGTTTCAATTTAGAACAAAATTATTTTCTTTTTCCTCAACAAAAACATATCTTCATTTCTCATAACTTATTTTACAGAAAACACATATCCTACTTTCCTGACATATAGAAATATTTCTCTTATTATTTCTAGTAGTTTTTATAACACATATTAGACATTTTAATCTTTAGTGAAAAAAAGAAGTAAAAATTGTGAAGTGTCTACACTGTCATTCTGTGTAGAATGACACATATATGAATGACAAATATATGAATACATTTTATAATTTCCAGAAAAATATGCTTTATCATAGTAAGTTTTTTAGTGTGACACAAAGCATATTTAATAACAGAGCCAACTATATTTTAGTTTCTCTGTAAAGGGAGCCCAAAGTGAGTAAACCCTGGTCAGTGTTTCCTCTTATTTAGAAATGATCTATATACTTATTGACTATCCATCATTTAATTTATCTTAGCAAAGTTTTAAGGTTCAGGTTACCACAAAGTTTGGGGGAAACTACTCAAATAGTTTACCTAAAACTTTTATTTTACTTAAATCTATTTAGTTTAATTGTTCTTAACAATTATGTTTCAGTTCAGTTCAGTTCAGTTGCTCAGTCATGTCTGACTCTTTGCGACCCCATGAATCGCAGCATGCCTTATCTCCCTGTCTATCACCATCTCTCGGAATTCACCCAGACTCACGTCCATCGAGTCGGTGATACCATCCAGCCATCTCATCCTCTGGCATCCCCTTTTCCTCCTGCCCCCAATCCTTCTCAGCATCAGAGTCTTTTCCAATGAGTCAACTCTTCTTATGAGGTGGCCAAAGTACTGGATTTTCAGCTTTAGCATCGTTCCTTCCAAAGAACATCCAGGACTGATCTCCGTTAGAATGGACTGGTTGGATCTCCTTGCAGTCCAAGGGACTCTCAAGAGTCTTCTCCAACACCACAGTTCAAAAGCATCAATTCTTTGGTGCTCAGCTTTCTTCACAGTCCAACCCTCGCATCCATACATGACCACAGGAAAAACCATAGCCTTGACTAGACAGACCTTAGTGGCAAAGTAATATCTCTGCTTTTCAATATGCTATCTAGGTTGGTCAAAACTTTTCTTCCAAGGAGTAAGCATCTTTTAATTTTATGGCTGCAGTCACCATCCGCAGTGATTTTGGAGCCCAAAAGATAAAGTCTGACACTGTTTCCACTGTTTCCACATCTATTTCCCATGAAGTGATGGGACCAGATGCCATGATCTTCGTTTTCTGAATGTTGAGCTTTAAACCAACTTTTTCACTCTCCTCTTTCACTTTCATCAAGAGGCTCTTTAGTTCCTCTTCACTTTCTGTCATTAGGGTGATGTCATCTGCATATCTGAGGTTATTGATATTTCTCCTGGCAATCTTGATTCCAGCTTGTGTTTCTTCCAGCCCAGCGTTTCTCATGATGTACTCTGCATAGAAGTTAAATAAGCAGGGTGACAATATACAGCCTTGACATACTCCTTTTCCTATTTGGAACCAGTCTGTTGTTCCATGTCCAGTTCTACCTGTTGCTTCCTGACCTGCATACAGGTTTCTCAAGAGGCAGGTCTAGATTACCACAAATCTTCATTAGGCAATAGATAACATCTGTCATCATTCTAAGTGATTCTTTCTGCTGGTAATTTTAATAAGAGATAGCAGGAACTTATTTGTTTAGTAAGTTCAGGTAAAATAAAACTGTATATTTAATGCTTATAACTCTAAAGACACATCTGTTTTAATTAAAGCACCAACTTTAAACTGGCTTTCATATCATCAAAGACAAATTTATCAATCAATCAAAGAAGGAAATAAAGAATTTTATACAAGCCAAATCCAAAGATTATAACCCAAGATGAGCATCCCAGACAGCTCTGGAAACTGGTCAACTTGTTAGAAGTCAAGTCACAGTTTTTTGAAACAGTGGGATGTATATTAAATGATATAGTATGGACAGTTTACACGATTAGATCTAAGCATCATTGTGACCCCTGACAAGATCAAGAAGGAATGTTATTTTTTAAGGAGTTGTCTTGTTGATGCTAGGAGAATGTTGCTGTTTATGGTTGAGCAGCTATTTCTGCCAATAGAGGAGGTTTGGTTAGTACAGATACACAATGCACAGGAAGAAGAAGAGAGGAGGCCAAAGGGCAGAGACATTTTTTTATGTCTAAATCTTTCTTATCTTGCTATAAAATATGAATTTTACTTCACATTACCTAATATTTTCCAGGATTCTATGACATTGGCTTAGTTTCTATTATATTTCGAGAATTTAATTTATATAAGCATTTACTCTTTTAAGTCAATTAAGTAAAAATCTTTTACAAATTAATTTGGTAGTATCAGAGGCAGAAAAACGCCATGTATCTACACACACACACAGATGCATGCACACATGCACACACATAGTTAGATGGAAACAGAAAATCTATAGCTTCCATTTTACTAGTTATAAAAGAATTTGTATCTAAGCTGTAATTCTGCCTGATTCGGGGGTAAGTTACCTGGTGAAATGGCTAAAGCTAAGCTTCAAATGACCTTCCTCCTTTTGTTTTTCTTCTGATAAAAATTACCTCCCTGAAGTTTGCACTTTAAATTCATTCCTCAAAGGCACAGTGAAAAAATACAAGTTATAAGCCTGTTAATAAATAGAGGAGGCTTGGGGATTGGGAAAAATAAACAGGCAAACCTTGAACTACCTCTAGAGCTGCATTTCTAGTTTTGCAAAGACTGGTAAGGTAAGTACAGTTGCTCTCAGTGCCTTGGAGATTTGGGTTGAAGCCTAAATGGCATCATAGGTTGATTCACCCATAAATCCTTTAACAAGGGCCTTAGAAGTGTTTTTTTTTTCTTTTTCCTTTCCCTCTAGTTTTAACTCAGGGACAAAGTCTAAAGAATTTCCTATTGTGCTGTAAATATCAGCTTCCAACTTCTGGCCAATTTCTGACCATAAAAGTTACTTTAAAATATTTTAAAATATCTTTTCAGTTTTCAGCCAGGACAAATGGTAAATATTTCTGCAGTACTGAATAACTCCTTGAACTTAGGAGGCATCCTAAGCAAAGAAGATGAAAAAGGTATGTTTTCTCTCTTTGTCAGATACTAAAGACCAAGATCCAGGAGAGCTGACTCCAGTAACAATGCTCACCCTTAGCCAGGTTTTGCTAGTTTTCTTAGGATCCCATCTGCAAGTTCCCAGTGAGATTTAAACAGAGTGTAGATCCAGTATCTACCAGGAATTGGTAAGGTTTTTCATTAGTTTCAACTTTGTTTTTCTTAGCAGTTTAAGGGCATAACAGCACTTTACCATCCTCCCAAGTCTCATCCACTCTGGGAGGGGTTCATATGGGGGTCCTACTTTAAAATTAGACCTGGACCATTTGAGTTGATGTTGAAGACTCTGCACAGGAACTTGGAAGACAATCTCTTTTTCATACCTCACATTAATTACAACTGAGACATTGATTTCTTGGCCAGTTAATGAACCCTTAAAAGGATATCATGAGGAAGGCCTAGGTATTGTTTTAGATACCTTTGGTGTCTTTAATTTTTTATTAGCCTCTTGCAGTCAACCTTTTGATAAAACTATTTTGGAATCTTAAAGCGTTTTGGCAGCTTCTGCATACCAACCAACAAAGATATCCCCTACTGTTTAATTCAGAAATCCTTGCAAGTACATTTTGGAATCAAATATCTTGTCTTAAGTGGAACGTTCCCGTAATGGCCACTGCAATTCAGGGATGTCTTTAGTAAGATTTTGCCACTTTTGTGAATACCTACAGTTTCCAGAACCTTGGTTCTTAAACATAAAGACGTGTGCAGGAAAGCAATCCACTTAACTCTATGGAGGGTTTTCCCAGTGGTTCAGTGGTATAGAATCCACCTGCAGTGCAGAGACACAGGTTTGATCCCTGGGTCAGGGAGATCCCTCTCGGAGAAGGCAATGGCACCCCACTCCAGTACTGTTGCGTGGAAAATCCCATGGACGGAGGTGCCTGGTAGGCTGCAGTCCATGGGGTCACTAGGAGTCAGACATGACTGAGGATTTCACTTTCACTTTTCACCTTCATGCACTGGAGAAGGAAATGGCAACCCACTCCAGTGTTCTTGCTTGGAGAATCCCAGGGATGGGGGAGCCTGGGTGGGCTGCCGTCTAAGGGGTCGCACAGAGTTGGACACAACTGAAGTGACTTAGCAGCAGCAGCAGCAGCAGCAGCAGGAGCAGCAGCAGGGAGATCCTCTGGAGGAGGAAACAGCAACCCACTCCAGTATTCTTCCCTGAAAAACCCCAAGGACAGAGGAAACTGACAGGCTGAAGTCCATAGGGTCATAAAGAGTCAGACACAACTGAGCAGGGCACAGTAATCTATGGATATTAAAGATCTGATCATTTTTATTTGTTTGTTTTAGCTAAACTTTTGAGCCTCTCAGAGCCAAACTAATACTTAAAAGGAATGTGCAGTGGGCTTGGAAACTGTGGTATTTTACAATCTAACCTGTTGCATAAAAAGTTACTTTGAGGTTGGCGGGTAACATACTGTTAATCTTAACCTGTTCTGTGACCTACTTATCCTAACATAAGATGCTTTGGGTTAGGTAGGGACTACTCTAACAGCTTGTGAATGCTTAATATGCCAATCAATTTTTGTGGCTTTTTGGCTTTGAGGTCCCCATTCTCAGTAGTTTTTACCTCATGTACACACTGGCATACAAGCGGTAACCCCTGAAGTTTTTATCATCATTGTTGTTTAGTTGCTAAGTCATGACCTACTCTTTGTGAATCCCTGGACTTTAGCCCTCAAGGTTCTCTGTCCTGCATTTCCCAGGAAATAATACTAGAGTGGGTTGCCATTTCCTTCTCCAGGGATCCTGACCCAGGGATCAAACGTGTGTCTCTTGCTTGGCAGGTGGATTCTTTCCCAATGAACCACCAGAGAAGCCCAACCTATGAAGTAGGAACTGGGAAAAGGACTGAACTAGCAGACTCCAGTGAATCGAGACTGTGGGCTGAGTACATACAAACGAGGAGCTGCAGATACATCAGCATTTCCCAGCGGAAATGTGGGGACATAACCAAGGACTAGGATTCAGATGTTACTGCAGACTAGCCAACTGAAGATCTTGTGCATACCTCCAGCCATTCCCAATACAGAACTGAGGACCCAAGGATAGGGCTGAACCATCAGACTTCAGCAAATAGGGACTGTGGGTTGAGAGTGCCACATAAATAAGGACCTGTGAGCTGCCACTAACGGTTTCCGCAAGGGCCTAGGGACAGAATCAGGGTCTGGGATTTCTAGGGAATTGCAAGATAAAAAGCCAGTTAGATCAGGAACTCAACACAGAGAGCAGAATTTAGAACAAAGAGGGATTTGCCCACCACCCTAAGAAATGGTAAGAAAGACAGTAAGCTTAAAGGATTGCAGGGTACTGCCTGTGTTCTTGTCCCCAGGTGCCATCAGAAGTTTACTTTGAATTCCACCACAGTCAGTAAATCTGTTAAAAAGGCAAAATTCAACTGAATAAAGATCCAGTTCACTTTGTTCAATGATTTATGAATCAGGCAGCATCATATCTAGTAAACAGAAAGGAACTTCAAAGAGCTGTACAAAATAGAAGTCTTTTATAGACAAGACAGACAGTAAAGAGGCAAGATAGGAAGAGTGTTGTTTCAGGCAAATCCTCTCCCTTTGCAGGATGGAGGGGATCTATTAGGCAGATTGCCTCATTAGTGCTGACCAGGTAATTCTAGATGGATTGATTAGAAAGTTACATTACTGGAAGGAGCTGAAACAACAATTAGATTAGGCATGAGTCTCATTTTGGTGAGGTGGGCTTAGCACAAGTGACTCCATTTTGGATTGTTATTTCTTTTCAATAATATCATATAAATGCATCTATTTTTACATGACAGACACTTTAATTCTATAAAGATGTCTCCATCTTAGATAAAAGCATTCCAGCAAAGTTACAATGGTTTATCATATAAAATGTAGCATAATTTCCACTGATGTCTTTATTGTAAAAGAGAATGTAGTGTCTCATGGCAAAAACCTAGGAACAGTTAAACCTTTGAGAAGAAAGAAATTAAAATGGTGGCCTCACCCCTGTGATGTTGACATATTTACTTTTTTTTTTTTTAATACTTTATTCTGCATTACAATACTGTATTTGTTTTGCCATGCATTGACATGAATCAGCCACAGGTGTGTAGCTGTGCCTTTCACATTTTTCCTCAGTTGTTGATTATTTCAACTTGCCTGAGTAATAAGAATTTTTAAGCCATGGGGAGATTTTCTTTTGTTCATTTCCTTCTATTTTTTGTTATAAGTATTTGTGATTGCGAAGAGTACTGGACATTTGCCAGTTCATACATGATATACTTCAATGTGAAAATTCTGAGAGTTCATAGTCATTAAAATAAATTGGCATTCAATTTTAAATGTGGTCACTTTGGGAATTTGTGTATTGCATTTATGTTAAATGAATTGGAGAGACATATTTTCTAATCCTAGACTCAACTCTGCACAGACTATGATCCAAGGCTGTTTTGCTAGGCTTTCTGGGGAAAGGCAAATAACATAGAGTTTCCCTGTTGGAAAACATGAAGTTAGAGTTGTCGAGTCCTTCCATAATGCTGGTGGCAGCCAGCATCCCGTCTCTTTGCACAACCTTGAGCCAATCTTTCTGGGTTCAAATCCTGGCTTTATTTCTCACTTTAGCTATATAATCTGTGCAATTTCATTGTCTTCACTGTGTCTTAGAGTCTTTCACTTATGAAATGGAATAATTATTGTACAGGCCTCATAAATACCAAGGAGAGAATACTTTGTGTTAATAGAGAGAGAAAGATTCTGTAAAGCTTGGCAAATAAGTGTTAGTTATTGAGAAGTTAATGCTGTATGCTTGACTCTCTTCTGCTTATATCTATGGACTCTTATGTGCCCATTTTTCCAGTTAGTCCTTTTCCTAGGGTCCAAACCTGTTTGTTAACTTTCTTCTTTTTAAAAAGTCACTGCACCCATTGACTTTTTCTAGAGTTTCTCAAGTGTATCCATCAGTTTACCCTTGACTCTGACTCAGGAGGTTAGATACTGTTGTAAGTCTTACCTGGATTTGCCACCCTTGTTTGAATTTAACTCAGTTTAGTTTTCTTCCAAGCACTTCTATTTTGCCATAAGATAATGTTAGGGCAAATTTCTTGTTTTATGAGGTCTTCCCTCTTTTATTCCCAGCATTTTATTCCCATGCTTCCTCAAACACTGAGTTTTTCAATTACTTATCTTTTTGGTGCACTACTCATACTGGGCCAAGACTCTTCTCTTGATCTTGGATAAAAAACTGCAAGGCATGAGATAGGTCCCGATTTCTTAGCCACAAATGGGCTGGGGATGCAACCCAGGTGTTTAGGAAATATAACTTGATCAGTAAAAAGTGAAAGATACAAGGATGCTGAACAGGTACATTTCTCTCCCTTAGTTTATTTCATAATAGCCTGAGTGGAAGTTCTTCCCTGCATCCTTTCTGTAGAAGACCCACATGCTGAGCAAACAAGCCTCCTGCAAGATCCTCTCTGCCTTTTGTGGCTTATCGTGAAGCCATGGCTGGAACAATGACTCATGGCATCTCATAGTTTTGCGTATTCCCTTGTTACTCTTTAATTTCTCTTTTCTTACCTTCATCTCTCTGGGTTGGTACCTCCCAAACATACTGGTTTTTTTTTTTTTTTTTTTTTTTTAATCTTTATCTCTGTCTTCTAAAGGAGCCATGTAAGGCACTACTGATGGCTTTCAACCAAAATTTTTACTTTTTTTACAGTGAAGCTTAGCATTAGAATTCTTTCCACTTAACTTGAGGGTGGGTGCACAATGCTCGGTTCTTAGATTCTATCCACATCAACTGGCAAGAGAATTGTTTACTTTCAACTTAAGTTTTATATGACCTTCATTCTACATGATCCCACTACCCCTTCATGCATCATTTGAATAATGGTCCAAGGTTTGATTTTCCTAGATATGGCATGGCCCCATGTGGGTAGAGACGGAGTAGGAGCTCCTCATTGTGGATACACAGTTACCTCCCGAGGAGCTTTATCTGTCCTCTGCCACTCTTAAACCAGTTGTTTAAGTGTGTTCAAGTCAACAGTTGTTTCTGGACACTCTGTAGTTCCTAAACAGCTCCCAGTCATCTGTTAGGCATTAATGAGATCTCCAGTTACTTTCGCTATGACTCTATTCCTTACTCAATACTCCAAACCTCACTTTTCAAACTGGTAAAAATGAGAATTATACATCAGTGTGTTAGTCACTCAGTTGTATCTGACTCTTCGACCCTATGGACTGTAGACTGCCAAGCTCCTCTGTCCATGGAATTCTCTAGGCAAGAATACTGGAGTGGGTAGCCAATCCCTACTCCAGGATGTCTTCCTGACCCAAGGATCAAACCTGGGTCTCCTGCATTGCAGGCAAATTCTTTACCATTGAGCCACCAAGGATAAATTTTATATAAATAACTGATTTATTAAGTCTGCACACTCAATCTATTATTCTGTCTATAGAATACTACACACATAACTTATCTCTGCACAATGATCATGTTTATTTTCCATTAAAAACAGAGACAACCATATTTGTTAAGAGTTTATTTTTTTTCTCAGATTTTGATATAACTCTGGACTCTTATGTGTGCTTTCTGTGTGATTTGAGGCAAGTGTCTTAACCTCTCTAGTCTTAGATGTTGTAATATGAAAAAGTTAAAAATATCATTCTTCATAAGATTGTTGAAAGAGAAAATTCATTTTTTAAATAAACACTAATCATTTATTATATATCAAACATTCTTGTAGTTTCGGGGATTAAAAACACAATATCCGTAAAAATACTACTTTTCATTTTTGGCCCAAAGTAAACAATAAATGATAGCAACCCTATTATCAATGTTATCTTCAACTACCCCAAATTACTTTTATTTCACTACACTGTGTGGCCCATTGTTGGACACTGCCTTCTATTAGAGTTTTTCTATATAGACATAGTTGATACCAGTGTAAAACCTTGGAGTATTTGATATCCAGAAACTAGTATCTTTCTCTTTTGTTATTCCTTGTGTTCTTTACAATGTACATATGTATCTGGATTACATAGCGGCAAATTTTCTTCCTCAGATTTTATTTCTATAAATATAGAAGACATGATTATAAATGTTAATCCATCATTTTATTAAACATATACTTTATTGTACTAAGTACTGTTATGAACTAAGTACAGATTTTTTTTTTCCCCAGCTTGGGATACCTCAGTGAATGATAAAAACAATAAAAATAAATCATACCATTCACAGAAATGACACTGTAGTTGATATTGTCGTTCAGTTGCTAAGTCATGTCCAACTCCTTGTGACCCCGTAGACGGTAGCATTCCAGGCTTCCTTGTTCTTCACTATGTACTAGAGTTTAATCAAACTCATGACCATTGAGTCAGTGATCCCATCCAACTGTCTCATCCTCTGTCATTCCCTTCTCCTCCTGCCCTCAATATTTCCCAGCATCAGGGTCTTTTCCAATGAATTGATGTTATAAATATGTCCAAATTTTTTTCTGTGTCTTCCTAAGAAAAAAAAATATAAATATATTTCTATGTATATTTACTCCTATTGTATATTTGCTATTTAAGAATTATTTCCAAGTATTACTGCATTAATAGATACTTAAATTCCACACACACACACATACACAAAGTAGTAAATATTAGCAGGTGATCTAATTTTTCTCCTCCATTCAATGGACTATTTTTTATGCTGTTTCTGGTTTGTACATCTTGCTTTAGAGATCAACTTGTAGACTGTTGAAGATAAAAATGAACATTTGTTTTTTGAAAGATAAAAGAATCAGTAAACCGAAAAATTTACAAGTCAGTTCTTAGTGTGACATGCATGAGACTCCTTTGGTTTAGGAACAATTCTATCATAAACAATACCAAGCAGAAATATTACAGAAGTTAGTAATTCTGGGTATTTTAAGTGATGGGCTGTCAGTTTCTGAAACCAATACCATTTTTAAAAACAAATTGCTAAAATTTACAACCCACATTTCACAGTTCTAAATTAATGTAAATAGATCCATACTCTGAGTTTCATTTTTTCTCTATTAGTGTAAAATAAACCTGACTCTGCTTCTTAAGAATATCTTCCCTGAGAACTAGAATGTGGTTCAGTTTGACTATGTCAGAATAACCTATGTTTAAATTACTATGATGAGATTTTTTTGCTGACGCATTTATCACCCTTTGTAAAAGTGGCAGTTTTAAGTATTAAAATGTCTCTGAAGTGACATAACCATATTAATCTCAAATTTGTTAGGCCTGCAGAAAAAGTCCATGTGAATCTTAGAAGCTGTGTTATTGATATTGTATGCTTAACCCAATACCTTACATTAAATATTAGAAAAAGTGAAGAATTGGTAAATGAAGACTGATACTCATTCTCATAAATTGCATTTAATTATCAGAGAGAATTAATGTTGGTTTTGCCTAAAAATTATCTCACTACCACCATCACCCAGGTCTAGGCCACCAAAGTCTCTTGACAAAATTGAAAAAAAAAAAAAAAAAGAGTTGGTCTCTCCAGGTGTGCCCTAGCCTCTCATCTCAATTCTGTGACTCATATGATCCTTTGGAAACAGCAGGTCACCTTACTTTGCTTAGAATTCTCCTTCTATCTCACTTAAAGTATACGCCACCGTCCTTGAGCTAGTATAGAAGGTCATATGTGGTCTGGTCAATATTACTTCTTTGTCTTCATCACTTGTCACTCCCTTTCCCTTTCCCCCATCATAACTCACTCAGTGTCCACTGTGGTGATCTTTCTGTTACCTGAGTTCCTCAAGCACAGTCTTATTTCAGAATTTTTACATTCGCTTTGTGTGTGTGTGTGTGTGTGTGTGTGTTTGCCTGCCTGGAATGCTTCTGCTTTAGATATCCATGTGATCAGCTGTCTCCCTTCTTCCTGTCTCCATTCAGAGGCCTCCTCAATCACTTTATATAAAATAGCACTTTTCCTCCAAACCATCAATCTCTAACCTCTACTCAGCTTTATTCTTCTTTATAGTACTCATTAGGACGTGACTTATTTAATATGTGTATGTATATATATACATAGTTATTGCCATTTATTGTTTATCTCCCTTATGTTGAAGTGTAATGCTCCAAAGTGTATAAAATATAAATTTCAACAAATATAAAATTAAAACATGCCCCAAATGTTATCCATGTCTTTATAAATAAGGCAATCAGAATAATATTAAATACTGTTCAAAAACTTGGGTGAAACTGGGCATTTTTAATAAAGAAATGTCAGGATAGAATTGCTGGGTTATACACAGAACTGATTAATGTCTCACAGGGAAATAAAATGTAACCTTTGGCACTATCTATTTCATTGGACAGAAATTATTTGATCTCTACTGGACAAAATTTTCAAATTAACCTCTGCTCCAACAGAGTTGTAAAATAACCAAGTTTGATGGTAAGTCAAGCCAAGGACTGCACTGAAAGGACAGTCAGTAATCAATTTTGCCTATTTCCAAGTTGTAAATAAATTTTCTGGCACTTCCAAGGTCAGGTAATCTTTTTTTTTTTGCTGCTGTTTCCCTAGATCTTGAGGCAAGGATTAGAATACCCATACTTTGAGAAGTGATCCAATAAAACTGATAGGGGGATTAAGGGGATTAAGAAGTGAGATATGGAGGCACCCAAGATGGCAGAGGAGTAGGTGGACGTGGAGTACATCTCTTTCCATAGATACATCATAAATACACACCCAGACACAAAAGTGAGGCAGGGAACAGAAGAAAGTCAAAAACAGCATGACATCAGGCAATTTTCAATCTGCAGGATGGGAATTCAGTTCCATGGTGCAGCATGAAAGATAGTGCAGAACATGCCTCAGTCACTCCATTCAAACCATAAAGCACTTATTTATATATTTATAAATAGGGGTATTTATTTATCAGCTCTATCATTTACTGAGGATACTTCCAAGAAGTTAACTCTATTTTATGTCAGTTTGCACTGTGTGAAGGCTTATATGCTTCTCAGGTAAAACAAGAATAAAAAAATTAAAACAACAACAACAACAGCAAAAAACTAGACAGGACAGATATTCCCAGTAGCAGCCTTTAGCAAGTGAGTTCTGAGAGGATATTGATAGGTAATTGACAATATCTGCTCTGTGCTCCATTAAAAATGTGTTGATTGAATGACTATGCAATTGAAAAATTTTCAAAGATCTTGTGAATTATATCCTTAACATTATAGGCTCTCATAAAATAAAGCCTCTGACTGTGTGGATTACAACAAACTGTAGAAAAGTCTTAAAGAGATGGGAATACCAGATCATCTTACCTGCTTCCTGAGAAACCTGTATGAAGGTCAAGAAGCACCAGTTAGAACTGGACTTGGAACAACAGACTGGTTCCAAATCAAGAAAGGAGTACATCAAGGCTGTATATTGTCACTATGCTATTTAACTTATATGCAGAGTACATAATGAGAGACACTGGGCTGGATGAAGCACAAGCTGGAATTAAGATTGCCGAGAGAAATATCAATAACCTCAGATACGCAGATGACACCACCCTTATGGCAGAAAGTGAAGAACTAAATAGCCTCTTGATGAAAGTGAAAGAGGAGAGTGAAAAAGCTGGCTTAAAATTCAGCATTCAGAAAACAAAGATCATGGCATCCAGTCCCATCACTTCATGGCAAATAGATAGGGAAACAATGGAAACAGTGAGAGACTATTTTTGGGGCTCCAAAATCACTACAGATGGTGACTGCAGCCGTGAAATTAAAAGACACTTGCTTCTTGGAAGAAAAGCTATGACAAACCTAGACATGCATTAAAAAGCAGAGACATCACTTTGGCAACAAAGGTCCATCTAGTCAATACAATGGTTTTTCCAGTAGTCATGTATGGATGCGAGAGTTCTATAAAGCCTGAACACCGAAGGATTGATGCATTTGAACTGTAGTCCTGGAGAAGAATCTTGAGAGTTCCTTGGACTGCAAGGAGATCAAACTAGTCAATCCTAAGGGAAATCAACCCTGACCATTCATTGAAAGGACTGATGCTGAAGCTGAAGCTCCAATACTTTGGCCACCTGATGTGAAGAGCTGACTTGTTAGAAAAGACCCTGATGAGCGAAAAGATTGAAGGCAGGAGGAGGAGAGGATGACAGAGGATGAGATGGTTGGATGGCATCACCGACTCAATGGACATGAGTTTGAGCAAGCTCCAGGAGATGGTGAAGGAAAGGGAACCCTGGCATGTTGCAGTTCATGATGTTGCAAAGAGTGGGACATGACTGAGTGACTAAACAAGTGTGTATATGTCAAGCCATTCTCCTAATTCATCCTGCTCCCTCTTTACCATCCTTGTATCCATGCGTTTGTTCTCTACCTTTGTGTCTATTTCTGCTTATAATTAAGTTTATTCACATTGTTTTTCTAGATTCCACATATAAGAAATATTACACAATATTTGTTTTTCTCTTTTTACCACTTCACTCAGCATACCAGTCACTATGTCTATCCTCGTTTCTGTAAATTGCACAATTTCATTCATTTTTATGTGCAAGTAATATATCATTGTGTATATATATGTACATCTTCTTTATCCGTTCCTCTGTTGGTGGACATTTAAGTTGCTTCCATTTCCTGGCTATTGTAAATAGTGCTTCAGTGAACACTGAGGTGTGTATCTTTTTGAATTATGGTTTTCTCCCAGTATATACACAGAAGTGGGAATGCTGAATCATTTGGTAGTTTTATTTTTAGTTTTTTAAGGAAATTCATATTGTTCTCCATAATGGCTGTATCAATTTGAATTCCCACCAGTGGGGTAGGAAGTTTCCTTTTTCTCCACACCTTCTCCAGCATTTATTGTTTGTGGATTATCACCTCACAGCAGTCAGAATGGCCATCATCAAAACTTCACTGACAATAAATGTTGGTTCCTCTTGATGAATTGACCCCTTATCATTACAAAATGAAGTGGTTTGTCTGTTGTAATAGTCTTTGCTCTGAAGCTTACTTTGTTGTTGCAATGTAGCCTCTCAAGCTAGAGCCTCATCTTTTGATGAGTTTGAGCATATTGTTTTCCACTCTTTTACTTTTGTTCTTTTATTTTTTCCATTTGTGTCTTTATATTTAAACTCAGTTTCCATTAACCTATAATGGAGTCTTGTTTGTTTTTATCCAGTATGCCTATTTCTTCCTTATAATGGAGGTGTTCAAACTACTTATATTTGATATGATTAGGAAAATGATTAGGTGTAAGTCTATTATCTTGCCATTTGTTTCTGTTTCTCTCATTTGCTCTTTACTGTTGATTTTTTTCTCATTTTTTATGCCACCTTTTGGATTAAGTATATTTTATGATACATTTTATGTTCTGTGTTGGCTTATTAGTTAAAAATCCTCCTTTTGTTGCTATAGTAGTTAAGACTCCATGTCTTTAACTTATCATAGTCTACCTGCAAGTGGTATTATATCATATCATGTAAAATATAGGAATCTTAAATAAAAGTTCACATGGAAGAAGTAAGTTGAGGGATGACATAGATGAAGAACAGTATGTGGTGTGTAGAAATCAGAGAGGAAGTTTGAAGTGCACAAAGGTGACTGGGAGCAATCAGATTAAAATGAAGGGAGACTGAAGTAATTGGTTTCAGATGATCACAAAAGCAGAATAGAAAGACAGGTGCACTAGACTTAAAGACATGCACACAGGTATGAAAATTGTTAGTGACCACCAGGAATATAGAATATGAATTATTTTATGAGAAAATATCATTTATCCAAATTAGAATATATATATATATTTGTATTTATATTTGTGTAATTATTTTTCTAACTCAGCAACTCTGTTTGCAAACGACCTTACCCTGCTGACTTCATGGGCTATTCATAGATGATTTGGTTTCAGGGACAAAGGGCAAAGTAAAATCCTGATATCCCACTGGGTCAGCTGCGAAGAAGCTTCATGAGCAAAGGAAATAAGGACTTCCATGCAGAGAGGGGTCTGCAGGTGAATTTAAAACTTTCCAAGGAGTATTTCCAAGTATACTCCACAGTGCTTTCTACCTCTTTTACATTTCTTCTAGTATATAGTTCACATAGTTCCTAAAATGTATGGACTAAATAAATATCATATTATGAAATAAAAAAAAAATAGTATACTTTCATAATTTTCTTTTTTTAGGGCTATATATGCCATAAACCCCAAAGTACATTGTTATTATTTTTTCTTAGTCTAAACTATAAGCCCTCTGTCTTCTGGGCTTGCTGCTGAATGACTATTGCTTAACATACAGCTTTATAAGGAATAGTGAAGTGAAGTCGCTCAGTCGTGTCTGACTTTGCGACTCCATTGACTGTAGCCTATCAGGCTCCTCTGTCCATGGGGTTTTCCAGGCAAGAGTACTGGAGTGGACTGCCATTGCCTTCTCCATATTATAAGGAATAAGTGCCAAATAAATATTTGGGATATAAAAAAATAAAAGAAAAATTAAAAAGACAATATTTTGACTTTTAAGTAATACTGTTTTTGTGTTCTTCTTCATACTTTGAAAGATTTTGTGGACACATTTTTGAAGACATAAAATTCAATGACAAGAACTATTTTAATATCAGTGTTTAATTCTTTCATCTATGTCAATTATAGATCAGTTTTGGTTCACTAATTTTTGTCCTCATTATGGTTCATATTTTCCTGATTCCTTTTATGTTTTAAAAACTTTGATTTTATGTCTGGCACTGTGAAGTTTCCCTTCTTAGCCACTTCATAGTTTTACATTCATATATATATATATACACACACACACACACACACACACACACACACACACTGAGACACAGTAGAAGGACATGCTAACAGTTTAATCATTTAGATCTTTTAATATTTGGTTGGTGGGACCAGAGCAGCATTTAATCTATGGCTAATTATTCCTAATTATTTCAAGCAAACTCCTAAATATTCTAACTGATAATCATGAGTTGCGAAGTTTTCCTATATGGATTATGGATTTTTGGAATGCACACTTTTCTCAGCCTTATATTAGCACTGGATACCATTCCCTCTAATTCTTTTGGATGGTGCTTTCATCTACTTAAAGTAGTATTCTCGAATGCATGCACTGATTAGTGTTCTGCTGATTGCTTGAGAGAATCCTCTGTTATCTCCAGAATTCTCTTTCTGTTAAGCTCTTTTTCATTACCTTATCCTATGAAATCTAGCTTCCTGGACTTTCCTGGGCCTTAGTTCTGTCTCTTTCAACTCAGCCAGATCTGCCTGATACTGAGTTCTCTCTCTGAGTAACTGTTTGGACATTCTCAAGGCAATAATCTGGAGCAACTATAGGGCTCACTTAATTGTCTTGTCTTGTGCATGATCTGATATAATGGTGTTATACACTGAGTATATTTCATTCAGTAATTTTCTTTCTATATTCAATAAGGTAACTCCCAGTTTCTCCCATGTTGGTATATGTGGAACTAATGTAGTATTTCAGGTACTGCATCATAGTCTATAAACTGACACAAAGTAGTTATTTTGCCATTATTTTGATGAACATTTTGGGTTTTCCTAATATTTTGCTGTTATAAGTTAAATACGATGCATACCCATACATAAGCTTTCTTATGTAATTATATGGTATTTCTCTAGTGTCACTTAAATTTTATAGATTAAAATTATCCTTCATAGTGGCTGTATTAGTTACACTACCCTAGAAAAATATAGAAGTACCATTTCTACAGCTTCATCTCCAATTAATATAATCAATAATAACTAGTTTTAAAACTTTGTTAAAATTATGCATAAAATCATGTTTATTTCCTTTCCAATTAAATATGTATTCACCTATTCATCCATTTTCGATTGGGATGTTTCATTATTTTCAAAGAATATATCCTTTATATTTCTATATTTCTGAATATGCATGTGTTAAAATTGTTATCACAAATATTTTTCAGGCAGAATTTCAAATTTTGTATCTGATTTAAGATTTTTGTTACTTGAAGTTCATAAACATTTTTTTATATTATTTTTTAATTTTACTTTACAATACTGTATTGGTTTTGCCATACATCAACATGAATCCGCCACGGTACATTTAAGTTTTGAATAAAATTATAATTTATTTTTCTGAAAAGTGTGAGCTAGGGATCTAAATTTCTTTTTTTCCCTTTAAATGTACAGGTGTCTCAGTGAAATTAATTGAATAAGTCACCCTTTCCTCACTGATATGAAATGTCCCCTTTATGCAAAATCCTCATGGACACAGCCACAGATTCTGATGGTTTTCATTTATATTCTCTTGGTTAATCCTAGCTGTTGTACTGTTTGAGGTGAGCTTAGCAAACAGTACTGGTGCCTCCCTTTTCTATGTGAAGAAACTGAGGCTCAGAATTGTTTACTTAAGTCAAACAGCTCTCACCAAACTGAGCAAGCATTCAATCCAATCTTTGACTCTAAAGCTTATGCTCTATTCTCCATTCTGAAGTCTCATCCAGGTTGTTTCTCTGATCTCCTGGCTCAGTGATTTTTATGGTTTCAAGCTCTGGACAGAGTGTTTCTATTTTCCCTTCTGAAAGTACCTAATCACAGATGACTTTTGTTCTCAGGTAACTCAGATACTTGATAACATGTCCAAAACTCTACATTACTTTTTCAATGCCGCCCTCCCCAATTTTCAGGGCATGAAGACACAGACACAATCAACATGCTCAGTTCCTAGGAGTATTCATACAAATTAAATAATAATTACTCAGGGATCCTTATTTTATGCACATTGTAGATTCTTTCCTTTTTGCGAAGGTTTATAGAACTTGAAAGATACAGCTGAAAGAGGTTGGAAGAAAGAATGAAACCATTTACCTCCTAAGACTGTAGTCCCAGAGGCTTTTATCTTTAATGAAAGTACACCTGTAAATGATTGCGTCTCACCATCCATTTTCACCCATATGTGGCTGATGAGTGAGTGAAATGGAGGTTCATTAAAAATAAAAGCAAAGCAATTAGAAGAGCTGCAACACAAAGATCAACACCCATTATCACACAGAGGAAACGGGTGGCTAAAAGAAGTGTTTGCTTTTCAGCTAGTTTCAGTCTACTGCAGGCTATGAAATGATAATCTCTGCTTATTTTTTCTTTTTCAGTAAATGTCAGCCATGTCATTTCTGTTTACAGATGAGTGCATTTCAGTCTTGAAATGTTTATTCTCTGCCTCTATTATAGAAAGAAAAAGATTTTTCTGGCTTGCCTCTGGGAAAGCAATATTGTCCACATTTGTATTCTGAACCAGACTAAAGGAAGAAGCACTGAAACAGGGAATTACTCTGTGTTTCTGATTGGATTGCAGCTTTGGGAGCTGCAAAGCGGGTTTCATGCAAATAAAAAAAAAAAAAGAGTGAGCAAGGGAGAGAGATTATATACTTCTCTACTGTGGGAGAAAGGTAACATCCAAGATGTAAAATGCACGCATAAATTGTCTTCTGCACTGCTTTGCACTTTTCTATCTCAGCTATCTAACACAGACTTAAATATCTAACCCTTGGATCCAGATATGAAAATGTTTATTATGGTGCATTTTTGGACCTAGATTTTAAAATCTGTCTAGTAAATATCCAGTACTATGTAGCAGAATTTTTAGAGAAAGAAAATGACTTGCTATTATATTACTGAGATGAATTTTACTATTGCAAAGACAGTGTTCTCCTACCAAATGGTAGCATAAGACACAAGCTAATAACAGCAACCATACTGACAGGCATCTTGATATTGATAAAAATTAAAATTCTGGCAAATAAATGGAGATACACCTAAGCTGAAGTTATTTTAGTTTGCAAAATCCAACTTATGGTTAAATAGTTTCAGGTTTGTCAGGGCATAGATAAATTACTTGCTTCAGTGTCTTATGGATAGACTTTGGCTAGTAGCATGAAATAAGCATTTGAAGAAGGAAAAAATATTAATAGTTTCATTTTCCTATTAATAAGCAATCTGTTGTTCACTTTAAAATGTGTTTAAACTGCAGAAAAAAGAGAAATAAATTTATTTGTGAAACTTTCAGAAATGAATACTGTATTGTGGTGGCAAAACTCCTTTAAGTCTGTATTATATATTTTTCACTGATTTTTTTCAGAACACTATTTACAATGGTATATCTTTCTTATTTTAGCTTGATTTATTTTCACATCAATATAGTATTTGTAAGTCACAAAATATTTTGTAAACACATAAATACTTAACGGAATAATGGTCTCTATAGTCCTTATTTTTAGACATTTAAGTTTTTTTCTTTCTCTTTTGTAGACTGCACTGCATAGCATGTGGGATCTTAGGTCTCTGAAGAGGGACTGAACCTGTGCCCCGTGCCATGGAAGCACAGTGTCTTAGTCACTGGGAAGTCCTTTTTTTTTTTTTTAACAAGTCTTTAAATTATAAATGATGCTGTAATAAACTGTAATTATAAAAACTTGAGAGACAAATTTTAGGAAATAAAATTACTGGGCATAAGAACAGTGGCATTTTTAAGATCCTTAATAAACACTGACAATCAAATTTGCCACAAGTCGTGTGCACTGTGGCCTTGCTCATGGACAGAGTGAAACTAAATTTATTTCTGAGGTTTCCTCTAGCACATACTCAGGCGCCTCCATTGCTGGAGAAGCAGAGTGATAGGAGAGTGGATTCTCTGTGATCTTTCAAAATAACTTAAAAAAATTAAATGACAGCAGTGATTATAGTATTGAAAACCATAAGTTTTCATGTTCAAGAATCTTACTTTTCCAGAGAAGCAAATAATTCAAAACAAAAACTCGGATTGTGGAACAGTAACGTGCAGTTTCTGCGTACAGTACACAACCTGTCCAGGCAAATATGCAAGCAGGGCATAGAATATGTATCATGTCACACATAGCCCCCTAAATTCTATGCCCTTTTTCTAATAATTTTTTTCTTTGCTTTCAGTTCAGTTCAGTTTAGTCGCTCAATTGTGTCCGACTCTTTGCGACCCCATGAATCGCAGCACGCCAGGCCTCGAGACTTCACTCAGACTCGCGTCGATCGAGTCAGTGATGCCATCCAGTCATCTCATCCTCAGTCGTCCCCCTTCTCCTCCTGCCCCCAATCCCTCCCAGCATGAGTCGTTTCCAATGAGTCCACTCTTTGCATGAGGCGGCCAATGTATTGGAGTTTCAGCTTTAGCATCAGTTCTTCCAGTGAACACCCAGGACTGATCTCCTTTAGGATGGACTGGTTGGTCTCCTTGCAGTTCAAGAGACTCTCAAGAGTCTTCTCCAACACCACAGTTCAAAAGCATCAATTCTTCGGTGCTCAGCTTTAGACCTTAATCCAGTTTTAATTTTATTTTTATCCTAATTTTATCTTAAGGAAGAGCAGAAGAGGCTCAAAAGAATACTGTCCTTGGGTCATTCACTTTCTCAGGGAGACATTTCCAGTGTAAAAAAACTGTGATATGAAATGTCTTGCTTGAGTTCATCTTCTGGTAATTTATCAGCACATACTATTGGCTCAGTGGTAAAGAATCTGCCTGCCAATGCAGGAGACATGGAGCTGTGGGTTCGATCCCTGGGTCGGGAAGATCCCCTGAAGAAAGAAATTTCAACTCACTCTAGTGTTCTTTTGGGAAATCTCATGGACAGAGGAGCCTTGGGCACTACTGTCCATGGGGTCGCAAAGAGTTGGATATGACTTAGCAACTAAACATATACACACTTGTTAAGATAGTGATTGCTAACTTTAAATTTTTCTATAGAAAATATATATTTTCATTTAGAAATGAAATAGAATCTTAAGTTTGAAAGAGTAATGTACTAAAACCTGACATTATTGCTGAATCATGGTAATTAAACCAGGGTGGCAGAACCTGTGTTGAAATGTATAGAAACTGGAAAATTTCTTTCCTGCTCAGAAAATATTCCAGAGCTGCATCTGTCTTTATCATGAATTAACCCTTAATGAAAACTTTTTGTAAGTTCTTTATTGTGAATGGCTGAGAATGAGCAGATGTGACTTTATCCCAAAATGAAAAATTTTGTCCTCCTTATCCACCAAATCTGTTGTTTCTTTTCCATTGTTTCCCTGGCTCAATTAGCACTGGCACTCTCCATCTAACAGCTCCTGCCCGCAATTTGACAGCATTCCAGGCGCCTCCATTTCCCTTCCTTCTCACAGCCAAATACTAGTCCTACATCTCCACAGGGGATTCACATCCGTGCACTTCTTTATATCCTTCAAATCACTCTGCTTGACTGGGCCATCTGAATTACTGCAACCCTCCTGCCTTTAATACTGATTTCTGTCTCTCCGATTTGTAAAATATGATCAGAGCCATTCTGTAACATGCAAACGTGTTCATATCCTCCTTCTTAAAACTATTTGGCAACTAACTAAGCATGTGTGCTCGGTGGCTTCAGTTGTGTCTGACTCTGTGATGCTATGGACTGTAGCCCGCCAGGGTCTTCTGTCCATGGGATTCTCCAGGCAAGAATACAGGAGCAGGTTGCCATGCTGCCCTTCAGGGGATCTTCCTGACCCAGGGACCGAACCATCTTCTCTTACATCTCCTCCTCTGGCAGGCAGGTTCTTTACCAATAGCACCACCTGGAAAGCCCCTAGGCAACTCGCGATTGCTCTCAAAATAATATGCAAACTTCATGGCATGGCTTGTAAAAAGTTTGATAGCTACTTTTTATCATGATTTAAGCTCCATCCCTGGGGTTAATGGAGACAACCAATTCCATTTTCTCCACACCCAACTCTTCCAGTTTTTCCGAACTTCTCTCAGCTGCTAGAATTACACAGACTTTATGCCTCTGGGCATTTGCACATCTATATCTCGGCAGAAAAACTCCTGATCCAGCCAGGAAAATTTTTTAATCCTCATTTTTAATTACCTAATTTCCATTCATCCTTTGGGCTAGTGGGTTTCAAACACATTTTTGGTCATCACCCATATTAAAGAATACATTTTACATCCAACCCAGATCTCTGTCTCACATACACACAAACACAGTTGAAAATATTTCTTGAAACAATATTGTGAAGTGAAGCTGCTCAGTCGTGTCCGACTCTTTGTAACCCCGTGGACTGTAGCCCACCAGCCTCCTGCGTCCATGGGATTCTCCAGGCAAGAATACTGGAGTGGGTTGCCATTTTCTTTTCCAACATTAGTGCATTTTATTGCAATTCGCTTCTACTCTAATTGGTTTATTACATTGATCTCACAACTTCAAAGCTGAAAAACACAGCTTAAAGATCATTTCCTCTGAGGAGTCTTCCTTGACCCTTACACTAGCTTGATGTTCTTGCTCTGCGATTCTACTGGAACTTTTACTTTGCATATTACAGCCCTTGACATAGTTTGAGATAGCTTCTTTCATCTTCTTTCTCAAAGACAAACTGTATAGTGAGGGCAGGTATAGTGTCCATATTGAGCCACCTCATGCATTCTGTATAACTAAAGTACCTGTCACATTTTAAGTGCTTACAAAATTCAACTCGAATGATTTAATAAGTAGATGAGTGAAATTCTGATCTATTTGAAGTAACCACACAAATAAATCAAGTTTTATTTAAATTTTAAGTGAGAAACCTAAAAGTGAGTGATCTCAAACATGTCTTGAAAAAAAAAGAAAGAAGTGCAAGAAAGTTTTAATGAAACATTTAATAATTATGGTCTTGAAAATACAAAACATCTTTTTGGCAGTTCTAAGGATGGCTATATTTCATCTTGTTTGTACTGTTGCATATGGGCTATGAACTGCAAAATGCCAGCCACTGAGAGGATATCCTGAGAACAATGGATTATCTTTACCTATTGTTCTGCAGCAGTGCGTCCCAAGGAAAATGAGGCGCGTACCTTAACATTTAAAAGTGAAAACAATTAGTCTTTCTTTTTGCACAAACATCTCAAAAGAGCTGCATTCCAAATTTATGAGTCAGAGAGTGATGATAAATTTGCTTACATTTAATTTTGAGTATGAGGAGAAGTATAGCTCTTTACCAAGGTTCACTCTATATTTTGGTGTGACTTTGCCAAGATTTTTCATACATATTTGTGACCTTGAATTTAGCTATTTATACCTTTTTCTTAAATTTCTAAAATTTAATAGGGAATTGACTGAGATTAGAAAAATTTGGGGATATCTTCTGAGATAGTTTGGGATATTTGGTTTTGATTAAAACAATATTTTCTAATCATTTTCATTAGTTTAAAAACTAAATCTAATCTTTGGTAAATTTAATCCACATGTTTTTACTTCATATGTCACCAAAATATTGTTCCAAAGAACTTTGCAAATAGCTGTCTCTTCTACATATAGTACAGTCAGGATTTGCAGAACTTATTTTTTTGATTTAAAGGTTTTTTTGCCACACGCCAGGTACATGGGCAGATGAGTCAATACAGTGAAATATATACAGACCTATACTATATTTTTCTTGAAATCATCATTCACAGAAATATATGCTATTAATGCAAAAGTATTTCTTCATATCAAGAAATAATTTGCTGAAGGCCAGTTCTTACGGAAAAATTTATGTTAAGTAAAATTCTTTAACTTTCAGCTAAATAATAATTATCCCATCCCACTTAGAACAATGTCTGCTTCAGGAAATGAAAACTTCACTGAAATTTGCTTAAACAATGGGGAAATGTGTTATCTCACATATCAGAAATTCAGAGATAATTTAAGGTATAGGTTGTTCAAATAAGAAATTCAGTGATGATGTAAAATCATTTTCTTCCCTCTCTCACATCTGATACTTTCCTTCTTTAGGCTAGTAGCAAGATGGCTACATCAGTTTCTTCTATGATAATGCCCCGAAAAGACTCCATCGCTGGTTGTACACCGCCCCTAGCAGTGAAGAAAATGTTTTCTTAATCCAGCAAAATTTTCCTCAGATCTCATTGATGGAAATTGGATACCGTGTTCTTTTGTGAATCAAGAGCTAGCAGGGGAAATGAGATTGCCTTTAGACTAATAAGACATACTTGAGTTATGAATGTAGTAATCCTTCTCAAAGGTTGATGACCAATTCAAAGAGTAAATATCTGAATAAAAGTGGAGATTTGGGGAAAGGAATATAAGGACCACATGCTGGATAGGCAAAAAAGCACACACAGATAAACACACAAATAGGACGCCTGCAACCTTGTTCCTTGTACACATATCTAAGCATGAA
Source organism: Nanger dama (assembly GCA_917880005.1). Classification (NCBI taxonomy): domain Eukaryota; kingdom Metazoa; phylum Chordata; class Mammalia; order Artiodactyla; family Bovidae; genus Nanger; species Nanger dama. The sequence goes on from CAKJTW010000002.1 coordinate 20,659,949, forward strand.
TGTCATTAAAAGTTCAGGTAATATTAACTACACACAGACTGGTTTCCCGTAAAATGCTGAGTTTCATTAAGCTAAGGAAATTATTATCTTTCTGCACCTTCAAGCCAGTGTTTCTGGGCTATGAGCAATCAGTTACAAGTGAGAAAGGAGAATAATTAGGTAAGCTGAGAAAAAAATGCTGGTGAAGGCACGCAAAGCCAGTGGTTCAGCATTCACGCTTTATTGCAGAACAGTTATAAAACTTGACTTAAAGTGAGTAGATTCATGAAATACGTAATTTTATGAACTAAACATGTGACTGAGATGATTCTTGCTACTCTTCCTCAATAGAGAGATTCTTGTCTATTTCACCCATCTGAATCAATTTTTAGCTTCAACTGTTGATTTTCATCTTCTCACAAGAAAAAAAGTGAGAACTTTTGGGTGACTTTCTGATTCCTCTTTCCTCTATCCCACTGAATTGGCTGGAAGCAAAATTGAATATATAAAATGAGATGATGATTTGCAAGTGTACTGGAATGTTCTTCCTTGTACTATTAGATTTTTAACAATATTTTGAATGTCATAGCAATAATAACCTGTTTTTTTTTAAAATAGAAGGTAAATATAAGTTTTTTTGACACTATTCACAAGTCCATGGATAGAGACTAAAGTCCATGAAAGAATGAGGGAAAAAAACAGAATTTTAAAAACAGAATGGTTACATCTGTAACATGTGGAGAATTAATCAAATGATCCCTGCCTTCTTTCAGGTATAAAATTTGTTGATTCCATCTGAGAAGATCTCTGTAAAAGAAAGAAGGAATGTTATGTGTTCTCACTTCTATCACTTGTATTCTCGATAGAAAAGTGTTGCAAGCCAGCTTTGAAATTTACTTTACTAGATGATTCTTGCTTTACATTAGAAAAAATGGATTTTATCCCAGTTTCAGTGAATTAAAACTTTACCTAAGAAATAGGAAAAAAACCCTGCTAATTTCAATTCATAATATTGTCCCAGTTTCAAAAACAAACAAAAAAAAAAACTGAGTATAATTAGTAGAGTTATATCTGATTAATTATGCTTACAAGTGCATATAGGAAAATGCATGTTTAACACACAATTAACATCTACTATAATTTTAAAAAATACAAGTATATTAATTAAAAATTGCTATTCAAATTCATAGCCTCATTGTTCTGGAATGGTTTGTGTGTGTATGTGTGTGTGTGCATGCACATGTACTTGTGTGTATCTTAAACATGACTTTAAAAAGTAATTATAAATTATTGGTTTCATTTATTTATTTGTTCTTTTATTTTTCACTTATTAATGGTAAAGTCATGTCAAAATGACTAAGATATTTGCAAAGATATGCCAAATAATCTGGGCTTCCCAGGTGGTGCTAGTGGTAAAGAACCTGCTTGCCAGTGTAGGAGATATGAGAGACACAAGTTCGATCTCTGGATTGGGAAGATCCCCTGGAGGAGAGCACAGCAACCCACTCCAGCATTCTTGCCTGGGATTTTTCCAGTATTCTTGTCCTGGGAAATCCTATGGAGGAGCCTGGTGGGCTATAGTTGCAGAGGGTCGCAGAGATGGACAGAACTGAAGTGACCTAGCACACACACACACACCAAATTACCTAAGGATAGAGGGTGCTTGTCACTAGCACAATTCCTAGTTCACTATTGTAATGGTATGATACAATCATTAGAAGTAACAATTATATTTCACCTAGAGTTCTCTTTCCTTCTTACTTCACTCAGACAAATCCATGCCATCTTCAGATTCTTATCATAAATTCTGAAGGTTGATGCTTACTTGAGAGCTTAACTGCCCCTAACAGAATATTTTACAGAACCTTTTACTTTTTCCTAGCAATTTTTCCTTTGCTTTTTAATTGTTTGGGTGGAATCTATTCCACCCACTAGGCTCTAAGACAGCCACTGCGTCTACTGGGCTTGCTATTGTGTGTAAATTGACTAGCATACAACTTAATATGAAATAAGTGCCTCACCAATTTTTGAAGGTGAAGCAAATGAATGAAAGAGGGTATTTTCACTTTGTAAATTAACGTCTTTGTGCCATTCTTAAAAAAAAAAAAGTAATCTGAAGTACCTTATGCATTGTCTACCCTCATAACGCTGTAATAGAAATTTTCTAATATTTAAAATCTTAATGTTCCAGCACCCTTAATGCAAACACAGATACATTCTGCTGCTGCTGCTGCTGCTGCTGCTGCTAAGGTGCTTCAGTTGTGTCCGACTCTGTGCGGCCTCATAGACAGCAGACGACCAGGCTCCCCCATCCCTGGGATTCTCCAGGCAAGAAGACTGGAGTGGGTTGCCATTTCCTTCTCCAGTGCATGAAAGTGAAAAGTGAAAGTGAAAAGTGAAAGTGAAAAGTGAAAGTGAAAAGTGAAAGTGAAAAGTGAAAGTGAAAAGTGAAAGTGAAAAGTGAAAGTGAAGTCGCTCAGTCATGCCCGACTCTCAGCGACCCCATGACTGCAGCCTTCCATGCTCCTCCATCCATGGGATTTTCCAGGCAAAAGTACTGGAGTGGGGTGCTATTGTCTTCCTCCGCAGATAAATGCTACTATAAAGTAAATCTATCAATTTAATATTTTATAAATAAAAAGATCTAGTTACTGATTTCATCCCTTCCTCTTCAACCTTTATTTATCTTCTCTCTGTACTTACCCAGTGGGATGATTTAATCTTTATTATTTCATTAATTCATCCATTACCTGCCTTCTCTCTTCTGACTTGCTTCCTTTCTAATCTGGACTCAAAGCAACAGCAGATCACTTGATCTCTGCATCCCATTTCTTTCTTATGCACTTAATTCTCCTTAATGATCTTGAAATTATTTTACTAACATATATATCTTTTCAGTATTTTCCCTTGTCTTGCCCCAGATTCAGTGTGATATCCTAATTGGAATGATTTAAAGTCTAATTACAATTTAAATATCTTTTCACCCTCCTCACTCTCCTATAAATTTTACATTCTACATTTTAGCTCAAACTTTTAGGTTACTCCCATTCTTTTAGGTTGCTCTTCATTCTCCAGTAACTGTTCTTTCTCCCTTTAACTTTGTTCCTAATATAAACTCCTTATTTCTCTGTTTAATACATTCTCTCATTGAAGAGTTCTTTAAAGCAGCAAATGACAGAACAATGAAGCAAAATCAGATAACCATTTCACACTATCTATGTGATTGAATCTTAGAAGATTTTTTTGTGAAGTATGAAACCCAATTTCCATACATGTAAAACGGACACATAAAAACAAAAACAGTTATAGAAAAATAAATGGTAATTTCAATTTTCTTCTCTGATGTACTTCAAGGAGAAAGAACCACTCTCTTCTGTCTCTAAGGTATTTTATTCAGTATCTCTACTAAAGTTTTTGTTACATCTGTGTTTTAAAGCCAGTTATTTATTTGTTTGACTTTATGAGATACATTGTTTCTCTCAAACTTAACTTGTTATTATATTAGATACATAGCAGATATTTAATAAACTATTATTCAGTTAAATGAACAATGTTAGTTTGTCCAATCAAAATATTAATACATATTGATACATTCCAAGGTGAAGATAGTCAATCATTTTTATGATAAATCCTAAATTCATTTATATTATAATCACTTTACCATGTATTTTTTAATGAATGACAAATACCTTTATGAATTACAAAGATTTAGGGCATTAAATACAGCTTCAACATTACATTTATTTGTTTTGTTAATATCAACTCTAAAATCTTCCAAAACTTTTGAAAAATATATTCTTATTTTTATTTATTTATTTATTTTTTAAATTACAATACTGTATTTGTTTTGCCATACATTGACATGAATCAGCCACAGATGAACACAATCTCCCAATGCCGAAGCCCCCTCCCACCTCCCACCCCACATCATCTACCTGAATCATCCTGTGCACCAGCCCCATGCATCCTGCATCCTGCATTGAACATAGACTGGCGCTTCGTTTCTTACAAGATAGTATACATGTTTCAATGTTTCAATGCCATTCTCCCAAATCATCCCACCCTCTCCCTCTCCCAAAGAGGCCAAAAGTCTGTTCTATACCTCTGTGTCTCTTTTGTTGTCTCACATATAGGGTCATCATTACTATCTTCTAAATTCCATATATATGTGTCAGTACACTGTATTGGTGTTTTTCTTTCTGGCTTACTTCACTCTGTATAATCGGTTCCAATTTCATCCATCTCATTAGAACTGAGTCAAATTTATTATTTTTAAGGGCTGAGTAGTACTCCATTGTGTATATGTACCACTGCTTTCTTATCCATTCATCTGCTGATGGACATCTAGGTTGCTTCCATGTCCTGGCTATTATAAACAGTGCCGCAATGAACATTGGGGTACATGTGTCTCTTTCAGTTCTGGTTACCTCGGTGTGTATGACCAGCAGGGGGATTGCTGGGTCATAAGGCAGTTCTATTTGCAATTTTTAAGGAATCTCCACACTGTTCTCCATAGTGGCTGTACTAGTTTGCATTCCCACCAGCAGTGTAAGACGGTTCCCTTTTCTCCACATCCTCTCCAGCATTTATTGCTTGTAGATTTTTGGATCGCAGCCATTCTGACTGGTGTGAAATGGTACCTCACTGTGGTCTTGATTTGCATTTCTCTGATAATGAGTGATGTTGAACATCTTTTCATATGTTTGTTAGCCATCCGTATGTCTTCTTTGGAGAAATGCCTATTTAGTTCTTTGGCCCATTTTTTGATTGGGTCGTTTATTTTTCTGGAGTTGAGCTGCATAAGTTGCTTATATATCTTTGAGATTAGTTGTTTGTCAGTTGTTTCATTTGCTATTGTTTTCTCCCATTCAGAAGGCTGTCTTTTCACCTTGCTTATAGTTTCCTTTGTTGTGCAGAAGCTTTTAATTTTAATTAGATCCCATTTGTTTATTTTTGCTTTTATTTCCAGTATACTGGGAGTTGGATCATAGAGGATTCTGCTGTGATTTATGTCGGAGAGTGTTTTGCCTATGTTCTCCTCTAGTAGTTTTATAGCTTCTGGTCTTACATTTAGATCTTTAATCCATTTTGAGTTTATTTTTGTGTATGGTGTTAGAAAGAGGTCTAGTTTCATTCTTTTACAAGTGGTTGACCAGTTTTCCCAGCACCACCTGTTAAAGAGACTGTCTTTACTCCATTGTATATTCTTGCCTCCTTTGTCGAAGATAAGGTGTCCATAGGTGTGTGGGTTAATCTCAGGGCTTTCTATTTTCTTCCATTGATCTATATTTCTGTCTTTGTGCCAGTACCATACTGTCTTAATGACTGTGGCTTTGTAGTAGAGCCTGAAGTCAGGCAAGTTGATTCCTCCAGTTTCATTCTTCTTTCTCAAGATTGCTTTGGCTATTCGAGGTTTTTGTATTTCCATACAAATCTTGAGATTATTTGATCTAGTTCTGTGAAAAATACTGCTGGTAGCTTGATGGGAATTGCATTGAATCTGTAGATTGCTTTAGGTAGTATACTCATTTTCACTGTATTGACTCTTCCGACCCATGAACATGGTATATTTCTCCATCTATTAGTGTCCTCTTTGATTTCTTTCATCAGTGTTTTATAGTTTTCGATATATAGATCTTTAGTTTCTTTAGGTAGGAATATTCCTAAGTATTTTATTCTTTTCGTTGCAATGGTGAATGGAATTGTTTCCTTAACTTCTTTTTCTACTTTCTGATTATTAGTGTATAGGAATGCAAGGGATTTCTGAGTGTATATTTTATATCCTGCAACTTTACTATATTCATTGATTAGCTCTAGTAGTTTTCTGGTCGAGTCTTTAGGATTTTCTATGTAGAGGATCATGTCATCTGCAAACAGTGAGAGTTTTACTTCTTCTTTTCCAATTTGGATTCCTTTTATTTCTTTTTCTGCTCTGATTGCTGTGGCCAAAACTTCCAGTACGATGTTGAAGAGTAGTGGTGAAAGTGGACACCCTTGTCTTGTTCCTGACTTTAGGGGAAATGCTTTCAATTTTTCACCATTGAGGATAATGTTAGCTGTGGGTTTGCCATATATAACTTTTATTATGTTGAGGTATGTTCCTTCTATTCCTGCTTTCTGGAGAGTTTTTATCATAAATGGATGTTGAATTTTGTCAAAGGATTTTTCTGCATCTATTGAGATAATCATATGATTTTTATTTCTCAGTTTGTTAATGTGATGAATTACATTGATTGACTTGTGGATATTGAAGAATCCTTGCATCCCTGGGATAAAGCCCACTTGGTCATGGTGTATGATCTTTTTAATGTGTTGCTGGGTTCTGATTGCTAGGATTTTGTTGAAGATTTTTGCATCTATGTTCATCAGTGATATTGGCCTGTAGTTTTCTGTTTTTGTGGTGTCTTTGTCAGGTTTGGGTATTAGGGTGATGGTGGCCTCATAGAATGAGTTTGGAAGTTTACCTTCCTCTGCAATTTTCTGGAATAGCTTCAGTAAGATAGGTGTTAGCTCTTCTCGAAATTTTTGGTAGAATTCTGCTGTGAAGCCGTCTGGACCTGGTCTTTTGTTTGCTGGAAGATTTCTGATTACAGTTTCAATTTCCATGCTTGTGATGGGTCTGTTAAGATTTTCTATTTCTTCCTGGTTCAGTTTTGGAAAGTTGTACTTTTCTAAGAATTTGTCCATTTCTTCCAAGTTGTCCATTTTATTGGCATATAATTGCTGATAGTAGTCTCTTATGATTCTTTGTATATCTGAGTTCTCTGTCGTGATCTCTCCATTTTCATTTCTAATTTTGTTGATTTGATTTTTTTTTCTTCGTTTCTTGATGAGTCTGGCTAATGGTTTGTCAATTTTATTTATCCTTTCAAAGAACCAGCTTTTTGCTTTGTTGATTTTTGCTATGGTCTTTTTTGTTTCTTTTACATTTATTTCTGCCCTAATTTTTTAGGATTTCTTTCCTTCTACTAACTCTTGGGTTCTCTATTTCTTCCTTTTCTAGTTGCTTTAGGTGTAGAGTTAGGTTATTTATTTGACTTTTTTCTTGTTTCTTGAGGTATGCCTGTATTGCTATGAACTTTCCTCTTAGGACTGGTTTTATAGTGTCCCAAAGGTTCTGTGTAGTTGTGTTTTCATTTTCATTTGTTTTGATGCATATTTTGATTTCTTCTTTGATTTCTTCTGTGATTTGTTGATTATTCAGAAGGGTGTTGTTCAGCCTCCAAATGCTGGAATTTTTAATACTTTTTCTCCTATAATTGAGATCTAACCTTAGTGCATTACGGTCAGAGAAGATGCTTGGAATAATTTTGATTTTTTTGAATTTATCAAGGTTAGATTTATGACCCAGAATGTGATCTATCCTGGAAAAGGTTCTGTGTGCACTTGAGTAAAAGGTGAAATTCATTGTTTTGGGGTGAAATGTCCTATAGATATCCATTAGGTCTAACTGGTCTATTGTATCGTTTAACATTTGCGTTTCTTTGTTAATTTTCTGTTTAGCTGATCTGTCCATAGGTATGAGTGGGGTATTAAAGTCTCCCACTATTATTGTGTTATTATTAATTTCCCCTTTCATGTTTGTTAGCAATTGTCTTACATATTGTGGTGCTCCTATGTTGGGTGCATATAAATTTATAATTGTTATATCTTCTTCTTGGATTGATCCTTTAATTATTATGTAGTGGCTTTCTTTGTCCCTTTTCACAGCCTTTGTTTTAAAGTCTATTTTATTGGATATGAGTATTGCTACTCCTGCTTTCTCCTGGTCTTTATTTGCATGGAATATCTTTTTCCAGCCCTTCACTTTTAGTCTGTATGTGTCCGTTGTTTTGAGGTGGGTCTCTTGTAGGCAGCATATATAGGGGTCTTGTTTTTGTATCCATTCAGCCAGTCTTTGCCTTTTGGTTGGGGCATTCAACCCATTTACATTTAAGGTAATTATTGATAAGTATGCTCCTGTTGCCTTTTACTTTATTGTTTTGGGTTCGGGTTTATACGTCCTTTTTGTGTTTCCTGTCTAAAGTCTATCCTTTAGCATTTGTTGGAGAGCTGGTTTGGTGGTGCTGAATTCTCTCAGCTTTTGCTTGTCTGTAAAGCTTTTGATTTATCCTTCATATTTGAATGAGATCCTTGCTGGGTACAGTAGTCTTGGCTGAAGGTTATTATCTTTCATCACTTTAAGTATGTCTTGCCATTCCCTCCTGGCCTGAAGAGTTTCTATTGAAAGATCTGCAGTTATTCTTATGGGGATCCCCTTGTGAGATATTTGTTGCTTTTCCCTTGCTGCTTTTAATATTTGTTCTTTGTGTTTGGTCTTTGTTAGTTTGATTAGTATATGTCTTGGGGTGTTTCGCCTTGGGTTTATCCTGTTTGGCACTCTCTGGGTTTCTTGGACTTGGGTGATTATTTCCTTCCCCATTTCAGGGAAGTTTTCAACTATTATCTCCTCAAGTATTTTCTCATGGTCTTTCTTTTGTCTTCTTCTTCTGGGACTCCTATAATTCGAATGTTGGAGCGTTTCATATTGTCTTGGAGATCTCTGAGGTTGTCCTCATTTCTTTTAATTCGCCTTTCTTTTCCCTCGCTGATTCATTTATTTCTACCATTCTATCTTCTATTTCACTAATCCTATCTTCTGCCTCTGATATTCTACTATTTGTAGCCTCCAGAGTGTTTCTGATCTCATTTATTGCATTATTCATTATATGTTGACTCTTTTTTATTTCTTCTAGGTCCGTGTTAAACCTTTCTTGCATCTTCTCAGTCTTTGACCCCAGGCTATTTATCTGTGATTCCATTTTGATTTCAAGATTTTGGATCATTTTTACTATCAGTATTTGGAATTCTTTCTCAGGTAGATTCCCTATCTCTTCCTCTTTTGTTTGGTCTGGTGGGCATGTCTCCTGTTCCTTTACCTGCTGGGTATTCCTCTGTCTCTTCATCTTGGTTATATTGCTGCGTTTGGGGTGGCTTTTCAATATTCTGGGAATTTGTGGAATTCTCTTTCTTATAGGGCTTCCTCTCTGTGTTTGGGGTTATATCAGTGGCTTGTCAAAGTTTCTTGGTTAGGGAGGCTTGTGTTGGAGTTCTGGTGGGTGGAGCTGGATTTCCTCTCTCTGGAGTGCTGTGACGTGTGAAGTAATGGGTTATGAGACATCAATGGTTTGGGAGTATTTTGAGTTGCCTGTGTATTGAAGCTCAGGGGCTTGTTCTTGTGTTGCTGGAGAATTTTTGTGGTATGTCTTGCTCTGGAGCTTGTTGGCCCTTGGGCAGTGCTCAGTTTCAGTATACGTATGAAGGAGTTTGATGAGCTCTTATTGGATAATGTTCCCTGTATTCAGGAATTCTTTGATGATCTCAGGATTTGGATTTACTCCTCCTGATTCTGGTTTTCAGATTTATTTTTACAATAGCCTCATGATTTCTCCATCTATTCAGCACTAATGTTAAAACATCTAGGTTAATGATGATAGGTTTCTCGACCTTGAGGGTTGTCCCTAGAGGATCGCTGAGTTACTTGGAGGAGAGAAGAGGGAGGGAGTAGTTAGAGGTGAGTGGAATGGAATGAGGTGGAATCAAAAGAGGAAAGGGCAAGCTAGCCTGTAACCACTTTCTTGTGTGCGCTCCGAAGTCTGTACTGCTCAGAGGTGGTCACAGAGTTATACATGGAAGAGGAGAGGGAGGAAGTAGATAGAGGTGGACAGGAGGATAAAAGAGGGAGATGGAAAGGAGGGATACAGATCCGGCCAGTGACCAGTTCCCTGAAAATTCTCCACCTTCTGGAACACACAGAGATTCATAGAGTTGGGTAGAGAAGAGGAGGGGGAGGGAGGAGACAAAAGCCACCTGGTGGAGAAAAGAGAGATTCCAAAGGTGGAGAGAGTGGTCAAGCCAGTAGTCTTGCACTCATGTAAAACAGGGTACTGAAGATTAGGTTTTTAAAAGTACAAAATTGGTAACAAATACCAAAATGCCAAGATAAAAAATCTGGAGTAAAGATTGGATTTTCAAAGATAGAATATTGAAGAGAAGAAGAAGAAGGAGAGAGAAATTTTTAAAAAATAGAGAAAAAAGTAAAATATAATAAAAGACTCCAGAATTATTAAAAGACAACTTCCTCCACCAATAGGACTATATACGGCGTTTGCTTTAACGATAGGTTTTTTTTTTTTTGAAAAGTAATATTAGGTTATAAAAATAATAAATAGAAATATAGAAGACTTAAAAATTTAAGCAAGTTTAGGGAAAAAAGGACGAAAACGAAAAGAAGAAAAAACAAATTTAAAAAAGAAAAAAATTTTAAAGAAAGAAAAAAATTCTTAAAAATAAAATCACGCTTCCACATCATCCCCCCTTCCCCCAAAAAATTTTGATCATAAAAGTAGTAACGGTATATCTGGCGCTTTCTCTGTCGTTGTGGACTGTGTGGGGTCGCTACCAAGGCAGTTCCCTCTGTTTGCTGGTCTCTTCCGTGTGTGATTTCTGTCTTGCCACAGGGAGGGTGGTGGTGAGCTCTGCCCCTTCTCGCTCTGCGGGATAACCGTGTGGGGCCTGCCCTATGCTTCATGCACTTCCCTGGTCTAAGCCGCTCAGGTTTGGTGCTCAGGAAGCCCCCTCTGGGTGTCGGGGTTTGGTTGATCCTGGGCTATGTTCCCTTCCCAAGTCCGAGTGGCTAGGGAGTTTGGCGTGCACTATTGTTGCGTCTTCTGGGCTTTCCGGGTCGCTCAGTTTTCTGGGAGCTCCGCTGGGGCTCTTTCTCAGGCAGATGATGACTGTTCAGAGATCCCCAGAAGTCTCAGTAAAGAAACCTGCTTGTAATTTGGTAGGCAATGTCTCTTGAGCTGCGACTGCCCTCTTCCATCGCTTAAGGCTCTGGCTGCCTGTCGCCGGTGGGGGATGGTCTGCAGCCGGCTATTTCCGATCCGCCCTTTGTTCTGTGCGCGGGCCTGTCGATGTCTTATGTTTGAGTGTTTCGCGTGTTAGTTATCCCCCAGTCTGGTTTGCTAGACCAAGATAGTTCTTTCTAGCCACGCCCGGACCCGATTCTGGCCCCGTTACACCCCGATTCTAGAGAAAAGCCCTGCAGCCTACATCTCCCATGGCTCAATTCTTGGAAAGCACTGTCGCGAGTGCGCTCCTCCCTGCCCAACCCCCACTGCTGTCAGACACAGGCGTTTGCGCTGCTTATCCGCTGGGGGTTATACTGTTGAATTCGTAATCTGTTGGTTTTAATTATTTATTTATTCTTCCTTCCTGTTATGTTGCCCTCTGTGCTTCCAGGGCTCGTCCCATACACAGCTGTGAGAAAGTTCCCCAATTTTAGGGAACCTCTCTCTTTAAGAGTCTCTTCCTGGGACGGGATTCCCTTCCCGTGCTGGGGTTCCCTCCCTACCTCCTTTGTCTCTATCTTCATCCTTTAAAATAATTCCTACCTGGTTTTGAAGCCAATGATCTGCTTTGCTGGATGCCTGATGTCCTCTGCCAGCAGTCAGAAGTTATTTTGTGGAATTTACTGAGCGTTGAAATGTTCTTTTGATGAGGTAGAGAGGGAGAAAGTGTTCTCCCCATCCTATTCCTCCGCCATCTTTTTCGCTCCTCAAAAATATATTCTTAAATTCACCTGCTTAATATTTTCTGAAAAACATTTTGTCACAGACTGATATTATATAAAATTTTATTTTATTTCATTAAATGTATATTGCTTGACTTTATAATTAATACAGTTTAAGATAGTCTTGAACATAATGCAATATACTTTTCAAATTACAAAACATAGTACCCAGAGGATTCTCTGGGTTCCAACATGAGTTGAATTATAAGAGTAGCAATAACTATGATTGTTCTGCAAATTAGAAAGAACAAAAAATATCACAAACCTCATGAAATGACATTAAAAATAGCCTTTAAAAAATTTACGCCTTCAGGGGACAAATCAAATGCAAGACTTAGACCAATTTTACAATGGCTATAATCTACTATTTTAGCTACTGGAAAGAAAAATAAAAGCAAGATTGAATTTAGCTGAATATCTACAGTCATATTGGGTATAATATTAAGAAATGTTTCTCTCTGAACTGAAATTGTGCTAATAATTGAACAATGCTGTAAATTGAAACACTAATAATCCTCTGTGTTGATATTTCTATAACCTAAGTCATAAGTCTCTGGCTTTTGTTTGGATGTCAAGGTTAATATGATTTTATGGTCAGTTATATATTATTCTGATATATGCAAAGCCAACTTACACTGGAGAATTCCTAAACTGATCTGCACCAACATTCCAAGTTCCTTAGTGTGGATTGGTCTTACAAACTGAAGCCAGGCGGCATACATGGAAAATAAAGAAGAAACACAGAATTTCTGACAACCAGAGACTGGTTTCAGTTTTCATTAGTTCTGGTTATATGCCTGTCTTTGGCCTACATTAGCCACTCCTGTCTCCTTATAAGACTGTCCCTAGTTTTCTTAACTATATCAAATTGCTTTCTATCACTTGCAGCCAATCATAATTAACATATCTTCTGTGTCAGGTTTTAAAAGGATTAGAGATAATCTATTTAAAACTTTTTCCACATAGTAAATATTCTTTCTTACAATGGTAATTATTCATATTTTAGAGTGTCTATTTCATGACAAAGATTAATGCTATACTAGAGCTGTGTATGGATGGGATGTCTATCCTAAAATTACCAGCTATAAAACAGATTGCTGGTGCTAGATTCCATGATCCATTAAAATTGGCATTGATATGCTTGTAGGGAAGCAAACGGCAACAGTTTTACCTTGGTTTGCTTAATAACCCTTGCTCTCTTGGATGACCAGTCTTTCTCTCCATTTTATCCTACCACTAAGATACTTTAAAAGAAGAAAATGGTTTTGTGTATTTACCTTTGCAGTATATGAACCTGAGGTACCTTTCAGTTCAGTTCACTTCAGTCACACAGTCATGTCCAATTCTTTGTGACCCCATGGACTGCAGCATGCCAGGCCTCCCTGTCCATTACCAGCTTCTGGAGACTGCTCAAACTCATTTCCATTAAGTCAGTGATGACATCAAACCATCTCATTCTCTGCCGTCCCCTTCTCCTCCTGCCTTCAATCTTTCCCAGTATCAGGGTCTTTTCAAATGAGTCACTTCTTTGCATAAGGTGGATGACGTATTATAATTTCAGCTTCAGCATCAGTCCTTTCAATGAATTTACAAAACTGATTTCTTTTAGGATGGACCAGTTGGATCTCCTTGCAGTCCAAGAGACTCTCAAGAGTCTTCTCCAACACTGCAGTTCAAAGGCATCAATTCTTCGGTGCTCAGCTTTCTTCACAGTCCAACCCTCGCATCCATACATGACCACTGGAAAACCCATAGCCTTGATTAGACAGACTTTTGTTGGCAAAATAATGTCTCTGCTTTTTACTATGCTGTCTAGGTTGGGCAAAACTTTTCTTCCAAGGAGTAAGTGTCTTTTATTTCATCTGCAGTGATTTTGGAGCCACCAAAAATAGTCTGTTTCCATTGCTTCCCCATCTATTTGCCATGAAGTGATGGGACCACATGCCATGATCTTAGTTTTCTGAATGTTGAGTTTTAAGCCAACTTTTTCACTCTCCTCTCTCACTTTCATTCAGAGGCTGTTTAGTTTTTCACTTTCTGTCATAAGGGTGGTGTCATCTGCATATCTGAGGTTATTGACATTTCTCCTGGCAATCTTGATTCTAGCTTGTGCTTCATCAAGCCCATCATTTCTCATGATGTTCTCTGCATAAAAAGTTAAATAAGCTGTATACAGCCTTGGTGTACTCCTTTCCCGATTTGGAACCAGTCTGTTATACCATGTCTAGTTCTAACTGTTGCTTCCTGACCTTCATACAGATTTCTCAGGAGGCAGGTCAAGTGGTCTGGATTTCCCATCTCTTGAAGAATTTTCCACAGTTTGTTGTGATCCACACAGTCAAAGGCTTTGGCATAGTCAATAATTCAGAAACAGATATTTTTCTGGAACTCTCTTGCCTTTTTAATGATCCAGTGGATGTTGGGAATTTGATTTCTGGTTCCTCTGCCTTTTCTAAATGCAGCTTGAACATCTTGAAGTTCATGGTTCACATACTGTTAAAGCCTGGCTTGGAGAATTTTGAACATTATTTTGCTAGCGTGTGAGATGAGTGCAGTTGTGCAGTAGTTTGAACATTCTTTGTCATTGCTTTTCTTTGGGATTGGAATGAAAACTAACCTTTTCCAGTCCTCTGGCCACTGCTGAGTTTTCCAAATTTGTTGGCATATTGAGTGCAGCACTTTCACAGCATCATCTTTTAGGACTTGAGATAGCTCAACTGGAATTCCATCACCTCCACTAGCTTTGTTCATAGTGATGCTTCCTAAGGCCCACTTGACTTCACATTCCAGGATGTATGGCTCTAGATGGGTGATCATACCATCATGATAATCTAGGTCTCAAAAATCTTTTTGTATAGTTCTGTGAATTCTTGCCACCTCTTCTTAATATCTTCTGCTTCTGTTAGATCCACACATTTATGTGTGGAGCCCATCTTTGCATGAAATGTTCCCTTGATATATTTGAATTTCTTGAAGAAATCTCTAGACTTTCCCATTCTGTTGTTTTCCTCTGTTTCCTTGTATTGATCACTGAGGAAGCCTTTCTTATCTCTCCTAGCTCTTCTTTGGAACATTGTATTGAAAAGGATATATCTTTCCTTTTCTCCTTTGCCTTTTGCTTCTCTTCTTTTCATAGCTCTTTGTAAGGCCTCCTCAGGCAACCATTTTGCCTTTTGCATTCTTTTTTCTTGGGGATGGTCTTGATCTCTGCCTCCTGTATAATGTATTGAACCTCTGTCTATAGTTCTTCAGATTCTCTATCAGATCTGTTCCTTGAATCTATTTGTCACTCCTACTATATAATCATAACAGATTTGATTTAGGTCATACCTGAACGGTCTAGTGGTTTTCCCTACTTTCTTCAACTTAAGTCTGAATTTGGCAATAAGGAGTTGCTGATCTGAGCCACAGTCAGCTTCTTGCCTTGTTTTTGCTGGGATTGCGTACATCTTCTCCATCTTTGGCTGCAAAGAATATAATCAGTCTTATTTCAGTATTGACCAGCTGGTGATGTCCATGTATAGAGTCTTCTCCTGTGTTGTTGGAAGAGGATGTTTGCAATGACCAGTGCATTTTCTTGACAAAATTCTATTAGCCTTTGTCCTGCTTCATTCTGTACTCTGCGGCCAAATTTGCCTGTTACTCCAGGTGTTTCTTGACTTCCTACTTTTGCATTCCAGTCCCCTATAATGAAAAAGACATCTTTTTGTTTGTTAGTTCTAGAAGGTCTTGTAGGTCTTCATAGAACTGTCCTACTTCAGCTTCTTCAGCATTACTGGTCGGGGCATAGACTTGGTGATACTGAAAAGTTTGCCTTGAAAATGAACAGAGATCATTCTGTCGTTTTTGAGATTGTATCCAAGTGTTGGATTTCAGACTCTTTTGTTGACTATGATGGCTATTTCATTTCTTCTAAGGGATTCTTGCTCACAAAACAGATATAATGGTCATCTGAGTTAAATTCACCCATTCCAGTCCATTTTAGTTCGCTGATTCCTAAAATGTCAATGTTCACTTTGCCATCTCCTGTTTGCCACTTCCAATTTTCCTTGATTCATGGACCTAATATTCCAGGTTCCTATGGTTTTTCCTGTGGTCATATATGGATGTGAGAGTTGGACTGTGAAGAAGGCTGAGCGCTGAAGAATTGATGCTTTTGAGCTGTGGTGTTGGAGAAGACTCTTGAGAATCACTTGGACTGCAAGGAGACCCAACCAGTCCATTCTGAAGGAGATCAGCCCTGGGTGTTCTTTGGAAGGAATGATGCTAAAGCTGAAACTCCAGTACTTCGGCCACCTCATGCAAAGAGTTGTCTCATTGGAAAAGACTCTGATGATGGAAGGGATTAAGGGCAGAAGAAGGGGAAGACCGAGGATGAGATGGCTTGATGACATCACGGACTCGATTGATGTGAGTCTGAGTGAACTCTGGGAGTTGGTGATGGACAGGGAGGCCTGGTGTGCTGCAATTCATGGGGTCGCAAAGAGTCGGACACGACTGAGCAACTGAAGTGAACTGAACTGAACTGATGCGATATTGCTCTTTACAGCATCAGACCTTGCTTCCGTCACCAGTCACATCCACAACTGGGTGTTGATTTTGCTTTGACTCCATCTCTTCATTCTTCCTGGAGTTGTATCTCCACTGATCTCCAATGGCATATTGGGCACCTATCAACTTGGAGAGTTCATCTTTCAGTGTCCTATCTTTTTGCCTTTTGTACTGTTCATGGGGTTCTTAAAGTAAGAATACTACAGTGGTTTGCCATTTCCTTCTCCAGGTGACCACGTTTTGTCAGAACTCTCCGCCATGACCTGTCCATCTTGGGTAGCACTACATGGCATGGCTCATAGTTTGTCTGAGTTAGACAAGGCTGTGGTCCATGTGATCAGATTGGTTAGTTTTCTGTGATTGTGGTTTTGAGTCTGTCTGCCCCCTGATGAAGAAGGATAAGAGGCTGATGGAAGCTTCCTGATGGGAGAGAATGACTGAGAGGGAAACTGAGTCACAGTTCTAGCAAAAAGACAGTAAAGGCTAGTGTGGTGATTCTGAATGGGGCTTTATCCCTCTGATACCAAAAAGAATTTTAGATCTTCAAAGCATCCAGTAAAATAGCAAGTGAGGACACAACATAAAACAGATAACATCTAAAATTTTTTAAATTTGATTTAGTTAAGTAT
The DNA here is from genome assembly GCA_917880005.1 of Nanger dama. Classification (NCBI taxonomy): domain Eukaryota; kingdom Metazoa; phylum Chordata; class Mammalia; order Artiodactyla; family Bovidae; genus Nanger; species Nanger dama. The sequence goes on from CAKJTW010000002.1 coordinate 20,676,722, forward strand.
TTGTTAGGAACCTATTATGTGGCAGATATTGCTTAGAAAATATGTGTAGCTTTAAATAGAATATTAAAAATGTTTAGTGATGAGAAGACAGCCGATGAAAATGATTAGAATACAATGCAGCAATTCTATATTACAGCTCTGATCAATAGGTAGTGAAAACACAGATTCAAAGGAATCAATTTCTGGTCGTCAACAGTAATTTGATACTTAAGTAAAAAATTAGTTTCCTTACCTCCTACTCTTTAATTGTATGCTTATGGTCGGCACTCTAGGATGTCTGTTTGTGGGAATACAGGGCTTCCTACATTAAACTGTTGCCTTCAACTGATATATAGGTAAACACCAAAAATGTAAGCTTGAACTCTTGAAAGAAGTTGTCACAGGGGAGTTAGAATTGGGTTTGAGTGTACAGGGGTTATCATTTTTCATTTGTGTCTTATTATAGTATTTGTCTCATTAAACTATATGCATAAATAACTGATAAAATTACAAATAAAAATTTTAAAGGAGCGTCAGTGAAATGAGAATTGAGGAGTGAAGCAGCAAATCAGAAGAATAGGTGACAAACAAAAACTAAGAAAAAGTAAGAACTATTCTTTGCTATGGTCAAAATGATGACAATGATATTGCCTTCAAATATGGAATGGGAAACCAATTCTTTTTACTTATCAAAGAAATGTAATAAAAAAGCTATAGAACTCAGTTTGGACTTACAGTAGTACTTTTCTATAATCGACATACATCAGGATTTCAGTGAATATATCATCCAAGTTAGGTGATTTAAAAAATCAGTTCAAGTGATTCATGAATTTCAAAGTTTAATTATATGTTACATTATTCATTTTTTTAATTAAAGCCAAAATATCTAGAAACCAGAAACCTTGTAAAAAGCAGAAACTACATGGTGAATAAAAAGAAATTGAAGTAATGCAATTAGACCTATTCAATCAGATTTCTGTGATTTTCTTTTCTTGAATGTTTTTGACAGCATTTAAAGTTAGAGGGAGAATTTTTTTTTGCACTGGTGTCTGGTATTTCAGATGAATACAATTTACCAAGCTATGTAAGATTCATCTATAGGAAAGAATCTACATAGAATTATGAATTAATTCTTCCCAAGAAAGAAATATAAAATATCCAGGTTATTAGAATAGTTTGTGTCCAGAAATTAGAGATTTGAAAAGCATTAATGTGATGTGTTAATATAAAATAATTTTGGTAAGATCAATATATTTTCATTTAATAAAAATAATATAGATCATCAAAGTTGATAGTTTTTTTGTGGTACAATGTTTCCTAGTTTCTTCTTATACATTAGTTCTATTCATATCCTACCACATGAAAGATGTAGAAAATCTAATAAAATAAATAGTTTTCTAATAACCTGCATTGATTAGAAGTAAGTTGTATTAAAATTAGTAAAAGCTTTACTCTATCTGTTAAATTTTAATCACTTCTTTATATCTCTTTTTAAAAATTCCTATTTAAAGAGATATTACACTGAGAGATATACTTTAAGAATTAAGAAATTATTCTATGGAACTCATAAATAATCATTTTTTAAAAGTACTGTAAAGATAATTTGTCCAGTAAAACAATGCTAACCATGTGAAATAATTTTAATTGCTCTTTATTTCTTTGTCTCAATTGTGGTAAGGAAAATAAGAATGGAGCTGTCAGTTCATACCTGTGCTGGGCATACCCTTGCAGGTATCTCCGTGATTTTGAAACCTAGTATCCACCCTTGAGTTTTGGTGGAAACTGTTATCTGCTTCTAACCAATAGAATATGACTAGGGTCACTGGCTATCACTCCTATAATCATGTCAAGTTATATTGCAAAAATGAAGGTATTTTTTAGATATAAAAGTTGACTTTGAGGTAATCAAAGAAAAGATTATTCTAAGTGGGGCTCACCTAATCGAGTGAGTCTTTAAAAGAGAATCAAGACTTTTCCTGAAAGCAGATATGCTAAATAGGAGATACTTTCTCTTTTTTGGTTTTCAAACAGTAAGCAGCCAGGAATTTTACAGTCACAAGGAAATGAATTCTGGCCAAAACTGAGACAACTTGGAAACTGATCTGTTCCTAGTCCAGATTCCTAATAAGAACATACTCTAGTTGATATGAATACTTTGTGAGACCCTGAGGAAAGGACCCTATTAAGCTGTGCCCAGACTTCTGACCTACAGACACTGTGCAATAAAATGAGTGTTGCTTTAAGCTCCTAAGTTCTTAGTAATTTGTTAACATCACATAAAGAAAGTAATACAAAAGCCTCTTAAAAAAAACACCAAAACTTCTAAAAAGATCAGATTATATTTCCAAAGCAACTGTAAGCTTTTAAAATGAGCTATTTTAATGTTTCATCAATCCTCTCTATAATGTCAAAACTGTATATTTTTGCTGCTAGGCAACCACTTTCCTCATTAATTTCTGCTCAGAAATGTTTAATGCTTTTCAGCTCTTTCTCATTATTTAATGCATCCCCCCAAAAAAAAAGTCCAGAAAGATTTTTTAAAAAGGAAACTGTAGGCAGAACCTCATGTTTCTTATTTGTATTCCTTTCCCCTTGCCTAGATAAATTCACTTCTGGATATTTTTCTTGTTATTCACCCTCAGATTCAGGCTATCCCATAGGCCATTTCATTTTGATTTTCACTCAGTTTCTGCCACGTCAGTTAGACTCTAATGGAGAGAGCTAGATCATACTATTCTTCTGCTTGTCAATATCAATGAATTCTCATCTATCAATCAACCCTGGGAAGGCCTATATGCTGATTAGTCAGACTGACATGATTTTGAGTACTATGCTGATTTCTAGCCATGTGACCTTGGAGAAATTTAAAAAATTTCCGAATCCCATTGGGATAAAAATGCCTTCATCATATTGGTGTTGTAATTAACATTTGCAAAATATTTAGCAGTGTCTGATACATGCTGTTCTCAATATAGAATAAATTTCTGAATACTTACTATTTATCAGTTTCTGGGCTTGACTCCCCCTTTTCCTCTCCCTTTCCTGCTCTCTCTCTCAGGAAAGATGCACTTTAATTATCACTGTAATGATCATATTAATGATTTCAGATGAACCTTATGCAGATAGGAAATTTGAATCTAAAAAATAGGGGCAATAAACAAAACAAAAAAATGAAAATTAAGAACCTTCCCAAGTTGACATGAATCATGAAAATCACAACTAAGAAATGAACCATAAATCTTTTTCATTCCATTTTCATTACAGCTAATTCAATACCCTCCCAATATTTTGAGTCTATACATCTGAAACAACCTGCTTCCAAATGACATTCTTTTTTTTTTTTTTTAAGTGCGTATCCAGGAAAATATTTACTTTCCCAGGTAAGTTTGAAACCTAAATTAAATTTATTTGGAGCCATATGTGTAGCCAATTATTATTGGGTTCTGTTAACTAAGAAAAAAGGTAAATGTATGGAAGAGACTAATTCAAATCATGAAATAATCTAATATCTATTTGCTATTAATATATCAACAAAATTTTATATTGTATGTATATTTAAAAATAACTTTTAAAATGATAGTCGTAGGGAAAATAGATACAATTGAAAATTTTGAAATTCACTAATTTTTAAATATACTTTATTTTTGAGAGTAGTTTTAGGTTCAAAGCAAAATAAAATGGAAAGTATATGAGTTCTCTATCTGGGATAAATTTCACTTGATCATCCTGTGCAATTCATTTTATACATTGTTGGATTCAGTTTACTAAAATTTTGTTGAGGATTTCTACATCTATATCATGACAGATACCTATCATTTTCTTTTCTTCTAATATATTTTTCTGATTTTGGTGTTAAGATAACATAGGCCTCATAGAACGAACTAACAAGTGAACCCTTAGCTTATTCTAAAAGAGATTTTAGAGAATTGGTACAATTTCTTCCTTAAATGTGTGATAGAATTCACCAGTGAACACATCTGGGCCCAGTGCTTTCTGTTTTGGAAGGTTATTAATTATTGTTTAGTAGATACAGGACCATTCATATTGTCTACGACATTTTGTATGAGTTTTATGATATACATTTACAGTTAATTCAAGTCCACCTTCAAATGACACAGTGACATTGTTGCTGCAATGATTTTGAAAATTATTATCTGTTTCATTAAGAATAAGTAAAATAAATATATTTTTGTTTTGCCATCACTTATTCCTTCTCTGATGCTTTTCCTTTCTTTATGTAAATCCAAGTTTCTGACCTATATCATTTTTCTCCTCTCTGAAGAACTTAAAATGTTGTTTGCTAGGCAATTTACTGGCAACAAATTTATTCAATTTTTCTTTTTTGAAAAAGTCTTTACTTCTCTTTCACTTTTGAAAGATAATTTCATAAAGATAAAAATTTTAGATTGATTTTTTTCTTTCCAACAATTTAAATATTTCATGCTACTCTCCTTGCTTTTGTGATTTCTAAGAAGAAATCAAATTTAATTTTTATGTTTACTCCTCTATAAAGAGATTTTTTTTTCCCCTCTGATTTCTGTCAAGGTTTTTTATCTTTGATTCTCTGAAGTTTGACTATGATATGCCTAGGTTAGTTTGTATGTTTTTTTTTTTTTTTTTTTTTTTTAATATTTATCCTGCTTGTTATTCTTGGAGCGTCTTTGATCAGTGGTTTAATACCTGACATTAATTTGAGAGGAATTCTTAGCTTTTATTGCTTCAAATATTGCTTATGTTCTTTTCTTTCTTCACTGAATTTTCTCATTATGTGTGCTCACCTTTTGTAGTTGTCACACATTCTGGGATTTATTTTTGTTTGTTTGGTAACTAGTGAAAGTTGTTCAGTCATGTCCAACTCTTTGCGACCTCATGGACTATACAATCCATAAAATTCCCCAGGCCAGAATACTGGAGTGGGTAGCCTAGCCTTTTCCTTCTCCAGGGCATCTTCCAGCCCAGGGATTGAACCCAGGTCTCCTGCATTGCAGGTGAATTCTTTACCAGCTGAGCCACAAGGGAAGCCCATTTAGTTGTGTCCAACTCTCTTGTGACCTCATGAACTGTGGACTGTTGGGCTTCTCTGTTCATGGGATTCCCCATGCAGGAACACTGGATTGGGTTGCCATTTCCTTCTCTAAGGGATCTTCCTGACACAGGGATCAAACCCATGTCTCCCGGTCTTCTTTACCTCTGAGCCACTAGGAAGACCCACAGTCTTGATATTCTGCTTAAAAAAAAAAAAAAAAAACGACAAAAACCACAACTTTTTCTTTCTCTTTGCTTTTTCAGTTTTGCAAACTTCTGTGAACATTTTCTCAAGGTCAGAAAGTTTTTCTTCAGTCATGTCTAGTCAACTAATAAGCTCATTAAAGACATTTTCATTTCTATTACAATGTTTTTAATTTCCAGCATTTTTGTTCTTTCTTAGAATTCTCATGTCTCTGCTTACATTAACCATCTGTTCTTGCATGATGTCTACTTTTACCCATTAAAACCTTTATTATATGAATTACAATTCTTTTGAAATTCATGGTCTGATAATTCCAGCATTCCTGCTTTATCTGGTCTGGTTCTAATGCTTTCTCTGTCTCTTCAAACTGTGTTTTCTGTATTTTAATATGCCTTGTAAGTTCTTACTAAAAGATGGACATGATGTACTGTGTAAACAAACTGTGTAAATAGCACTCCTGTATGCAGTGGTAAGGTGTAGGGAAGGGGAGTGTCTATGAGCAGCTGTGTAGTCTTTTGATGAGCCTGTGTGCTTGTCTGTGAACTTCACTAGTGCTTCTCAGTATATCTCTCCTCACTTCAAGTGGAAAGGATGGCTAGAGGTGGCTTGAATTGGTTATTTCCCTTTTCCTAAGTGGAAGGGTAGAATTGGATGTTTCCTTTCCCTCAGGTCACTTAAATTCGGTTAAACTCTAGCAGGTTTTTTTTTTTTTTTTTTCCTCCTGAGTGCAGACTTGTAAAGAAAGGCAATGCTCTGGTGTATTTCAAAAGGTAACATTTCCTCTCTTCCTGGAGACATGAAAGGATCTTTCCTCTATCTTCATTGTGAGAACAAGTAGAGTTCCTAGAGACAAAAATCATAGCAGTTTAAGTCACTCCTCATTCCTGTGACTGGAGCGCCCTGGAGCTTTAAATTCTCAGAATTATCCTCAGTGAGCAATTTGTCACTGTAGCCTGAGCTACAGTTCAGGCTTTCCTGTCCTGGAACTGGTTGTTGTGGAGGTTTCTGCTTGTGGTCTTCTGCTACAGTTAAGCTGTGGTTCTCTTTGTTTGCCTATTTCTCTCTCCAGTTTTGAGGGTAGTAGTTAAACTTGTGGCTTCACTTCTCTGACAAATCTAAGAAGTGTTATTCATTTTTTTCCCAGAATTTCACTTATTGTTAGAATATAGTGTCAACTTGTAAACTCTTTAAATGTCAGGTCAGAAATGGGAAGTCAGCATTTACTATTTTTCAACAAAGCAATACTTTACACATATGTTACCATATGTAAAATAGATAGCCAACGGGAATTTGCTGTATGTCTCAGGTAAGAAATAGCGGCTCAGTATCAACCTAGAGGAGTGGGGTGCGAAGGGAGATGGGAGGAGGTTGAAAACAGAGGGGATATCTGTATGCCTATGACTGATTCATGTTGAGGTTTGACAGAAAACAGCAACATTCTGTAAAACAATTATCCTTCAATTAAAAATAAACTAATTAAAAATATATGTATATAATTTTTACCTCTGGAATAATTAATAGTGATAATTTTAATACATGAAGAACAGGTTCCTCACTAACCTCAGGAATTTAGAGTCACCCAATTTCAGTCTTTCACGTTTCATTGTTTTCCTGTCTATATACAATTTTTAACGGAGAAATGTACACTTAGCAAACTTAACTCAAAGTACTGAAAAATATTATCAGTATCAGCTCTGTCGCTCAGTCTTGTCTGATTCAGCAACACCATGGACTGCAGCACGCCAGGCCTCCCAGCATCACCAACTCCTGAGTTTATTCAAGCTCATGTCCATCGAGTCGGCCATGCCATCCAGCCATCTCATCCTCTGTTGTCCTCTTTTCCTCCTGCCTTCTATCTTTCCCAGCATCAGGGTTTTTTCAAATGAGTCAGTTCTTCATATCAGGTGGCCAAAGTATTGGAGTTTCAGCTGCAACATCAGTCCTCCCGATGAATATTTAAGAGTGATTTCCTTTAGGAGGGACTGGTTGGATCTCCTTGTAGTCCAAGGGATTCTCAAGAGTCTTTTCCAACACCACAGTTCAAAAGCATCAATCCTTCAACACTAAGTTTTATAGTCCAACTCTTACATCTATACATGACTACTGGAAAAACCATAGCCTTGACTAGACGGACCTTTTTGGCAAAGTAATGTCTGCTTTTCAATATGGTATCTAAGATAGTCATAACTTTTCTTCCAAGGAGTAAGCATCTTTTAATTTCATGGCTGCAGTCACCATCTGCAGTAATTTTGCAGCCCAAAAAGTGAAGTCTGCCACTGTTTGCACTGTTTCCCCATCTATTTGCCATGAAGTGATGGGACCGAATGTCATGATCTTAGTTTTCTGAATGTTGAGCTTTAAGCCAACTTTTTCACTCTCCTCCTTCACTTTCATCAAGAGGCTCTTTAGTTCTTCACTTTCTGCCATAAGGGTGGTGTCATCTGCATATCTGAGGTTAACTGACATTTCTCCTGGAAATCTTGATTCCAGCTTGTGCTTCATCTAGCTCAGCATTTCTCATGATGTACTCTGCATATAAGTTAAATAAGCAGGGTAACATTATACAGCCTTGATATACTCCCTTTCCTATTTGAAACCAGTCTGTTGTTCCATGTCCAGTTCTAACTGTTTCTTCCTGATCTGCACACAGATTTCTCAAGAGGCAGGTCAGGTGGTCTGGTATTCCCATCTCTTTCAGAATTGTCCACAGTTCATTGTGATCCACACAGTTAAAAGCTTTAGTATAGTCAAAAAGCAGAAATAGATGTTTCTCTGGAACTCTCTTTTTCAATGATCCAGCAAATGTTGGCAATTTGATCTCTGCTTCCTTTGCCTTTTCTAAATCCAGTTTGAACATCTGGGAGTTCATAGTTCAAATATTGATGAAGCCTGGCTTGGAGAATTTTGAACGTTAGTAGCATATGAGTTGAGTACAATTTTGTGGTAGTTTGAGCATTCTGTGGCATTGCCTTTCTTTGGGATTGGAATGAAAACTGACGTTTTCCAGTCCTGTGGCCACTGCTGAGTTTTCCAAATTTGCTGGCATATTGAGTGCAGCATTTTCACAGCATCATCTTTCAGGATTTGAAACAGCTCAACTGGAATTCTATCACCTCCACTAGCTTTGTATGTAGTGATCCTTCTAACGCCCACTTGACTTCACATTCCAGGATATCTGGCTCTAGGTGATAATCACCATCGTGATTATCTTGGTCTTGAAGATCTTTTGTACAGTTCTTCTGTGTGTTCTTGCCACCTCTTCTTAATATCTTCTGCTTCTGTTAGGTCCACACAATCTGTTCTTTACTGAGCCCATCTTTGCATGAAATGTTCCCTTGTTATCTCTAATTTTCTTGAAGAATCTCTAGTCTTTCCCATTCTATTGTTTTTCTCTGTTTCTTTACACTAATCACTGAGGAAGGCTTTCTTATCTCTCCTTGCTATTCTTTTGAACACTGCATTCAAATGGATATATCTTTCCTTTTCTCCATTGCTTTTTGCTTTTCTTCCTTTCACAGCTATTTGTAAGGCCTCCTCAGACAACCATTTTGCTTTTTAAATTTCTTTTTCTTGAGGATAGTCTTGATCCCTGTCTCCTGTACAATGTCACAAACCTCTGTCCATAGTTCATCAGGCACTCTATCAGATCTAGTCCTTTAAATCTATTTCTCACTTCCACTGTATAATTGTAAGGGATTTGATTTAGGTCATCCCTGAATAGTCTAGTGGTTTTCCCTACTTTCTTTCATTTAAGTCTGAATTTGGCAATAAGGAGTTCATGATCTGAGCAACAGTCAGCTCCTGGTCTTGTTTTCATCAACTGTATAGAGCTTTTCCATTTCTGGCTGCAAAGAATATAATCAGTCTGATTTCAGTGTTAACCATCTGGTGATATCCATGTGTAGTCTTCTCTTGTGTTGTTGGAAGAGGATGTTTGCTATGACCAGTGCATTCTTTTGGCAAAACTCTATTAGCCTTTGCCCTGCTTCATTCCATATTCCAAGGCCAATTTTGATTTTTACTCCAGGTGTTTCTTGACTTCCTACTTTTTCATTCCAGACCCCTATAATGAAAAAAACATCTTTTTGGGTGTTAGTTCTGGAAGGTCTTGTATGTTTCCATACAACTGTTCTATTTCAGCTTCTTCAGGATTACTGGTCTGGGCATAGACTTGGATTATGGTTATATTGAATGGTTTGCCTTGGAAATGAACAGAGATCATTCTGTAATTTTGAGATTGCATCCAAGTACTGCATTTAGGACTTTTTGTTGACTATGATGGCTACTTTCTTCTAAGGGATTCTTTCCCATGGTAGTAGATATAATGGTCATCTGAGTTAAATTCACCCATTCCAGTCCATTTCACTTTGCTGATTCCTAAAATTTTGGCATTCACTCTTGCCGTCTTCTGTTTGCCACTTCCAATTTGCCTTGATTTATGGACCTAACATTCCAGGTTTCTATGCAATATTGCTCTTACAGCATCAGACCTTGCTTCCATCACCAGTCACATCCATAACTGGGTATTGTTTTTGCTTTGGCTCCATCTCTTCATTCTTTCTGCAGTTGTGTCTCCACTGATCTCCAGCAGCATATTGGGCACCCACCGACTTGAGGGATTCATCTTCAGTGTCCTATCATTTTGCCTTTTCATACTGTTCATGGGGTTCTCAAGGCAATAATATTGAAGTGCTTTGCCATACCCTTCTCCAGTGGCCCACGCTGGAAAGAATAGTAAACAGACAAAAACAATGTCAAGGTCTCCAATATTCCCACTTATCATCTTCAACCTCATATTCTGAAATGTAAGAATTTCACTATCTGAGCCTTTCTATCTGGGATAAGTAAGATTAACAATGGATTCAAATATGATATTCCTATGGAACCTATTCTTTGCTGCATATAGTTACCCATGTTCACTTGCTTGCTCATAGTAGTTCAAATAACATCATTTAAATTCCTTAGAGATAGGTTAACACCCTTTATGGTCAAGAACATTAGTCTCACTTCTAAGCTGTTCCTGTCGCATTTCTTCTCCATCAGAGTAAAGTTACCCTTTGGGGAATAAAAGTAGGAGCTATCTATCTTAGTAGTCTCACTTCAGTATGTTAGATTTGACATTACTAAAAATGCTGGCCTGCAAATAATTTAATCAGTACTATCTAGATTCCATATATATGGATTATGCAATATGCAATATTTGTTTTTCTCTTTCTGACTTACTTCACTCTGTATAATAGGTTCTAGGTTCATCCACCTCAGTAGAACTGACTGAAATGCATTTCTTTTTATGGCTGAGTAATATTCCATTGTATATATGTACCACAGCTTCTTTACCCATTCATCTGTCAATGTACATCCAGGTTGCTTCCATGTTCTAGCTATTATAAATAGTGCTGCAGTGAACATTGGGGTACATGTACTTTTACAATTTTGGTTTCCCCATGGTATGTGCCTAGTAGTGGGATTGCTAGGTCATATGGTGGTTTTATTCCTAGTTTTTAAAGGAATCTCCATACTGTCTTCTATAGTGGCTGTATCAATTTTACATTCCCACCAACAGTACAAGAGGATTTCTTTTTCTACGACTCTCATTTTTAAGAGTTAGGCATGGGCTATGTAGTTGGGGATTGGAGAAGAAAATGGCAACCAGCTCCAGTTTTCTTACCTGGAGAATCCCAGGAACGGTGGAGTCTGATGGGCTGCCATCTATGGCTTTGCACAGAGTCTGACACAACTGAAGTGACTTAGCAGCAGTATGTAGTTGGGGAGGGGAATGAATGTAATAAGATCATTTAGAGGAAGAAACCCCAGTAAACAAGCACAATATTTCCTTTACTTCATCCCAACCAGAATTAAATAGCTAGAAACAAGCTGCAGTTAATATTATTTTAAAATTATAACCAATATTTTATTATGATAACTTGAATAAATATTGCTACTTTAAAAAAATGATATAACAAGTGACATAAATTACTTTATACCTTTCTCAAGGTCACACAATAGGCAGTAAAGTTGATACTCAAATCCAGGTATTATGAATCTCAATTTTGTGTACTTGCTACTACACTACTGATGTTCTAACACTATCAGTATCTTGCTTTCAAGGCATAATGGTCAAAATGCACATTAATAGATGGCTGTAAGTATATGTTAAAAGGTGGGTTCAATTAAATGTAGCATCTACACAGTATACTCTGGTCTGTGTAATCATAGCACTCTATGCATACATCTCATATTGTACTTCTTATGTTTAACTATATCTTTGTGAGATATTTTTCTCACATACTGTGAACTTCTCCATGTAGCAATTGTATCTTATTCTGGCACTTTTCATAGAGGCTTTCAAATGCTTAAGTGCAAATGCTTAAGAAATATTTGTTAGATTGCTTGAATTGTAATTGTCATGGCATGTGTATATATACACATCCAAGGACTAGTTATAGAATCAGAAGTCTTACAGAATAATCTTAACTTTCATTTTGAGTAATGATATTGCCTTCTTTCCCATAAAATGAACTATGTTCATGAGTTGAGTTAGATATTTGTACATTTTCAGGTTTAGAAATTATGACGCATAGACTTTGGTTTAAATGCATTTATATGCAAAGTTCAGACAGTTTTTGGCATCTTAGTCTTTGTTCTGGGCCAGAAATGTTTCACACATTAAACATACAAAAATCATTAAACTATAAATACTAAGGAAATAAAATACCTCTCTCAGATTTTCAGAAATGACCAAAAACATATGGTAATATTCTATTTGATAAAAATATTTGAACAGTTATTTTTATATGCCATAATATCTTGGTTGCTGAAAGAGACCTTTGTCTTTATGGAGTTTATAAATTCATCGAGAAACATAGATTCAGATGTTACAAAACCATGTGTTATATAGTGCCCAAAGGCACTAATCGGTGTAATCTAGCACCCAAAGCTACAAATATAAATTCTACAGAAGGTCAAAGACACAAGATATTTTCATGGAGTTGAGAAATCAGGAAAAAATTTTTGAAAGTTAAAAGGAAAATAAAAGGAGTATAAATTGTATAAGAATATATATGGATGGAGGGAAAAAAAAAAGACATGCTCTAAGTAGAAATCCAGCAGTAATAAGGAGTACAGACAAAACATAGAAATAGAAATGAATATCTATGAAAGAAAATAAGGACTTTGAACTTGTTAGGCTGGAAGATTATGTAAGTTTAGCTGAAGATATAGTTATAGAGAAAACATAAGGGCAGTTTGTAGACATCCTCAGAACCTGGCCAAGAATCTCAGTTTAAATCCTTGAGATGTTTGTCTTTTTATTGCCTGATCACAAGCTCAGCTCATAGGCTTGCTCTATAGACCAGAGAGGAAAGAAAAAGAGAAGGCTGTGCTTATGATTCTCAGGCCTCCCAATGTGAGGGAAGGCGCATGAATTTTTCCCAAAGGATATCAGGCTTCACTGAGAAATGGGGAATTGAAGGCAGACAGCTAATAATTAACAACCATCTACTAAAATGACAATCTGCCTATATACTTTTCAAGTCATAAGGAGCCAAATCTATGACAATCACAATGGAGGAAATTCTAGTGTGCCCAGTCTCTCACTGAGCCAGTGTTAGAGGCACTGCAAGTTAGCATTTAAATACAGTGTTTTTAATTAAGAAGATGACTTGATTATTAAAAGACAGTAATTTGAAATATTTACCTACAATCTGATGGAAATGCTCAGGATAATAAGGGATATTTGTAATAACCCCAAATCATTGGTTGCTATTCAAAGGTATGACATTGTCCAGCACCACAACTGGCCAGTCAGAAGTAAGCTGCAGCCACCCATCTATGAAAACACAGGCAGCTCCGAGATCACTCCTTAAAATATAGTTTGCATTACTGTGGGTGAAAAAAGATGACATTTTTTTTTTTTTTATGATATCATCAAAAATCAATTATGGAAATATTTAAGAAAAAGGACCAGAGTGTTTGTGACTTAAAAATCCAAAACACTCTGGGCAAGGAACACATAAACACATATGTGTAAACAAGTGATAGATGTTGCAGAAGCAGCCTCCAAATCCTCTTTAAGAATCAATTACTTTGGAAAGTGAAGCATACAATTAGAATGAGATAGAGATAAATGATCAACTGAATTTAAGCTTAAAAAGATGAAGCCAAATGTAAAATATTCTTCTATCAATTGATACAAAATAATGGGTTCTATTGAAGATATAAGTAGTACATTTTACAATATGTTAACAGTTACAATTTGTTGCCTTTTATTGGAGAAGGTGATTGATAAGACATAATGCTGATTGACATGAGAGCTGGACACAGGCAGTAGGAGGTTCCTCACCTCCCTCCCCTGCTCTATCCATTGTTCCCACAGTAGGAGTAGCCTTGAGACAGCAACGTGGTGTTGAGACCCTCTGGACTGTGTACATGACTGAACCGAATTAAGACCTCCATACAGATTTTTAAGATTCTAGTAGGCAGGTACTGGGATCTGCTTGTTTTGTGGCTACACCAGACAAACTAAGTATTTCAATTCTCTTGCTTATTAAACCTGCCACCTGTCAGTCTGAAGTGGTCTGCCTCTCTCCAATCTCTCCTTTCCCTCTGTGTACAAGAGACAATTTCAGATTTCACCAGGGAAACTCTCGAGATTTGGAATGGCGTCTTTGTAGTAGAAGAAGATAGGGCTTTTGCAGCATTCTTCACCATTGATTGCAGTAATTTTAAAGATATTTTATATGAAGATAAACTTATTATTCAATCTCTTGATGCTCAGATAAGTACGATGTCAGAGGAATCTCTGCAGTTAAATTTGTGACTTCAAATCCCAACTATGCAACTTATTAATAGAGAAGAGTTGGGAATGTTACTTAATCACTTTGTGAAAAATAGAAACTTTTTTGATACTCAATGCTAGAGTTTCACGTGTCGTTTATTATTATTATATTTTGTGTCTGTCTTTGTGTATGTCAACGGAGAGTGTAAATGAAAAAAGCAGGTGAAATGTTAGGTACAATGCCTTGCGAATAAAAAGTGTTAAAATTATAGGTCTCATTACCATTGAAAAATATTTTCAACAGTCTATGAATTCATAAATGTGCCTGGTATAACTTAGAAAAAAATTTTGGACAAATGGTCATAAGGAACGAGATATATGACAATCACAATAGAGGAAATGCTGGTGTGCCCAGTCTAACACCGAGCCAGTGATAGAGGCACTGCAAGTTACTTCATCATTCTCTGGAATATCTCTTCTCCAAAGCTCTGCCCCTTGATTATCTCAAGGTGACAAAATAATAGTTTCCTAAAAACAGTTGTTTGAATATATGCCTTTTCTAAATAAGTTTGTAAGAACATGAAGTGGGAACTTTAGAACAACTTATTTCATGATACACAAATATAAGCTTGCTTTGTTGGAAAGGATCTTTGTCATAGTTTTCAAATTCAGTGTTACATTGTCAAATTTTTTTAATGAAGAAAAACTTTGTCCATAACAAATGGTAGACAACTGTATATGTGAAAATTATTCACACATTCATATAATTCACATTAGTCACATATTTATCAGTTCAGTTCAGACGTTCAGTTGTGTCTGACTCTTTGAGACCCCATGAATTGCAGCATACCAGGCCTTCCTGTCCATCACCAAATCCCGGAGTTCACTCAGACTCACGTTCATCGAGTCAGTGATGCCATTCAGCCATCTCATCCTCTGTCATCCCCTTCTCGTCCTGTCCCCAATCCCTCCCAGCATCAGAGTCTTTTCCAGTGAGTCAACTCTTCTCATGAGGTGTCCAAAGTACTGGAATTTCAGCTTTAGCATCATTTCTTCCAAAGAAATCCCAGGGCTGATCTCCTTCAGAATAGACTGGTTGGATCTCCTTGCAGTCCAAAGGACTCTCAAGAGTCTTCTCCAACATCACAGTTCAAAAGCATCAACTCTTTGGCACTCAGCCTTCTTCTCAGTCCAACTCTCACATCCATACAGGAAAAACCATAGCCTTAACTAGATGGACCTTAGTCAGCAAAGTAATGTCTCTGCTTTTGAATATACTATCTAGGTTGGTCATAACTTTTCTTCCAAGGAGTAAGAGTCTTTTAATTTCATGGTTGCAATCACCATCTGCAGTGATTTTGGAGCCTCAAAAAATAAATTCTGACACTGTTTCCACTGTTTTCTCATTTATTTCCCATGAAGTGATGGGACCGGATGCCATAATCTTCGTTTTCTGAATGTTGAGCTTTAAGGCAGCTTTTTCACTCTCCTCTTTCACTTTCATCAAGAGGCTCTTTAGTTCCTCTTCACTTTCTGCCATAAAGATGGTGTCATCTGCATATCAGAGGTTATTGATATTTCTCGTGGCAATCTTGATTCCAGCTTGTGTTTCTTCCAGTCCAGCGTTTCTCATGATGTACTCTGCATAGAAGTTAAATTAGCAGGGTGACAGTAAACAACCTTGACATACTCCTTTTCATAGTCGGAACCAGCCTGCTGTTCCATGTCCAGTTCTAACTGTTGCTTCCTGACCTGCATACAGAGTTCTCAAGAGGCAGGGCAGGTGGTCTGGTATTCCCATTCTTTCAGAATTTTCCACAGTTTATTGTGATCCACACAGTCAAAGGCTTTGGCATAGTCAATAAAGCAGAAATAGATGTTTTTCTGGAACTCTCTTGCTTTTTCCATGATCCAGTGGATGTTGGTAATTTGATCTCTGGTTCCTCTGCCTTTTCTAAAACCAGCTTGAACATCAGAAAGTTCACGGTTCACATATTGCTGAAGCCTGGCTTGGAGAATGTTGAACATTACTTTACTAGTGTGTGAGATGAGTGCAATTGTGTGGTAGTTTGAGCATTCTTTGGCATTGCCTTTCTTTGGGATTGGAATGAAAACTGACCTTTTCCAGTCCTGTGGCCACTGCTGAGTTTTCCAAGTTTGCTGGCATATTGAGTGCAGCACTTTCACAGCATCATTTTTCAGGATTTGAAATAGCTCAACTGGAATTCCATCACTTCCACTAGCTTTGTTCATAGTGATGCTTTCTAAGGCCCACTTGACTTCATATTCCAGGATGTCTGGCTCTAGAAGAGTGATCACACCATCATGATTATCTGGGTCATGAAAATCTTTTGTGTACAGTTCTTCTGTGTATTCTTGCCACATCTTCTTAATATCTTCTGCTTCTGTTAGGTCCATAACATTTCTACACTTTATCAAGCCTGTCTTTGCATGAAATGTTCCCTTGTTATCTCTAATTTTCTTGAAGAGATCTCTAGTCTTTCCCATTCTGTTGTTTTCCTCTATTTCTTTGCATTGATTGCTGAAGAAGGCTTTCTTATCTCTTCTTCCTGTTCTCTGGAACTCTGCATTCAGATGCTTATATCTTTCCTTTTGTCTTTTGTTTTTCTCCTCTGTTCTTTTCACAGCTATTTGTAAGGCCTCCCCAGGCAGCCAATTTGCTTTTTTGCATTTCTTTTCCATGGGGATAGTCTTGATCCCTGTCTCCCGTCTCCCGTACAATGTCACAAACCTCATTCCATAGTTCATTAGGCACTCTATCCGTCAGATCTAGGCCTTTAAATCTATTTCTCACTTCCACTGTATAATCATAAGGAATTTGATAAGTCATACCTGAATGGTCTAGTAGTTTTCCTTACTTTCTTCAATTTCAGTCTGAATTTGGTAATAAGGAGTTCATGATCTGAGCCACAGTCAGCTCTTGATCTTGTTTTTGTTGACTGTATAGAGCTTCTCCATCTTTGACTGCAAAGAATATAATCAATCTGACTTTGGTGTTGACCATCTGGTGATGTCCATGTGTAGAGTCTTCTCCTGTGTTGTTGGAAGAGGGTGTTTGCTATGACCAGTTCATTTTCTTGGCAAAACTCTATTAGTCTTTGCCCTGCTTCATTCTGCATTCCAAGGCCAAATTTGCCTGTTACTCCAGGTGTTTCTTGACTTCCTACTTTTGCATTCCAGTCCCCTATAATGAAAAGGACATCTTTTTTGGGTGTTAGTTCTAAAAGGTCTTGTGGAGAAGGCAACGGCACCCCACTACAGTACTCTTGCCTGGAAAATCCCATGGACGGAGGAGCCTGGTAGGCTGCAGTCCATGGGATCATGAAGATTCTGACACAACTGAGCAACTTCACTTTCATTTTTCAATTTCATGCACTGGAGAAGGAAATGGCAACCCACTCCAGTGTTCTTGCCTGAAGAATCCCAGGGATGGTGGAGCCTGGTGGACTGCCGTCTATGGGGTCACACAGAGTCGGACACGACTGAAGTGACTTAGCAGCAGCAGCAGTTCTAAAAGGTCTTGTAGGTCTTCATAGAACCGTTCAACTTCAGCTTCTTCAGCATTACTGGTTGGGCATAGACTTGGATAACTGTGATACTGAATGGTTTGCCTTGGAGACGAACAGAGATCATTCTGTCATTTTTGAGGTTGCATCCAAGTACTGCATTTCGGACTCTTTTGTTGACCATGATGGCTACTCCATTTCTTCTGAGGGATTCCTGCCCACAGTAGTAGATATAATGGTCATCTGAGTTAAATTCACCCATTCCAGTCCATTTTAGTTTGCTGATTCCTAGAATGTCGACATTCACTCTTGCCATCTCTTGTTTGACCACTTCCAATTTGCCTTGATTCATGGACCTGACATTCATTCCACGTTCCTATGCAATATTGCTCTTTACAGCATTGGACCTTACTTCTATCACCAGTCACATGCACAACTGGATATTGTTTTTGCTTTGGCTTCATCTTTTGTTCTTTCTGAAGTTATTTCTCCACTGATCTCCAGTAGCATATTCGGCACCTTGTGACCTGGGGAGTTCCTCTTTCAGTATCCTATCATTTTGCCTTTTCATACTGTTCATGGGGTTCTCAAGGCAAGAATACTGAAGTGGTTTGCCATATTTTTAGCTAGATATTAACTCATTAATATTAATTAACTCACTAATATTAATTAACTCACGTTGCTGGGAGCAATATCAATCACCTCAGATACACAGATCACACTACCCTTATGGCAGAAAGCAAAGAATAACTAAAGAGCCTCTTGATGAAAGTGAAAGAGGAAAGTGAAAAATGTTGCTTTAAAGCTCAACATTCAGAAAACGAAGATCATGGCATCTGATCCCATCACTTCATGGCAAATAGATGGGGAAGAAATGGAAAGAGTGACAGACTTTATTTTTGGAGGGTGGGGGGTTCAAAATCACTGTCAATGCTCAATGCAATCATGACATTAAAAGACGTTTGCTCCTTGGAAGAAAAGTTATAACCAACCTAGACAGCATATTTAAAAGCACAGACATTACTTCGCCAACAAATGTCCATTTAGTCAAAGCTATGTTTTTTCCAGTAATCATGTATGGATGTGAGAGTTGGACCATAAAGAAAGCTGAGTGCTGAAGAACTGATGCTTTTGAACTGTGGTGTTGGAGAAGACTCTTGAGAGTCCCATGGACTGCAAGGAGATCCAACCAGTCCATCCTAAACGAATCAGTCCTGAAAATTCATTGGAAGGACTGACGTTAAAGCTGACATTCCAATGCTATGTTCACCTGATGCAAAGAAGTGACTCATTTGAAAAAACCATGGTGGTGGGAGGAGAAGGGGATGACAGAGGATGAGCTGGTTGGATGACATCACTGACTCAATGGACGTGAGTCTGAATAAATTCCAGGAGTTGGTGATGGACAGGGAGGCCTGCCATGCTGCACTCCATGGTGTTAGAAAGCGTCAGACACAACAGAGTGATTGAACTGAACTGATTAACTCATTGTTTAATCTTGATGACATGAGCAATTAGTTTGGTGAATTTTTTCTTGCATTTTTGGATCATTCTCTGTCAACAACTATAAGCCACAAGGTGCATTTCTTTTGTGCCTAACAAAATTATGACAATGAAATAAATTTGGATAGTTGAATATACCACTATTGTCTTCAAGCCTATGAGTTATTTAACACTCTTCTTGTGTGATGTAATTAAAGTACCAGCAATAATAGACTAAATGTCATCAATTCACCTTCATCACTAAATATGTCAATAAGAGGCAAAATCAAACTGATCAGTGGATCAGAGACATTTTTAGTTTATTTACTACACAAGTAATATTATGTCAAATCACTTTATTAGACATCTCTCCTTGGTAGTGCTCCAACTAGCTTCAAAAATTATAATGTTTCACTGAAGCCAATGTTTATAAAAGTCCTTTTCACAAACATTATAAAATTAAGCAAAGATAAGAAATTCCTGGATATTGGACTTGTTAGGCCATGTCAGCACTCTTCAATTAAGTCCTTTTCTTTCTCCAGAATGAATACACTGGAAGCTACAGCATCACATCTAATGCTGAAGAAGAAAAGTAGAATATGTTTACTTCTTGCAAGTAGGTAAAAATTTAAATTAATATAAGCACCATTAATTGAATTGTTTCCTGGACTCACTAGCTCTTGACATCATGGTTAAATTGAATTTTTGAAGGAATTGTTAATAATTTTGTTTATTGGCTCTGCTGGTTCTTCAATGCTACATGGGCTTTTCTCTAGTTGTGGCTCTTGGGTTTCTCATCGCAGTGGCTTCCCTTGTTGTGGACCATGGTCTTGAGGTTGCGTGGGCTTCAGTAGCTGAATGCAAGGGCTCAGTACCTGAGGTTCCTGGGCTCTAGAACACAGGTTCAATAATTATGGTCCATGGGCTTAGCTGCTCCTTGGCACATGAGATCTTCCCTGACCAGAGAATGCACCCATGTTTCTTACTTTGACAGGCGCATTCTTTACCACTGAGTCACCAGAGAAGCCCTAAATTGAATTTTGATGAGTGCCCAGTGTTTGATGACCGAGGGTCTTTCCCATTCTGAGCACATAACAGAGTGTCTCTAGTTGCTTCTGAGGTTCTTCAGAGTGTCATGTCACTGTGTTCAGCAGCCTGTACCATATATCATTCTTCCCTGAACACTTATTTAAGCTGACATGTCATTGCCTCTAGTGATGATGAGAATGCCATCATGTAAACACCACTGTTGCCTGTTGTGATCACCAAGGACTAATTTATCATTGCAAATCAGGCATAGAAATAGGTGTTTGTTTGTTTGTTTTTTCTTTTATGGTCAAACTAACTCCAGACTCAACATTCAACAATATTTTACTAGAGCTTCTGTGATGATGAATGAAAGAAGAAGAGAGCACTTGAGAAAGTCCCCATTGCTCTATGAGGGCATGCTCAAAAGCTACAGCTCATCCTCAGAGTCACCTAGAAAATAATACTCTGCTAAGTCTCTCCTCTGTCCCTGTGTCCTTGGGACCAGGTCTTTTACCACTGAGGATATACCAAATCTATTTGGTCTTTTATCTTCAGACTCAAGGGACATGACCCAGAAAATGTATCTCTTTTTCCAGTCTAAAGTCCAACATCCATTTTTAACTTCTATCCAAGATACACAGTGTCTTAGAATATTTGACAGAGTTATACTTATTACCATGCAGGGAAGTTTCATGGTCCACAAATTGGAGTGAATTTTTATATTTCTTAGTGTCAGGAGATAAGAAGATGTTATTAATGTTTCAAAGACTCAATGATGTCAAGTACAGCATTTCTGTCATTCTTTCAGATGCTTTCTCATGGTAGTTGAATAGCTGTCTCACGTAAAGAAATATAATTATGCTGAAATCATGAAGTTGCAGGGAATGGAGCCTCTGTTTCTTCTATTAGCAGAGTAAACATATCTCCTGAAGAATCTTTCTGCTACACTTCCACTTATGTCCTTCCCTACACAGCACCATGTGGCCACTCCTAATTTGAATAAATGGAAAGTCACAATCAAGAGGCAAGTTTGCTGGGAATGAGTGTTGAGCAACACAATAGTGTATGAAGAAAACAACAACATGAGTAAAACTTCAATAGCCCAGTCCATGACGAGTTAGAGTCTGCCGGGTCCAGAATTCTAGTCTTGTTTACTATCCTTCTGCCAAGGTGAGGTGAGCATCGATTGTCATAGTCTTCATGCTCCACCTCACAATCTAAGCGATCACTTTAGCAAGAACACACACACCTACACACACAGTCCTATACATGTAAAAGCATAGTTTTCAGGCAAAGTAAAATCTAAATATATAAATTTTAAAAGACACATAAAAAAAAAAAACAAGAGGAACATAATCTACAGAAACATGACTGACTACAAAGAAAACTGTTTTCTTCTTTTATGTTGCCAAGAATGGATTAGCTCCTTGGTGCCACAATTTCACAAACACTGCCATTTCAAAAGAATGTTTGCAGCTTTATAGCTAAAAGCTACATTAAGATGATTTTAACAACACAGGAGAACAGCCGTCTTCAGAGTTGAATTCATATCTCTAACTTTTTGGCACCAAAACTTTTAATACAAGCCAGCATGCTTCTTTACTATTTACTTTGTTTCTGTCCATCATGGTTTTAAATCCTGATACTAAATTTCAGGAAGAAAACCAGGTTGTATTATAAAATTAAATTCAGACTTAATTGTCCTTTAAAACTAGAAAAGAAGACAATAAAGTTGAGGTCTTGCAGTATGCTCTTTTAATACAAACTCCCTAAACCACTGTGGGGTATATTTTCTTTTACCCAGGCTGAGGAAGATTTCAGAACAAGATTTTAAACAATTTGTGATAAAATTCTTTCAAAGTGAACCTAACACCACAGACTTACAGTAGAATTTGTAGATCTTCCTTCACTTGAGGAGCAAATGTAAAGGGAAAGCATATGTTGGAAGAGGTTAGTAGATAAAAAACAGAAGTGGGAATGTAAACTTGAAGATAAAAGAGGAAATATGGAGAAAAGAAGTGAAGATGGAAATAGGACTGGGGTTGTCCACAAGAGAGCAAATTCCTTTCTTTGGGAGAAATGAGACATATGATCTCCTAGGATTATGCAAAGAATTGAGGACAAGCAGTCCCCAAACACAGGCATGATTAGGATCTATGATAATGCAAAGACTGCATGGCTGTGGAAAGATTGCAGTGGACTGAACAGTAATAAGTGAATAAAAATTGCTGAACAAAGCACTAGACTTCTGTTTAGGAGTACTATGGAATGTAACAGGAAACTGAAAGTAGCAGATAGTAAATGGGGAATAAACCAAAGCTGAATATAAGAGAAGTAAAAGCATGGTGAGCAGCACCCCACACACCCAAGAAATGTTAGCATGGTTGATGATACAGTCAATTAAAGAGATGAGATTGGAAAATATCAGAACCAAGCCAGGATTGAACCTATTATGCTGATAAGGGCTTGCTGTGAATGGTGTTGCCTTGGCAAAGTCATTACTTTTACCTGTTTATTTATCTCTACTGTGAATATAGGAAATCCACTGATGTGTAGCCACACAATCATTACTTTTATACCCATACATGCTTATCAGAGCCTGATAATGAAACAACCTGTTCTATATAATGCTAAAGACGGAATGGTTTTTGTAGCTTCAGTAATGAGAAGTTTTCAAACAGCAGGAGGTACTTAAGGTAAAATTTATCACATCAAATGATCCAAGGGAAAGGACATTTAAAATATAGGAAAGAGTGTGTGAGGCTGTAGGGTCATAGATTTTCTACTCCAGTTAGGGTGGAAGGTCTGTTGAGGATATGTGGCAAATAAAGATAGAAAGGTATGTGATGGTGGACAAGAAAGAATCACATGAGGCTCAGTTGGGTAAACCAGACCAGAGAACAGAACAATTTAATCATCAAGGGCGGATTTAAGTCTGAACAGGCAAATACATCCTTCCTTGAGCTTCCTGGTATACATTTTATTTTACTTTTTCTTTTGAGTGTCACCATAATATTATTATTAACCTGTATATAAAATACTACTAGAATATGTCTGGGGTGTGGAATCCAGTGAAGATATAAAATGATTTCTCTCCTCAAATGATTTACATTGCATCTTTTGCCATAAGTAAATTACTGCACATGAATAATACTTCTCTGGTGGCTCAGATGGTAAAGAATCTGCCTGCAATGTGGGAGACCCAACTTTAATCCCTGGGTTGGGAAGATCCTCTGGAGAAGGGATATTCTTGCCTGGAAAACTCCACGGACTGAAGAGCCTGGCGGTCTACAGTCCGTGGGGTCACGAAGAGTTGAATGGACTCAATGAGTAACACTTTCCCTTTTAAAAGAAAACAGAACAAAACAAATATAAGGCAATAAGCAACCCCCCCTCCTTTTTTTTCAGAAGAAATCTGTACCAGAACATTGTGGGGGGGGGAATGAAATGGAAACTATTCTGGGTCTACATAGTAAAAGCCTTAACTTGTTTCCAGGACAAATGAATAAAAGGAGTTACCTATCTTGAAACACATCTGAAAGTTTTAGATGTCAAAAGTAAGGAAAGAACTCTGAAACATCCAAGCAAGAAAAATAAATTACCCACAAAGAACTAGGTTAATAAGAGACTTTAGTAAAACAATAAATTTCATAAGACAAAGAAGTAATGTCTATAGAGCTTTAAAGGGGAAAATATGTTAACTCAATAATTATATAGCTATAAAGTCACCTTTTCTGAAAAGTTAAAAGTTTTGATTAGGCAAGTTGTGGAAGGAAAGGACTGATAGTAAATGTAGATATGTATTAAACATGAAAAGATCGTATGCCAAAAACATGTATTACATGTAAGAAACTGCTGATATTAATAAACACAAAGGTGAAAATGCATTTGCTCGTTCAGTAGAAATTTAATAAATACATACAAAATTATATATGCTGTATAATTTTATTATATATATATATATATATATGTATCAGGGGAGTGTAATCTCCTCAGTTCTGTCTCATCAACAAAAATTTAAAGCAACAGACATTAAAGCCCTTGGCACATCACAGCTCTTGGAAAGACCATGTTATAGCTCTTGGACAGATCAGTGTTACAGCTCTGTGTTACAGCTCAATTTTATTTAGAAAATAGCAGGAAAATACATCCTTGAGGCATGAGGGCATACTGACCCAAAGACGCGAAGAGAAGAGAGAGCGAGAGCAAGAGCAAGAGCAAGAGGAAGAGAGAGAGCGAGCGAGCGCACGTGCGTGAGGGAGAGAGAGAAACCCCGGCCTTTTGGTTCCTCTTTTTATGTTTTTTCCTGCCCCTGGGCCTGCCCCATGTAAATTGGGCTAGCCAGGAGTGCTGTTTGTTCTACCTGAAGTCCTTACTCTGGTCCTTGGACCTTTCTTTGACCTTCCTTTGTTCTATTTTTGTAGGCTTTTCCCTTCCTTGTCTTTTAGCCACCACCATGGCACCCACTCCAGGACTCTTGCCTGGAAAATCCCATGGATGGAGGAGCCTGGAGGGCTGCAGTCCATGGGGTCGCTAAGAGTCAGACACGACTGAGCGACTTCACTTTCACTTTTCACTTTCATGCATTGGAGAAGGAAATGGCAACCCACTCCAGTGTTCTTGCCTGGAGAATCCCAGGGACAGAGGAGCCTGGTAGGAGGCCATCTATGGGGCTGCACAGAGTCGGACACAATTGAAGCAACTTAGCAGCAGCAGCAGCAGCAGCAACATGTTGCATGGTTGAACAAGAAATGTTTGATTGATGAATATATAATTCATAAGTATTTACATATTTATTCTAATTTTCTTGCTCCATTATAGCAAAATCATTCATATAATTATTATCAAGATTTTCACATAATCTGTGTTCTATTGATAATAATGTCAAATTAATCTTTCTTGACTTTTTAATTCTCTGATAATTTTTAAAACTTAATTTAGAGGAACTTTGGACTACTAGAGTAGAAGCAAATAGAATTATGAGCAAAATTCTTAAACTTGGAAATGAACCAGAGTTTTTACATAGAGTTTTTAAACATTAAAATGAGGTTGCATAAAGTAAATTATTTTTATCATAGCATATGTTATAAAAATGGTAATTTTATCACATAAACTATTACCATTTATATAACAATTTTTACAGCCTTGTGAAGCAACATCAAGATATAAAAACCAATGTAAGTATAGATATCATGTTTCATGCATGTTAAATCTGGAACCACATAGATTTTAAGAGTAACATAAATTGTTTAATATTGTAAAATAGTCCTCAAGCACCATATGCAACTATTGAAACATCACATTAATTCTTGAGTACCCCTGGAATTGTAAATTACAAGAGAAAGACACAAGAATAGTCAACACTTCAGTAAAATGATACTTCATTTTGTGTAAAATGTATTTGTGTAATTTCAGAGGAAGAATTTTGAGTTAATTAATATGATTAATTATGAGTTAATTAATCAATCTCTACCCAAGGATTTTCATCACTCAAATTTTCCCATATTCCAAAGCAATGTCTTTTACTCATGAAGGTAAAATGCAATCCATACATTGTCACAGTCCTAGGATGCAGTTTCCTTTTTCTCAGGGATGTAGAGCAAGGGTTACAGAGAAGCATTTTTCTGGGTCTTTCAACTATACTAGTCATGACAGAGTAAATTGATGCTAGTCTCTACCACTAGACTATAAGCTCTGCACAGTAAGACCTATTTTGTTCACTGCTGTCAGCATCATCCATTGATTCAGAAAAGGGAGCCCTCTGCTTTGTGCTCTGTACATCAATGTGTGTCTATTGCTTAAAACAAGTCTGACATGTACTTGTTACTCTTTGAATATTTATTAAGTGAATAAACAAATAGGGAACCAATGGTCAAAACAAAAAGACATCTTAATTTTCTCTGAGAAATCCAAGCAGTTACAATAGAATCACAGGAGGTAGATGGACCAAGGGCAAGTCCTTTAAATGCAATTAACTGTGACATAAATAATTCTTTAATCATTGAAGATGCATCCTGTTTCCTCTCTTGAAATGCATATTGCTGCTTACAGTGGATCCTAGGAAGAATATGGATGGATTAATGACCATTAGTAATAAGGGAAAACAAAAGAAAGATAACCTTCCATTCAAAGTCAGACCATAGATTGGGAAAAACCATCAGGTTGATTTGTAATATAATCTGTGTGATTTACAATTCACCATGATCTGAACTCTGCAATTTTATAACCATTCATCTGCAAATCTGTAGCTTCTTCTATTGCATTCAAATTTATACTTCTCAAAAATCTTTTTTTTTCTTTTATTTAAACAACCTAAGGTTCACAAAGCTATTTTCTGCACATCTTTCTTTAACTTCCCCTGAGACAGAAGAGAGTGCTCATTTCTCAATTGTATTAGAGATACAGATACAACACGCATAGCAACATGGATGGCACTTGATCCATGTAATACTTTATCTCCCAATATTGGCCCAAAATGTAATGTTTTCATATTTATACCACTGTAATCCTTTTTCAATGTGTAAATATTCAATAGACTTTCATAAATTGGATTAGAAGACAATTGTGTGTAAATCCAGTGTTCTTCAGGGGTGTTCTGATTAAAAGTAAGTCAGCAAATGTCAGGATTCCAGTAACATAAATATCCAAGATCTATGTAGTTTTTGTAATGTAAGGAAATAAAAACCTCTAGAGGGAATGTATGTTTTGGTTGTAATAATTTAACCGTAAAATCTAGGGAGGAAGAGTCACTGAGGATTTAGCCCAAAACCTTTTTCTTAATAGATGTGGAAATGAGGTCAGAAAAGTAGGGAATAAGCTGAGACTCCTGGGATCCTGACTCGTAATCCGCGGTCTTACCATCCGACTTGGTCAAGTTATGTATGTAAATTACTGCCAAACCCCCAAGTTTTAAATTAGCTATTTAATAGTTTCATCTACTTTGGTTTTCTTCATATTTGAATTATACGCTTTAACTTTAATTGATTAAAATCATTGTCTTCAGATGCCTTATTTAAGTTTTGCAACCACGGAACTTTCTTTGTTATTGTGACATGATCATGACATTCTACATTTTCTGGGAGAGTTATGGCATTGGACAACAGGATATCTTCAAAATCCATCAAAATTCAAAAGCTTTTATTTTTGTTCATATATTAAACTGTTCTATTATGTCTAGTTATGAGGAGATTAAAAAACAAAAGGCACATTGCAAAATAGCTTGAAAGATTCAAAATAACCTACTGTTAATTATGTTAAAAATGCCAAGCATTTGTTAGCATCTCATTAACATCTTATGGAGAGGAGAACAAGCTCTATTTGCTTTAATACAAAAAGACTTTTAAAAATTAGATATGTGTTTTTGGCACCTTTAAAATAATAAATATTGGTCATAATTAAAATCCCGCTACTACAGTCTTTAAATATTAGCAAATCTTAAATGAAGTAATGCTATATGCCAATAAACTGTTCTGTTATGTCTTAGAAAAGAATAATTTCACAATAAAGCTTTAAATCAGTATACCTCAGAGTACTAGATCTGTTGGACAGCTGTGATATGGGGTCATTATTTAATGTCCCATATAAATTTTTATTTCTAGCCTCATTTCAGTCTCTATTCAGAGATAGAAGATAAGTGAAAGTGAAAGTTGCTCAGTCGTGTCAACTCTTTGCCACTCCATGGCGTATACAGTCCATGGAATTCTCCAGGCCAGAATACTGAAGTGGGTAGCCATTCCCTTCTCCCTGGGATCTTCCCAATTCAGGGATCAAACCCAGATCTCTCTCATTGCAGGCGATTCTTTACCAGCTGAGCCACAATATGTAAGAAAAATAAACACGCTGAAAGAAATTTCTCTGTGGAAATTTTCAGTAAGTAATACCCTCAGGAAGCACCAGTTATAGCTGGACATGGAACAACAGACTGGTTCCGAATAGGAAAGGAGTACATCAAGGCTGTATATTATCACCCTGCTTATTTAACTTATATACAGAGTACATCAAAGAAACGCTGGGCTGGAGAAAGCATGAGCTGGAATCAAGATTGCTGGGAGAAATATCAATAACCTTAGATATGTAGATGGCATCACCCTTATGGCAGAAAGTGAAGAGGAACTAAAAAGCCTCTTGATGAAAGTGAAAGAGGAGAGTCAAAAAGTTGGCTTAAAGCTCAACATTCAGAAAACTAAGACCATGGCATCCAAACCATCACTTTATGGGAAATAGATGGGGAAACAGTTGCTGACTTTATTTTGGGGGCTCCCAAATCACTGCAGATGGTAACTGCAGCCATGAAATTAAAAGACACTTGCTCCTTGGAAGAAAAGCTATGATTAACCTAGACAGCATATTAAAAAGCAGACATTACTTTGCCAACAAAGGTCCACTAGCCAAGGCTATTGGTTTTTCCAGTGGTCATGTATGGATGTGAGAATTGGACTATAAAGAAAGCTGAGCATCAAAGAATTGATGCTTTTGAACTGTGGTGTTGAAGAAGACTCTTGAGAGTTCCTTGGACTGCAAGGAGATCCAACCAGTCCTTTCTAAGGGAGATCAGCCCTGGGTGTTCCTTGGAAGGACTGATGCTGAAGCTAAAACTCCAATACTTTAGCCACCTGATACAAAGAGCTGATTCATTTGAAAAGACCCTGATGCTGGGAAAGATTGAGGGCAGAAGAAGGGGATGACAGAGGATGAGATGGTTGGATAGCATCACCAACTCAATGGACATGAGTTTGGGTAAACTCCAGGAGCTGATGATGGACAGGGAGGCCTGGCGTGCTAGGTCCATGGGGTCACAGAATCAGACAGGACTGAGCAACTGAACTGAACTGAATGATAAAGTGATGAAACAAAAGAAAAGAAATAAGAAGGAAAACCTGTTCTTTCTATCTGAGGATAACAATGACTAGCATAATTGAGGGGCTTCCCGTGGCTTTGTTAATAAAGAGCTTGCCTGCCAATGCAAGACAGGCAAAACAGCTTGCCTGCCAATGCAAAACAGGCAGGTTCGATCTCTGGGTGGGAAAGATGCCCTGGAGAAGGAAATGGAAACTTGCTCCAGTATTCTTGCCTGGGAAATCCCATAGACAGAGAATCCTGGAGGGCCGCACTCCACAGGATCACAAACAGTAGGACACGACTGAGCACACGTGCACACACACAGATGCAGAGAACATAATTGAAACTAAAAAGAGGGCAAGGTCACTAAACAAATATTTGGTTCTCTAGCAAAAATGATTACAATTTTCTGCCCTATTCGAATGTATACAACTTACATGACATTTTTAATTTCTTCTGAAAATTATCTTATAAATAGCTCCTCAATTTTTAGTCATATGGAAATCTTGAATTCATAACCTAATCAGCACTTGATAAGGTATAACAGAAATTTTATACGACCTTTTACATACTGAAAATTTATTACTTTCCTTTAGTTTAGTCATTCATTCATTCATTCATTCTTTCATTCATTCTCCAGAGAATTCTGTAAAGTATTGAAGACAGCTAATTTTGCTCTGTTGTTTTGTTATATTTACTCATGATCTGAATTCTTTCACTTCAAACTCAAGAAAGATTTCAGTCTAATAAAAGCTTTATTAATCACTTAACAACTTTGTAAACTCATATTCTGCTAACATATTTAGGTGTATATATAGAAACTAAAAACCAGAGTTCAATTAATGTATTTTTGCTTATTTATTTACTCAGTGTTAGCACAACTGTTATCTATTTTTGTGAATTTTTCTCATCTAAAAACCTATGCACCTAAAAAACCCTAAAAATATGTATTGTGTGCCAAGGAAAGTTTATCAGTCAAGTAGGATTATACCATTTATATACTAATAAAAGTTTTAATTTTTGTGGTCATCCAAAATAACTGTTTTATCTTCAATATTTTAGCATTGTAGAGCTATCATTCCTTTCATTATTTGGGTAAAATAACTTGGGAAGTCTCCCAATTAAAACTATGGAAGTCAACCATCCTTCCCAGTATTTTCATGGATACTAGGGATAATTTGATCTTGTAACTTACCTATCATTTGATGCTTCTTATGAAGGAGCCTGGTAGGCTTCAGTCCATGAGGTCGCTAAGAGTCGGACACAATTGAGCGACTTCACTTTCAATTTTCGCTTTCATGCATTGGAGAAGGAAATGGCAACCCACTCCAGTGTTCTTGCCTGGAGAATCCCAGGGATGCGAGAGCCTGGTGGGCTGCCGTCTATGTGGTCGCACAGTGTTGGCCAGGACTGAAGCAACTTAGCAGCAGCAGCAGCAATCCTTATTTATTTTGGACTGTCTTATAATTGGATCTGTGAGTTATTCTAGATATCTTGGTTCTCATTTGTATTTTTAATAGCCTTTTGGTGGTGTGATTCATATACCATACAATTCTCCCATTTCTTAGTTCTCTTTTTAAATTAATTTATTTTTAATTGGAGGATAATTGCTTTACAATATTGTGTTGGTTTCTGCCACATTATCAACATGAATCAGCCATAGGTAAACATGTGTCTTAGTTATTTTTTGATAATGAAAACATGAGAATACGTTTCTCTTTCCCAAAGGCAGCGATTTCTTGAAGCAAAATAGTTACACAAAGTGCTAAATACTTTAAAGTCACATGTAAGATGCCAATTTTCTTAAATATCTGTGGTTATACCTACTCTAGAAGAATCCAAACTGGGGTCTCCTCTTCTCTAGAAGCTCTAGCTTGCCATCCTATTAATATATGTGCCTTCAGAGTCTTAATTCAACAAGTCTGTGAGTGTGTTTTCTTGTTGTTATATTCATTACTTTGTTGTGTTTTATAGATCCCACATATAAGTGATATCATATAACATTTTGGGGCTTCCTGGTAGCTCTTCTAGTAAAAAAAATCCACCTGCAATGCAGGAGACCCCAGTTCCATTCCTGGGTCAGGAAGATCCCCTGGAGAAGGCTTAGGCTGGGTCCAAGCCAGTATTCTTCTTGGGCTTCCCTGGTGGCTCAGACAGTAAAGAATCCCCCAGCAATGCAGGGGACCTGGATTCAATCCCTGGGTTGGGAAAATCACCTGGAGAAGAGAACTCCTGGAGAAAGGGACAGCTACCCACTCCATTATTCTGGCCTGGAGAATTGTAGGGTTGTAAAGAATCAGAGGTGATTGAGTGACTTTCACACTTTATACAGCATTTTACTTCTGTCTGACTTACTTCATTTAGCATAATACCTTCCAAGTCCATCCATGTTGCTACTAATGGCAAAACTTCATTTTTCTCTTGTGGTTGAGTGGCATTCCATTAGGGTGTGTGTGTGTGTGTGTGTGTGTGTGTGTGTATGTGTGTGTGTATTCATCTTTATCCATTCATCTCTTGATGGACACAGGTTGCTTCCATACGTTGACATTGTTAGTAATGCTCCTGTGAACACTGGATGTATGTATCTTTTCAGATTAGTGTTTCTTGGTTTGAGGGGGGTTTGGTTATATACCAAGGAGTGAAATTTTTGTGTTGAGAAACACAAAACATCCTTACTGTTTTTTTGAAAACCTCCTTACTGTTTTCCATAGTGACTATACCAATTTACATTCCCTCCAACAGTGTAGGAGGGTTCCCTTTTCTCCATATACTTACCAACATTTGTTATTTGTGTTCTTTTTGATGAGAGTAATTCTGGCAGGTGTGAGGTGATCTCTCATTGTGGTTTTGATTTGCATTTCTCTGATTAGCTACATTGAACATGTTTTCATGTGCCTGTTAGCCATCAGCAAGTCCTCTTTGGAAAAATGTCTAAACAATTCTTCTGCCCATTTTTTAAACTAGGTTGTTTTTTATATTGAGTTGTATGAGCTGTTTACCTATCTTGAAGATTAACCCCTTATGGATCAAGTAATTTGGGAATATTTTCTTCCATTCAGCAGGTTGTGTTCTCATTTTATCTATGGTTTCCTTTGCTGTGCAAAATCTTTTAAAGTGCCACTTGTTTATTTTGCTTTTATTTCCTGAAAAATCAAAAAAAAAAAATTTCTATGGTTTATGTCAAAGAATGCCCTGCCTATGTTTTCTCCTAGGAGTTTCATGGTTTCTGGTCTTACATTTAGGCCTTTGACCCATTTGACCTTATTCTTTAAAAGTATGAGCCAGCAGTTAATCAATTACATTGCATTGTTATATGTTTCATCATGTAATTATACTCAGTCTTTTATGTGACACTTATCACTCATCTTAATTTTTGAAATGGTATTATACAGAACATTATACATGTAAATGTAAACTTACATGTATGTATCGCCAAAATGAATGAAACAAAAAAAGAAAAGTAAATTCCCTTACCACTCCTAACACCATGGTAATGTACGTTTTATTTTAACTCTCCAAATCTAATTTCTCTGGGCTTTCTATATATAGGTTGACTAATAAGTGAAAAAGACAGGATTTAGGAGTTATTGTTTTCATATAACCTGTTACTCCTACATCTGTAACAAAAAAATTGGTTTTTATGGTTATTGATATTTATGTTTAACTCATTGTAGTTTTATCCACTATGCTAGCACATTATAGTTAATCACAATACATTTTAAGGATTTCTTTCTTTTTTATATACATCTCTGCATTACTATCTTGTAATTGCTCTAGAGGTTACAGTCTACTCAGTATTAATTTTGGGCAATGTCTTAAAAATGTGAGCATTTTGTAACTGGTCTTATCTACCCTTTCTCTTGTTCTTTGTCATCAATATTTTCTTTTTGTATGTTAATTGAACTATACAATTAGCTTAGTTTTCTTTGTATTTTTCTAGTTCAAAGTTTGATGTTTTGTTTGAATAGATAATTTTATTTCACTAAATTTGAGAAATTTTTGAGTATAAATTTTTCTAGTATTTGTTCTATATATTTTTGGCCCACTCCACCTTGGACTCTATGTAGTTTTATTAGACTTTTTGAGATTGTATTTCATGTTTCTGAAATACTGTTTCTATTATAATTTTTTTCCTCTGTTGTTCACATTGTATAGTCTCCATTGATTCTTTTTAAATTTCACTGATTTTTTTTCTTTTGTTATCTCCATTCTGCTTTTAAGTCCATCTGATGAACCTTTTATTTTTCTGCTCAAGTTTATGACTTTTGCATTCATTTCAAACTTATTTTCCTTTTCTTAGCTATAAAAGCTCTTTTAAAGTCCTTGTATGATAAAGACTTTATCCAACATATGGGTATCCCTGGTGTGTCCTTCTTTTGATTATATTTGATATTTAAAATGAGTCAGGAAATCCCCTGATGGTCCAGTACTTAGGACTCTGCACTCTCACTGACAAGGGTCTGGGTTCAATCCCTGGTCAGGGAACAATCATAAAAAATAATTAGCCACATTTTCCTTATTCACATCCAAGAAACTGGATTCTGAGCATGACATTGTTAAAACTTTGCATTCCACTGTATTTTTCTGAACGTTACTTGTGTTTTTGTTTCGCTAGGTAATTAACTTGTGCTGTGCTTAGTCGCTCAGTCATGTCTGACTCTTTGTGACCCCATGGATTGTAGCCCACTAGGTTCCTCTGTATGCAAAATGTGAAACTGACGTTTAGAGAATCAGCTTCAAACTTGGTTTAGGTCTTTTGTCTTTGGCTGAATCACTCTGAGTGTGTTCTGAATATGTCTAGTTCAGGATTCAACTAGAGAGTTGGCTGACTTTACACTGACGCTCTTGTTCTGGCTGTTTTAGGCCCAGCATTGACCCTCACTCTCTGGTGACTAATATCTGTTCTTTGTCCTATGGTTTCTCAGGCCAGAAATATAGCAGAATTTCTTTGGTACTTCAGTCACCACACACTACCCCCATAACTTGTCCTTAAGCCAGAGCTTACAAAACATGTTTTTCTTCAGAGTGTCAACTGCCCTTCAAAGTATTCTTTCATTCATTTTTGGTGAAATTGTACATTCTAAGGGCTTCCCTGGTGGCTCAGAGGGTAAAGCGTCTGCCTGGAATGCGGGAGACCCAGGTTCGATCCCTGGGTCAGGAAGATACCTTGGAGAAGGAAATGGCAACCCACTCCAGTACTCTTGCCTGGAGAATCCCATGGAGGGAGGAGTGTGGTAGGCTGCAGTCCGTGGGGTCGCAAAGAGTCGGACACGAATGAGCGACTTCACTTTCACTTTCACTTGTCCATTCTAAAGGCCTTTATTACTATCCAATTTGGTAATATGAAACAAAATGTATACTATGTATATTATAGCGTTCCAACTTCTAGTTAAACTTAGGAGCTAGTATTTAGAAAGATAAAAGATATGCCAAGGTTTCATCATAGCAGCATTTTTAATATTAATTGGAAACCAAAAGGACTGGTAAACTAGTGTTATCCACACTTAAAATTGAAAACTATGGATGACCCAGAGGGATGGTATGGGGAGGGAGATGGGAGATGGGGTTCAGGATTGGGAACACGTGTACACCCATGGCAGATACATGTTGATGTACGGCAAAACCAATACAATTATTGTAAAGTAATTAGCCTTCAATTAAAATAAATAAATTATAAAAAGAAAACTATGCAGTTATTAAAGTTTTGATAACAGATATACATTTATTGGTGTTATAAAAATCCATGATATACTGCTGAGGAAAAAAAAGTTTATTAAATACCAGGTATCCTGTCATTCTAATTATGTAAAACAAATGCTTTGAGAGATGAAGACTTTTAACAATTAACTGGATACATTTGGTTAGTGGAATATCAAGTGTTATTTTTTTTTATCTCTTTTCAATTTCTCTAAACTATATTTGTTATATCTTTTTGCAAACACTATACAGCTCATAAAATGTTTTCTCTTCTGATCTTCACCTTTTGAATGTAATTCCCAATTCTAAGAACACCCTTTTTCTGTCTCTATTTAAATCTTACCCTTTGAGGCCCAGTTCAAATAGTACTTCCTTTAGGAAGTTTGCCTTATTTAGGAGCTCTATAAAAGCATGTGTTTACATGCCTTTCATCTTAACTTTTTAACCATCTCTTCTACATCTTTTGAGATGTAATCTAAGTATTATTTATCTTTTCTTTCCCTATAGATCTAAGGACTATTTGTATGATAGACAAATTCTTAATGAATTAGATTAAAAGTATCGTCATTATTTTACCCTGATAATATCAGCACATAGAAATTAAATACTTTTCTCAATGTCAAAAATCTAATTGAAAGATAACTAGTAATGGTCTTAGAGCATGATAAGCCACAAATAAGGAACAATAAAAATAATCTTTACAAGATTCAAAACATGTGACACCCTGAATTTGTAAAACATGATTAGCTAATGGTTGTATGTATCAGGTTAATTAAATAAAAACATTGGTGAAGCTAATAAAGGGATATACAATTTGACATCAGTACAGTTAAAATGGTTGTTTTGGAAACTCCAAATGCAATAGTCACTTTTCATAACTTAGGAGGTATGGGGAGGAATGAAGCTTAGTTGTTATATCAACTGTAATCATTTTCCTACCCACACTGTGTAATTTAAACATTTTAAAACACAGATTGAAGCCATCTTAGAGGTTATGTTATCATTTACAAAGGGAAATAAGACATTCAGTTGCCAGAGAATAACTATTTCAAGTTGAAGATTGCTTATTTATTTTGTCAGTTTGAGGATGACTTGCCAGTGACGGAGTCTAACTTTAGTGCCCTGTAATTCTGTACCAGTCAGGGATCCTGGTTGCAAAACAGAAACTAAAGCTGCTTAAATTCAGTATAAAAATATTTATAATGGGGTAGCTCACAGATTTAACAAAAATAGCTGTGTAACAGAGCTAAGGAAATGACTTTGGGGAAAATGACTCCAGTGAGCCAAAAACATAGACTTATACTACCCCAGAGAGTGTCAGAGCTAGTGAGACTGTTTAGAAGGTTTTACTCATGTCAGACACTTTTATCTTTGTGTTTAGACTCCCAGTTCTGCTGCCACCATTACTCCTGCCCAAATATGCTAGATTTCTCCACTGGAATAAACCATAAACTGTCCTCATTTTTATAGCTTTTGCCATAGTTGTGGAGCATTCAACTGACAAAACCTATGTAATATATTTATATTCCTCCACACAGGGGTTGTGCGGAAGAAGCATAATTTTATAATCAAGATTGAAAAGCATACATATTCATTTTTCAATCATGAAAGCTTTAATCTTTGGTAGAAAAATTTCTCATTTTACAGTAATTTCTCACTTTCAAGGTGGCATTGTTTTTAAATATTTCAAATCACAAAAATCTTTATGTTTCAATACACAAATTTATTTTAAGCTCTCCTAGAATAAACATATTTTGAAATATTAAAGGTAAAATTATCTTTTTCTGTTTAAATTTATAAGTAAACCATTTATGATAAAATGTCACATGAATGACAAAGGTTGTTAAATTTTAAAATGTATGTAAAAATAAAACATTAAAATTATTTGCAGCAAGTATTAAGTGGTTGTCTTTAAGCCATGCGTGCATGCTTAATCACTTCAGTCATATCTGACCCTCTGCAGCCCCAGGGACCATGGCCAGCCAGGCTCCTCTGTCCATGGGATTCTCAGGGCAAGAACACTGGAGTGAGGTGCCATTTGCTTCTCCAGTGATAAGAGTATGAAGTGAAGTGAGTGGAGTAAAGTTGCTCACTCGTGTCCAACTCTTTGTGACCCTATGGGCTGTAGCCCACCAGGCTCCCTTGTCCATGGGATTCTCCAGTCAAGAGTGTTGGAGTGGGTTGTCATTTCCTTCTCCCTTCGAGCCATAGAACCAGGCATAATATAGTCTTCTGCACATTTTAATTTTTCAAGTTATATATGTATGCCATATACCTACATTATTTTAATAAAATATAAAATAAATTTTATTTGATTTTAAAAGTATTGAGAGAAAATGAGATCCATCTGGTAAAAATTCCTCAACATTTGTAAGAAAAGTAAGTTCTTAAGGCATTAGAAAAAAAAAGTTATTAAAAAAATCATTTCTTAATTAACAGAAGATATAACTAAATGAGATAAAATATAAGGAGGCAGGGGGACTGTGGTTTAAAGGAAGCATGAGATTATACTATTTTACAAGAAGTAAAATGGTTTTGTAATAGCAATTCTTATTAGTTGATGCTTTAAGTATGTGTGTTCAGAGTTCTTAGTTACAAGAAAGTACTGTTTTATTGAAAACTAAATCACATCTTACCCATGTCTTACTGAAAACTACCACTCACTGACTCAATGGATAGGAGTTTGAGTAGGCTCTGAGAGTTGGTGATGGATAGGGAAGCCTGGCATGCTGCAGTCCATGGGGTCGCAGAGTCGAACACAATTAAGAGACTGAACTGAACTGAACTCAAAGGAAATATTTTTCTCCACACTAATTTTCCTGTCCTGGAATAAACAGAATTTCTTATGTTTAATATGCAGTCCAAAGTACAAAATTGTAGATGTCCCCAAAGAAACCCCTAAATTTATTCTTTGTAAACGTTTCTTTATTATAAACATAAAAGCACATGATAAGCACAGTAGAAACCTTTTGATAACTTACATTCAGTGCTGGAGGTTAGTTAATAAAAAATAACAATAAAGCAGAAAAACCAGTAACACTATAAACTTAATTTATAGTATATAATTACATATTTATTGTCCAAAATTTTGACCTGCCAAAGTAATATGAATGAATATAAGTATGTATGAATTTTCTGACAAAAGCTCTACATCAGGTTCTTTTTGTTTTTGTTTTCAATTATAAACCCAGCCATAATCCATTCTGTATAATTTGCAGCGTGGATTTTCCTCAAAAGAAGCCAGAGTGTAGAGAGACAAGAAATAATCTTAGGAGAGACTTCTCCCAGATTTTAACTATTTTTTCCATATTAAAAAAAAATTTAGTTTTAATTTGAAGAAAATTACTACACAATATTGTGATGGCTTCTGCCATACATCAGCTTAAATCAGCCATAGGTATACATATGTCTTCTCCCTCTTAAATCTCCCTCCCTTCTCCCTCTCCATCCCATCGTCAAGGTTATCACTGAGCACCCGCTTTGGTTCCCTGTATCACATAGCAAATTCCTACTGGCTATGCACTTTACATATGGTAACATATGTGTTTCAATACTACTCTCTCATGTCATCCTACCTTCTCCCTCTCCCATGTCTTTTATATGTATTTCACCTATACCTTGGTTTCCCTGGTGGCTCAATGGTAAATAATCCACCTGTCAATGCAAGAGACATGAGTTTGATCTGTGGGTCAGGAAGATCCCTGGAGGAGGAAATGGCAACCTCTTCCAGTGTCCATTCCTGGGAAATCCCATGGACAGAGGAGCTTGGCAGGCAACAGTCCCTGGGGTTACAAACATGTCAGAAACAATTTAGCAACTAAACACCAACACCTCCACCTAAATCAGTATCAATATATTTTAGAAATCTAACTTCATTGAGCCTTTCTAAAGTACTCAACTAATTTCATATAGAAAAAAGTCATTTGATGCATGAGTCCTTTCACTGTTCTTTATTATTATTGGTCTATGTATTCATCTCTTGCCTAATTATGTGCTGTCTTAATTACTGTAGTTTTATAATATCTGGCAGAACAAGTGCTTCCACTTGGCTCATCTTTTAGAATGTCTTGACTTCTTTGGCTTTTGCATTTCTATATAAATTTTAGATTTAGATCATCATTCTCCCAAACTTCTGGGATTTTGATTGGGATTGTATTTTATATATTTGAGTAGAATTGGCATACTTAAAACAGTTTTCTAAACATAAATATGGTATATTCCACCATTTTTTCTGTCTTTGATTTTTCTTAATAACACCTTAAAGATTTTGTACTGAAGTCTTACTCATACTGGTTTATTCCTAGAAATTTCATTTTCTTTAGCTGGTATATAGAAATGCGATTGTTTATTGCTTGTTTGTTTTCTTATTGATCATTGCCCTTACAAAATTGCTAAAATAAGTATTATAAAAAGAAATATCTTTACTACACTTATTGAAACATCATATTATATTACATAGACAAACTATTAGCAAATTAATAGGAAAGATCCACTAAATTAATATGAACAGATTACAGATGAGTAATATATCATACAAAAAGCATGGCTTGTCTTATTATATAAAATGGATGGTAGTGAGATTTAAATAAAAGAGAAAAATAGTAAAAATAGATCCTCATTTCACTCTTTTCTTTGAAAGATAGATTAATTTTAGCATAAGAAAGGTACTAGTAAGTCCCTTAAAATTCAGTTACATGAGCTTTTATGTGTTGGTAGAATTATTAAATTACCATCTGTGCTTTTGTAAAGAAATTTCAGATCTAAACATTGATCCAATAATATGTCATGGGTAAAAAATTTCACAGTGCCATTATCTATATATATTGTGTGTAGAATTCTGAAACAATTTCCTGGAGTAGATTATTCATTCACATATTTTTTCTCATACTCACAAAAATTTGTCTTCTTTGGGTGAAATGATCCCATGGTATTACTTCATATTTATTGACTTCCACACTTATTTAATCTCAATCAACATGCAGTTATTGATTGCCTTGAATAGATTGGTGAATTAGATGATTTTTAACATTCTTTCCAATGCTGATAGCAGATTATTTGACAGTCTGTACCGTGGGAAGCTTCCAGAAAGCAAAATAGATAACCTCTCTGACAACGGTTTTCATTACTGTGTTATGTCTTTCACCCTGAGGTAACTTGTACTACAATTCACTAAACATTCTCTCTCTGAGTTACCCACCCCCATTCTGAGAAGATATATCCCACCTTTGTAGAATGTAGCAGCAGAAATGTAATTAACGTTTGCCAAAAGATGTGGGAGTGAGTTTTGTGTGTGATTATGGGGAGAAGCTTTAAAGCCAGAACATGGTCTGTGATTTCTTTTACCTCTGTGTTGTGACCAGATTGTTTTGTCAGTTTGAATCCTGGAGTGCAGATTATGAAGCAGAGACTAGCTAAATTTCAATGGATGTGTACTGTGTGAGATATACAAACTATTTTTATTTGTCAGAAGCTAGAATTTGGTAGTCATTTGTGTGGCAGCAAAACTTAGCTTATGCAGACTGTTACACTCCTTCCAACAAATGATGAGATGGTTGAAAAAAGAACCATATATTTGTTCAGTGATTACTTCTTTATTCCTTCTTATCTAAGCATCTAAAAACTGGTGTATGGTAAATGATAGTAAATGATAGTTGATTAAAGTAATTCGATGAAGTTTACCTCAATCAATCAATCAATATATATATATACATATATATATATATACACAAAGAAAGAAATCTAATAAATTATAATCCCCAAAGACCTACAGTTTAGTTGAAGAGATAAATTATACAAAAATTTAATTTTTAAGTTTCAAGTTGGTGTTACTTTTAAAATTCACATGAAACAATGGTTAGTCTGCATTGGGATAATCAAGGGAATATTCTCCTGAAAAGTACTAACTTGATCTGGAAACTG
Source organism: Nanger dama (assembly GCA_917880005.1). Taxonomy (NCBI): domain Eukaryota; kingdom Metazoa; phylum Chordata; class Mammalia; order Artiodactyla; family Bovidae; genus Nanger; species Nanger dama. Next base: position 20,717,199 of record CAKJTW010000002.1, read on the forward strand.
GAAACAACAGGGACAAAGATATTCTGTGAGGAAGAAGGTAACATTCATGTAAGGAAATAAATGTGAAGAAGGATGCAGATAATAAATAGATTATCTGAAAGAAAAGTATGCAATTATTTTCAAGTCAACAAAAGTACACTAAAGGTAAAAAGAATAAAAGTAAAAATTATATTTTTCTGATTTATTTATGATTTTGCAGATTTCTATGAGCTGTCCACTGATAACACACATGAATTCACTGCTAAGTCCTGCTTTTCTAGTATTCATAGTATTTAATTATACAATCATAGGTTTTGTGCTTTAAATTTAAGCATCTGATATATGGGCTGCCGTCTATGGGGTCGCACAGAGTCGGACAGGACTGAAGCGACATAGCAGCATATATATATATATATATATATATATATATATATATAATATCAGGGATAACTTTTGAATACATATCAATAATGAGAAACAAATTCCAATGTTTAACCATGTATTTGACTACCTGTTATTTAACTACTATACACTGCTATTAATGCACCTATGTATCACCTAAAGAGTACATTTTATAAGTATGCTCCTCACTCACACTATCCCCTGTGATACGTAATCACTCAGAAACCCCCTCACCTGGTCTCCCATTGCATCTTGCTCACACATACCTCTGTTCTTCTAGTTCTTGGCTTCTGTCTTGGGTTCTTGTTTTTAACCTTTCAGATTTAGTGTATGTTACAAATATCATACTACTAATCCTTAATCATCTTCCAATATAATATTCTAATACTTATTCTCATATCCATTGTGTATCTTAATCTGAACCAGCCCTATAATCTGGGACACTATCCATGTATGGCCTTTGCAAAAGAAGGAGCTGAAAAATATAAAATTGGGACTTCCTGGGCGGTCCAGAGGTTAAGACTTCTTGCCTCTACTGCAGGGGACATGCAAAACCCAGATTCTGTGTCCTGAGACATGGCCAAAAATAAATAAATAAAAATAACCACACACCCCACCCTTTAAAAAGAGACAAAAAAAAATCCCCTATAAAACTCATATATGCTTCTCTGACTATGTTGTTTTTAAATTCCATGCACAGTAATATAGAGAAGTGGCCTTAGGCTTGGGAATTCTGGAGTCATCCTGAGTTTGATAGCAGTTTTGCTACTTGCCAACTGTGCATCCTTGGACAAGCTACTCGACATCTCTTTGTCTCTCTCCTTCAGTAAAATGGATATAGTAATATTACTGATCTCATAGGGTTATGTGGTATTAATTGAAAAGTTCAACATAAGTTGCTTATTAGAGGAGTCTGACACTTCCATGTATTCACCATTCAAGAGGATCAAGATAACCAGTTTTGACAAGATTCTTTCAAAGCAAAGACAAGCTCACTTGAAGTTTTGAAAGAATTCATCACAGAAAAAAGATTTATGGGATACACTTAGAGCAGTGCATCTTTCTCTTTGATCCATGCTGATATTTTAAAATCTCAATACATTAGATCCTTTTGACTAAGGATCTAATTTCTGTGCCTTGTAATTAGAACTTTATAGATCCAAAGCACTTTTTCAAAAAATATTGTGCTTTTTAAGTGATCATACATTGGGAAAATTCAAATTTCCTACTGAAGAAAGTTTGAGAATGAACAGTTCTAGAAAAATTTCTTGTCCAGCTGGTTAGCTTTGCCCTGTAATAATTTTCCTCTTACATACATATTCATACACTCTGAAACGTCCCTTACTGTTCACTTTTTATGCACTAATTTTCTAAATTACTAAAATGATACCCAGCATTATCACAATTACATGTATTTATGATGCTTTCTATGATTACAATAATCATTTTCATGCTTCTAAAATATTAATATCCAACAATTATAATCATTATTAATTACTACTAACTTCAGAGTCTACCACATAACCCCAGATAGTGTGACATAAAAAGATGACAAAGAGATGGCTGCTCTGGATTCTTTTCCCCAGAAGGTTATTTTAGTGGTTTAGAAGGAGAAACATATGCATGCTAACTGCACTGACGTTAACTGTCAAGCTCTCCGAGGGAGGTAATTTTTCATGCAACAATATGTCTATTATTAGTTCTTATACATTAGTCCTTAGTAAATAGTATTTATTCTGTCTGCATATCATGACAATGACTTCTCTCCACATTTGCAGCCACCCACTGAGACAATCACTGCCACCATTCAGACACACAACAAACTAAGGTTTTATTACTTTAATTTTCCAAACAAATTGCACCATGTTAAATTACAACACATGGAAATAATTTTTAAAAGACAAAGAGAACAGCAGATTTTGCATTTCTATTAACTGAGCTATCTGTAATTTCAAATAATGGCATATATTAAGTATTCCCCAAATGTACTCACACATATGTGTGTTCTGAGTGAGTCTTGTAGCAAACCTCAAAATTTGCTGAACCCTTTTGAAATTAAATGGAGAGAACTATGTAAATTATTCCTATTCCAGTATTTTTGTAGCTCAATAAATTTAAAGTAATTTTAAGGAATAGCTAATAATCTCAAGGTGTATGCACTCTCCAATAATATATTTGTGTTTGGCAATTTAGAGTCTATCTATACATTCATATATGTATATGCATTGCATATGTTGTTGCTGTTCAGTTACTCAGTCATGTCCAACTCTTTGTGACCCCATGAACTACAGCACACCAGCTTTCCATATCCTTCACTACCTTTTGCAGTTTGTTCAAATTCATGACCACAGAGTTGGTGATGCTATCTAACCATCTCATCCTCTGCCAGCCACTTCTTCTCTTACTCTCCACCTTTCCCAGCATCAAGGTCTTTTCCAATAGGTCAGCTCTTTGCGTCAGGTGGCCAGAGTATTGGAACTTCAGCTTCAGCATCAGCATCAGTCCTTCCAATGAATATTCAGGGTTGATTTCCTTTCAGTTCAGTTCAGTCGCTCAGTCGTGTTCGACTCTTTGCGACTCCATGAATTGCAGCATGCCAGGCCTCCCTGTTCATCACCATCTCCAGGAGTTCACTCAGACTCACGTCCATCGAGGCTGTGATGCCATCCAGCCATCTCATCCTCAGTCATCCCCTTCTCCTCCTGCCCCTAGTCCCTCCCAGCATCAGCGTCTTTTCCAATGAGTCAACTCTGCATGAGGTGGCCAAAGTACTGGAGTTTCAGCTTCAGCATCATTCCTTCCAAAGAAATCCCAGGGTTGATCCTATTTTGGTATCCTTGCAGCCCAAGGGACTCTCAGGAGTTTTCTCTGGCATCACATTTGAATCAATCTTTGGCACTCAGCCTACTTAATCCCTAATTTCAAGCTGTAGGGTGCATTTTTATGCTTACTGCTAGAGCTGCGGTCTCACAGAGACTCACAGAATTTATCCTAAGGAATTATTTTCTGTTTGAATTGCCACAGAACAATGTGAGATTAAGAGTTCAGATATACTGTGAAGATTAACAGTGGGAGATTACACTAACATCAAAGAGCTCAAAACAGGAAATATTCCTTAGCAAAGTTTTTGCATTTCTCCAGGATTTTTAGTATAACTAAAAAATAAGGCTTCCCTTGTGGCTCAGATAGTAAACAATCTGCCTACAATGCAGGAGTAAGTAAGTAAGTGAAGTCGCCCAGTCGTGTCCGACTCTTTGCGACCCCATGGACTGTAGCCCACCAGGCTTCTCCGTCCATGGGATTCTCTAGGCAAGAATACTGGAGTGGGTTGCCATTTCCTTCTCCAGGGGATCTTCCTGACCCAGGGATAGAACCCAGGTCTCCTGCATTGCTGGCAGATGCTTTAGCCTCTGAGCCACCAGGAAAGCCAGGTTCAATGCAGGAGACCCAGGTTCAATCCCTAGGTGGGGAAGATCCCCTAGAGAAGGATATGGCTACCCACTCCAGCATTCTTATCTGGAGAATTTCAAGGACAGAGGAGCCTGGTGGGTTACAGTCCATGGGATTGCAAACAGTCGGACACAACTGCATGAGTAACACTCCCATTCAAATCTAGAGGAAGATGGTTACGTATAGCGTATACTTTGAGTTTGGAGAAATTAGGAAAATGTTGTCTAACCATTCCAGTCATGCTAATTTTCATGGTGTTTTAAGAAAGAGACTCAGCTTTGGAAACAAAACAGTGGGAGTTTTTAGGATACTAATTCAAATGCCACCCAGCTGAGTAATGATCTGTTTCTTGTTACCAAACTTATTATTTCAGGGCTGCTCAGTGAATAATGTCACTTGAAATTACTATATCCTTCAGTTTACTCCCATATGGACAACTGCCACTATTCAGACATCATCAGCAAGCTACCAGTTTGTCCTGAGAAGCTTTTAATACTTCAATGTTCTCTTCATGTTGAATGAAAGATTGAAAGAAAGGGTATATTTATGCCCTATGGGAGCAATTGGTTATCGCTAATTTTCATACCCCCAGAGTTTCCATTTGATTTCACAGAAACTTAGAATATCTCAACTCTGGCCCACATCTGGAACCACCACAGTCAGTTAAAGTCAGTTCAGTTGCTCAGTCGTGTCCGACTCTTTGCGACCCCATGAATCGCAGCACGCCAGGCCTCCTTGTCCATCACCAACTCCCAGAGTTCACTCAGACTCACGTCCATCGAGTCAGTGATGCCATCCAGCCATCTCATCTTCAGTTGTCCCCTTCTCCTAAGGCCCCTAATCCCTCCCAGCATCAGAGTCTTTTCCAATGAGTCAACTCTTCTCATGAGGTGGCCAAAGTACTGAAGTTTCAGCTTTAGCACCATTCTTTCCAAAGAACACCCAGGACTGATCTCCTTTAGAATGGGCTGGTTGGATCTCCCCTGCAGTCCAAGGGACTCTCAAGAGTCTTCTCCAACACCACAGTTCAAAAGCATCAATTCTTCGGTGCTCAGCTTTCTTTTAGTCCAACTCTCACATCTATACATCACCACTGGAAAACCATAGCCTTGACTAGATGGACCTCTGTTGACAAAGTAATGTCTCTGCTTTTCAATATGCTATCTAAGTTGGTCATAAATTTTCTTCCAAGGAGTAAGCATCTTTTAATTTCATGGCTGCAGTCACCATCTACAGTGATTTTGGAGCCCAAAAAGTAAAGTCTGACACGGTTTCCACTCTTGCCTTGTCTATTTCCCATGAAGTGATGGGACCAGATGCCATGATCTTCATTTTCTAAATGTTGAGCTTTAAGCCAGTTTTTTAACTCTCCACTTTCACTTTCATCAAGAGGCTTTTAAGTTCCTCTTCAGTTTCTGCCATAAGGGTGGTGTCATCTGCATATCTGAGGGTATTGATATTTCTCCCAGAAATCTTGATTCCAGCTTGTGCTTCTTCCAGCCCAGCGTTTCTCATCATGTACTCTGCATATAAGTTAAATAAGCAGGGTGACAATATATAACACTGAAGTACTCCTTTTCCTATTTGGAACCAGTCTGTTGTTCCATGTCCAGTTCTAACTGTTGCTTCCTGACCTGCATATAGGTTTCTCAAGAGACAGGTTAGGTGGTCTGGTATTCCCATCTCTTTCAGAATTTTCCACGATTATTGTGATCCACACAGTCAAAGACTTTGGCATAGTCAATAAAGCAGAAATAAATGTTTTTCTGGAACTCCCTTGATTTTTCCATGATCCAGCAGATGTTGGCAATTTGAGCTCTGGTTCCTCTGCCTTTTCTAAAACCAGCTTGAACATCTGGAAGTTCACAGTTCATGTATTGCTGAAGCCTGGCTTGGAGAATTTTGAGCATTACTTTACTAGTGTATGAGATGAGTGCAATTGTGCGGTAGTTTGAGCATTCTTTGGCATTGCCTTTCTTTGGGATTGGAATGAAAACTGATCTTTTCCAGTCCTGTGGCCACTGTTGAGTTTTCCAAATGTGCTGGCATATTGAGTGCAGCACTCTCACTGTATCATCTTTCAGGATTTGTAATAGCTCAACTGGAATTCCATCACCTCCACTAGCTTTGTTTGTAGTGATGCTTTCTAAGGCCCACTTGACTTCATATTCCAGGATGTCTGGCTCTAGGTGAGTGATCACACCATCGAGATTATCTTGATCTTGAAGATCTTTTTGTACAGTTCTTCTGTGTATTCTTGCCACTTCTTCTTAATATCTTCTGCTTCTGTTAGGTCCATACAATTTCTATCCTTTATTGAGCCCATCTTTGCCTGAAATGTTCCCTTGGTATCTCTAATTTTCTTTTTTTGTTTTTTTTTCCAGATTTTTATTTATTATTTACTTTACAATATTCTATTGGTTTTGCCATACATCAACATGAAACTGCCATGGGTGTACACGTTTTCCCAATCCTGAACACCCCTCCCACCTCCCTCCCCATACCATCCCTCTGGATCATCCCAGGGCACCAGCCCCAAGCATCCTGTATCCTGCATTGAACCTGGACTGGCGATTTGTTTCTTATATATTATACAGGTTTCAATGCCATTCTCTCAAATCATCCCACCCTCTCCCTCTCCCAGAGAGTCCAAAAGACTTCTCTTTTGCTGTTTCACATACAGGGTTATCATTACCATCTTTCTAAGTTCCATATATATGTGTTAGTATACCGTATTGGTGTTTTTCTTTCTGGCTTATTTCACTCTGTATAATCGGCTCCAGTTTCATCCACCTCATTAGAACTGATTCAAATGTATTCTTTTTAATGGCTGAGTAATATTCCATTGTGTATATGTACCACAGCTTTCTTATTCATTCCTCTGCCGATGGACATCTAGGTTGCTTCCATGTCCTAGCTATGATAAACAGTGCTGCGATGAACATAGGGGTATATGTGTCTCTTTCAATTTTGGTTTCCTCGATGTGTATGCCCACCAGTGGGATTACTGGGTCATAAGGCAGTTCTATTTGCAGTTTTTTAAGGAATCTCCACACTGTTCTCCATAGTGATACTAGTTTGCATTCCCACCAAGAGTGTAAGAGGGTTCCCACCAAGAGTGTAAGAGGGTTCCCTTTTCTCCGCATCCTCTCCAGCATTTATTGCTTGTAGACTTTGGATCACAGCCATTCTGACTGGCATGAAATGATAACTCATTGTGGTTTTGATTTGCATTTCTCTGATAATGAGTGATGTTGAGCATCTTTTCATGTGTTTGTTAGCCATCCGTATGTCTTCTTTGGAGAAATGTCTATTTAGTTCTTTGCCCCATTTTTTGATTGGGTCATTTATTTTTCTGGAATTGAGCTGCAGGAGTTACTTGTATATTTTTGAGATTGGTTGTCAGTTGCATCATTTGCTATTATTTTTCCCATTCCAAAGACTGTCTTTTCACCTTTCTTACAGTTTCCTTTGTTGTGCACAAACTTTTAATTTTAATTAGGTCCCATTTGTTTATTTTTGCTTTTATTCCAGTATTCTGGGAGGTGGGTCATAGAGGATCCTACTGTGATTTATGTCGGAGAGTGTTTTGCCTATGTTCTTCTCTAGGAGTTGTATAGTTTCTGGTCTTATATTTAGATCTTTAATCCATTTTGCATTTATTTTTGTGTATGGTGTTAGAAAGTGATCTAGTTTCATTCTTTTACAAGTGGTTGACCAATTTTCCCAGCACCACTTGTTAAAGAGATTGTATTTAATCCATTGTATATTCTTGCCTCCTTTGTCAAAGATAAGGTGTCCATAGGTGTGTGGATTTATCTCTAGGCTTTTTATTTTGTTCCATTGATCTATATTTCTGTCTTTGTGCCAGTACCATACTGTCTTGATGACTGTGGCTTTGTAGTAGAGCCTGAAGTCAGGCAGGTTGATTCCATTCTTTTTTTCCTTTTTTTTCAAGTTCCATTCTTTTTTTTTTCAAGTTCCAGTTCCATTCTTTTTTCAAGATTGCTTTGGCTATTTGAGGTTTTTGTATTTCCATATAAATTGTGAAATTATTTGTTTTAGCTCTGTGAAAAATACTGCTTTTAGCTTGATAAGGATTGCATTGAATCTATTGTTTGCTTTGGGTAGTATACTCGGCTTCACTATATTGATTCTTCCAATCCATGAACATGGTATATTTCTCCATCTATTAGTGTCCTCTTTGATTTCTTTTGCCAGTGTTTTATGGTTTTCTATATGTATGTCTTTAGTTTCTTTAGATATATTCCTAAGCATTTTATTCTTTTCATTGCAATGGTGAATGGAATTGTTTCCTTAATTTCTTTTTCTATTTTCTCATTATTAATGTATAGGAATGCAAGGGATTTCTGTGTGTTGATTTTATATCCTGCAACTTTACTATATTCATTGATTAGCTCTAGTAATTTTCTGGTGGAGTCTTTAGGGTTTTCTATGTAGAGGATCATGTCATCTGCAAACAGTGAGAGTTTTACTTCTTCTTTTCCAATTTGGATTCCTTTTATTTCTTTTTCTGCTCTGATTGCTGTGGCCAAAACTGCCAGAACTATGTTGAATAGTAGCAGTGAAAGTCGTACATTTGTCTTGTTCCTGACTTTAGGGGAAATGCTTTCAATTTTTCACCATTGAGGATAATGTTTGTTGTGGGTTTGTCATATATAGCTTTTATTATGTTGAGGTATGTTCCTTCTATTCCTGCTTTCTGGAGAGTTTTTATCATAAATGGATGTTGAATTTTGTCAAAGGCCTTCTCTGCATCTATTGAGATAATCATATGGCTTTTATTTTTCAGTTTGTTAATGTGGTGAAGTACATTGATTGATTTGTGGATACTAAAGAATCCTTGTATCCCTGGGATAAAGCCCACTTGGTCATGGTGTATGATCTTTCTAATGTGTTGTTGAATTCTGATTGCTAGAATTTTGTTAAGGATTTTTGCATCTATGTTCACCAGTGATATTGGCCTTTAGTTTGTGTGTGTGTGTGTGTGTGGCATCTTTGTCAGGTTTGAGTGTTAGGGTGATGGGGACCTCATAGAATGAGTATGGAAGTTTACCTTCTGTAATTTTCTGGAAGAGTTTGTACAGGATAAGTGCTAACTCTTCTCTAAATTTTTGATAGAATTCATCTGTGAAGCCGTCTGGACCTGGGCTTTTGTTTGCTGGAAGATTTCTGATTACAATTTCCGTGCTTGTGATGGGCCTGTTAAGATTTTCTATTTCTTCTTGGTTCAGTTTTGAGAAGTTGTACTTTTCTAAGAATTTGTCTGTTTCTTCCACTTTGTCCATTTTATTGGCATATAATTGCTGATAGTAGTCTCTTATGATTCTTTGTATTTCTGTGTTGTCTGTTGTGATCTCTCCATTTTCATTTCTAATTTTATTGATTTGATTTTTCACCCTTTCTTTCTTGATGAGTCTGGCTAATGGTTTGTCAATTTTATTTATCCTTTCAAAGAACCAGCTTTTGGCTTTTTTTTATTTTTGCTATGTTCTCTTTTGTTTCTTTTGCATTTATTTCTCTCTTAATTCTTAAGATTTCTAATTTTCTTGAAGAGATGTCTAGTCTTTCCCATTCTGTTCTTTTCCTCTATTTCTTTGCATTGATCACTGAGGAAGGCTTTCTTATCTCTTCTTGCTATTCTTTGGAACTCTGCATTCAGATGCTTATATCTTTCCTTGTCTCCTTTGCTTTCTGCTTCTCTTCTTTTCACAGCTATTTGTAAGGCCTCCCCAGATAGCCATTTTGCTTTTTGCATTTCTTTTCCATGGGGATGGTCTTGATCCCTGCCTCCTGTACAATGTCATGAACCTCAGTCCATAGTTCATCAGGCACTCTATCTATCAGGTCTAGTCCCTTAAATCTATTTCTGACTTCCATCGTATAATTTAAGGGATTTGATTTAAGTCATAGCTGAATGGTCTAGTGGTTTTCCCTACTTTCTTCAATTTAAGTCTGAATTTGGCAATAAGGAACTCATGATCTGAGCCACACTCAGCTCCTGGTCTTGTTTTTGCTTCTCCATCTTTGGCTGCCAAGAATATAATCAATCTGATTTTGGTGTTGACCATCTGTTAATGTCCATGTGTAGTCTTCTCTTGTGTTGTTGGAAGAGGGTGTTTGCTATGACCAGTTCATTCTCTTGGCAAAACTCTATTAGCCTTTGCTGTGCTTCATTCCGCATCGCAAGGCCAAATTTGCCTGTTACTCCAGGTGTTTCTTGACTTCCTACTTTTGCATTCCAGTCCCCTATAATGAAAAAGACATCTTTTTGGGTGTCAGTTCTAAAAGGTCTTGTAGGTCTTCATAGAAACATTCAACTTCAGCTTCCTCAATGCTACTGTTTGGAGCATAAGCTTGGATTACTGTGATATTGAATGGTTTTGCGTTGGAAATGAACAGAGATCATTCTGACGTTTTTAAGATTGCATCCAAGTACTGCATTTCAGACTCTCTGCTGACCATGATGACTGCTCCATTTCTTCTAAGGGATTCCTGCCTGCAGTAATAGATAGGATGGTCATCTGAGTTAAATTCACCCATTCCAGTCCATTTTAGTTCACTGATTCCTAGAATGTCAACATTCACTCTTGCCATCTCCTGTTTGACCACTTCCAATTTGCCTTGATTCATGGAACTGACATTCCAGGTTCCTATACAATATTGCTCTTTACAGCATTGGACTTTGCTTCTATCACCAGTTACATCCACAACTGTGTATGTATTGTGTTTGCCTTGGCTCCATCCCTTCATTCTTTCTGGAGTTATTTCTCTACTGATCTCCAGTAGCATATTGGGCACCTAGTGACCTGGGGAGTTCCTCTTTTGGTATCCTATCATTTTGCCTTTTCGTACTGTTCATGGGGTTCTCAAAGCAAGAATACTGAAGTGGTTTGCCATTCCCTTCTCCAGTGGACCACATTCTGTCAATGGTCTGTCAGTGGAACCACCTAGGGAATTTTAATAATATATTTCACTGGGTTTTAGCTAAAGCTACTGAATAAGAATATCCAGGGTTTGTCCCTGTCAAGTTATATTTAAACAGGCTCTCTAAATAATTTTATTGCAGTGCCATGGACTGATCTTTGGGATCCATTGACCAAATTTTGAAATCAGCCTCAAGGTTGTGGAAGAGACCAAAGTCTATTACCTCTTATTTCTGGACATGCCACTGGCTTACATTTCTCTGCATATCATGTGGTTAGTTGTGTTCATATGACTAAGTCCAAGAATTCCTCAAAAGAAATGTGAACCACTTTATAGATTTAGACCATAAAGACATCCCCAGTGAACGTATAATGATTGTTTTCCCTCTGGCAGACTAAATAAGATGACCTACAAAGTGACCTTGGAAACTCTATGTTGAGCATGGACATGGGGTTCCACAAGATGGACAAAACAGGTTTTCTGAATACTCATGTAGGAAGCTATCCACTAATAAAACTTCATTTGTGTTAAGCATCTGTGGTTTGGGTTTTACCTATTAACAGCAGTTAGTATTCCAAGTTTGCTGTTCAGTTTTTTAATTATCTTTTAAAAATAACAGAAACATTTTAAAGATTTTTTTTTCTCTCTTTACTTACTTGTCTGTTGTGGTATTGTCCTAATTTATCAGCTGTGGAAACTGCCAGGAATTTCAAGGCTCATAAGACATGATGAGTACTTTTCAGATTCCTGAAGCAGCCATAAGAACCCTCTGTGTCAGGGGATTGTCCTGTCCTTTAAAGATGAACACGTGTCACCAGGGACCATGTTACATGATCCCAGGGCATCTCTCCTCAGCTTCAGAAAGAGTAAGAAAAATACACATAATAGATTATGTTTTGGAAATCTATTAAATCTATTAAAATAAATAAAAATACTATACTTATTTTGATTCTGAGGCACTACAAGCATTCATCCTCCTCTGTGTGTTATCTAAGTGACACATCATTTATGTGTCAAAGCAAGGCAATCAAACCAGGCAATATTAAAGGAAATCAACCCTGAATACTCTTTGGAAGGACTGATGCTGAAGCCGAAGCTTCAGTACTTTGGCACCCTGATACAAACAGCTGACATTGGGAATGACCCTGATGCTGGGAAAGATTGAAGGCAGAAGGAGAAGGGGATGACAGAGGATGAGATAATTGGATGGCGTCACTGATTCAGTGAACTTGGGCAAATTCTGGGAGATGGTGAGGAACAGGGAAGCCTGGAGTGCTGTCATCCACAGAGTCATGAAGAGCTGGACATGACTTGGTGACTGAACAACAACATGTGCCATTTATGTATGAATGACTATGAAAAATTGTTCCCAAGACCACAGTGATTACACTTCTCTCTTTGCCATTTCTCTTTGGGATTTTCTTTTCCTTCTCCTTTGCCTGCTACTTCTAAGTGGCCCCTACCTTTATATCAATCCTAATAGCCTAATATTACAGAGGGCTGGTCCTGAAGGATTTTACTTTGGGAAGAACAGAATGATTTGGAAGACAGTATATAAGAGAGAATAAAAATAAACTAAAAAGTATATTCACAACACCTCTCCTCCCCACTTACAAGTTCTCAGGGTAGCATCTTCAGTGTCCTATATTAGTCCTTTTTTTTTTTTTTTTCAGTTCACTCATATTCCCTTAGCATTTCTCTGCCTCTTGAATTCCTTCATATTTGGCTTATTTGATGTCTTCAGTTCAGTTCAGTCTCTCAGTCATGACCGACTCTTTGCGACCCCATGAGCTGCAGCACTCCAGGCCTTCCTGTCCATCACCAACTCTTGGAGTTTACCCAAACTCATGTTCATTGAGTCGGTGATGCCATCCAACCATCTCATCCTCTGTTTTCCTCTTCTCCTACTGCCTTCAATCTTTCCCAGAATCAGGATCTTTTCCAATGAGTTAGCTCTTTGCATCAGGTGGCCAAAGTATTGGAGTTTCAGCTTCAACATCAGACCTTCCAGTGAACACCCAGGACTGATCTCATTTAGGATGGACTGGTTGGATCTCCTTGCAGTCCAAGGGACTCTCAAGAGTCTTCTCCAACACCACAGTTCAAAAGCATCTATTCTTTGGCACTCAGCTTTCTTTATAGTCCAACTCTCACATCCATACATGACCACTGGAAAAACCATAGCTTTGACCAGATGGACCTTTGTTGACAAAACAATGTCTCTGCTTTTGAATATGTTATCTAGGTTGGTCATAACTTTCCTTCCAAGGAGTAAGCATCTTTTAATTTCATGGCTGCAATCACCACCTGCAGTGATGTCCTAGGAAGACAGAATTCCTGTTTTTCTTTTTTGATGTAATTAATCTTCAGTCCTTTGTATACTCAAAAACTCAATTTAGTGAATTTCTTGATTTGATTGTGCCCATAGGAATTACATTGAAAGCCGCAAGTATAGTTCACCTTACTTGCTATCAGATAAATTGTTAGTGACTCCTTGGAAGGCTATGTTTAGAAAGACGTGAGACCAGTGCATAATTCTCAGCAAGAAGGAGCATCCTCATCTGTTAGGGATGTGTTTCCCAGCTGCAGGAGGAGAAGCAATGGCATTCATACCAGGAGTTTTTCTTTCAAAAAAATAAAATGAGTAGGATGAACATTTTTACTGCAAAAGAAAGTTCAAAGAAGCAATTCTTTGTTTTTAGGAGTGGTGACATGTGGTTAGGTCTTCTCAAAGTTAAGAAAGACCTGGTCTTCAAGCATACTTTTGAGATCCAAGTTTATTAAAAACCAAGGGAGTACAAGACAATATTATAAATACAATGATATATTTAAAACTTAAATTTAACAAAATTCTACGAATACCATCTTTCAGTCCTTTCAATGTGTTTTCATGATTGTATGCATAAACTTGTTTGGTGATAAAAGTGGAAGTCTAAATTTGAAATCTTTCATTCATGGAGAATTTGTCAAATGGCCCTTGAATTTAACCCTGAAAATGAGCTATATAATCAGACTGATTTCTTTCCTCCAATGAAAGACTGATTGAGAAACATTTGTCAGAAGGAAGAGTGAAAGAATGAAATAGGGAACATCCTAGACCAAAGCCTAAAGCAACTGAAATAAGAGACAGAAGGTGACTGCTAAACAATGTCAAGATAGAGGCACGTGTTCTCAGGGGGCCCTGAGACTCTTAATTCCTTAGACCTTTTCTCTTAAAGCTTTCTTCTTTGATATTTTCCTCAGGTCCTCTTTCATCAACGGGTTGACCACTCCAGCTGCTAAATCTTAAATTATCTGCTGAATTCTTAATCCCACATGTTGTCAGTCATTACCAGAGTTTGTACCTGGAGACTTCTTACACCTCATGCTTGATAGACTGAGAGGCTGTGGACAGAAGTTTTGACCCATTTAGTGGGCCCCGAAACTAAAATTGGATATCATATGGCATTGATTTTCTTTCTGGTAACACTTTCAATAATTTGAATAGAGTTCTAAACTTTGGACTCATGATATGAATTAAATAGATTTTTTGTGCCTAATGGGTAATAAACATTATGTACAATATTGTGTCTATGTGAATATATCTGTCAAATTCCAAATAACTGACTTCCAAAGAACATTTACCAATTTGTAATTGGTAAGCCCATTTCCTACTCTCCTTTTTTCAGTTATATGATGAAATTGAATGAAACAGATGTCAGATCCACATCTCCCCAAACACTCATTTTACCAGCTCAGAGAATAAATAAAGAAATGAATTTAATGATGCTAAGTCACTGACTTGGTTACATGCATCCTATCGGATCCTAATAATTTTTCACAGTAATGCATATCTTTTTCACCTTTATGTTGCTTAAGAGGAGACAGAGCCAAGGAGTGCTTACTAGATTGTGAAAGGTACAAATTTGGCTTGGGTAAGTACTACAAATGGTGACTGCTTACATTAACCTTTCTTGTTTCATATTCTCAAGTATGTTTTTGATGAAAAAGTGACAAAAAGGGGCTTTTCTCTAAATGTACACCATGATTAGGCTTAGCTAGCATTGCCGTCTGATTTTATTGTGATTTTACTGATGATTTTGGAAAACTGAGAAAATGAAGTGCTACTTATGATACAAAATCACTAGTTTAAAGTACAAACAACAGAACACAATTATGCATGGTATAGAGTTGTATGGTAACAGTATAAAATGTCCACAGAAAGGGTATATGATATTATCAGGCTATAGTTACTTCTGAGAAGGTGAAAGAATGGGATGCTGGGAGAGGCTTTTGTTTTTAGCTGTATTTAGTTTTTAAAGATGAGATGCAAATATGAAATACATTAACATGTTTGTTTTATTTTTGTATACTAAAATATTTTGTGTATGGTTTTAAAAATGCATTTTAAAAATATAAGACTGCAAAATACTAACAAGTTCTATTAACTTTTTAAAAACTTTTAGACAGTAACTATTATATGTGAACTGAATCAGTCAGTTACTTAATTTAGGCTTAAAAAAAATCCTATTCACGTTTTGGAGCTAATTGTGAGTTCAGTAACCTAACTTTGACACTGTCTTACAATTGGACCGTACTTCATCTCATTTAATAGAATTACACTTGTTACTCATGTAAATTTATATGTTTAAAATATTATTTTTAATTTTATCAGGGTTTTAAAATTTAGAAATAAATGATTTCACTACGAAATATTCATTTTAGGGCTCTTCTTCATGTTACATTATATCAAGTAAGATGACAATGAGGGTGATGAAAGTGAATTGTCACAATTATCTCTCTGCATCATTGTAGAATAGCTCTTATTTCAGTTAGATTCCATAAAAGAATTATGGTTATTTAGAAAAAAATCTGAAAAATCCATGAAATGGTTTTCAGTTTCTTTCCTTGAAAATAGACCGTTGATAGTTTAGACAAATTATCTTAAAGTATGAAGAACACATTAAAAACTGGTTCCTTACCTTCTGAGGACAGAAATTATAATAGAAAATAGAATTAATACAAATGTTGCTTTTTCCACTCATATAAATGATGATCTTTATAGAGAGCCTCCTACTTCTAATTAGCCAAAAACATTTAATGTTAGCCGCTCAGTCGTGTCCGACTCTTTTGCGACCCTATGGGTTGTAAGCCCACCAGGTTCCTCTGTCCATGGAATTCTCCAGACAAGAATACTGGAGTGGGTTGTCATTTCCTTCTCCAGGGGATCCTCCTGACCTAGGGATTGAACCTGGGTCTCCTGTGTGCAGGCAGGTTCTATACTTTCTGACACATGTATAGTCCATGAAATTCTCTAGGTCAGAAAACTGGAGTAGGTAACCTTTCCCTTCTTCAGGGGATTGTCCCAACCCAGGGATCGAACCCAGGTCTCCTGCATTGCAGGTAGATTCGTTACCAGCTGAGCTATCAAGAAAGCCTATCTGAGCCACCAGGAAAGCCCCCAACCATTTAAGGACTCAATACAAGATTTTTCAAACAAAAATGAATCACATTCAGTCTTGAGATCTAGTAAAATGGTATTTTCTTTTTTTAAAAAGAAGTTTTAGTTCCACCTGTAACAAAGCATGTTCAAATGAAGATTTGCATATAGCTTACATGAAATTCATTATCAGAATTCCACTGATTTAGTACATTGCTGTAAGCAACTGATCAACATCCACACTGATTTAATAAGAGCTTTAATTGCATATCATCTGTGTGAGATAAAACAAAAAGAAAACCAATTAGAGCAGTTACCAACATCTTCATCATTATGGTTATTTTTATCATAATGATGAGTAACATTTTTTAACTCCTCACACACTGGAAGTGCTTTCATCTCCAGTACCTCTCAAATCTCACAGTCGTCTTTGCAGTGGGTAGAACTTGTGTGATTTATTCTCCCTGGAGTTGGAAATTCTGAAAAAAAAAAAAAAAAAACAACAGTGATAGCTAATGGTGAATGGTGTCAGATTTGTGATCTCTGAAGAAGACTTAGCTTTGGGACCAGGGACCAGGCCAGGCTTAATCACTCAAAAGCTTTTGCATAACAGAGTTTTTAAAGTATGAAAAGGCACAGAAAAAGCTTTTGACATAGACATCAGAAGGAGGATGGAAAGTGCCCCCTTACTAGTCTTAGCAAGGAAGCTATATACTTTTTAAATTAGTTATTACAATAAATCAAAAGACTGTCTCAAGGTTGTAAAGATCTTACCAGATTCACTCCCATAATTTACATTTTAAGATAACAGGATTAATCAGATTTTCAGGAAGGAGAAACTGTCATCAAGCAGGATCAATTGTTATATAATTCTTAGTACAGAGTTTAAGCTGAGTTGTTTTGTTGTGTAATCATCAGCTCTGGGCTTAAAGAAATAAAAGTTTTATGTGACTAAAACTAAGGAATACAGAGGAAAAAAAAAAAAAAATTTGTCCTTTCCTCCTCCTTGAGAATTCCAGACTCCTATCTCCTCCTTGATAGCCCTGGACCACTTTCTCCTCCTCAGGGACCCCAGACTTAGCAACCTGCCTAGGAACTGACTCACCAATACCAAAAATAAGAAGACATTTACGTTGTCTCTATGTCAGGTGGCATTTTTAAGAGATGGATGCAGAAGGATCCATTATGGGAGAAAAAAAGTCAGGAAGATGTGTTATGAGCTCAACAATGGAATGGCTTAAGATGATTCTTCAGGGATCTCTAGTGTTTGGTTAGAAACAGCCCAGATAACATTAAAATAGATGGAGTACTATATATCTTAACTTATTATTCCTAAGACATTTGAGTTGTTATGAATGAGAATGTTATAATAGGTTTACATGTATCCATCACCAGTTTTTCCCTACATCCCCTGCCCTCTCCCTATATAACTCATAATATATTGTTTTGAAGCTATATAAATATGTTATGTCCTACACATCATTTCATTTAGGAAAATGCAAGAATACTTTATGAAAGAAAAATAAGTCCACTTGAATTGAATGTGAATTTAAGTAGAAGAAATTATTATTTGTTTAAAATTGATGGGTTTTTTTTTTTGAGGTTTCCTTCTCTTCAAATTCCTGGATGAATTTGCTCCCCCTTCCATGTGAATAATACATTCTATCTAAAATTTCATAGTCATAAACTCTTCCTGAGACCAACCAGAAATATTGTATATTTTCTTTTATGTGACCTTGCTGTTGTTCAATCGCTTAGTTAGCTCCTTATGACCTTGTGGACTGTAGCACGCCAGGCTCCTCTGTCTATGGGGTTCTCTAGGCAAGAATGTTGGGATGGGTTGCCATTTTCTTCTCCAGGGGCTCTTCCTTAACCAGTCATAGAATCTGTGTCTTCCGCACTGGCAGGTGGATTCTTTACCACTGAGCCCCCAGGGAAGCCCAATTTTTGGTAGATGACTGCAGTAAACAGACGGTCATCTTACTGTTTTAATGGAAAGGAGTCTTATTAGCAAAAGATACTTGGTTTCAACACTGCCTGAAACAACCAACTTTGTGATCTTGAGCAAGTCAGATATTTTTTATGGATCCTTTGCTCTCACTAATACAATAAATGGTCAGATTACCTCTAAAATACATGTACAGCATAGTATTCAATTCTGTTGCATTATTCTGTCTCTGAAGTACTTCACTTCTTACTTCCATTATACACATTCATTCTTTTGAAGCCATGAATCCAGATCAACAGTGACTCTTACCTTGTTTAAACCCTACACAAGGTAAGACTGCCAAATCTATAAAAGGAGTAATGATGAGCAGAATGTCAGTAGTAATTATAGTGGCAAATCAGTCTTTTAGGATACAACTTGAACACTGAAAGCAAAACCATTATATCGATGTGGTCCGCAGTGTTATATAATTTGAGCTCTCTTGAAATTTGGGTAAAAATCAACCCTTATTAATTTCTCTGGTAATAGCTCATTGTAAACATCTGTGGCATACAAATTTTTGAGGTTGATGTGGGCTTTTTCTAGCTTTTAAATAGATATTTTCAAATTATTCTCACTGCTGAAATCCAGTGTGAAATATAAACATTAATAATATGGAGAGATTGTTAGAATTACTTTTAGAGATTGTTTTTAGAATATATTGGTTTTAAAGCATCTATTCTGTGGTATAATACACATAAGGAAAAGCCACCTATTGCCTGAAAGTTACTTTTAGGAAAGAGGCTCAGTGATAATAAGTTATAATGTCGCCTTTGAAAATGAAAGCTGTAATGCTTCCTGAAGGACTTTGAGCATTCATTTATTAAATATTTATTTAGCATATATCAAAACATTGAAAAGAAATATGAGAAATACTTTAAGTGCCATAAATAGCATTAACTTTCATTCATGTTAGTTCTATTTGAGCTAGTAATCATTTACTGCAAAAATCATTATGTTTTGCCATATTTCCTGTATGTTTAAGAGTCCTAAGGCCAAACATTATTTCCCCAGAGTTGACAGTAGAGGATATTAAGTTTAGTGAAGCCAGAATTCCTGAAAATACTTTGAACACCTACAACCAAGTACTCCAGAGAGGAGAAATGCTTCCCCTTGGAAACAAAAGAGATCCATGCATGTATTCAAATACATAATGCAAGCATGCACACACACACACACACACACACATTTCTAAGTGCAATTCATTTGGACAGTGCTTTTATCTATAAAGAGAGAGCAAAGATACACTTCAGAAAAAATATTCTTGGTCTCTGACTTTAGCTTGTCTCTGCCATCCAGACATGATATGTTGTTTTCAAAGGAATCGCTAGGTAACCTTTGAGAGATCTGAGTGTGTACTAAAACAGTTATTGTGGGTAAATATAATACTTTGAGCTCCTTTAATGTAATTTAAATTATAGAAATGTAAGGTATGGCCTTAAAATTTTAGCATTAAGGTGGAATCTTAGGCCTCTTGAACATTTGTAGTAAGGATTTAAAAGATTTAAAAACTCTTAAACTTGAATATAAGGATTTGAAGCAAAACTTTTGCATCAGATAGTGTGTTATCAGTGCCTTAATGAATTGTCTTTGATATGATTTCTTATATAATTTATAAAATTATTGTAGCTTTAGGTATAGAAAATTTCTCTATCAAAATATAACTTTAGACTGAATATCTGATATGTAACAAAAGTGAAGGATTATTTTTAAGAAAATTATGAAACCACCTTCTTAGAAAAAGCGATGTGGGCTTATATTTATGAGATACATTTTTAAAGAAACACTGTATTCCAGTTCTTTCTTTTTCAATTATTAGGTTTAATAGTCTTAAGTGGCACAACTTGTAAAAGTGATACTGCAGTTTATCTTTATTTCTAGTGGGCCTACGGCTGGATTTTGGCTTTGGTTGGGGTCAAAGCCAATTTGTTCTTAAGTTAAATTAATTCTGATGCTTGACACCCATACTCCCTTGTCCATCGGAGTCCTGCTTCTAAAGGTCAGTGTACCATCTACTGACACACAAACTAACAATTAAGAGTGGGCTCTAAGGGAAGATTGTTAATATTGAGTGTCAAGAAAAGCCATAGTCATTTTGTCTTTGAACTTTGGATGATGAAATCGTCCTGTGGAACATGGCCACATCTAGATAAATGTCAGCTTTTTTTCTATTAAAATTATTTCCAGTGTCTGTCAAAATGCTTTCTTCCATAGATTGGTTCTGGCCCATTGTGGCCTGTAAAACATGTATTTGGAATAATATTTGGAAAAAGCATAGTTTTTTTCAAAATGAAAAAAAAAATCATATCAAAGATGGCAATTCATTAAAAACAGTGTATGCTGCTGCTGCTGCTAAATTGCTTCAGTTGTGTCTGACTCTGTGCGACCCCATAGATGGCAGCCCACCAGGCTTGCTCCCCTGTCCCTGGGATTCTCCAAGCAAGAGTACTGGAGTGGGGTGCCATTGCCTTCTCCGAAAACAGTGTATCTTATAACTCAAATTTGAAATTTCTCCCTGAAGTTTAACCCAGACTTTCAGATAATGAGAATGCATTAAAGCTTTCTGAGTATAAGAACTCTTAATCACTTATCAATGAAATAACTTGAGGGGAACATAAAAAAAAAAAACTTTTTGAGAATGACATAGTAAATTGTGGCAAACAAATGACATCTTTTATGATATACATGAAAATTCTAAAATGTTTATAAGAATAGTGAGAGAATTAGTAGATGACAGTGTTGAGGTATCCAGCTCCAAGCCTGAGCTCACAACATTTGGCTAAGAAGTATGAGTTACTAAAAATACACACCTTCTTTAAAAATCCATTGTGTACAAAGCTTTGCAAGAAAAAAAAAATCTCTGTGATGTTAAGTGCTTGGTGCAGTGATAGCAATGCATTTATGGTGGCTTTATGAGTAAGGGTTAAATGACAAAGCTAAAATCTGCTCTAACCCTCTGTGTCTATCAAACATCTAAAAATGAAAAATTGATCATTGTCAGCTAATGGCAACTTGGGCTTCCCGGGTGGCTCAGACTATAAAGAATCTGCCTGCAGTGCAGGAAACCTGGGTTCGATCCCTGGGTCGGGAATTCCATCCTGATCAGGAATGGCAGGAATTCTCCATCCCCTAGAGAAGGGAATGGCAGCCCACTCCAGCATTCTTGCCTGGAAAATTCCATGGACAGAGGAGCCTTGTGGGTTATAGTCCATGGTGTCCCAAAAAGTCACACAGGACCAAGCAACTAGCACACAAACAATGGCAAATTGCTTTGAGTAAATAATGCCATTTCTTGATGACTACTTTTTTCCCCTCATGAGGCTTATAAGACCTTGCATCTATCAAGCATTTTGTCAGGCATGAGCCGATTTACACCATTTTCCCTTTGCTGCCAGTATTTTCTTACCTCCAAAGCATTGTTAAAAAGAACATGAAGAGCCGACTACAATCCAGTAACCAAAAAGCAGTAAATAGTCTGAGGGAAATGTGTTCCAGGTAAAACGACCTCATCTCCTTGGACTTGATGCATCCTAGCACAGTTCTCTAGTGTTACTGGCTATAAAGCTAACTGCCAGCTTTATTTATTTCATTAAGTCCTTGAGTTAGTTCAATTGCTTGCCTTGAAAATGACTTCAGTTGACCATGGACTGGTGGACAGGCCAAACACGCTTACAGCAGATTGCTTAAAGAAGACCACCTGTAGAACTTCAAAAGAAAATAATGAGAAAAAAACTTTAAATTGAAAGTTAAAAATCCACATTATGAAATAATTGAGAAAGGGTAAGGGAGGTATAAATCCTCTTTCTAGAACTTCTCCCTCTCCGTCTACTGACAGTTACTTCAACCTGTTGATTCTGTGTGTGCATGGACACTCCTTAGGAAGGAATTTGGAAAACACCCCAGATTCAGCTGGATGATGCCATGCTCTTACTTTCTTTCTCAACAGTGATATCCCTGTCTCAGAAAAGGGAAGATTAAAGCCCAGATAATGAAACTACAGAAGGGTAAATGGCATTGCAATATCATTTTTAAGAAATATATATTTGGTCTTCATTCACAGTTCCTGGCTCACAGTTGCCCAAACCTAGGAGTTGCTGAAGTGTCAACCTGATAAAGGTGTTGTGGCACATTTTTCTGTAGCACTTTATGTTAGCCAGGTGACTTTTGAAAAACACCTTTGAAAGGAGACTCCTTCCCAGGAGAAGCAACTTTCAGTTCCAGCCCCAGATAACTAGAGAAAGGAGAGGGCCTGGAGGTTGAGTTAACTGTCAGTAGGCAATGGTTTAATCAGTGGTGATTATGTAATGAAACCTTCATAAAACCCCATGAAGACAGGGTTTAGGGAGCTTCCAGGTTGGTGAACATTTAGAGGGACTGGGAGAGTGGCTTCTGCAGAGGGCATGGAAGATCCGTGTCTTTTCCCATGCCTTGCCTTGTGCCTTTCTTTCACCTGACTGTTCTTGAGTAATATATTTTTATTCTAAACTGATGATCTTTCTCTGAGTTATGAGCCACTCTAGCATATTAGTCAAACCTAAGGAAGAGGGTGTGAGGACCTCTGATTTATAGGCAATGGTCAGAAGTACAGGTAGCAACATGGTCTTGCAACTGGCATCTGAAGCTGGTGGAGTTCAGTCTTAAAGGATTGAACCCTCATCCTGTAGAACCAAATGCTAACTCTGAGAGATGGTGTCAGAATTGATTTGATTTGAGCTGTGGGATATGCAGCTTGTGCCTAAGAACTGCATGTTGGTTTGGGAGAGCCTACATACATGCGCCACACACACACACACACACACACACACACACACACACACACACACATTGAAATTGGGTCTAGGAACCTAATTTGGTTATACTAAATCAGGTCAGTGGTTTTCACCTAGCCCTTGTATTTTCAAAATGTGGGATGTATATTCTTGGCTGTATGTGAAATTGACAACAAAAGACATGGCATTAAATAACAATGACTCACATATTGAGGAATATTCAATTTTCTATTCACTTAATCCTTTGGTTGGCCTCAGAAGCAGACCTTGTTTTTTTTTTTTTTTTTTGGAATATAAAGTTAACACTCCTTTAATATTTGCTAATTTTCCATTACAATAATGAGAGCACACCTCAGCTCAGAATGTCCTTCAGGCAACAGCATACAGTTAGAATTTAATACTTCAATAAATAATTATTTTAGTTACAGTTTTCTATTTATTTTATTGACTATACAAAATCTTCCAAATAAATAGTTTGGATAGATGAACTAGACAAAGAGTCAAGACTGTGTTGACTTTTCCAAAATGTTGACTTTTAGTACATGAAATATGAATAGTATCCTAAAAAATAGAAGCTACCTTAACCGATATTAATTATTTCTTAGCTAGAAATTCTTATATTATTTTTTCAGGCTAGAAATGAATATTTTTAAAGTCTCTTTCTAGTTAAAAACTTCAAGATTTGTAACTTGTATATCCAATGTCCTAAACTTATGCCTATCTGGGACTAAATATTTAAAAGTCACTTTCTTCATCTGTTATCACTTCCCAGTGTGTCAGCTAACTGAAGTGTCTATCAGAAGGACAAAAAAAGTTGGGACTACTAGAAATAAGGAATAAATCCATTCATTCAGACAGTAATTTCTTTCAATTAGTCAGTATTTATAAATCTCTCTTATGGCCAGTTTTATGTTATAAAAGTAACTCAAAATAAAATGTGATATGTGATCTCAAGATTGTAGTTGTCAAACAAGCTCATTTGGTTTACAAATATATTTTGCTTTTTTTCATTTTTTAAAAAAAGCATATTTAGTTTTTAATTTAAGGATAATTGCTTTACAGAATTGTGTTGTTTTCTGTCAAAAAACATATTTAGTTTTTAATTTACAGAATTGTGTTTACACAATTTACAGAATTGTGTTGTTTTCGACATAAATCAGCCATAGGTATATATATTGTTCATCAAGGAAAGCTATTAAAAAAACTGAATATCAATGCTTTCCCTGAGGGATGTGCCATATCTAAGTCCATAACTCTCCACTATTTTCTGTTTATCACAGTAGAGGTTCATCTACTAGTATACCCACTCTCTTCCCTCTAAAGGCATTGAACTGATTATTCCAAGTTTAGAATAGATTGGAGAGTCTTTGTTTTTTTAATTCCTTGTTTAATTAAACAAATTGAATAAAATGTTCTGCACAGAGCAGAGTCCTGTGGGAACTTGTAGAAGGGCATCCAAGTGATCTTGGTATAAATTAAGACTGAGATAAATTTTGAGAAACAGGTAACTGCTGTCCCAGTGAGAAAGAAAATAAAGAGAAAAATGTTCCCCAGGCAAAGGGAAGAGCACATAAATAGACAAGGAGCTAGAGGCAGATAATGTTGCAGCAGGACACATAGTAAAGCTTTATGAGAACAGAGAGGCAAGAAATGAAGTGAAGTCTGAAGGAGTCTGAAGCCAGATTAAGTAAGCCCTTTCATACCTTAATAAGAAGTTTGGAACTTATCTTTAAAATAGAGGGTGGATACTAATGGTAACCTATCTTCCCAGGCAATACTTAGCTTGAAGATAATCAAGGGTTTGATAATGACAGTATCTACTCCTCTGGGTTCAGTGCTAGTTGGTTTGCAGGGCCAAGTTCCCCTAGTCCTTCATTTACTTGTTGATCCTTAGTTAATTTCATACTCCTCCTGGACATCTGTTCTCTTGGGCTTCTTTCTTTGGCATCCTTAAAGTGGCATCCATCCCAAGGGAGAGGAGACATTCCAAATAACTAAATCACATATCCAGGCCTCTAAGCTGCTCCTTCACACCAAAGCCCTGGAGGAGCATTACGAAGATTAATAAAAGCTCAAAGTGACCGGGGTTCCCATTTTTCCTTCTCTTTATTTTTCTTCCTATTTTCTACTCTACTTGTTATTCATGGAGGACTAGAAGGATTTTTACTCTATTTTTGTAATCAGCCAAGTGCTCTCCCAGGGTACAGCATTCCAAAAATTGAATTGGGGAAAAAATAAAAGAGCATGCTGTCAAAATCAAAAGAGATGATATGCTCCATTATAAAACAAAATATTCAGAATATCATTTATATGTTTAAATTATTCATTACAATGACAGAAAATTAAGGTGATTATTTTCCTCCTGTGGTGCATGTCATGTTTCTCACAATAGGTGGAAAATAGGACAGTCAGTTCTTTCTCTGTCAGGATTGAATTGTTTCTTCTATTAATGGGTTTAGTGAAATTTTATAAGCAGTTGCACTGAGTTTAAGCATCCTAAATAAAAGATTAATAAGAATTAGAAAAACTGTCTCTTATGAGTATACCATCACAGCTCCAAAAAATCTTCAAAATACATGAGCTTCTTTGTCACTTTAGAATAACATTTCATTTGTGTTAATTTAATCTCAGTTTCCACTTCCTGGCTCAAAATCTGTAATTGGTTCTTCATAAACTTCAAGATAGACATCAACTCTAACCAAGACATATAAAGTGGTAATTTATATGCAGCACTTTCACATCATCAACTTTCAGGATTTGAAATAGCTCAACTGGAATTCCATCACCTCCACTAGCTTTGTTCATAATGATGCTTCCTAAGGCCCAGTTGACTTCACATCTTAGGATGTCTGCCTCTAGGTGAGTGATCACACCATTGTGATTGTTTGGGTCGTGATGATCTTATTTTAGAGTTTCTGTGTATTCTTGGCAACTCTTCCTAATGTCTTCTGCTTCTGTTATGTCCATACAATCTGTCCTTTATTGAGCCCATCTTTGCATGAAATGTTCCCCTGGTATCTCTAATTTTCTTGAAAAGATGTCTAGTCCTTCCCATTCCATGGTTTTTCTCTGTTTCTTTGCATTGATCACTGTGGAAGACTTTCTTATCTCTCCTTGCTATTCTTTGGAACTCTGCATTCAAACGGGTATATCTTTCCTTTTCTCCTTTGCTTTTCACTTCTCTTTTCACAGTTATTTGTAAAGCCTCCTCAGATAGCCATTTTGCTTTTTTGCATTTCTTTTTCTTGGGGATGTTCATCTCCCTGTCTCCTGTACAATGTCATGAACCTCCTTACATAGTTCATCAGACACCTTGTCTATCTGATATAGTCCCTTAAATCTATCTCTCACTTCCACTGTATAATCATAAGGGATTTGACTTAGGTCATACCTGAATGGTCTAGTGGTTTTCTCCATTTCAATTTAAGTCTGAATTCAGCAATAAGACATTCATGATCTGAGCCACAGTCAGCTCCCAGTCTTGTTTTTGCTGACTGTATAGAGCTTCTCCATCTTTGGCTGCATAGAATATCATCAACCTGATTTCAGTGTTGACCATCTGGTGATGTCCATGTGTAGAGTCTTCTCTTGTGTTGTTGGAAGAGGGTGTTTGCTATGATCAGTGTATTTTCTTGACAAAACTCCATTAGCCTTTGCCCTGCTTCATTCTGTACTCCAAGGCCAAATTTGCCTGTTACTCCAGGTATTTCTTGACTTCCTACTCTTGCATTCCAGTCCTTTATAATGAAAAGGACATCTTTTTGGACATATTTTCACCCTTTTAAATTAAAAGTGATAATACCCAGCAATATTAAATTTGGGGAGATGATGTGGATATCATGACAGTTCTATTGTTTGGAGGAGTGGGGAGATAACTTGTCAGAACCATTTTGGGGAACAATTTGGCAATATGTGCAATACTTGAATATACTCCCCCTCTCATAATTCCATTTACACCATTAGACACAATTTTGCCCATATACCTAAGGAAATATAAAACCATTTAGAACAGAGTTGCATAAAACAGTAAAATTCTAAACATGAGTAAAAGAATGGATAAACCTTTTGAAATATATAAGATGGGACACTTTAAAATAGTTACACAAGTTGGCGTTAACCCATGTCGATTTGTTGAAACTTCACAAAGAGAATATTGAACAAAATAAAACCAAATTGCAAAAAAGTTCACATTAAGATAAAATAAGTAAAAATTATATGACTTTATATGCAGAGAAGAAAATAAAAACATGTTTTAGCCATATATATAACAGAATGTCAACCGAATTTTAAGTCTCCTTATACTAAACAACAATAATACATTTAATTTCATGTACATAAGCCAAGTATTTTTTGTGACATCTCCAACTCATCCATCCATACTGTGTTTTCAGCAGCACTAATGGAAGCTGTTTTATGAAGAATTCCATCAATATATATATTGGTTTTTTTTCTCAGGTTTGTTGTGAAAAGCAGAACACTCCAAGCCAGGAAACTTCTAATTACCATTTTCATTTTTATCTTTGGAATGCCCAGTTGTTCGAGAAAATTAAAACCAAAATATTGTCAAGTAATTCACAAAAAAATAAAGAAAAACATCATTAATGTGCAGAAACTGTTTTCTTCTATTTCAGAAGATAACTATGCATTTTTATTTCTTCAAAAGACTGTTGTTGTTCAGTCAGTAAATTGGGTTGGACTCTTTGCAACCCCATTGACTGTAGCACACCAGGCTGCTCTGTCCTACAATGTCATGAATTTTGCTCAGATTCATGTCCACTGAGTTGGTGATGGCATCTAACCATCTAATCTTCCTCCACCTCCTCCTTTGGCCTTCAATCTTTCCCACCATCAGAGTCTTTTCCAGTGAGTCAGCTCTTCGCATCAGGTGGTCAAAGTATCAGAGCTTCAGCTTCAGTATCAGTCCTTCCAATGAATATCCAGTGTTGATTTCCTTTAGAATTGACTGGCTTGACCTTCTTGCAGTCCATTGGATTCTCAAGAGTCTTCTCCAGCACCACAGTTCAAAAGCATCAAATCTTTGGTGCTCCGCCTTCTTTATGGTCCAATTCTCACATCCGTGCGTGACCACTGGAAAAACCATAGCTTTGACTGTATGGACCTTTGTCGAGAAAGTGATAGTTCTTCTTTTAATACACTACCTAGATTTGTCATAGATAAATATAAAATTATCCTTATCTTTTCTTTTTTAGTATTTACAATTTTAAAATTAAACTTAGTGAGAATGCTATGCTTCTAAACACTTATTTTTTTCATCTGTATGATGATTAAATAAGACCATAAGTTCTAGGTAGCAATTAGTATCAAGAGATGAAGTATAATTTCTCATGTCTTGATTATTGGCTGGCCTTGTGGCACCCTTTAACCAATAAAATGTGCTGGAAATTATGCTGTATGAGTTCAGCAGCTATGGCCTCAAGAGGATTTGTAGTATTTGCCTTTTCTCTATTAAATTGCTGCTCTAAGACCATCATGTAAGGGCAATGGTCTAGCCCAGTGAAAAGCAAGGGACAACTGGGAGAAGTAAGTTGTCACCAGTGAGAGACAGCACCAACTTTCAGATTGAATGAGGCCATCTTGTACCTTACAAATGACGGGTAACCGAAAAAGCCACCCCCAAATATATACTTTGGTGTATTGATTATTTTGAACTCCAGGCACTTGAAAAACAGCAAATTCAGAGATAAACTTATTCCAAACTCCTTTTATCTATCTAAACACATGTTTTAAAATGAGCTCAACTGTCATAAATGCCCTCCCTGAAAGTTTCATCAACTAGGAGAGATTGCTTCTTATCACACAAGAGGAGACTAGAAGTCTGCACCACACCTAGGAAAACTGTCACAAACTATCATATCTTCCATCTGTTCTTTTAAGGGTCTGTTTATATTTCCAAAAAGTCATTTACTCTCCCCTAAGAGGGCTTAAGGTCTACCTATCTCCTTTCCTTTATCTCTTAAAATGATCAGTCAATTCAGTCGCTCAATCCTGTCTGACTCTTTGTGACCCTATGGACTGCTGCACACCAGGTTTCCCTGACCATCACCAACTCCTGGAGTCTACTCAAACTCATATCCATCTCATCAGTGGTGACATGGCCATTACTCATGTAACTCATGGCCGTAACTCACGTCCATTTAGTCATGGACAAGAGTTAATGATATGTAAGCCTAAATTCTAAGCTACCTCTTTAAATTATTCATTTGTTTTTTCTGGGTACCTCCATGTATTCATGATGTATACATTTTCATAATCATATCCATTTTTTCTCTTGTTAATCTGACTTTTGTTACAGACTCAGTGATAATTCAGAAGGGTAGGTGGAAAATGATTTTTTTCCCCTACATAGCCCAGTTTATCTTCTAGCATCCATGGAGGTTACCCAAGTAAGTCAGCATAGAGGTCACTTGCCAACCCAGAGACTGATGATAAATGATAAATATTTGCAGTTTATGCCACTGAGTTTTGGTGTACTTTGTTTTATACCAATAGTTAATAGTTATAGAAGCTAGTACCTGGAAGTTGGGAGCTACTATGACAAAAATCTTGAAATAATTGTGTCATTGATTTTAGGACTGGTGACAAGAGAACTTGGAAAAGCAGTGAGAAATATATAAGCAAAGACAGGGAAGATGGCTGGAAAAGGTACTGTTGGAAGCTAAAGAAAGGGTAATCCATGTGATGTTCTGGAAGAACAGTTAACAAAAATACTGACTTCTGGAACTGAGGGAGGAAAACAAACATAATGAACAGGATATGATTGAGGACATCTATGGACAGAAAGTTGAGAATGCAGATAGGCTTTTAGTGTGTGTATTTAGCTGCATATAAGTTATTGGAAGGAAAGGAGCTAAGGAAGGAAATGATTTGCAATTCAAATTTAGAAAAAATATAGAAGGCCTACAGAGCATACTGGGTTGGAGTGGCTGTTTCCATTCTGCCCAGCAGTAAAAAAAATCTTCAATATAAAATAACCTCAACAGACAAAGATCTCACCAAGGCTGTGCCTATGCAATTTTTAAGACCTCTTAGAGATTTAAATTCATGCCTTATTTACCTTGTCAGTCTGCTGAAAGTGTTCTAAGGATCTTAAAGGCATCTCCCTCAGCAGTTTCATACCCTTAAACATGAGCTATTCTCATGACCTGCTTTGACCAATAGAAAATGATTCCCCGACCTAGCCCTTAAATGTGTTTGTAGCTACCACTCTCAGCTGCCCTGAGAATCACCATTTAGAGGCCAGTTAAGAATGCTATAGGATGAAAGGCTACATACAGAAGAATTAAAGTGACCCGTCCAAAAGTCGTCACTGACTGCTTAAAAATTGTTAGAGCATCTTGCATCTTATAGCCACAGGTAACCCTCCATCTGAATGCAGTTGTTTAAGACAGCCTCGGTGAAATATCAGAAGAACCACCAGCCAACTTACAGATTACTTCAAAATAATAAAGTGCTATGCTTTTGGTATACAACTGAGGCTTACAGGAGCTTTTTATAGAGCAGCAGTTGATCATAAATAGTCTGATATGATCTTCATTCCAAAAATCAATGTTAATGACTGCAAATGCTACAGTGGCAAAAAAATATACCTGCTGATGCAGGAGACGCAGGCTCAATTCCTGGGTTGGGAAGATCCCCTGGAGAAAAAAATGGCAACCCATTCCAGTATCTTGCATGGACAGAGGAGCCTGGTGGGTTACAGTCCATGGGATGACAAAGAGTTGGACATGAATGAGCATGCACACACGCCATAAGTTAATACAAGAGTTACTGACACTATGGGTCAGGCCCCAACAAGGGCTTTCGTGCCCTGTGTTTTTGGAGCAAGTAAAATAAGACCAAGTTAGGCTTGGATGCAAAGGAAAGCTATATTCTTCAGTCAAAGAATTAAGAGGTCTGAGCTGAGCTCTAGAACACACTCTCCTGATGGGCAGGGCAGGGAAGGGGAGTTCTGGGGCAGGGGGAAGGCTCAGACCTGCTGTTTATGCCACCACTGCACACAGCCCACTTGGCTCCACTGTCTGCAAAATTGGGTGCTGTGCCCAGCACTTTTGCACATGGCAGGAGATGAAGCATCTGTGCAGCCATTTCTCACCAGAAACTTGGGTCTGAAGGGTTGGTTCAGGACCTCTACCCATGGCAACCTGTGAGCATGTGAAACTAGATGGAGCACAAAGAAAAACGAAAGGTTTATTTTATTACCCATATTCTGTTTGTATTTACCGAAAAATTTTAATGGGCTTTTCTGGTGACTAGTTCTCAAGTATATCAAACATGTCTCCCAGATAAAGGTGTTTAATGATAAATTAGGGCTTTCCTGGTGGCTCAGAGGTTTAAAGCGTCTGCCTCCAATGCGGGAGACCCGGGTTTGATCCTTGGGTTGGGAAAATCCCCTGGAAAAGGAAATGGCAATCCACTCCAATATTCTTGCCTGGAGAATCCCATGGACGGAGAAGCCAAGTAGGTTACAGTCCTCGCGGTCGCCAAGAGTCGGACACGACTGAACGACTTCACCTCACCTCACCTCACGTGACAAATTATATGTTTAAGTGATTAATATAAGATATTTTATATTACTAAAGGTACTACAACAAAAAGAGTTTTTTGAAAACAGGAGTTATATCACTTATTTACTTTACTGCACATTGAATTTCTCTGATCACGCCTCAAGATTTCAATAGTCGTGAAGGACTAAAAATGCCTTATGCTTCTGTATTTATCTGCTACTTCTTTGTATTTCCTGCTATTATTTTTCATATAAATAATGACTTATTGAGGGAATAAAGCTTCCTCACTATGTACCCTTGTAATTCTGATGATATATCCATTGTGATACAGTAATGCTTTGATTGCATGCCTTTGGCTTTGATTTTGATTGCATTCATGCCTGGAAGGCAAAAATCACACCTTAACCAAATTGCACTTGCAACCTCCCGAGATTGTCAATATACTTCATATATGTCATTGTATTTTGTATATAAAATAAGCACAGTAATTCATATACACACTGAAGTGTGATAAACAGTAATCTGAGAAAGGAACAAGCTATCTCTTTGCAGATGTTCAAGTAATCAAACCATCCTGCATTTAGAATAACCAAATTGCAAAGGAGTATGAGGATGGGTAGAGGACTTCAAACTGTTTCTGTCTGCCTGCAGGGTGAATTCTGTGTTGTTTTGGTGTTAATTCTATATAATTTGAAAAAAATTAAATTAATAGTTTTTATAATGAGACACTGGAGTGCAATTTTGGGGAAGGAAGCATTTAAAGATATGTCCTGAGTTAAAGGATAAAACTCCATGGAATTGTGATTCCCCACATTCTTTCTGTTAGCTTTTTCTTATTATACTTTTTGTGCAACATTTTTAGAGAGCTTTATGAAGAATTTACATGAAAAACACTATAAATATTTAAACTGTAAACTTATATATATATATATATATAACTTATGAAAGGATTGCCACCATAAAAAGAATTAAACATTAATCACCACCAAAAGTTTCAACACCCTTTCCCCACCCCCCCACCCCCTGCATAGCCAGGCAACCACTCATCTGACTTTATCACTATAATGTTTACATTTTCTGTTACAACACGTACTTAATTTTGTCTGGCATTTTTCATTCAACATGATCTCTTTAAGTGATTGTCCTTCCATGTTTCCCATCAGTGTCACTGGGAAGTATGTCCTTGGAGCTCATCACACTGTCAACCAGAAGTGGAACTCTTTCCTTCACTTCTTAAGGAATGATTTATTTTAGTTTTTAAAATATGTTTATAGTTGCCTTGAAGACTGTCCACTAAGTTGGACAACTGGCCCCTTTACAGACATTTCTGTTACTTGCTTGTTTTTCTCCTGTGTATTGATCTCATTTTCCCATTTCTTTTTGTGCCTCATACTATTTTGTTGAAAATTGGCTGTTCAGATAATATGTTGTAGTAACTCAGGATGCTAATCTCCCTTGTTTAGGACATTTGTTGCTTTGCTTGCTTGTTCATTTGATTAATGTTTGGACTGGACTGTTTTAGAGAAGCCCATTTCCCTGCAATGTGATACCTCTGATATCACCTCTTAGAGAGTGCTGGCTTGGATGTGTGCAAAGTCAAAAATGGCAGTGTCTTAACAGAGCTCTCTTTGAGTCTTCTCCAGTTCTTTGTGTTAAGCTATCTGCCTCTTTTGATATTACACTCAGTTGGCTAGGCTTCCTAATTGCCAGTTGATTGTTCTAATTTTTTGACATTGCCTTGCAGTATAAATTGCTCCAAGGTCTGACCCAATCAAGAACAGGCCCCTTTTCAGCAGTAGTTTTTGAAGGCAGTTTTGAGGTTTGTTCTGAAATGAGAAGAGGTCATTTTAGCTGTTTCTTTCCCTGATAAATCAACTGCCCTATGTTTTACTTGGTTGCTCTCTTAGTCTCCAATCTCCTGTTACATACTAAAACTCCAAATTCCCAGTAATTTCATAGATGTCATTAGACTTGAATTATCTCTTACTCTACTCCCAGTCAAGTCAGCTCACCTGAAGAGGGCTTTGGAGTCTTCTGGTTTTATGGTCTGCCTCTCCCCATGGGCGAAATCTCTGAGACATTTTCCCAGAACTGTGAGAGGATGGTGGACTATTCTTACGCTGTAATTCCTTTACTTTATAAGTAGGGTGCTGGGTGAGGATGATAGCCTCTGGTTTCTCAGCTTTCCTTTACCAGCATGGAATCTCTGCCCCATGGGCAAGCTGAGGAAAGGACTACATTTATTTACACATGGGGTACCATTATTCTCAGTCTGCCTTCCTTGGTAAAGCCTCAACACTGAGAGTGAGGGCTGAATGAGGGAACGGAGCCCTCTATTTCTTGGTTGCATTTGTTCAGAATTCAGCTTCTGCCAGATGCAAGACAGAAATGGAAGGATGAGAAATGCTTGCAGCCTTCTCCTCCTGGGGAGACACTGTAGTTTCTGATGAAGATCTGGAGGAACCTTAGCCATCCATCTTGGCTGCACCTGATGGAGTGAATTTTCTATTACGCTGAGCTGGGAGTGGAGAAAGAGAAAACAGGGCATGACTCAATGTCATGAATGCTCAAGCGTAAATAATTATATATTTATCGTATATCCTAAGGACAGTTTCTAGTGAGTTTAAATGATTAAGGGTTTGGGGCCTTTATCATTTTTATCATCATAGTTATTTCGCCAAGGAACAGGTTCACAAGTCTGTAATTCTGGAAGTTCTGTTTCAGTTTTTTCTATTACACATAAAGTTGTAAGTACATTATTATACAAGTCCTTTGTGTGGGCATAACTTTTTCATCCCATTGGGTAAATACCTAAGAGTGGAATGACGGGGTTATAGTATTCTTATAGGGCAAGTATGTGTTTAACTTTTTAAGAGACTATAAAACTGTTTAAATGTTTGCAGTACTTTGCATTCTCATCCGGAGTGTAAGAGTTCTAACTGCCTCACAGTGTCCTTAGTGTCCATAGTAAGATACCATACCACAGTGTCAGTTCAGTTCAGTTCAGTCGCTCAGTCGTGTCTGACTCTGCAACACCATGAATTGCAGCACACCAGGCCTCCCTGTCCATCACCAACTCCCGGAGTTCACCCAGACTCAATTCCGTGATGTCATCCAGTCATCTCATCCTCTGTTGTCACCTTCTTCTCCTGCCCCAAATCCCTCCCAGCATCAGAGTCTTCCAGTGAGTCAATTCTTCGCATGAGGTGGCCAAAGTACTGGAGTTTCAGCTTTAGCATCATTCCTTCCAAAGAAACCCCAGGGCTAATCTCCTTCAAAATGGACTGGTTGGATCTCCTTGCAGTCCAAGGGACTCTCAAGAGTCTTCTCCAACACCACAGTTCAAAAGCATCAATTCTTCGGTGCTCAGCCTTCTTCACAGTCCAACTCTCACATCGATACATGACCACAGGAAAAACCATAGCCTTGAAGATGGATAATGTCTCTGCTTTTGAATATGCTGTCTAGGTTGGTGATAACTTTTCTTTCAAGGAGTAAGTGTCTTTTAATTTCATGGATGCGGTCACCATCTGCAGTGATTTTGGAGCCCAAAAATATAGTCCGACACTGTTTCCACTGTTTCCCCATCTATTTCCCATGAAGTAATGGGACTAGATGCGATGATCTTCGTTTTCTGAATGTTGAGCTTTAAGCCAACTTTTTCACTCTCCTCTTTCACTTTCATCAAGAGGCTCTTTAGTTCTTCTTCATTTTCTGCCATAACAGTGGTATCATATGCATATCTGAGATTCTTGATATTTCTCCAGGCAATCTTGATTCCAGCTTGTGTTTCTTCCAGTCCAGCATTCCTCATGATGTACTCTGCATATAAGTTAAATAAGCAGTATGACAATATACAGCCTTGATGTACTCCTTTTCCTATTTGGGACCAGTCTGTTGTTCCATGTCCAGTTCTAATGTTGCTTCCTGTCCTGCATATAAGTTTCTCGAGAGGCAGGTCAGGTGGTCTGGTATTCCTATCTCTTTCAGAATTTCCACAGTGTGTTGTGATCCACACAGTCAAAGGCTTTGGCATAGTCAATAAAGCAGAAATAGATTTTTTTCTGGAACTCTCTTGCATTTTGATGATCCAGCAGATGTTGGCAATTTGATCTCTGGTTCCTCTGCCTTTTCTAAAACCAGCTTGAACATCTGGAAGTTCACAGTTCACATGTTGCTGAAGCCTGGCTTGGAGAATTTTGAGCATTACTTTACTAGCATGTGATGAGTGCAATTGTGTGGTAGTTTGCAAATTCTTTGGCATTGCCTTTCTCTGGGATTGGAATGAAAACTGACGTTTTCCAGTCCTGTGGCCACTGCTGAGTTTTCCAAATTTGCTGGCATATTGAGTGCAACACTTTCACAGCATCATCTTTCAGTATTTAGAATAGCTCAACTGGGAATTCCATCACCTCCACTAGTTTTGTTCATAGTGATGCTTTCTAAGGCCCACTTGACTTCACATTCCAGGATGTCTGGCTCTAGGTTAGTGATCACACCATCGTGATTATCTGTGTCATGAAGATCTTTTCTGCACAGTTCTTCTGTGTATTCTTGCCACCTCTTAATATCTTCTGCTTCTGTTAGGTGCATACCATTTCTGTCCTTTATCAAGCCCATCTTTGCATGAAATGTTCTCTTGATGTCTCTAATTTTCTTGAAAAGATCTCTAGTCTTTCCCATTCTGTTGTTTTCCTCTATTTCTTTGCATTGATTGCTGAGGAAGGCTTTCTTATCTCTTCTTGCTATTCTTTGGAACTCTGCATTCAGATGCTTATATCTTTCCTTTTCTCCTTTGCTTTTCACTGCTT
Organism: Nanger dama; assembly: GCA_917880005.1. Taxonomy (NCBI): domain Eukaryota; kingdom Metazoa; phylum Chordata; class Mammalia; order Artiodactyla; family Bovidae; genus Nanger; species Nanger dama. The sequence continues at coordinate 20,753,489 of CAKJTW010000002.1, forward strand.
TTCTTTTCACAGCTATTTGTAAGGCCTCCCCAGGCAGCCAGTTTGCTTTTTTTGCATTTCTTTTCCATGGGGATGGTCTTGATCCCTGTCTCCTGTACAATGTCACAAACCTCATTCCATAGTTCATCAGGCACTCTATCAGATCTAGTCCCTTAAATCTATTTCTCACTTCCACTGTATAATCATAAGGGATTTGATTTAGGTCATACATGAATGGTCTAGCGGTTTTCCCTACTTTCTTCAATTTGAGTCTGAATTTGGTAATAAGGAGTTGATGATCTGAGTCACAGTCAGCTCCTGGTCTTGTTTTTGTTCACTGTATAGAGCTTCTCCATCTTTGGCTGCAAGGAATATTATTCTAATTTCGGTATTGACCATCTGGTGATGTCTATGTGTAGAGTCTTCTCTTGTGTTGTTGGAAGAGGGTGTTTGCTATGACCAGTGCATTTTCTTGGCAAACTCTATTAGTCTTTGCCCTGCTTCATTCCGTGTTCCAAGGCCAAATTTGCCTGTTACTCCAGGTGTTTCTTGACTTCCTACTTTTGCATTCCAGTCCCCTATAATGAAAAGGACATCTTTTTTGAGTGTTAGTTCTAAAAGGTCTGGTAAGTCTTCATAGAACTGTTCAACTTCAGCTTCTTTAGCGTTACTGGTTGGTGCATAGACTTGGATTACTGTGATATTGAATGGTTTGCCTTGCAAACGAACAGAGACCATTCTGTTGTTTTCAAGATTGCATCCAAGTACTGCATTTTGGACTCTTTTGTTGACCATGAAGGCTACTCCATTTCTTCTGAGGGATTACTGCCTGCAGTAGTAGATATAATGGTCCTCTGAGTTAAATTCACCCATTCCAGTCCATTTTAGTTTGCTGATTCCTAGAATGTCGACGTTCACCCTTGCCATCTCTTGCTTGACCACTTCCAATTTGCTTTGATTCATGAACCTGACATTCCAGGTTCAGCAATATTGCTGTTTACAGCATCAGACCTTGCTTCTATTACCAGTCACATCCACAGCTGTGTGTTGTTTTTGCTTTGGCTCCATCCCTTCATTCTTTCTGGAGTTATTTCTCCACTGATCTCCAGTAGCATATTGGGCACCTAGGGATCTGGGGAGTTCCTCTTTTGGTATCCTATCATTTTGCCTTTTCATACCATTCATAGGGTTCTCAAGGCAAGAATACTGAAGTGGTTTGCCATTCCCTTCTCCAGTGGACCACATTCTGTCAAACTTCTCCACCATGATCTGCCCATCTTGGGTGGCCCCACAGGCATGGCTTGATTTCATTGAGTTAGACAAGGCTGTGGTCCTAGTGTGATTAGATTGGCTAGTTTTCTGTGAGTATGGTTTCAGTGTGTCTGCCCTCTAATGCCTCTTGCAACACATACCATCTTACTTGGGTTTCTCTTACCTTGGAAATGGGGTATCTCTTCACGGCTGCTCTAGCAAAGTGCACCCACTGCTTCTTTCCTTGGACAAGGGGTATCTCCTCACTGCTGCCCCTCAGTGTATCTTGTTTTAATTTCAGTTTTCCCAATGAGTAATAATGTTGAGCATTTTTTTCATGTGTTTATTATTTTTATATAATAACTATTATATTTATTATTATTATTTATTATTATATAATAAATATTATTTTTATATAATAAATATCTTTTCAAATCTTTTGTACATTTTTTAAAGTCCTATTCATGTATTTTTTGAGTTCAGAGTCTTAATTTTTGTTCTTATATTTTATGCTAGGTAGACTTTTCATGTAAATTCTTGCATGCATCATGTAGTTTAAATTTTATTTTAGTTTAAACCTTTTCTTTCAATTTGCAGAGTTTAATTTACTTATAAGAAATAATACACAAAACAAGAAGGAAATCCAGTTGTACAAGTTTGTACAAGATTGCCTGTGATGAAAGCGCTTCCTTTGTCCTTCCTATCACTCTCATTTTTGTAAGAGGCAATCCCCTTTAACCGTCTATGACTTTAGTTGTAATGAGGAGTCCAAACCTATGGAGGATAGTTTTAGATGGAGCTTTATTTTTATTGACTTATCATGCCTTTGAATCTTATCTATCTGCTTCCTGTTGTGCTAGTTGAAAATTTAGCTAACTTTCAAACACATTCACAAATATTGTCCTGTATTCCACCATCTTCCCCAAATGGTGTCTTTTCTAGTTTGCATCAACTAAGAGTGATGACTTCCTTGTATAGCTATTTGTGTAGAGTTGTATACTTCTTACTGCCTTTCTTTTTCTTACTGAGAGTATAGAAGCAAAGCATGCACATTCTTTGCTCTGTTACTAATGTCTTCCAGCTTCTTAATAATTTTCTCTGTTGCTTGGGACACAATTTTGAAGAAATCCTTCTTGGACTCTTGAGGTCAGTATTTTCCTATCATGTGACCAGTAACTTCACAAAATACACATCTGTTTCCTTAAACTTCATAGAGTTTTATGTGCTTTTTTTTTAAATTCAAGGCTTTGCTATTTCTTGATTTATTTATTTTATTTGAGAACTTCAACAAATTTAAACAAAAAAAGGTAAATGGGAGCTAGAGTAATACAGACTATTTTGGCCATGATTAAAATTAACTCAAATTGTCTAAAATATAAAGGAGAATTATGTATTAATTCAAGGAAATTCCAAGAATACAATGGTTGTGTTCAAGGTCTCAATAATGTCATATAGCTCAGTCTTCACTTTCATATTTAGCCTTTTAGAAACAATCTATCTTCTCATGATGGCCACTGAAAGATTTGGGCTTAACAGCTGTCCAGGCTTATGCGCAGAGAAAGCTTTCCTCATCAGTAAGCATGCCAACAGGTAAAAGTTAATAAACATGTCTCATGGCTGAAGAAGGGCATGTACCCACTTCTGATCAAGTCAATATGGACAAAGAACATTATCCGCACCTCATGGAGCTGGGACTTGTGCATAAAATCACCCAAACCATTTGAATGGTGCTTGAAAAAGTAGACCCCAGATGAAAGTCTCTTTGGTAATATTAGAACAAAGGGGAAATGAATGTGAGAACACAATAAACTTCTTCCTCACAGGGTAAGGGTCATTTGAATGTCTGTATTTTCAGTTTTGCTCTGGTGATAAGCAGTCTCGAAGTCTCAGCAACTTACAACAGCATAAATTTATTACTGTCTCACATTGTATGAGCGCTGTAGATCAGCTTCAGCTCTGCTTGACTCAGCATGCTCAATGTGGCGCAGCAGCTCAATATCTTATCATTAAGAGCCTCAGGCTGATAGAGTAGCCCCTGTCTAAGATGTTCATTTTCACAGAGAGAGCAGGGATGCGAGAGTTATGTCAAACAAAATCAAGCACTAATATTTAAAGAGTCCAACTCAAATATGGCAAATGTATATCGTGTTCATTCACATCTCAATTGCCAAAGCACATCTACCTGGTCAAAATCTCTGAGCTCAGTGCCATGGCGACATATGCTTAGAAAAATCACAGGTAGGTTGATAAGAATGTATAATCCTGATACAAGGAGAAATTGAATATTTTTCAGCCACTGCACAATCTACCACAAGAGTATAGAATTTTAGATTACAAACTATTTCCCTATAAATTTTGAAGGCATTTCAGTTTTTTGGCATCCATTTTTACTGATGAAAAATGTGGTTTACCTAATTATTATTCTTTTACAGCTTATTTTATTTCCTTTAGAACTTTTCAGGATGCACTCTGTCTCAGTTTGGTGAAATTTTCATTTGCAATTCTTATTAGATGTTTTGTTTTGCTTCACATATTTAAGTCTGTTTTTTTGCATGTGATTTAATGTGTGTGTCCTTTATTTTAGATAATGTATGTATCCTACATTTAGCTTCCCTGGTGGCATGGAGGGTAAAGCGTCTGCCTGCAATGCAGGAGAACTGGGTTCGATCCCTGGGTCAGGAAGATCCCCTGGAGAAGGAAATCACAACACACTCCAGTATTCTTGCCTGGAAAATCCCATGGACAGAAAAGCCTGGTAGGCTACAGTCCATGGGGTCTCAAAGAGTCGGACATGACTGAGCAACTTCACTCACTCACTCACTCATCCTTTAATTGTTTGCTATTCTTTTATCTTGTATCTTTGCTGATTTCAAAGGGATAGAGTGTATTCATTGTTCTTTTCTAAATGTGATTATCTCTATATCTTTAAATTACATTGCTTAAGCTTTTCTAGTTATTAGCTACAGAGAGTAAACAATATCCTTTTTTCTGCTGTGGAAAATTAAGGACTATTATACCCTTCCTCAACCCAGGTGGCTATGTGGTAAAGAAATCCAACTGCCAATTCAGGTAATGCAAGTTTGATCCCTGGGTAGACAAGAACCCCTGGAGGAGGAAATGGCAACCCATTCCAGTATTCTTGCTTGAGAAATCCCATAGACAGAGAAGCCTGGTGGGCTGCAGTCCATGGAGTTGCAAAGAGTCAAGCAACAATAACCTTCCCTGTCTGCCCAAGTTTCCCAGTTTTTGGCACACTCTGGAACATTTTTGCCTGCTATTTTTAAAATGTATTAACTTTTGTTTCTATAATTAAAACATTCCATTTGCAGCCAGTTTTTATAAATGTTAAGATTTAACGATATATTTACCTAGATTCAGAATTCTCTTCTAATCCTTTCACTCCTTGATGTATTGATCCATTGTTTTTAATTTTGATTCATTATTTATTTGACTGCATTGCATTTGCAGGTAGATTTTTATAAGTAATACTGTATATATTAAATTCTTTTATATTTCAAAATGTCTTTTGTTTTCCTTTTACGTGAAAGCTACCCTTAAGAATGTATTTAATATTTTTTCCCTGAACATTTTTTAGATGTTGATTTTTGTTCTAAGTACTTTAATGAGCTGGAACAGGCTGGGTGCACAGTGATAATTACATATTATTTTATGTTTAAAACATACCAGTTTATGTCTTATTCTCAGGGATTCTATATTTCTTTTCTCTTTTTTGACAGATGATAAACTTTCCATTCACATAACCAAAATTTGCTTTGCAACAAATTGCTCCTTGCATGCTTTCTACTCTGTGTTCTAGTTGCTTCGATAGGGATATCTCCCAGTTGACTCTCTCTTTATATTTGCTTTTCCTCCTTTCAGCATATTTTAATTCTAGCAGTTTCACAACATGTTTGAAAAATTAATCTTCTTTGCTGCTGCTAATTCAATGTGGAAGTGAAAGTGTTTGTTGCTCAGCTGTGTCCAGCTCTTTGTGATCCCATGGTCAGTAGCCCACCAGGCTCCTCTGTCCCTGGGATTTCCCAGGCAAGAATACTGGAGTGGGCTGCCATTTCATTCTCCGGGGGATCTTTCCAACTCATGGATACAACCCTGGTCTCCCACATTACAGACAGATTCTTTACTGTCTGAGCCACCAGGCAAGTCCCAAAATAGGTATGGGAACCTATTCCATAGGTATGGTTCCTAGGGATGGAACCCATGACATATTTCTTTGGATACCACAAGGATATAACATAGTAATTCAGTGTTATATTGAAAGGGATCTTAGATGCTACTTAGAGAAAATCTTTACTTTAGGACTAGGAGGAGTTTGGGATGAAGTTATTTACATATGGCTACACAGTCTGTGACTTCTGAGCTGGGTTGAGACAAAGACACAAACCAGTAATCATTCAGTGAGGAAAGGAGAGTGGTTCCTTGTTATTACCTTGAGTTTGTTCCTTGCCTTCAATTGTCAATATTTATCACAATTATAATTGATTGGGAAGCATGACCTTTTCATTTATACATTATGCATCAAAAAAACCAAGTGAATTTTATATAATAAACATAGCAAATTTTATTTCCTCAAAGCCTTAAGGCTTTAAATGCAAGTTATCTTAAGTGAATATTGTTAAGAGCTTCTCCAAATTAATTATCTTTCACAATGAGACGTATAATCTAAGTTATATCAAAAAGCCAAGAAACTTAGATGACTCAGGCTTAAGCCACAATTTCTGCTGCATATTCTAAACAATTAGCTCTCTAGCCTAACTTTGATATTTATTAATATTTATCAAAAGGATGTAGCTTAAGAAAATACTTCTTTCATATTGAAGAATTTTAGTCATATGTGTACCAATTCAGTCTCATAGTTTCCATTAGGATGATTCAACATTTTTTAAACATTTCAGTTGTAAGTGGGACTGAGAACTTGTTTTCTTTCTTCAGTTTATGGAGTCAGACAAACTGACACATTAAATAGTTATCCTGAAATTGTTTATTCTTCCTGTGTTCATCACATAATTCTCTACTGGCTCACTTTAGTGAATAAGTCTTTGCAACACAGCAAGAAAAAAGGAAATTTTGTACAGATAGAGCAAATCTTTCATAATTTAACATTTATCTATCTATGCTATTTCAAATATATATCTAATATATGTGTATATATATATATATATATACACATATATATATGGCATGTTACATGTTTGTGTTTCTTCCAAAATATATTTTTAAATGACAATGATATATAATTTAGTATGTGGAATTATGTATCATTTGGTTTTATTTTTATTCTTTAATAAACCCTAAGAAAGATTGAGGGAAGGTAGAGAAAGGGGTGATGGAGGATGAGATGGTTGGATGGCATCACTGCCTCAATGGACATGAGTTTGAGCAAGCTCCAGGAGATGGTGAAGGACAGGGAAGCCTGGCATGTTGCAGTCCATGGGGTTGCAAAGAATTCGACATGACTTAGAGACTGAACAGGAAAACCTAGGAATCATCAAAAGTGCAAATAACCATATTATGAACTGAACTTATGCCACATAAAATCACTCAAAGAATTATTAATAATTACTGTTTCTAGAGTACCCAGCTTATGAGAAGTTTATAAGAAAGCAACTATTTTTGCTTTCTTTTGCTTTTAAAAAGAATTGGCTTATATATTTGGCTTATACTTAAATATGTTTCTCTTAAAAACTGAGTCTATAACACTATTTCTTTGATGGATAAAATATTGTTTTATTGGAGAAAATGATTTGATTTTTATGATTGCTGGAATAAAAATTTGAATTATATTCAAGGGTTTTTGGACTATTTCAAAAATATTTTAACATCATTCTAAGCTTCTTATTTAAATGGTTATGGTGATTTATCAAATAAACATCTAGTCAAATATGCTTCAAGAACATTAATTATCCATTCTCCCAAACACTGTGTATCAAGATTTCCTGTGCACTAGTGTATTTATGACAGTCTTGGTGATCAACTTTTTACAACAAAACATTACTGTTGCCATGATATTGAATTAATGACTGTGTTTACCATCACAGTAATGGAAAATATTAAACAATGCAACGTTTTAAACTTGGAAGTCTGACTAATGCTGCAGAACTAGATGAAATTTGCTCAACTGAAGCAGTGTGTCTGAGAAGAATAACAACTCTGAGTCGTGCTATTTGCTGCTCAGTGTCAGTAAACATATTTTGTACCAGCGTGACTATTTTTATTCTTCCTTGTGTACGTTAATTCTGTATTTTTAGAGAGGGTATGCAATATAAAGTGTAAGATTTCTTTAGCTATGATCATAGTTGTGAGCACATTTAGCTTTGTCAAGTCCCAGTAACATGAGCAGTAGGGTGAAAGGGAAAGATTATTGGGTTTGTTTAGTATCTAGAATAAATGTGTCCTCCCTTAGCTGGCTTGCTTAAGGGCAGGTTGTTATGATGGTGAGCAACAAGTAGGGCCCCATCTACATGTCAGCAAAAGGCAAGGGAGAATGGGAATCTGTGGCCAGTGAAGAAAGAGGGAAATCACCTCATTTAATGGAACCAAAATGAAAGGGAATTCAAAAGGTGGGCAATGATAATTCTGACAAATGTTATTAAGGGATTACTTAGAAACTCCAGTACTTTGGCCGCCTCATGCGAAGACTTGACTCACTGGAAAAGACTCTGATGCTGGGAGGGATTGGGGGCAGGAGGAGAAGGGGACGACAGAGGATGAGATGGCTGGATGGCATCACTGACTCAATGAACGTGAGTCTGAGTGAACTCCAGGAGTTGGCGATGGACAGGGAGGCCTGGCGTGCTGCGATTCATGGGGTCGCAGAGTCAGACACGACTGAGCGACTGAACTGAACTGAGTTGAAGGTCCAAAGGGATGAAAGTTCACATCGAGTCTAGGCAGGTTTTGGTGCATGAAAGAAAGATTAATCAATCAGTTAAAGTTGACTTTTCATATTAGAGCTAACACTCCAACTCACTGGTGATTTTTTCAAGGAGGACCCTAGTCAGGCACTAGATAATGGAAATATGACTCAGTTCCGGGAGTGACAGCTTCTTCTGGTTACATGGTTTTAGGACAGAGTTCTCTTTCTAGCATATCACTGAAGGATCAGGTAGAAACATTGAAGAAAAAGTAATAGTCAAATAGATGTGTCCAACAGGTTGGTGAAGGAAGGAATGAGAGAGAAGAGGAGAAAGAGAAGCTCCTTCAGTATTTGCAAAGCTAAATAAGAAACTCTGTAGGTAACTAGAATTTACCCAAGATATTGGTTTTACTGAAGAAAGACCAATCCCAGACTGTATCATCTGGTTGCTAATTTCCTTTTATCTTGTTCAGAATTGACTCAAGAATTGAGAAAGTCTAATTGGGTAAGGGCTGATTTGAGCAGTTCCACTATGATGAACCTAGAAAGTCAGGGGAAAAATCAATAAAAATATTCTATCCACTCTTGAATTATCTCATTAAGAGTGGGAACATGATGAGTTATGATTTATAAAACAGCTAAATATATTTTATAGGCAATGTATATGTAGGTTTGGTAGGGTTTAATGAATTATGAAAAAATTTTTCAGTTTGCTTTTAAACTCTGATATAAAAAAATAGATTCTGTTCAATATTCCTTAATAATATATATGGGAAAAGAATTTGAGAAAGAATAAATATATGTATGTGCTTCCTTCCCTGGTGACTCAGATGGTAAAGAATCTACCCACAATGCAAGAGACCCGGGTTCAATCCCTAGGTCAGGAAGATTCCCTGGAAAAGGGAATGTCAATCCACTCCAGTATTCTTACCTGAAGAATTCCATGGACAGAGGAGCCTGGTAGGCTACAGTCCATGGGGTCACAAAGAAATGGTCATGACTGAGTGACTAACACTACTACTTACTACTACTACTACTATGGGCTTCCCTGGTGGCTCAGCGGGTAAAGAATCTGTCTGTAGTGCAGGAGACCGGGGTTCGATCCCTGGGTCAGGAAGATCCCCTGGAGAAGGAAATGGCACCCCTCACCAGTATTCTTGCCTGGAGAATGCCATGGACAGAGGAGACTGGCGGGCGACAGTCCATGATTACCAAGAGTCAGACATGACTTAGTGACTAACACACACACACACAAATATATGAATATGTGTAACTGAATCACTTTGCTATGCACCTGAAACTACAACCTTGTAAATCAACTATTCTCCAATATAAAATAAAAAATTTAAAAGTAGATTCTGTAAGGAAGAAAGCTTTGCTATAAAGTATAGGTTTCTTTTTTTGTGTTTTTGTTTTGTTTTGTTTTAGTATCTATCAAGTCTTGGTAATTTTCCATATTTGTACATGCCATCACTAATGACAGTCTCCATGAAAGCCTGTCTTTTTCAACTCAAAACCAAGGACTGGCTCAGAGAAAAAGCCTCAAGCAATATGTGTTAAATCAACAACATCCCATTAACATCCTTGGGGTAACCTAGAAAAATAGGACTTCTAGGCACTCATCAAATGTAAGCATCTATGTTGAAATTTATGGTTGCAATACTCCCTTGAGTATGCATAGGTATCTGCCTCTCCTGGCCTCCATACTTTTAGTATGGTACTTAAAGTTTCTTTATCACTGTAAATAGTATTTCTCAAGGCATTAAAATTTTATGGTTTTCATTCAAACTTCTTCACTCCTTTCCTTACTTACATGCTCTAAAGCAGAAATAAATTCAAAATTTAAAATGGAAACAGGCTTATTTTCTCTTTTCTGTACTTGTCATTCTTATTTACAAATAGACAAGTAGATAGATGGAAGCTATGAACTTTCAGCATTGGAAGTATATTCTTCGCCTCACACATACACAGAGAATTCATTAGTCTTACATTAAGTAACATGCTTAAACATTTAAAAAGTGTTAAGAAAGAACTGATTATATCATCTGATATTCCATAATTCTACTACACTTTCTATAAATTTCTATTTTGCTATCTGGTCATTCATGGTCAAACACTCTATTAGTAACAATGAAATTCAAATGAAAAAGTGTATTTACTATGCAAATGCTGTCATTTGTTTGACTTTCTTTGACAAGTTGTCGATAAGCTATAACACTTCTAAATAAAAGCAATTAAAGCTCCCTTTTTCTAATTTCTTTAAGAAATCAGTAGAAATGATCATCAGACCTGAATCTGGAGAGCTGATTATCCATATGATGATAAGCTCTTATTGTACTTACTGCACAGCACGTCAGAAGTCATTAGATGAAGTTATTGAAGTTCCCAGGTCACTGACTATAATGAATGTGTACGTAATACACACTTTGTTAAGAGACGCACTAATTACCCACTTGCTTCAGTAGAGTTCGTTCCATTACCCAGATATACAAATACTGAAAAACACCACCTCTGCATCTTTCTTCCAGCCTTTGCTTGACCATACCACAGACAAATCAATAACCTACCTAGCTTGAAGAATGAGTAAAGTCTTATCTCACTTGCTCTCAGTGTCTCTCTTTCAACCTGTAAACCCATCTCTTCAACAAGTCTTCCTTAAGGAATATAAGACCTCTCTCTTCCTATTCCCCACACAAAAAGCAACGGAACAAAAGCTAATTGTGTAAAGCTGTAGTTGTGTGGTTTCCTTGCCTGAGGTAAAATTATGAAGTATTTATAGGAAAACAACTGTGGCCTTCAGTCAGTCCAAGCTAGGTTTTCATTTGTCCAACTCTCTCAGTTATTTTTATATTACTCTTGTGTCTCTGCCATAATTGGTCCTAAATTCAGAAGACAGTAGGTTATGATTTGTCATCTAAACATCCACGCACTTTGATGTGAAAAAAAGTTAAACACTGAAGCATATACAAATGTTAATTCAATCTCTACCTTCACAGACTTTGTGATCTGAATCGGGATAATACTGTTATCTAGAGTTATTATTCAAATAGCCGCAATATCAGGACAAAAAGTGTCTAAAAGCATGGAACATGGGTTATGACAGAATAAGCTGCCTGCTTCAGTGTCCAATTTCTTCTTGTAGAATGTTTTTGGTCAAGAAGGAAGTTCGCATGTACCAACATCCTTTCAGCTAGGTGGTGCCATTTCCCTAAATACATGCTGATCAATGAGTTGGAAGTTGCAATATTATATGGAACTTATAGGTGATTAATTTAAAAGAGAGCCTGAATGCATCTTATTTCTCTCCTCTTTTCTCCTTCTTACTGCTTAGGATGTTCTTTCTGTCAATGAGTCTATTTTGGTCTCTGAGGACATGGGTCACACCCTAGTCTTAGTGAAACTTGAAGCTAGAAAGCCACTGTTCCCAACCTAGAGACTGCTCAGATTAGGCCCTTTATGAGAAAGGTTTAAATGTTTATCTTTGCAAAGCACCATTTCTATGATTTCTGTTAGGCACATTTTGAGATTGATGACATATGAGATTACGAACAATGGGTAGGAATAATTCGTGATGCTAAACTGGTGGGACAAGAGTGTTCCAGTTTAAGGGAACAGCATGTGCTAGAGAGCTAAGTGGCTTTTCAGAAACTGAAAAAAATAAAAATCATCTAGCTTTGTGAGAGTGGAAAATATGTGAAGAGAGTTCAGGTCTGGAAGGCCTTGAATCCAGACTGAAAAATAATAGATGATTGAGTAAGCAGAGACTTCCACAGGTTTCTGCACCAGGAGAGACCTAATTATTCTGTGCTTTAAGAAGATAAATATGGAAACCATGAATGGAGGAAAGTAGAAAGGGAAACTCAGCAGAAAGGTGATAAACAATTGAGGGGTTGTTGCACAACTCAGTAAATATACTAACTCAACTGACTTGTATATTTTAAAAGAGTGAATTTTATGGTATGTGAATACTATATTAATGAAGCTGTTATTTAAAGCAAAAGAGTTAAAGGGGTACACTACAAAGTGGGAGGACTTTAACTTGGCGATCGGCAGTGAGAGTGCAAAGAGATGATGTACAATGATATCTCACATTATCAAATGTATCAACAGGGTTGTCTAAACTAATATTTCCAATCCTCAAGATCACTCACTCTTTAGGCCATTACAGTTTTGTTCCTACATGCCACTGAAACTCCTCTTGTTCAAGTTACTGTTGATGAAAGATTATTATTCATTGGTTTCTTCTCTGTTGCAACATGTAGGGCTTTCTGTAGCATTTGACATTGCTGAACACCTAACACTTCTTGAAAGTCCATCAGTGGTGTGAAACCATCAGTGGCGTGAAGGGTAATCTTTCCTGGGTTTTGCACACCTTTTAAAGATATTTTTAATCAGACTCTGTTAAGGTTCTCTGAAAAATCAGTAGGATATGTGTGTGTGCAGTGTGTGTGTGTGTGCGCGCATGTGTGAATGTATGCGTGTGTTGCAGCTTGAGTCTGAAGGCAGCCTAGAGATAGAATTTCCTTGTTCTCAGGAAACCTAATTCCAGTTTCTCTTAAAACCAACTGATTGGATGAGGCCCACCCATATTATAAAGGATAAACTGCTTCATTCAAAGTTTACTAATTAAGTGTTAATCTCATCTTTAAAAAGTCTTCACAGAGATATTTGGTTGGTGTTTGATCAAATATCTGGTTCTCATAGCCTAGCCAAGTTGATATAAAACATTAACCATTGTAGATTTCCTCAATAAATATGCTTTTGCCCACCTATCAAAGTAAGTCTTTTCTAGTTTTTTACTCTTTAATTCTCTTTGCTACTAAATAATATTATACCTTTTATTTAGAAATCAATTGTATATTTACCCTTTTAACCAGCAACTGCTTATATAATCACATATCTGCTATTTTAAAGTTGATTTCTGTGTTATCTGCACTGAAGAGATATGGGTGTATATATATATGTGTGTCATAAGTGACTCAGAGGTTAAAGCATCTGCCTCCGATGCGGGAGACCTGGGTTCGATCCCTGGGTTGGGAAGATCCCCTGGAGAAGGAAATGGTAACCCACTCCAGTATTCTTGCCTGGAGAATCCCATGGACAGAGAAGCCTGGTAGGCTACACTACACGGGGTCGCAAAGAGTCGGACACGACTGAGCGACTGAACTGAACTGAGGATAAAAGGAGCCATAACAGACAAGAATAAAACAGAATAAAGCCTGATGTATCCAGTGGTGAGGAAAATAAAAGGAGCCAGCTTCTGTGTCACCGGGGATAGTGTCAATAGTTACAAATGAATCAGGAAACTCAGAGAAGATGAAAAGTGAGACAAAGGTAGTCAGATTTGGTGACTAGAAGATAATTGGAGATTTTATTGGAGGGAGGCATGGGTTCACTGACATAAAATGTATAGCAGAAAATGACTTCAATATTTAAAAACAAAGAAACCTTTAACAATAGTTGCAAGGGTGGAAACCCTCTAAAATTATCGTGCTTGGATGACCTACAAGTTGTTAAAGCCATCTGCTTATGATCTACAAGAATTTGAGCAAACTGACAAGCGACTCTTCAATTTCCTTTTCAGTAAAACGGGATATATGTAACGGCGGAGCCTGGTAGGCTGCAGTCTACGGGGTCGTTAAGAGTCGGACACGACTGAGCAACTTCACTTTCACTTTTCACTTTCAAGCACTGGAGAAGGAAATGGCAACCCACTCCATTGTTCTTGCCTGGAGAATCCCAGGGACGTGGGAGCCTGGGGGGCTGCCGTCTATGGGGTCACACAGAGTCAGACACGACTGAAGTGACTTAGCAGCAGTAGCAGCAGCATATATATACTCATTTCAGTCAATTCAGTTCCTCAGTCATGCCTGACTCTTTGTGATACCATGGACTGCAGCACACCAAGCCTCCCTGTCCACCACCAACTACAGGTGTTTGTTCAGTTCAGTTCAGTTCAGTTCAGTTCAGTCACTCAGTCGTGTCCAACTCTTTGTGACTCCGTGAATCGCAGCACACCAGGCCTCCTGTTCATTACCATCTCTCGGAGTTCACTCAGACTCATGTGCATCGAGTCAGTGATGCCATCCAGCCATCTCATCCTCGGTCATCCCCTTCTCCTCCTGCCCCCAGTCCCTCCTGGCATCAGAGCCTTTTCCAATGAGTCAGCTCTTCCCATGAGGTGGCCAAAGTACTGGAGTTTCAGTTTCAGCATCATTCCTTCCAAAGAAATCTCAGGGCTGACCTCCTTCAGACTGGACTGGTTGAATCTCCTTACAGTCCAAGGGACTCTCAAGAGTCTTATCCAACACCACAGTTCAAAAGCATCAATTCTTTGGTGTTCAGCCTTCTTCACAGTCCAGCTCTCACATCCATACATGACCACTGGAAAAACCATGTTTGTACCCAAACTCATATCCATTGAGTTGGTGATGACATCCAACCATCTCATCTTCTGTCATCCCCTTCTCCTCCCACCTTCAATCTTTCCCAGCATCAGAGTCTTTTCAAATGAGTCACTTCTTCGCATCATGTGGCCAAAGTATTGGAGTTTCAGCTTCAACATCAGTCCTTTCAATGAATATTCAGGACTAATTTCCTTTAGGATGGACTGGTTGGATCTCCTTGCAGTCCAAGGAAATCTCAAGAATCTTCTCCAACACCACAGTTCAAAAGCATCAGTTCTTCAGTGATCACCTTTCTTTATAATCCAACTCTCATATCCTTACATGACTACTGGAAAAACCATAGCTTTGACTAGATGGACCTTTGTTGGCAAAGTAATGTCTCTGCTTTTTAGTATGCTGTCTAAGTTGGTCATTATATATATATATATATATATATATATATATATGCATGTATGTATACATATATATATGTGTGCATGTATATATAATATTAAAGTAGGTATTTAATATAAATACATATTAAAGGATTATAGTAAGTATTTTATAAAATAGGATCCATTGATTGTTTGATATATAGTGGGACTACCTAGTATTGGCCTTTTGGAATAATGGAATTTCCTATGCAATAATTTTCTCCCCAGAGATAGAAATGAACTTTCTTCACACTGTCCCTGTTCTCTTTGTCACTGAAGCTAAAAAAAAATGCCTACTGTTTTACTAGTCATTGAAATATATATCAGGTGAAGAGTATCTGTATTATTATGTGGGGTGAGGGCTTCCCTGGTAGATCAGCTCGTAAAGAATCTGCCTACAAAATACGAGACCCTGGTTCAACTCCTGGCTAGGGGAACTCTCCTGGAGAAGGGCTAGGATACCCATTCTAGTATTCTTGGGCTTCTCTTGTGGCTCAGATGGTAAGGAATCCACCTGCAGAATTGGGTTCAATCCCTGGGTTGGGAAGATCCCCTGGAGGAGGGCATGGCAACCCATTCTACTATTCTTGCCTGGAGAATCCCCATGGACAGAGGAGTCTGGCAGGCTACAGTCCATGGGGTCACAAACAGTAGGTCACACACAACTGAGTGACTAAGCAAAGCACATGTGGAGTGAAGGTAGTATCTTCTCTCATCCAGACTACTATGCTTGTATCAATTTTCTACATACGAACTGGGGCTGGTACATGTTTGTTTCTCAAATCAGGGCTTGATGATTTATAGTTAGGATCACACTGAATGAACATCTCACAGGACTTCTCATTTTGGAAACTGTTGACATTTTGTCTTGGACAATTCCTTCTTGGGTGGTGAGAAGACCATTCGGTACATTATTTACCAGCATATATGCCTCTACTAACAAGATGTAAGTAATAATCCCCTCTAATGTGACAATCTAAAATGTCTCCAGACATGGCCAAATAGTCCACGTGTGTGTGTGT
Organism: Nanger dama; assembly: GCA_917880005.1. Lineage (NCBI taxonomy): Eukaryota > Metazoa > Chordata > Mammalia > Artiodactyla > Bovidae > Nanger > Nanger dama. The sequence goes on from CAKJTW010000002.1 coordinate 20,769,435, forward strand.
GTGTGTGTGTGTGTGTGAGTGTGTGCTCGATTCTTTTCTGACTCTGCGACCCCATAGGCTGTCGCCCACCAGGCTCCTCTGTCCATGGGATTCTCTAGGCAAGAATACTGGAATGGGTAGGCATTCCCTTCTACAGGGGTTCTTCCCAACCCAGGGATCAAACCCGGATCTCTCGCATTGTAAGCAGATTCTTTACCATCTGAACAGCCAGGGAAATGCCTGGGGTAAGGGTAAAATCTCTCCTCTCTCTCAGTTCAGAAGCGCTGCCCAGTAACCACTCAAATGAACTTCCTGGTGGCTCAGGAGTGAAGAATCCAGCTGCCAGTACCGGAGATGCAGGTTCAATCCCTGGGTCAGGAAGATCCCTTGGAGAAGGAAATGGCAACTCACTCCAGTATTCCTGCCTGGGAAATCTCATGGAGAGGAACCTGGTGGGTTCCACTCCATGGGGTCACAAAGAATCAGACACAACTTAGTGCCTGAACAACTACCACCACTCAAATGCAGTGCCAAACTATCTTTTGTGTGGTGTCATTTTACGGATGTTTATATGTATATTTGTATATTGCCAGTAGAAAGCATTTTGCCTTTGCTTTATTCAAAATTATCTGTGTCTTTCTTATTGACAGCTCTGGCTAGTTACTAAGAATATCAGTCCATAGCTAGTGATGGGATCATGGTACCATCTTTATTTTAGTAAAGCATTCCATTAGAAAGAACAAATTAAGAATTTCAATTGTGTGGAAATCTCTTGTGTCTGCAATAACTATACTCACTAAATAATCCTTGAGTAGCATTTCCTGAATCATTTGTATTACCATCTAATGGTTGTTGCCAGAATCAGAGGAAAATTATTATTTTTTTTTTTAGGAAAACTCTGACTATGGTAAGACCAAACATATCCTAATATGTTTAATGATGTTGAGTATCACATTCTGTGATATTTCTTTAACAGAAAGATTGAAGGTGTTCAAAGTCCTTTAACAAATGGCAAATGATACTCAATAGGTTCATAATACTCAGTTTATATCCTTCCTGGATTTAGCTCTTGTCCAAGCATATCAGCTTCTCTATACCCTCCAAAAACTCTTGAGAGATATTTATAAATATTTTTTAACAAAATAACATCAAACACACAGAACCTCAACTTCCTAATTCTAAGTGCCTTCATATAGAAGTCCTGAATTTTAAAGTCTAGATTCTTACAGACATTAGATATTAATTATTTCAAAATTAGTTAAAACCCACCAAAAGCTAAAGAGAAGATAATTTAAAAAATCAACTTACTTTCTTCAACAGCTAACGTTAATATTAGAGAAGTACGCAGGCTGCGACAGACCTCGCAGAAGTGTGGCGGAGAGAAGCTACCCACCACATCCGAGGTCAGGGGAGGTGGGTGTTCTTTGGAAGGAATGATGCTAAAGCTGAAACTCCAGTACTTTGGCCACCTCACGCGAAGAGTTGACTCACTGGAAAAGACTCTGATGCTGGGAGGGACTGGGGGCAGGAGGAGAAGGGGACGACAGAGGATGAGATGGCTGGATGGCATCACCAGCTCGATGGACGCAAGTCTGAGTGAACTCTGGGAGCTGGTGATGGACAAGGAGGCCTGGCGTGCTGCAATTCATGGGGTCGCAGAGAGTTGGACACGACTGAGAAACTGAACTGAACTGAACCAAATGTTTAATATAAGTTGAAACCAGTAGAGTGCTATAATGGTAGCAGGATTACCTTCTGTTTTTTAGTAGTGTTTGAGCAGTCAGTCATGCAATTACTCTGGCTGAAAATTCTTCTCTGAAGATCAAACCCATGTGCCATTCATGGAGCTCTTAATGACCTGCCCGCTGTTTGCTACAATTCTGTTCATTCTCACTTCCTTTACTTTCCGTATTCTTGAGCCACCTATTCTTTATGTGACGCCCTGAACCACCAGTGCATCTCATGCCTCAGTGCCTTCCCAGTTTGGCTCTCCCCCTTTTCCTTCATGGAACTAACTCGATATGGATTCATGGCACAACTCAAGGGTAGGCTACTCTGGAGAGTCCTCCCTTGCTTGAGTTCATCTCTGGATCCAGCATGCTCCTACAGGTGGCAGACCTGAGTCTGTGTCTGGCTGACCTCCCACAGCAAGGTTCATCCTTGATCTGAAATCCAGGCTCTGTGCTCTGTAATTCATGGCTGCATCTGTGCCAAGGTCACACTTCTCATAGGCCATGTCTAGTCAATGACTGAGTGTCGAAGACAAAGGCAGGTCCATCCTGGCAGACTCAGGACTCTGCAAAGTCTGGCTTTGCCTCACTGACTCTTGTGTTTGGATCGACCTTCCTGAGACTGCACAGAAGTCCAGGAAACTTTCACCCACTTGTTCCTCCTTCTCTTTGTCAGACTTGCATCATGATCCAACTGCTTCTCAGATTTCTCCATTTCCTCCCTGTATTCACTCACAAGCATTTCCCTTGGGAAAAGCGAATCCTGTCTTAGCATCTGCTTCTTGGAGGACCCAGAGTAACACATCCACAGTTCAGTTCAGTTCAGTCACTCAGTCGTGTCCGACTCTTTGCGACCCCATGAATCGCAGCACGCCAGGCCTCCCTGTCCATCACCAACTCCCGGAGTTCACTCAGACTCACGTCCATCGAGTCCGTGATGCTATCCAGCCATCTCATCCTCTGTCGTCCCCTTCTTCTCCTGCCCCCAAACCTCCCCAGCATCAGAGTCTTTTCCAGTGAGTCAACTCTTCGCATGAGGTGGCCAAAGTACTGGAGTTTCAGCTTTAGCATCATTCCTTCCAAAGAAATCCCAGGGCTGATCTCCTCCTTCAGAATGGACTGGTTGGATCTCCTTGCAGTCCAAGGGACTCTCAAGAGTCTTCTCCAACACCACAGTTCAAAAGCATCGATCCTTCAGTGCTCAACCTTCTTCACAGTCCAACTCTCACATCCATACACGACCACAGGAAAAGCCATAGCCTTGACTAGACGGACCTTAGTCGGCAAAGTGATGTCTCTGCTTTTGAATATACTTTCTAGGTTGGTCATAACTTTTCTTCCAAGGACTAAGCGTCTTTTAATTTCATGGCTGCAGTCACCATCTGCAGTGATTTTGGAGCCCCCAAAATAAAGTCTGACCCCTGTGTATATCTCTAACTAGGCAACAATTAGGCTGTACTGCACTTGCACATTTACCAGTTGGTCTTCTACACTAGATTGTCGTCTTCTACACTAGATTGTCATCTTCTTGTCACTGGAGATTGGGCCTTCTTTTTCTCAATCCTCAGTGCAATATTTAGTAAGGATTCAATATGTGTTTGTCAAATGAAAGGTTAAGTCACTCCCTTAACTGAGCTTTCAATCCTACAGACAAATATGACTAAATCCTTTTAAAAAATTGACTTGCTGCAAGGCACTCTGGTTGCTATAGGATACAAAAAGCTATTAAGAGTTCCCCATTTCTCAGCTTATAATTTTAGATCTGGAGATAGAAAAATATAAATACATTATGCTCATATAAAGGCATGTATGTGTGTATATGTGTGTGTGTGTGAAAGAGAGAGAAAGAAATTGCACTCTAAGAGATTTAGAGAAAGAGAGACTCCCTCAAGGTTGGGAAAATTGCAAGTTTCCTCAGGGATGGTATTTTACTTGACAAAGTACAGATTGGTTACCAAGGTGTAAAGAAAGGAGTATAAAATAGAGAAAGAGAATGGAAAGAATAAAATCTTGACAATGAGAGTGCTATGCAGTCTTTGGGCATGGGCAGAGTGTTAATTGACAGAGCATTAGTAGAGGGAGATAAGACTAGGGCTACCTTTGAATGCCAGGCTAAGGAGCTATTTAAAAAACCTTTCCCCTCATTTCTGAACTGTAGCCACCTGCACTGGCCTTCTTGACTTTCCAAGAACATTAAGTATGCTTCTGCCTCAGGGCCTTTTCACTTGCTTAGCCTTTTGTACTATTAACTTTCTTTTTTTTTTCCAGTTTTTACTTAAGAATCACTTTCTCAAGAGTAATTTTCTCCTTTCTTGATCATTTTACTTAAGGGTTCAAACTTATTCCAACATTTTCTCTCATGCTTCAATAGCCTCATCACTGATATTCTGCATATTGGGCTTATTTAATATTTAAAAATATTTTTGTTTTTTATATCTCAATTAAAATGTAAGCTTTATGAAAATGGAAATTCATAGAGATTTGTCATGTGAAAGAATGGTAGTTCCATTGAAAGAAATAGTGAGATCCAGAAAAATAATTACAAGTGGAAAAGAGATAATATTTTAAAATCATATTATAACCACCTTATCCATCCATCCATCTCTATATATATGTATACACATATTTGTGAATTTTTAAATGTTATACCAATTTTTTTGTGTTTGATCTATTTGTTGAAAATCAGAGCGACGAGTGATGCAGATAGGAATATTTGAATACTTCAGGGACCTCCTGTCATCAAGTGATATTTAAAATCATCTGAAGCCTATTAATAGCTTTTGTCACAGCTCCATGAACTTACTGAAATATTTATTTTTATCTTAGATCTGAGTTTTTAAAGATGAGAAAAATAGCTGTGAAGAATATCTAAACCTTGATATCTAATACAATATCCAAGTGACAATATTTTCCTAAGAATCAGGAAACTAAAGTGTGCTCTCAACAAATATTTAAAGAAGAAAGGATGTGAGTAGAAAGAATCAGTTACAGTTTTCATTATAGACTGAAGCTGAGAAGAAAACAATAAGAATCCCACTGATATTTTCCCAAGTTTGGGAATACTGCTGTCAAAAAATACTTCTAGAAATTGACGGAATTCCACAGGATCAAGATTGTTTGGCATTACCAATAGGTAATCAGCCAGAAAAATAAAGGCCTTTTTGTACTTTTTAAGTTTAATTGTTATTTCCTCCATGAGTCTTCTACATCTTAATCAATACTTCAAACCTCAAACTTCAGTAAAGCTTTGTTGCCTTATCTTGACTCACCATTTCTATGGATGTACATAATAACAGTTATTTTAGGGACCAGTTTTTCTAACTGCTCATGCTGCTAAATTACTATGGAAATAATTTAATTCAAAGAGTGGTTTTGCTTAGAAAATGCAGAGTGCTCAGCTGGCTCTTATTCAGAAGCCTACCGTAGTAACTCCTTCTTTTAGTTCCCATTGTGATATCAGGCTTCTCACATAGTTTAATGGGTATTGGAAGTAAAATAAATATAGGTTTATTTGATGAGTGCCTGTTTGGAATTTTCAAATGAAAAGAACAAAAAGCATCCTAGTTTTCATTTCCTCATCAACTATTTTTAAAAACACACAGAGAATGAGATGGTTGAACATAATGCTTTTATTGCAAAACTGACTCATTATTGTTTTTGGAATATTAGCTTTCCTTTCTCATGATGAGTTTTCACACTGAATTAAAAGGAGCACTTCAATTCAATTTCCTTGATTTATATAATATGTGATTTTTGTAGTCCCAGAAAATTGTATTCTTATATTCCAAGTCCCCCAATCTTTTTTTAAAGATCAAGTATTCTGAGAAAAAAGTTTTGCTTTATGTACCTAACTAAGCCTCCTCCAAGAAAACTTCAGAGTCATTTTCCTTTTTGATTACTTTAAGAACCAAGCTCAGTACAAATTTTCAGCCTTTGATATACCAGATTACAGGGGAAAAAATTAGACTATCATGTTGCTGCTCAGATGTATAGACAATGTGCTCACCAAGAGCAAATCACCTCATCCAAGGACAATTTGCAGTCATTCTATTTTCTTATATCATTTTGAATCCCAGGCAACGGCCTTAATTATATCTATATTGTTTCAGTAATGAGAAAGAGATTTGAGAACAGATGAAATGTTTCTTCTCAGGGATATCATCAGCCCCGGTTGCTAAGAGACATTCAGTTTTTCTTAAGCTACCAAATTAAGTAAAGTCTTGGTCAGTTACAATCTTTTATTTCACTTTATTTATTTATTTATTGAAGTATAATTGATTTGCAGTGTTGTCTTAATTTCTGCTGTACAGCAAAGTGATTTAGTTGTATATATGTGTGTATATGTATATATATGGACTTCCCTGGTGGCTCAGATGGTAAAGAATCTGCCTATAATGTGGAAGACCCGAGTTCAATCCCTGGGTCGGGAAGATCTGATGGAGAAGGTAATGGCAACCCTCTCCAATATTCTTCTTTGGAAAATCCCTTGGATGGAGGAGCCTGGTAGGCTATAGTACATGTGGTTGCAACGAGTTGGACATGACTAAACGACTTCACTTTTCTTTCTATGGATATATATATTCACAATTATATATATATATATGTGTGTGTGTGAGTGTGTGTGTGTGTGTATACACCTTGCAATGCTGTGTTAATTTCTTTTGTACAGTGAAGTCATTCAGCTATATGTGTACATATATCCCCTCCCTCTTACACCTCCCTCCCACCGCCCCCTCATCCCACCCATCTAGGTCATCACAGAGCACCAAGCTATTATAATCTTTATGACTATTAGCAATTTAAAATAAAAACATAATTCTGACACATTAATAAAAAGTTGCCAAATGGATCAAACAGCATTAGACATAAAAATAAATTTGCCCTTGTTGGACATGAATAATCATGACATTAAAATTTTAATTTTTGCCTGATTTATCTTCCCTTATTTATTATCTGATAATCACAAGCTTTATTGAGTGCTTCCTTTGTGCCAGTATATATACTAAGGATTTAGTGTACAAGATTTTACTTGATGCACAAAATTGCCTAGTGAAGTAGATACTATTATGATGGCCATCTATAGTTTAGTTTTCACATAACATCACACAATTATTACATAGAGAGGTCTTGATTCAAAGGAGGCAGTCTGTTTCCAGAATTCAAACTCTTAATTATTCATTATATTGATCAGCCTTATGAAGAATTTTATAGTAACTTTTTTAGAGGGTGATAAAATCATACAATTATTAAATAAAAATTATCAAATTGCAAGAGAGCTGCTAAATAATAGAGGTATTATTTTACCTTTATATTATGTACTTTAAATTATAACACACTATATATTTTCCTTTAAAAAGGTAAAACATTACTACGATGAAAAAATCTTCTTTGATTATGCTTCCCAGTACAACTCTACAAATGGTGAACGTGTTTAGGGTAAATACTTTATCTGGTCAAGGGTCTTGTTAGCAGCAATTCTGGAGACACCTGGAGAGTTTAGGGAAGGTACCCACACTGAACCGTCATTGCTTGATTCATTCTTGGGTGTATCGTGTCTCCTATCCTGCAGTATACATGGTGCACAGGACACGTCAGCAAGGACTCTTGCCCATGTGAGGCAGACTCTGGAAGATATCTAGATTCGATGAAGTGCAGGGCTTTTACCTTACTTGGCTTATAGGCAGAGATTTATTCTAGAATTTAAGGCACAACCCTGGGATTTCTTTGGAAGGACTGATGCTAAAGCTGAAACTCCAGTACTTTGGCCACCCCATGGGAAGAGTTGACTCATTGGAAGAGACTCTGATGCTGGGTGGGATTGGGGGCAGAAGGAGAAGGGGACGACAGAGGATGAGATGGCTGGATGGCATCACTGACTCAATGAACGTGAGTCTGAGTGAACTCCGGGAACTGGCGATGGACAGGGAGGCCTGGCGTGCTGCGATTCATGTGGTCGCAGAGAGGTGGACACGACTGAGCGACTGAACTGAACTGAACTGAAACATTATCATTTGCAGTTGTATACTTGCTTGTGAGGTGGTGCAACAAGCAATTATCCTGACTATGATAATGTCATAAGTTATAAGATTTATTAATGTCCTGCTTTATAGATTGATATTTGCTGTCCAAATACAGGAAAAGATATTTACCATTATTAAATCTAAGAATTTTTTATCAAAAGGAACTAACAAAAGTCAAATATCAAGAATGTGTAAGCCGTTCTCATAAATGAGCTTCAAAAAGTGACATGTATCAATCGAAATACCATAAAATTAGAAATTAACTTTAAAAAGTTAGAATTATTTTATGTAATTGATTATTTTTAAAAAACTAAGTAATTAATTGGCTACTGAAAAATTGCTGTCTTGATAACTGAATTATAATGTAAGACATATTTGTTTAAAAGTCTGAAGATAGTAGTCAAAAGCTAATCAGATAGAAATACATAATTCTAAATATAATTATTAAAATAATTTTAAAAACTGTATTTTAATGTAACTGGAACAGTACAATAAAAATGTTAGCACATGTGAGATTATCAGTGAGAAATATAAAGTTAAAATCAGATATTAATTCCATAAGACAAAATAAAGTTGATTGCTAAATTTAAAAGAGTTACTTCTTTGAAAAGAGCAGAAAGTATAAATGATCACCTCAGAGAGCAGAAAAAGCCTGCATCGTTATATGAAATAAATAAATACCTGGAGTCTGACCAGTTCACTTTTGAATAATCTGTGGGTCAAAGAGAAAGTCTCAAGGTTAATTAAAAAACAATACATTAAATTGAAGCAAGCTTTAAATGGAAATACATCATAACAAAGTTTGTGTGAGACAGTAAAAGCTACTTATAAGAAAATTTATAGAACTAAATGCATACATTGGAAAAAAGGAGAAAGTCTAAAATCAATAATCTGAACCCTCATTTCACAAGCCTAGAGAAACAAGCTCCAAATAATCACTCCCTCCTAGGAAAAGGAAGAAAATAATAAATATAAAAGTTTAAAGCAATGAAATTGAAAAGAGATAAACAATGTAAAAATCACTAAGTACAACTCATTAAACTGAAATTGATAATGTAAATAGTACCATGATAATTAAGGTCACTGAATTTATAATTTATAAACCAAAAAATAAATAAGGAAAATATCCAGGTCCAAATGATTTCAGTGGAGAAAATACCAAAGTTTCAAAAAATAATTAACATTAGATTTACATAAACTCTTGTAGAAAGTTTATTGGAAGAAACCCTTCCCAGTTCATTCTATGAAGCAGATATTGCCTTCATACCAAAACTAGCACCAAAACAAACAAATAAAATACAGACCACTGTTTCTCACGAACATAGACACAAAAATCTTTTAAGAAAATAGCAAATAGAATTCAGCAATATATAAAAGAACTTACACATCATGACCAAACTGAGTTTACTCTTTGATACAAACACTGGTGGCTCAATATTTGAAAATTAATCAGTATAACCTACTATATTAACAGGGCAAAAAAGAAAACTATATATTTACAACACAATGCAGATAAAGTATTTAATAAACTTTGACACTAATTCATGATAAAAATACTCAGAAAAAATAGAAATAGAAGATAACATCCATTCTCAATAAAGAACATTTACAGAAAATCTTCAATAACATTATATTGGGGTAAAAGACTAAATACTTTCCATTTTAGATCACAGACAAGACAAGGATGCCCACTCTCACCATTCTTACTCAATAGCTCTGGAAATTTTGGCCAGTGCAATTAAGCAAGTAAAGGAAATAAAAATTATGAAGATAAAAGAAATAAAATTCTCCCCATCTGCAGGAGACAATATACATAGAAAATCCCAAGGCATCTATACAAATGTACTTATAATTATTTAATGAATTCAATAGGGTCACAGGATAAGAAGTAAACATACAAAAATCAATTATATAATAGCCATAAACACAGAGGACCCGAATTTACAAGGCAGTACTATTTACAATCATTAGAAGATGAGGGGGGCTTCCTGGGTGCCTCAGTGATAATGAATCTGCCTGCCAAGCAGGAGATACAAGTTTGTCCCTGGGTCAGGAAGATCCCCTGAAAAAGGAGTGGCAACCTACTCTAATATTCTTGCCTGGGAGATCCCACCGTCAGAGGAACCTGATGGGCTATATAGTCCATGGGGGTCGCAAGAGAGTCGGACGCAACTTAGCAACTAAACCACCACCCAAAAGATGAAAAAGAGTGAGAGAGAGGGAGAGGATGAAGAAGAAATGATGGAAGAGAGGGGAAAAGGGTTAGATATGTCTAACAAAGTATATATAGTGCATTGATGCAGAAAACTGTATAATAGATGGAAAACTCAAATAAGACCTAAATAAATAGTCATGTTGTGTTCGTAGAAGATTTAACAGTAAAGATGTCAGTTATCCTCCATTAATATACAGGTTTAACGTGATTTATAACAAATTCTAGGAAGTTTTTTTTTGATAGACATGAAAAAGTTTATTACCAAATTTATATATTTATATAGAAAGGCAGAGGAACAAGTGTAGCTGAAAGCAATTTTTAAAAGAATAAGGTTCAAGGAATCAGCCTACTGATTTCAAAGTCTGTTATAGTATCAATATTTTTAGCATGGGGATAGAAGCATAAATCAATAGAAAAGGATATAGAAGCAGAAACATACCCACACAAATGAACCTAACTGATTATTAAAAGCAAAGACGCTAAAGAAATACAGTGAAGAAACAATAGTCTTTCCACAAATATGGAGCAGTTACACATCCATAGGCAAAAATGGGCCACAACTTAGGTCTTATACTTTATTAAAAGATTACTTCAAAATGGATCACACTCAAATATAAAATGTAAAACTTCATATAAAACTTTTAGAAAAAAGCAGAAGAGAAAATCTTTGGGATCTAGGGCTAGGAAAGCATGCTTGGCTCTGAGACTTGACACCAGCAGTACAACCACAATTTTTAAAAAAATGGATAATTTAAATGGTAAAAATTAAAAATTTTGTTCTATGAAAGATCCTGTTAGCAGTGTTAGGATTCCCTGGTGATTCAAATGATAAAGAGTCTGCCTGCAATGAGGGAGACACGGGTTATATCCCTGGGTTGGGAAGATCCCTTAGAGAAGGAAATGGCAACCCACTCCAGTACTCCAGTGTTGCCATCTCCAGTTCGCAGTATTTAAAAAGACAAACTACGATGTGAAAGAAAATATTTGCAAACCACTTATCCAACAACAACTAGTATCTAGAAAATATAAAGTATCTCAGAATTCATCATTTTTTAAAATTCCATTAGAAAATATACAGAAGACATGAAGAAGCCTTTTACCAAAGAGAATATACAGATTTCATTATACTGATACGAGAATATACACACATAAAATATATTCAACATTGTTGTCCATTCCAAAAATACAAATTAAATTTGCAGTAAGATGTCACTACACAGTTATTGCAATAACATAGCGACAACAAATGTTAGCCAGAATGGGTAGAACCAGATCACTCAGACATTGCTGATGGAATGTAAATTCTGGATCTACTCTGGAAGGTACTTTGGCAACTTCTTAAAAAGTTAAAAGCGCAACCACTATATGACGCAGCAGTTGCACTCCTGAGCATTTAATCCCAGAGAACTGAAAACTTAACATTCACATGAAAGCCTGTGCATAAATGTTCATAGCAGCTTTATACATAATAGCCACAGACAATACAAACTGGATGACCTTCACCAAATAAAAACCCCCATAGCCATGTGACAACCTGGATTAACCTGGAGAGAATTATGCTGAGTGGAAAACTCGATCCCCAAAGAATGATATAGTTTTATTATATTTACATGACATATTGACATGACAAATATAGAAATGGATTAATGGCTGCTTGGCATCAGGAGAAGGGTGTGGAAGGAAAGTGAATGGGGCCATAAAAGGCAATATGAGTCAGCCTTGTGGTGATGGGGATTTCCGTATCATAACTCTACAAACGTCAATATCCTAGTTGTATAATAAAAGATATATAATCATTTTAGGATTATTAGTGACACTGAGCACTAAGATTAATCAATGTAAATGTCAGAATAATATGGTTATGAAGCTCAGTGAAACACAGATTCCTTACAAAGCGGAGCAATACCATGAAATGATAATGTAACAGTAATTCTATAAATGAGGTTTCAGAATTATCGACAACATTAATTTTGGTAAGGATGGTGATAGGGGGAGGACCGAATGCTCTGAATTCCTTCCATTCAGTTAGGTAAAACTCAGTAAAATTTCTCTCTTCTATCATTTTGAGAATAAGATTTCAGGAAGTATATATAATATTGAAAATCTTGTAAGTATTCATTGGTTAACTGAAAATAAGACATATGCATATTAAATACCAAGTAATATAAGATCAGATAAAGTAAACCATATAGAAAAAGTATAAATACTATAAATAAGAATAAAATAAAAAACAAAATCAACAATTAAAAGATATATTTTCTGATTTGAATGCTTTGTATAAAAATAATTCATTTAAATCTCACAATATCTATATGATGTAGGTGTTGTTACAAAGGCCATTTTACAAATGGTAAAGTTCATATTTTGATATGGATGACGGACATTAACTTAAACACTTTATACTGATTATAGGAAAAATACAAAAATAATAGGGCTTCCCAGGTGGTTCAGTGGTAAAGAATTCTCCTGCCGATGCAGGAGGTACATATTCAATCTCTGGATCAGGAAGTTTCCCCTGGAGAAGAAAATGACAACCCAGTCCAGTATTCTTGCCTGGAAAATCCTATGGACAGAGGAGTCTGGAGGGCTACTGTCCATAGGGTAGCAAAGAGTCAGACATGACTGAGGAAGCCAGCATGCATGCACCAACATAGAAAGGTTTTCTAAGTAAACTAGAGCCTCTTAGTTCCAATTTATAAAGCATGACTAAACAATATCATAGTTAGAAAGAACACAAATTATAAATGTAAAGCATTATGCAAAATGAGTTGAGGCAAAGTAAGCAAATTGGAATCAGACAATGATTATAATATTTACACTAGGCAAAATGTAGTCAAGGCAAAAATAAAGATGCCTTGACTAATATTTGTAATAATAAAGGGTAAAAACCCCAACAGAGAAATAATTACCAGAGATTTTTCCTGCGTAAATAACATGGTTTTAAATCAGATAAACCATAATTAGTGGAAATACAAGAACTGAGCAGAAAAATTGTAATTCTGGAAATAAGTCCATTACACAAATAAGCAAAAATAAATGATGCTATAAGCCACTGCTTTCATACATTTGAATTCAGAAAAATTCCAGTATTCTGTGGCTCTCAAGAGAATTTCATAGTTGAGCTGATGCAAACATCTGGTCTCCTTAAAAAAAAAAATGCATTGTTGTAAAATACTTAATGGGAGTTTGGTGACATAGTTCAATTTTAACGACTGTTAATCAGCCTTTCCAACTAAAATCTAACATTAAAAATAGTTGAACACCATTTCTGTATCTGCTCAGGAAACTCCAAGTAGCTATGGTACGTGTATGACCATTATGCTATTGTGTGACCAGCCAGTTACTCTTCACTGCGTCCCTCTCGACTTCTATAGAGCATCTTTAATTGAAAGAGAATATCAGAACAAAATTTTTATCTATATTTCTTCATTGACAGTAGGATGTGCGATCAGTTCCCTTACTGATCTGCTTTGGTTTGTTTTCAGACTTCTACTTCTATATATATAGTGCCGTATTGATTAACCTTGAACACACACAAGATATCTTTAGTATGCCATTCTTTCAAATTTCTGCAATTTGCTGGGTTTTATTAGAAATTGAGAATGCATTTCGAAAGTATTTAAGATAGCTTGTTTTTGTTTGTTTTAAATTTTCCTCTTAAGTGTTATACTTCTTTTTCCTTTATGTCCTGGATAAAATTGGAATTGAATCCAAATCAGTGAATTGACAATATATAGATAGGTGATAGCTAGATGAATAGATAGATGATTTATTCCACTCAAGAGCCTGTGGGAAGGCTAAAATAACAATATGAACTAATCGCCACATGTAGAAGAGATCATCAGCTGCTTATGAAAACCCATTTCCTTTTCTCACAGGACATAAAATTATATCATATTTCCCAGCCCCTAGTGCAGGTAGATGAGATCTCTTGCCTGAGTGGTATTTAATGAGATGAGTATAAGTATTATGTACTATTTCCAGGACTGCCCCACAAAATCCTTTTAAGTGTGATCATCCTGCTATTCTCCACTCAAATCTGGTCCCCAAATGAGCTGCAGATTCACCAGGATATTGCTGGCAATGCAAATTCTTGGGCTCCACCCCAGATCTGTTGAGTCAGCAACTCCCAGGGTAGACTGAATGATTTTATTCTGACCTACCCTCTGAGTGATACTGATACATACTATTTTGAGAATCATGGCACTACTTGTTGGCTGAATGCAGAGGAGTGTGGAATCCTAAAGGAAGACAGAGCTGCATTATGGAAAGTACCTGAATTTCTGAATAATATAAAGGAGACCTTGCTCTAATCAGAAGCACATTTACTTATCTTCAATCTTGACAAGAGGTGATATATTTCTTATATCAAGAACGTGTTTGTAACAACAGGAATGTATTGGTGATCAAAGGTGTTCAGCCTTTGGTCAACATGGCTAATCTCTTATTTTCTGTCAACAGTGTCCTTCTTGATATCACAGTATGATTATAGATGAGGAGCACCCATCTGGTATATATATATGAGTAAAAGAAAAAAAAAAGGGTAAATCTCTGAAGATCAATTGACATAACAGGTAGAGCAACCTAGAAGTCTCAGTGATCCAGCTATATTTTTTTCATCTGATAATTTTCTTATTTTGAAAGTTATTTCTGTATAAATGGAAAGCTCCTCTTAGTTAATATATATTGGTCAATCCAGGCAGATAATACAATGTTCCTGCTATTGCTAAGGAGATATAATGATGTCTGCTTTCCACAGGACTTTGAGTAGCAGGCTGTTTCTGTTTTTAACATTGATTGGCATTACAAGGGTGCCTGATATAAACCGAAAACTACTTATTAATGGTAAGAAGTAGTCAACTAGGAAACAATGCAACTCTCTTCTTTATCTTTGGCTAATATATTTTGGACCAAAACCCAGGTATTTTTCTCGGGATACAAAGACCAATTTATGCTACATAAAGTGAGGTAGACATTCCATCAAAGTATTTACAAAGGTAAATACTAATCTTTGTTGGGAGTGTATAAATTTATATATTCCCTTCTGGACATTGTTACTTTTTACTTGACTATCTCAAAATGCTATAGATATTATAGGTATGCTTTCCTTTTTATAAAAGGCTTTCACCTGTCGTTGAATCAGAAAGTTCTGTACAAAACTGATTATATTATCATCGATAATTAAGTGTCAGGTTCAAATTATATTTGGTTCAATAATTACCCTTCTCCTGGAACATTTGGTAGAACACATCATTCATATAGTTAATGGTCATTTCATACAACCTGGTAAATTTAGCCTCATTTTGCATGATGATGTACTAATCACTTTTAATCAGTGACTCAGGATATACTGTCTTATTATTATGTTCTAAGTGTAGTGAGACACACTATCTTTAACTTAAAAGTAATTATAATTAATATTTTATTCAAAGCAGAAGGGGAAAGGCCATTGCCACAGAGTTCAGAACATTTAAAATAAAAATGAACAATTGAAATATATTGAACAAAGAACTATTGAATGTTCATTGTAAGGTGTATTGTTTGGCTTGGTTGCCAGGAAATAATACTTGAGAAGTAATAAATTACAATTAGCTTGTTAATCCAAGGATTTCTAATATGTTCTGCTATGATTTATATAATTACATTAATTAAAACCACATTTATGTAGAACTAGCTGCACTAAATACCCAGTATAATTATTAAAAATCTCCTGAAATATCTCCACTCCTCACTACCAAAGACAAACATTTTGATCATGGAATTTGAACCTGCCATGTGTTTGATAATTGTCAAAGACGAAATTACAAGACTGTTAAGAGAATAAAGGCTAAAGATCTTTCTTTAAGCATGACTCGCTTTGAAATAGAAAAAAACAAAATCAGTGTATGTTTTCTAAGGCCAGCTTGAGGAAATAGTGCTCCAGGGAAGTGTTTGCAAAGAAATTCTATATTTTCTTTTCGGACATCTCTAGGTGACTCAGTGGGTAAAGAATCTGCCTGCAGTCCTGTAGATGCAGGTTTGACAGATCCCCTGGAAGAGGGCATGGCAACCCACCCCAGTATTCTTGCCTGGAGAATTCCATGGACAGAGGAGCCTGGGGGTCACAGAGGGTCAGACACAACTGAAGCGACTGAGTACATCACACACACATAAGCAAATGGACAAGGTGGTCTTCTTAACTTAAATGAGATAAAGCTCAGTGGGAAGACCTTCGTACTTTGGAAACTTACTACTATCCATTCTAGGTAAATTTTCTTCACAACATTAAATTTGGAACCAGGTATTCTCCAATGTCCAAGAGACATTGTTTTTATACTCAGTGTATTCTAGATGTCTTATGTATCTGAAAAAAAATAATGTAAAGTGCTTCAATATTTCACTAATGAAAAACTCAAATCCTTCTGCATCTTAATACTTAAAGAGCCAGCTTTCCTTCCTGTTTTAGTATCTGGTATTTTACTTAAGTCTAAGTTCTCTGTAAAACCAGATGGGCATCATTAAATCATAAAACAATTCTTGAAGGTGTATTGCTAGATTGTCTATGATGGTACATTGCATCAAAAGATAAAACAAGACACCAGTCAACCCATCAGTAGTTTTTTTTTTTTCTTCCTGAATGTTTTACATTTCATGGAGATATGTTGGTAAGAACTATTCATTAAACAAAATTAAAAGTTGATTTGAGACTGAAAATTAGTATTCTCTGCCTTATTAGTAGGATTCAGAACACATATGTAATACACTGAAATGGAAAAATTGTTAATTGAAATAAATTCAAGAGAAAACAATGAAGGAAGTAAGCAACAGAAATAAGGAAAAAAACCTAAAACTATATATATGGAAGAAAAGCATCAGGAACAATTAAATAAAAGAAAAACAGTTCATTAGTAAGCAGTCATTTTAGAAAAATGTTTCTCATTTGTGGATTATTGAGGACCTCCTTTCATTTATGTCATGAATCTTGCTGTGTGCACATTTTTTCATTCCAATAGTGTGTGTGAGTAGCTTTTTAGTACAATAGATTGAAAAATAAAAAGAAACAGCCTTTTTTGTTTTTATGCTGTTGTTCAGTTGCCTGGTCATTTCTGACTCTTTGAGACCCCCATGTACTGCAGCACACCAGTGGCTCATCATCTCCCGAAGTTTGCCCAAGTTCATGTATTTTTAAAGCAAGTTACATTGTACCAAGTCCTTTCATCTGCTTAACTTGATCAATTCAACCAATATGACTGAAAAAAATAATGAACTTTTAATGAACTTTTATTGAAAATGTATTATTGTTTTTAGATTCATACTGTTTTCACCCTGACTAAGGACTGTTCATCTCCCTAAACACTCAGATCCTATCATAACAAATACAAAATGACTGATAAGACTAGGAAATTTTTCCTAGCTTCTTATTCTAATCTCACATATTAGATTCAGTATATTCAGGTATATAGCCAAGAAATATCATTATCCCTTCCTTATATAGAAAATTTCAGAATAAGTCTTTCATAGTTTTCATTAAAATACTAATAAATTATTTGTACACTAACAAGTAACAAGCACATTTTTATGTTTATTAACTACCTCATCACATTGTTTTTACATTCCAATAGTTTGCATTGTTATTTTTCTGAACGAACTCTTTGAGTCAAGACTCATTAATTTATACAAATACACAGAAAAGGTATAGGAAGATTGTAATATGCAATCTACTGCCCTTGCTAACCTGGTAACATTTTAGATCTTCATGAAAAGAACTGCATGAATGAACAAGCACTCAACTCATTTTTACATTTCTCATCAATCTTTCTCCCTTATGGACATGAATAAAACATCATCACAAGGAAAAGTTCTTTTTCTGCTTTTGATATTAAGAAATAAAACTGTTTCTGTTCACAGACAGCAAGTATGTCTATGTAGAAAATCCCAAAGAATTTACAAAAAACTCCCAGAATTGATAAGTAGATGTAGCAAAGCTACAGGATACAAGTTCACTATGTAAAAGTCAATGATATTCCAAAAGTTGGCTTAAAGCTCAACATTCAGAAAACAAAGATCATAGCATCTGGTCCCATCACTTCATGGGAAATAGATGGGGAAACAATGGAAAGAGTGGTTGACTTTATTTTTCTGGGCTCCAAGATTGCTGTAGATGGTGATTGTAAAGTCACTCAGTCGTGTCTGACTTTTTGTGACCCCATGAACTGTAGCCTACCAGGCTCCTCCGTCCGTGGGATTTTCCAGGCAAGAGTACTGGAGTGGGTTGCTGTTTCCTTCTCCAGGAGATCTTCCCAACCCAAGGATCGAATCCAGGTCTCTCACATTGCAGGCAGACGCTTTACCATCTGAGCCACCAGGGAAGACTAGATGGTGATTGCAGCCATGAAATTAAAAGATGCTTACTCCTTGGAAGGAAAGTTATGACCAACCTAGATAGCATATTCAAAAGCAGAGACATTACTTTGCCAACAAAGGTCCATCTAGTCAAGGCTATGGTTTTTCCAGTGGTCATGTATGGATGTGAGAGTTGGACTGTAAAGAAAGGTGAGCACTGAAGAATTGATGCTTTTGAACTGTGGTGTTGGAGAAGACTCTTGAGAGTCCCTTGGACTGCAAGGAGATCCAACTGGTCCATCCTAAAGGAGATCAGTCCTGGGTGTTCATTGGAAGGACTGATGTTGAAGCTGAAACTCTAATACTTTGGCTACCTGATGTGAAGAGTTGACTCGCTGGAAAAGATCCTGATGCTGGAAAAGATTGAGGGCAGGAGGAGAAGGGGATAACAGAGGATGAGGTGGTTGGATGGCATCACCGACTCAATGGACATGTGTTTGGGTGGACTCTGGGAGTTGGTGATGGATAGGCAGGCCTGGTGTGCTGTGGTTCATGGGATCACAAAGAGTAGGACACGACTGAGTGACTAAACTGAACTGAAGGGAACTGATACACCTATGCCTTATTCCCCTGGAGAAGGGATAGGCTACCCCACTCCAGTATTCTTGGACTTCCCTGGTGGCTCAGAGAGTAAAGAACCCGCCTGCAATGTGGGAGATCTGGGTTCGATTCCTTGGTTGAGAAGATCCCCTGGAGGAGGGCATGGCAATCCACTCCAGTATTCTTGCCTGGAAAATCCCCATGGACGGAGGAACCTGGTGGGATACAGTCCATGGGGTCACATAGAGTTGGACACAACTGAGCAACTAAGCACACACATATGCCTTCTTATAGTAGTAGCATAAACATGACAAGATGCATACAACTCTATAACTTCTTTTACTTAAAAACATGGAGTCTAAAGTGATAAACACATGTGTAACACCTCAGTTCAGCTCAAGATATAAAATACTATAGATTCAGCTGGACTTCATGTATACTGTTCCCATTTGATCCTGCCTCAGTTTATCACTATTTTAGAGGGTGCCCGTCCCATACTTTTTAAAATAATTACATGGATAAATGTTTCTGCACAAATAGCTATTTGTGTTATTTTTACCTTTTACAAAACATATATAAATAATATAATTTATCCTTTTGAAAATAAACTTTTAATTCACCATTATGTTTATGAATTTTACTGACATTTATACAGGTAGATTTTGTTCACTTATTCTAATCAGTCTATAGTATTTATTTGTATAAGTATACTGTCAGTTGTATAACTATTCTAGAAATGAACTTTAGGTCTGTCTCCAATTTTTCACTATTGTAATATTGGTGCAGTGAACAGTCTTTCCCAGAGCTCATTTTATACATAGGTTACAGTTTCTCCAAACAGTGCTTCTCAAAGCGTGGGCCCTGGACCAGCAGCATCAATGTCACCTGGGAACTTTTTAGAAATGGAAATTCTTGGGGCTCACCCTAGCCTTGGGCTTCCCAGGTGGCGGTGGTGGCAAAGAACCTACCTGCCAATGCAGGAGACATAAGAAACACAGGTTCAATCCCTGGGTTGGGAAGATCCCCTGAAGGGAGGAATGGAAACCCATTCCAATGTTCTTGCATGGAGAATTCCTGGACAGAGGAGCCTGGTGGACTACTGTCCATAGGGTTGCAAAGAGTTGGACACAGCTGAAGTGACTTAGCATGCACCCACGTATCTTTTCTTAGTATGCTATCTTTTCTCTTTGTTAATGGCATATTTTCTGTTGAATTCAGTCTCTTATTCTGCATTATATTACATACACTCATTTAAGCCAGAACATACAATTCTAGTGCACTTTGTGAATATTGCTATGTTAGAATTCATTGAACAATTTTCTAATTGATAGATATATCAGTCAAGATGCCAGTTGGAAGTGGATGGCACATACTCTTTGTGAAGATATTTCAATAAAGGGAATATTTTTAAAGATGTTAGTAAAAAAGGAGAGAGAGAGAGAGAGAAAATAAGCTGATAGTAGCAACAAGGGGCTAGAAACAGAAGGGAATCCTTAACACCAGAAAGCTTAAATGGCCAAGAGAAGGGAGCTGAGATTAGAATTTAGAGAAATAACAGACTTCAGAAGAATGGCTCTTGACAGAAGCTGTGATCTTTGGCCAAGGAAGCTAAATAATCCATGGTAATCTAGTAGGGAATGAATCTTCAAATAAATATTCTGGGTTTCTGCTCCTTTTCCTTCACCACACTATCAGCATGCAAGTGAGCACTGAAGAACTGATGCTTTTGAACTGTGGTGTTGGAGAAGACTCTTGAGAGTCCCTTGGACTGCAAGGAGATCCAACCAGTCCATCCTAAAGGAGATCAGTCCTGGGTGTTCATTGGAAGGACTGATGTTGAAGCTGAAACTCTAATACTTTGGCTACCTGATGCGAAGAGTTGACTCATTGGAAAAGATCCTGATGCTGAAATTTGGTTCAGAATGCAAGAGAATCCATGATGCAATTTGTACAGGTCATAGAGCAAATTTAAAAAATGGTGAAAGGAGTTGGTATTCAAATGGCACAATGACTATCAGTCTTTTATTTTTATTCTTCATAATACAAACAACAGTGCCATATGCATCCTTGTTGATTAATACAATGTATTGGTACTCTTATAGTGCATGATTGATCTCCAAATTTAGGGTTATGGGATCAAAATACATTCTTTCTCTCTGTTTTTAGAGATTTAATGCCAAGTTTCTTCCCCAAATGTAGGAATTTATATTTCCATAAGCAATGTATGAGAATGTTAGATATATTTGTGATATTTCAATTTTTTCTAATATGAATAGATTATAGGCATTTATTTTAAAAATCTATATTGATGTTGACCATAGTTTATTGGCTATTCACATTTCTTCTTCTGTGTACATTTTTCTTTTGTAACGATTCTGCCTAGATACTGTTTTCATTTTTACACTGGATTTTTTTTTCATTTTTACTTGGATGTGAAAGTATATTACTGATAGCAACACAGTTTGATTGCCTTAAGAATTGCACGTATTATCTCTTATTTATTGTTTTCCTTTATTTATGGAGATGACTGTATGATAGAACAATACAAGAATATCTACTATGAATATTTTAGGTGATTTTTTTTATTACTTAGATTCCAGTTGTGTATATCTTTCAAGGGTGTGTGTGTTAGTTGCACTGTCATGTCCTACTCTTTGCAACTCCATGGACTGTAGCCACCAGGCTCCTCTGGAATCCTCTGGAATTCTCCAGGCAAGAATACTGGAGTGAATTGTCATTTCCTTTTCCAGGGGATCTTCCCAACCCTGGGATCAAACCTCAAGTCTCCTGCATTGCAGGCAGAAGAAGCTTTACTATCTGAGCTACTAGGGAAGCCCATCATTCAGTGGTTTAGTCCATCTCTGGCCTATGTTATTGAGTACAATAAAATTTTGTTATATTAGTGAATGACACCAATTCAAGCTTCATTAGTAGTGTAGTCTTATGTCTAGAAAAATAATGTTGGGGTTTTCTTAACATGAGTAAGTGAAAAAGAAACACAGAAGTTTTCATATATGTCAGGAGGAAAACATTGTTAATATATCTTTTTCACTCTGAGAGTATGAATGCTAGAGTAATTTATTCTGTAAGTGAGACTTCAGACTAATTCTTTCAAAATGCAATTAACAGCATAATATGGGACTGTGAAGAAATTTTGTATCATTTGTATTGTATCTCTTGTTTCATTGTCTTACCTGTAATTTTCACTGGTGTCAACAGGAGCTATTAGTTTATTGATGTGGAAAGAGATTTAAATGTCTTCACTCATGTCAACTTAAAAAGATGTACAACTTGAGAGCTGTGAGTTATGTTTTATTTGTGGCAAAATGAGGACTGCAGCCCGGGAGGCAGCATCTCAGACAGGTCTGAGAGTCTGCTCCAAAGCAGCAGTGGGAAAAGATCAATATATAAGGTTTGATGAAGGGGGAGTTCAATACTATGAGATACTCATTTTACCCATTTTTGTTAGTCATGAGGATCTGATGTCACCATGAAGGGATTTAGTGCTTCTCTAGATATGAGGAAATGCAAGGACTGAGATCATAAAATCTGTTCCTAAAAGCATCCAACTATCTAAAGACCTGTCCCACCAGATTCCCTGGAGCACAGAGTCCCTCCCTCCACCCTGAACTCTCCTAGGGGTTGATGAAGGTGAGCAGTTGCAGCAGCATGGGGTTCGGTCTCTGTAGAGGCAGATGGCAAATGCCTTTGTTGTTCAGTCACTGGTAATGCCCTTGGAAAGTGCCAATTAGTAGTTGATACTCACTAAGTTCCTCAGATCTTGAAATTTTTATTAATTTACTGAACATATTACTCTTTTAGCCCCTCCAAAGGACTGAGTCAGTTTATAATAAACTGAGTCAGTTTATAACTATAAGGTTAATTTAAATAGAAATTATAGTTTCTGGTCTTACATTTAGATCTTTAATCCATTTTGAGTTTATTTTTGTGTGTGGTGTTAGAAAGTGATCTAGTTTCATTCTTTTATGAGTGGTTGACCAGTTTTCCCAGCACCACTTGTTAAAGAGATTGTCTTTACTCCATTGTATATTCTTGCCTCCTTTGTCGAAGATAAGGTGTCCATAGGTGTGTGGATTTATCTCAGGGCTTTCTATTTTGTTCTATTGATCTATATTTCTGTCTTTGTGCCAGTACCATACTGTCTTGATGACTGTGACTTTGTAGTAGAGCCTGAAGTCAGGCAGGTTGATTCCTCCAGTTCCATTCTTCTTTCTCAAGATTGCTTTTGCTATTCGAGGTTTTTTATATTTCCATACAAATCTTGAGATTATTTGTTCTAGTTCTGTGCTCTATGATCCACCTCCCAGTATACTGGAAATAAAAGCAAAAATAAACAAATGGGATCTAATTAAAATTAAAAGCTTCTGCACAACAAAGGAAACTATAAGCAAGGTGAAAAGACAGCCTTCTGAATGGGAGAAAACAATAGCAAATGAAGCAACTGACAAACAACTAATCTCAAAAATATACAAGCAACTCCTGTAGCTCAATTCCAGAAAAAGAAACGATCCAATCAAAAAAATGGGCCAAAGAACTAAATAGGCATTTCTCCAAAGAAGACATATGGATGGCTAACAAACACATGAAAAGATGCTCAACATCACTCATTATCAGAGAAATGCAAATCAAGACCACAATGAGGTAGCATTTCACACCAGTCAGAATGGCTGCGATCCAAAAGTCTACAAGCAATAAATGCTGGAGAGGATGTGGAGAAAAGGGAACCCTCTTACACTGCTGGTGGGAATGCAAACTAGTACAGCCACTATGGAAAACAGTGTGGAGATTCCTTTAAAAATTGCAAATAGAACTGCCTTATGACCCAGCAATCCCCCTGCTGGGCATACACACCGAGGAAACCAGAACTGAAAGAGACACATGTACCCCAATGTTCATTGCAGCATTGTTTATAATAGCCAGGACATGGAAGCAACCTAGATGTCCATCAGCAGATGAATGGATAAGAAAGCAGTGGTACATATACACAATGGAGTATTACTCAGCCCTTAAAAGAATAAATTTGAATCAGTTCTAATGAGATGGATGAAACTGGAGCTAATTATACAGAGTGAAGTAAGCCAGAAAGAAAAACACCAATACAGTATACGGACACATATATATGGAATTTAGAAAGATAGTAATGATGACCCTGTATGTGAGACAACAAAAGAGACACAGAGGTATAGAATGGACTTTGGCCTCTGAGGGAGAGGGAGAGGGTGGGATGATTTGGGAGAATGGCATTGAAACATGCATACTATCATATAAGAAATGAAGCACCAGTCTGTGTTCAATACAGGATACAGGATGCTTGGGGCTGGTGGTCGGGATGATCCAGAGAGATGATATGGGGTGGGAGGTAGGAGGGGGCTTCAGCATTGGGAGATCGTGTACACCTGTGGCTGATTCATGTCAATGTATGGCAAAACCAATACAGTACTGTAACGTAGAGTAAAGTATTAAAAAAAATAAAGTTAAATAAATAAATAAATAGAAATTATGCAAAAAAATCAGAGGTAGATAGATTTGAACACATTTTGTTATAGTCAGCACACTCTCTGCTGTGTCTCCACCAGACTTCCCTGGTGGTGAAGATGGTAAAGCATCTGCCTACAATGCATGAGACCCAGGTTCAATCCCTGGATCTGGAAGATCCCCTGGAGAAGGATATGACAACCCACTCTAGTACTCTTGCCTGGAAACTCCCACAGACAGAGGAGCATTGTAGGGTACAGTCCATGGGGTCGCAAAGAGTCCCACATGACTGAGCAACTTCGCTTACTCTTTCTTTCTTTCTGGTTTATTTGCTTTTGAGATTCCTGATAGCCAGGGATAACCAGAAAATAAAATTAATATAAGGTACTTAGCATATGCTTTGGGAATTCAAGGATTTTCCTGTGAGATAATTCTGAATAACTGTGAGATGGGCTTTTCTAGCCAGGTTGAACATTTAGCACTGGCCCAGAAAACTATTTCCATTTTTATTTTATGCCTCAATAAAACTGTGGGATTGTTTAAACATCCCAAAGACCATCTTTCATTTATCTAAGGGGTGTTGGTTAGGATGCCATTGGTTTATTTCTTGTATTCTTGTTAAGCTAAGTCAGTAATATTAAGGAGTCTATATTAAGTGATGTCAGAAATGCATTATGCTTATGAGTTGTTGAGAACATAACAGAAGTAAAAAAATGTATAAAATAATAATGATTTAATGCTGTAAATAAGTTTTCAGGTAAAATGTATTTGTCTTAATGAAAATGTATTACAGTATTATGCTCTTTATTTAGGGCATTTTTCAGCTTTTAAACAATTTTAATATTTGCATTTGTAAAGTTTTATTCAATTCAGTTCAGTTCAGTTGCTCAGTCATCTCCAACTCTTTCCGACCCCATGAATCACAGCACTGCAGGCCTCCCTGTCCATCACCAACTCCCGGAGTTTGCTCAAACTCACGTCCATCGAGTCCGTGATGCCATCCAGCCATCTCATCCTCTTTTGTCCCCTTCTCCTCCTGCCCCCAATCCTTCCCAGTATCAGAGTCTTTTCCAGTGAGTCAACTCTTTGCATGAGGTGGCCAAACTACTGAGTTTCAGCTTTAGCATCCTTTCTTCCAAAGAAATCCCAGGGCTAATCTACTTCAGAATGGAATGGTTGGATCTCCTTGCTGTCCAAGGGACTCTCAAGAGTCTTCTCCAACACCACAGTTCAAAAGCATCAATTCTTCAGCATTCAGCCTTCTTCACAGTCCAACTCTCCCAAACATACATGACCACAGGAAAAACCATAGCCTTGACTAGATGGACCTTAGTCGGCAAAGTAATGTGTCTGCTTTTAAATATGCTATCTAGGTTGGTCACAACTTTTCTTCCAAGGAGTAAGCGTCTTTTAATTTCATGGCTGCAGTCACCATCTGCAGTGATTTTAGAGCCCCCCAAAATAATGTCTGACACTGTTTCCACTGTTTCCCCATCTATTTCCCATGAAGTGATGGGACTGGATGCATGATCTTCGTTTTCTGAATGTTGAGCTTTAAACCAACTTTTTCACTCTCCTCTTTCACTTTCATCAAGAGGCTTTTTAGCTCCTCTTCACTTTCTGCCATAAGGGTGGTGTCATCTGCATATCTGAGGGTATTGATATGTCTCCCAGCAATCTTGATTCCAGCTTGTGTTTCTTCTAGTCCAGCGTTTCTCATGATGTACTCTGCATAGAAGTTAAATAAGCAGGGTGACAATATACAGCCTTGACGTACTCCTTTTCCTATTTAGAATCAGTCTGTTGTTCCATGTCCAGTTCTGACTGTTGCTTCCAGACCTGCATTCAGATTTCTCAAGAGGCAGGTCAGGTGGTCTGGTAGTCCCATCTCATTCAGAATTATCCACAGTTTAATGTGATCCACACAGTCAAAGGCTTTGGCATATTCAATAAAGCAAAAATAGATGTTTTTCTGGAACTCTCTGGGGCTTCCCTGGTGGCTCAGAGGTTAAAGCGTCTGCCTCCAATGCGGGAGACCCGGGTTCGATCCCTGGGTCGGGAAGATCCCCTGGAGAAGGAAATGGCAATCCACTCCAGTATTCTTGCCTGGAGAATCCCATGGACGGAGAAGCCTAGTAGGTTACAGTCCACGGGGTCGCAAAGAGTCGGACACGACTGAGCTGCTTCACCTTCACCTTCACCTGGAACTCTCTTGCTTTTTCAATGATCCAGCAGATGTTGGCAATTTGATCTCTGGTTCCTCTGCCTTTTCTAAAACCAGCTTGAACATCAGGAAGTTCACGGTTCACGTATTGCTGAAGCCTGGCTTGGAGAATTTTGAGCATTACTTTACTAGCATGTGCGATGAATGCAATTGTGCTGTAGTTTGAACATTCTTTGGCATTGCTTTTCTTTAGGATTGGAATGAAAACTGACTTTTTCCAGTCCTGTGGCCACTGCTGAGTTTCCAAACTTGCTGGCATATTGAGTGCAGTACTTTCACGGCATCAGCTTTTAGGATTTGAAATAGCTCAACTGGAATTCCATCACCTCCTCTAGCTTTGTTTGCAGTGCTGCTTTCTAAGGCCCACTTGACTTCACATTCCAGGATGTCTGGCTATAGATGAGTGATCACACTATCGTGATTATCTGGGTCATGATGATCTTTTTGTACAGTTTTGTAAAGTTGTATTAGAAAGTGCTAATTGATATTTACTAACAAACAACTCAATAAGTAGACATGATAGCATAAATTCCAGAAGAATGAGTCTAATGCTGAGTTAAATTACATGGCAGGAGGTGAAATGAAAATAAAAAGGCAAACACATATGGATGAGGTGGGAAGATTAAGCATTAGTCAGAGTTAAGGTGTTTATAAGCAAAAAGCAGATTAAGAACAGAATACTTTCACATAGTAGCAGCCTGTTTACACTGTGTTTTTGGTGGCATTGTCTTTGATCATTATTTTGATAATACTCCTTAAAATAAGTAAGAAAGAGATGAATAATAAAAGGTTACTTTATCTTAGTTAATGTGTCACTTTTCTTTGTGATTTTCTTGGCATCCCTTGTGGCTGAGCTGGTAAAGAATCCACCTGTAATGTGGAAGACCTGGGTTTGACCTCTGGGTTGGGAAGATCCACTGGAGAAGGAAAAGGCTACTCTAGTATTATGGCCTAAGAAAATTCCATGGACTGTATAGTTCATTGGGTTGCAAAGAGTTGGACGAGACTGAGTGACTTTCACTTTTCACCACACTTAAAATTCAAAAATCCCTATGCATTAGGTGCAGTTTCACACAAAAGGAAATTTGAGATCAGAGATTAAACCACTTGTTGAAGATTGCGTAGACAATAAGTGGTAGAACATGAATTTGAACTGGGGGTACCAGGTTCCAGAGCCTGGAAGGTTACTCACAGTGCTGCAGCAAAGCCGAGGGGTTCCCGAGGAGAGGTGAGCCTGCTGTCCGCCAACCCAGCCCCTCAGCGAGCAAGAGACAATCAGACGCGACAGGGGTTCCGTCGAAGCAGTTCCACTTTATTGTTGCAAACTCCCAAATTATATAGACAAACAGGAGGGTTTTAGGAGGGACTTTCCATAGTTGCACCAATCACATTAAAGGTCAAATTGTCACCTTCATTATAACAGGAGTCTATAGAGATCACACACTGTCTATGTGCACAGAAATCAAGAGAGCCAATTAAAAACTTTGACAGACAACATAGACCCTGCCCCCATCTCTTCCGCCAGGCGCCATCTTAGGTTTTCGACCGCAAAGCTAGCCCCTTGGTTTTTAAGGTTTCCCATTTAGGGCCCCACACACATGGAGGTAAAGAATGAAGCAAGATGTAAGAAGGACTTTACCTACTATTTTTAATTTGGACTAGATGACTAAATAGACAAAATTGACCTTAGCTAAATAAGTTCTTCCTTTGACCTCCCATAGCCATTCTCTATATATTACAAATATAGCAATAAAATTGAATTTCAGTGGTTTATTTATGAGCCTAATATCTTTAAACAAAAATAGTGGGAAGAACCAAACTTTTTCTAATGGTAAGCTCCAGAATATGTTAAAATGCCTTGTATGTATCACTCAGTCGTGTCCAACTCTTTGCGACCCCACGGACACCAGGCTCCTCTGTCCATGGGATTTTCTAGGCAAGAGTACTGAAGTGGGTTGGCATTTCCTTCTCCAGAGAATCTTCCTGACCCAGGGATTGAACCCAGGTCTCCCGCATTGTAGACAGACACTTTACCGTCTGAGCAACCAAGGAAGTCTTATTTATGAGCCTAATATCTTTAAACAAAAATAGTGGGAAGAACCAAACTTTTTCTAATGATAAGCTCCAGAATATGTTAAAATGCCTTGTATGTATCAGATCCTCTGTAGTATTACCTGTATACCTTCAGCTCAGTAAATTAGTGAATGACAACCTCTAGGATCAATATATTGTTCAGAAACAAAAATTAGACGAAGAAACTGACATGATGAGAAAGAAAGAACATGATGTCTCCATTGAATACATAGGTTTTTATTCCATAGTATCAAGAACTTGGACTGGATAAGGTGATGAGATTCTTAGTGGGTAAACTTAATCAAGCTTTAGTGTTTACAAAGTGTTCCAGTAAGATCAAGTAACAACCTGGGTACATTTTGGACAATAGAAATTAAAGCAAGTGTTAGATAGGAGTTCCCAAGATGGCAGAGTAGAAAGACTCTGAGTTCATCTCCTCTCAAGGCTACAGCAAAATTAGAACTAATTACAGAATAACTGTTGATGAAAAAGACTGGAAACAACCAGAAAAGATCTTCTACAACTAAAGGTATAAAGAAGGAGCCACAATGAGATGGTGTAGACATGCTGTATATTCAAGATCCTTCCTCCCAGGTGGATGGCCCAAAAATGGGAGAATGATTGCAATTGCAGAGGCTCCCCCAAGAAGCGAGGGGTCTGAACTCCACAAAGTGCTCCCCACCTGGGGAGTTCTTCACCTGAAAGATGAACCCCCAGAACATCTGGCTTTGAAGGCCAGTGGAACTTACCTTTGGGAGTTGCAGAAGCTTAAAGAGAAAAAGGGACTCCTGTCTTAAGGGGCACACAGAAAAGTCTCACGTATTCTGGGACCCTGGACAGAAATCATAATTTGAAAGGAGCCTCGATCAGACCTATTGGCTCATCTTAGAGAGTCCCCCCAGAGAGGCAGGAGGCAACTGGAGCTTGCCTGGGGACATAACACTGGCAGAAGCCATTTTGAGAAACTCAGTCTACTGCATGAACATGCATGCTAGAAAATGCCACTTTGGAATCCTTCTTCTACAGTATTATCCTCAGGACCCAGCTTTACCCCCCACCCACCAGTCTATAAGCACCAGTACTGGAATGCCTCAGACCAGACCACCAACTGGGCAGGGATATAGCTCTACCCACCAGCAGACAAGCTGCCTTAAGAATCTGAGCCCACAGCTGCCCTTTGGGCATAGTCTGGTCGACCAGAGGGTCCAGCACTTGGCCCCACACACCAGTGCACATGTCCTAAACCTGACCCAAGGCCCTGCAGCCAGAGACCCTGAGACACAACTCTACTCATCAGCAAGCCTACTATAGCCTTGAGACCAGCGTCACTCACTAGCCGGCAGACACCAGCCCCAGGACAACGGTACCCCTGCAGCCTGCCATGGCAGGACCTGGATTGACCACCAGCGGACCAGCACCAGCCCTAGGACTGGCTGGGTCCCACTTCCCCTCACCAAAAGTAAAAAACCAGCTTTGGGTCCCCTGAGTCCTGCAGCCAGACCAGTGAAGTGAACTATCAACATCATCATGGAGAACAATGATTTTTTACTAATCTGAAAAGCCATACTTGTATTATTTTATTTACCCAAATATTTTATTATTTATTTATTCTTCAAGTAAGAGTAATGAAATGGTATATATTTTTAGGCCTAATAAATCAGCTTCCACCAGGATAAAATAAGAGTATTTAAAATACAAAGTTTAGTTCCCACTCTTAGAACCAGTAAGAAATTAGGAATATTCTAGTGTAGTTTGAGAACAGCCTGGAACCACTGTTAAGATTATCTAACTGCATTTTTCTTTAATTTTCTCATAATATAATTAGTACTTAAGGAAAATAAATGAGCAAATCTGAGGAAAGCAGTCCTGTGTGTGTGTATACACATACATGTGTGTATGTATTTATATGTATGTATATATATAGTACATATATATATTCTGTTTATTAATGTTTTCAATTGTGAAGAAAATACCAAAAACATAATGAAAGAAAACATTGTAGCTAACATGCAAGCAACTGATCAGTAGTTCCAAATTACTTTAAATATATGGTCAAATATAATCATCTAGTGTTTAAAAGTAATTTCCCTGTAGTGTTATGTCTATCCTTTGATTATTATTAATATGAAAACTTTCAAAAGCATTCAGGACTGTTCACAGGGCAATAATTTCATACATGGAAAAAACGAAACTCAATAATTTTACCTCAGATTATAGACTTGTATAGCTTCCACGATATCTACATGTCTAATGTTCTTTGCACTTATAACATGTTTTTGTGACAGGTTAAATTTAGCCTTATAACACTATGGGCTCATTTGAGAAGAGAGAAAATAATCCTAAAACAATTTGAAATTAGCACCAGTGCATTGACTAACGTTTTAAAATTACAAATCATTTTAAAAATTGGACTAAAACATGATTTTGGGGAAAATCTGTAGCTTTCAAATATTAACATAGCTTCTGAATGTTTGATTCTGTAAGAAATTATTCAATGTGAACTCATTTTAATCAGAGTTCAAGTGTGTCTAATCATGACAATTAGTAGTAGTATTTTCTTAATATTACAAAGCAATATATTTTATGAAATTAATTTGTCCTAGGCCTAATGTCTTTGCTGTTAACCAACCAAGTATTCATTTTTTTTTGTCTTTTCTCACAAAATGAGTTAAATTAAAAATATAGACTTAAAAAATGAACATTACGATTTGGTAACCCTTAAGAATCTGCAGAAAGCTTGTCTCTTCTTTGCTTAGGAATCCCAGAAAACCAGTAGAAAAGCACTCTCTCCTTGGTGATTTGCATACATGCTGCAGTGCAGTGAGTTTAACTGTTAACTGAGGTTTCTCTCCCTGAGCTATATTATACTAGATGTCTTTTGATACTTGTATCATGTAATGCAGAGCTGCCCTTGAGTGCAATAGTACACATTTCACTCCTTAGCATTCTCCTAGTGTTTTTTTGTTTGTTTGTTTGGGTTTTTTAGAATTTATGAACAAAGAAGAGCAATTATCATAGCAGGTACTCTATGCATAAATGTTATGCATATATGCTCTGTGTGTCCTTGACATCAATAATGGAAAAGTTCATTTATTTAGTTTCTTTTTTATTTCATTTTTGTTTTTGAGGAACCAAACTGTAGCTTTATCTGTGTGGCCTGGAGTGAAATCAAATAAATCTGTACCTTTTCTGAATATGAGAATATTCACCTACTTATTTATTCAATAATTCACTTATGTTCAGTGTTTCGTTCAGGCACCAGTTAGTGACTGCCTGCAAGTACCAAGCAGCCTTCAAAGTGCTAGATATATAAATGAACAATTTACAGTCCCAATTATCAGGAGACCAAGTTTATTGTGGGAGGCAGATAAAGGGATCTAATTCTGTCACATAGAGTGCCACGTCAGAGACATATTTGGTTTGATTAGAGGCACTGAGACTTTTCCAACTTAGCCTGAGTGTTTTAGGAAAAGTCCCTCAGAAGTGGTGTCTGACAGTTCTATAATAGTATTGATTTTGACATCAACTCCACCTGAGGTTTATTTTATAGGCAATCTCATTTCATGAAATTCTTCTATAAACAAAGAGCTGATAGCCTTTGAATTCTATTTCAGGAGGATTTTTTTTTTCTTGTCCTATATTCATGCTTTAAGATGATGTGAGAAACAAGAATTGAGAGTAGAATTACTAACAGAATGAACTCCCATCTACCTCCTGTGTTTCCAGGAGAAGCCAAAGGAAAGCCCCTTGTAAGTGACTGTACAGTTTAAGTCTTCTTTTAAATTTTAAAGTAAATATATTTATACACAGGATCAGTGGAAAAGGTAACTCAGTAATGACAGTAATTATCATAAAATACCATCCTATTTAAATCACCCAAAGCACTGGCAAATAATTGATTTTTAGAAACTGAAATCTAACACTGGAATTAATCATTATAATCATTTGGAAAGTTCAAACCAATTATTGTCCTTGACTTCTAGCTGAAAATAGATAATTTTCAGCACCATGCATAGATCTTTTGATCTAGTGTTATGTTGCCCTCAGTGATCATTTCATATGTTGATTTTCCAGAACCTTGTTCAATATCTTTGCTCATTTCTTCTCGAGACAATAGAGGAAATTGAGAGTGAACCATCTCACATTTCTGCTGTCCACACATACAGACATTAATGCTGGAGTTCCTTTCTTCCCGTCTCTGCTGATAATGGTTCCTTCATGTCTTATTCAAGTTAATCCACCCCAGGTTGAATGTTGATTCCTCTCCCTCTCCTACTCCTGGGACTTTACCGTGTCAGGTATCTCTTCTTCTTGCAAAACCCTTAAGCTATCTTTTTTTTTTTTTTTTTTGCTTCTAACTTTTTCCCTTTAGCATATGAACCATCTTTTTCATCCTAACAAAAATCAACAATAAAAATCACAACCCTAGAGACACACCTCTGGCTAAGATCCAGTTGTTGTTTTCTTTTTTTAAATCCCATGACTTCTTCAGAAAGCTTGTCCACTTTTGCAGTGTCTGTTTCCCCACTTCTGGTAATGCCTTACCCCCACTACAATATGGCTAAAGTCCCCGTTGATTGTCATACTGCCAAACTCAATATTATAAAAATGAAACTTTCTTTTAAATTTGGCACCTTTGATCATTCTCACCATTAATTGTATTTTTGTCCTTGAAACTTTATTTACTTCGTTTCCAAGATAACTTCACATAAACCATAAACCATTGCCATAAAATATTAACCATAAAGGCTACTGTAGTAGCCTCTCAACTCTTCTGTAATTTTTAAGGCCCACACGTGTCATCTCCTGAGGTACAGGACTAATCTAACTGAAATGCAGAGCTTAACCAAATCATTTCCTTGATTAAATCAATCAGAGACTCCCCATGACCTAAAGGGTAAAATTCAAATACCTGAAAAGGTAAAGGTCAGGTCCCTCTGGATTTGACTTAGACAAGACTTCAGCATCTTGTTTTCTTATAGTTTTCTTATAGTTTTGACTCCTAACTTTAGGTGCTTTCATCATTTATTTACTATTTTCCTCAGTCAACCACTCTCCTGAATGACCTTATCTACTCTTGGAGTTTTTATCTTTTGGTAATAACATCATAATTACCTGAAATTTTCCATGTCAAAACTGAAATGGTTCTTTTCCATCTAAGTACATTCTTTTTTTTTTTCTTATGTAAGTTATGTAAGGTAAATTATTGTTATAAGCAACAAACAGCTAATTAAACACAATGAAGTTCAATACAGGGTCAGTAATGGAGCTTTGCTTCTTAGAGTCACTCAGGGATGCAGTCTCCTCTGTCAAGTGCTGAGGTCTTGAAATACTTTTCCAAAAACCTGTGCATCCAAAAGAATGAGAAAAATAACAGTAATATTGCAAAAGGTTTGGATGAGTTGAGATCAGAAGTAGCAAACAGCAATTTTAACTATAGTCCACTGGCCAGAACCAAGTCATAAGGCCACTTCAACTGTGATGAAGGCTGGAAAATGTACTGTGCCCGTAAGCCTAGGAGGAAAAGTAAAGGGGCTGCTGAACACACAGCATCTTCTGTGCTGTAATGGCTGCCTGCCAAGTTGTTTTTTTTCTCTCCTTTACTTCTTGAATAAATTTCAAATGTGCTACCACTTCTATTTTTAACCCAACTAGATCCATCTAGTGGATCTGACCTCATCATTTCTCAGAACCATTGCAATAGCCTTCAAACTGCCTTCTGGTTTAATTCTTATCATCTACACAGCTGTGGGATTAATAAAATGAACTTTTACCTATAAAAGCCTTTATATACAGGGTAGAAATATCATAGAATAGAAAAAAATAAAGTCCTCCTGCCTTGGAATCTGCCTATTTTACCAGCTTCAATTCTGGATACTCACTGACTTTTACTTGTGCTTGGCCAAGACTGATACATTTCTGGTACCCTGAACACTCCATTCAGTGCCTTCATTCTGTTTCCTAATCCAGAACACCTTTCACCTCGCTTACTCCATAACCCCTCAGTATGGATTAGCTGCCTGTCATCAAAATGTGTATAATCCCTGGTTCCTTTATCAATCAATAATTTACTAAATTATACACAACCATCTGTGCAAGTGCCTAAATAATTCATTAAACTGTAAGATCCTTGAAAACAGAGGGGGCTGTGTCTCCCTTTTCATTCTAGTAGGTACTTGGATAATAGTATTCATCTATAAATATGTCTCAAATTTGTAAATTGCTTATCTAGAAGTAAGAGAGACTTACCTTGAAACTCAGTTGTATTTCCTGTATCCCTTGAACTCTGCTTATTTCTTTCCATTCATTTGTAAAAGACTAGTTCCAGATCTTCCCTAGTCTACTGACTGGAGTGTGGTTTTGTATGACCAGAAAATACAAGACAATAATTATTGCTCTATTAAATTCCCCACTCTTTTACTCTGCTTACATGATTAGATATTCTGACATTATGTAAGCATATGATATGAGCAATATGTAATAAGCCCAGGGAAGCCCATCTCAGCATTCTGGAATTGGTCCCTCAAAACAAATCCATTTCCTTTAGCTCATAATTACCTTGTACAATAGATTCTTGCTTGTAACCCCAGCTACCACTCTATGCTCTTTCAAGTAACCAGTAATGTCTTACAACCAAGGCTGTTTCATGTTCTAATGATAGATACTTAAAAGATGTGCATTTCTACCACACAGTGGGATCAAGAGTGGAACCATGATAATAATACAAAACAATGCAAAGCAATTTAATTGGAGCAATAGAAGAATGTGGGCAGCAATCTAAGTGAAATGTCCTTTTCTCTGACGTCTAAAATCATTGGCACTAATTGTATATTACATTTTACAAAGTAGCCAAAACTGTGTGGAAAGTGTTCTCCATCCAATCTTCCTCCATTAAGTTTTGGCCACATTTCAAAATGGTAGAGCCGAAGCTACTTCTTCCAATACCTTGATTGACAGCTTTCAAATTATGATTCAGGACCAAGTACATTAGTAGTACTTGTGCCTCACAAGTGAAAGTGAAAAGTGCAAGTCACTCAGTGGTGTCCTACTCTTTGCAAGCCCATGGACTATACAGTCCATGGAATTCTTCAGGCCAGAATACTGGAGTGGGTAGTCTTTCCCTTCTCCAGGGGATCTTCCCAACCCAGAAACTGAACGCAGGTCTCCCTCATTGCAGGCAGATTCTTTACCAGCTGAGCCACAGGGAACCCCAAGAATACTGGAGTGGGTAGCCTATCCCTTCTCCAGTGGATCTTCCCAACCCAGGAATTGAACCAGGATCTCCTGCATTGCAGGTGGATTCTTTACCAACTGAGCTATCAGGGAAGTACATCAAGTTCCATTAATTAATACCCTTGAATTACACTGAATTATTGGGAAGAAAGGAATACAAGTACATGACTTAAAATGTCCAGATGTTTAAACAAATACTGTTTAGAGGTTAAGTATCTAGATTCTTGAATTTGAAGTAAATTTGATCTTTCCTGATATGTAACAGGTAGATAGAAATTATTAAAATATCTAAATTTAGGAATATTTTAGGAAACTGTTATTTACTTTTTGATTCACTTTTAAAGGAATGTTTAAACAGTTAACTTGAGATGTTTTCCCTAAAAGACAACAAAACAGAAAAATATGTATATAGGTATGTACACACATACATATAATATTATATAGATATTTGATATATATATTATTTCATATGTCTTTGGAGACTTGAAAAACTAATTTTCTTAATTCTATTTGATTATTTAAGAATATATACCAATACAAATACTAACTTTTCTTTTTCAAATTGTGAATTTGATAATTAAATATTCATTAAGATAAATCTATACTTGGGCAAACAAATAGTATGTCTTTCATAACAAAGGCTAACAAATCCATTTCCAAGGCTATGCATCATACTTTGATCAGTCCTGCTACAAATTCTAACACTAGCCATTCATCTTCTGTGAATTACTTTTATAAATACCATCTCTTCCAGGATTTATAAACAGATCATTTAAAACCAAAATAACCTAAGATTCATTCATTCTGTCTTGTACATTATAAACTACTAAAGATAAATAGTCATTCTTGAATTAACTCAGAAAGTAGAATATAAGAAAAAGCATTCAGTTTGATTCTATAGGAAAAGCTCTTACTTAATAACAGCTCTGGGTGTTGGGAAATAATTTGTCAATGTCAGCATATTTAAATCTTAGATTCCCCTAAGAGTTCAGAAAGTGTTCCATCATGTCTATTTTTGTACCCTCTAGACACATGTACACAAAATACACCCAAAATCATTCAAGGCAGTTGGTCAACACTCAGGAAACGTATACTCATGCAAATTTTTCTAGACTACCCAACACAAGATCATTTTATCCATACAATCACTAAATAAGAATTAATTGAGAACCATAGAGCTATTTTAAGTTCTGTGCTACTGCTGCTAAGTCACATCAGTTGCGTCCGACTCTGTGTGACCCCAGAGATGGCAGCCCACCAGGCTCCCCGGTCCCTGGGATTCTCCAGGCAAGAACACTGGAGTGGGTTGCCATTTCCTTCACCTATGCATGAAAGTGAAAAATGAAGGGAAGTCGCTCAGTCTTGTCTGACTCTTCGCGACCCCATGGACTGCAGTCTACCAGGCTCCTCTGTCCATGGGATTTTCCAGGCAAGAGTACTGGAGTGGGGTGCCATCGCCTTCTCCATAAGTTCTGAGAGTTCTTAGGAAATGGAAGGCAGGTGGAAGTGGTGCTAAATTTCTAGGTATATTATCCTCAAAGGGAGGGAAAGAAGATGGGGAGATTGCAGAGTGTCTGGTTGCTTCCATAAAAAGGAAAGGAGTAGTTTCCAAAAAGGGAGCATCAAAAAATTGTGAATATTATTATTATTTTTACAGACATTGAATGCTTACCTACAAGGCTTCATAAATTTCTTCAGAGTACATAGTCCAGATGTCAAAGTGTCCTAAATCACCCAGCCTGAGTGTGATTTGACATTGATCTCCTGTGTATTTCTGTAACAATAATATGTTATGAACATGTTCCTTTAGAACACTTATCACTTCATTTGATTTAAAATTCTATGAAATCTATCTTCATAGACTCTGGGATCCTTGAGAGCAGGAACTGTACCTTTGTTCCCCTTGTCTTGCCTTCGCTGGTTCCATCACCACTACTCCAGTTTGTAGCATCAGGACAGGCAACACTAAACGTACATCAGGCTGAGTAGTTTAATCATAGAATGTGAACAATGGGAAGCCAAAAAAGCAACTGTCACAAATTCCAATTCTTATTGGGTTCCCAAGAAGGTGACAAAAATGTAACAGATTTTTTTTAAAAGGAAGGAAATCTTTTCTAGTATTAAAAATGCTACAAAGTAAACTCTAAACTGCAAGATAAACTACAAACTACAAAATAAACTATAAACTATAAACTATAAACCCCAATCAGTAGTTGGTCTCAGCATCAGGGACAAAAGAGGAAATAATGTGTACTGCGGCAATGTACTCCCTGGCTCAAGAATATGTCTCTCCCATTTCCAACCTATGTGGCAATAAGGAGATCTGGGTTCAGTATTGCTAGATGTGCCAATTTATAAGAAAAGCCAGAAATTAAGTATTTATATTTATTATTATAGTATTTATCACAGAATCAACAAGTTGGCTTTTTAAAAAGAGGTACTGTGAGCCAAAACAAATACACTCTGTGAATTTGAAAGAGACCACCAGAGTTTTAATGTCCTCTGAGTGTTCTTTGCAGGACTGACAATACTCAGTATTTTAGTAAGTTTAGCTTCATACCAGGCAGTCTCAGCAGCCCAGGCTAACGTGTAAGCATATTCAAATCCAGCTCCCAAGGTGCTGAATTCAGGAGCATAGTGCCAATAGTTTATATTAAATAATTTTATAATCTTCTGCTCTCTTTCCCGTATTTGACTCTACTGAATGGGCACAATGGCACAGCCACATCAGTTTAGATACTAGGATCTCTACATTTGACATGTTACTGTCCCTTCCTCTTTTCTTTTATCTCTGGTATTGAGTTACTCTTTCCTACTACATTTCCCATAATTCTTCAGTACATTCATTCTACCCAGCCAGCTCTTTTTTTTTCACCCTTCCTCGATTCTGACAAACCACCGAAATGCCTGATTTCACAGAGATGCTCACATTCTATACTGATGTCATCTAGGAGTGTAAATGCCTAATGTCACTCTGCAGAGAAAGGTAAGAAAAATCATTACAGGTCTTTATATCTTCTAATCATTTAAAATTTTTGAAGAAGCAGAAATGTTTTATTTTTCAACCTATATCTTAGTTACTTATTTTTGTTACATCTGTGCAAATCAAAATGCAGTTAAATTTTTGAATGATAGAACAGGAATGTGGACGCAAAGTGTGACCCAATAAGATCACAAGGAATATTTAAGGAAGTCTTCCATAAGGCTGTCAATGACTGACTCCAACAGCATGGATCTGAATATAAATTTTGTACAAATAAATGAACTGCTAATTAAGATGCTAGCCTGCCTGATTGATATGCCATGATAACGATGCAAATATAAATAAATTCATTTAAGTTATGCCAGAGGCTTAATTTTTTTCACAACTATCATCAGAAGCACATAAGTTTTGTATTCTCAAATCATTTCATGACATGATTTTTTCCCCTCAAATTTTACAGATAGGGAGTTAACATTTAAGACCAAAAACAGAAAGAAAATCCTGAAATATACAAAGAAAGTTTCAATTGACTAAAGGAAAATTTAGTTATTCTGTTAGTAATAGGATTTTTTTTTAACTAAATGTGAAGATAATCAGATAATCCCATTTTCCAGTTAGTGGATATCATGGTTCTGTATTAAATGTATGCATTTGAAGAACAGATTTGATTGTTTACTGCCTAGGTTTATATAAAATTGGTATATTACAATATGCCATGTGTGGTTAACCCAGTTGCAAATCATTAAACCATTATACAGTAATTAGCAGTGTTCTTATAAAAAGAATGAGATACACGCATCATTTATTTTCAATACAGCTTTGCATAATTGGAATAATATGCAATTTGATCTATTAAGATACTAATTAAATTTTGAAAAACTTAATATGTACCAGAATGTTGTGCTCTAACATTGCATAATTGTCCATTGTGTGGTCATTTCCTTCACTGTCCCTTCCTCCAAAGCATGTGAGAGTAATCCATAAATTACATTCAGAAAAGGGAATATTCAGAAACAATAAGAACCACAAAGAAGTCTTCAGTTGGTCAAAAGTGTTATACTTCTCCAGGCAAGTAGAAAAATCTAATTTGCCTTCTACCTCCTTTCCAAGCCTCTACTCTGTACCTTTGAAGATGTGTATATTTAATAAAATAGCCCCAAAACAGAAAAAGAAAAGGGGGAGCAGTTTTAAATGGAAATTTTAAATAGAGTATTTCTGAAAAAACCAAGAGATTGATTTTTCCAGCTTCTATTTATGGAGTCTGTTTTTATAATGATTCCTCTCCCTGGCAAGAGATCATAGTAATATATTCTTGCTTTTTTTTTTTTTTTAAACTTAGCTTCAGTGTCTTATCAAGATGAAATTTTATCACTGTACTCAGAACTTATCACTTTATTCTGTTCAGGAATTTAGCACTGTTCACAGTATCAAATCCAACCTCAAACATTTCTCAAGGCCTTCATGTATTAGCCCATGCTACTTTCAGAATAGTAAGGATGATGGTGGAAAAAAAAAAAAAAAAACACTAATATTTTCCCCTGGGTATTGTGTTTAAAAATGTGCCACGTTATCTCATTTAATTCACAGAGGTTAAAAACAATATATATTAAGACACTCAGCCTGTGAGAAGTAACCTAAACTTGATTTGAGTCTTAACTGCTTCTGTGTTGCAAAACTGAGTCAAATTCAAGATTATGTGATTCAGAAGCACTGTTCTTAATCTTCCACCGTGCTGCAAACGTCACAGTATTCCAACACTCCTCAAAACCTCCTCTGTACTGGCTCTAAATGAATCAGACCAGGCTCTTCTACGTACTTAGTATTGACTTATTCTTTTCTCAATGCCTTAGTTCATGATGTTTCCTCTCTTAAAGTGTGTACTTTGTCATTTAGCCAAATATCTCTCCTCTTTCAAGGCATGCGTCACATGCCTCCTCCTCCACATCTCTTCAGCCCCAAGTGCATACCCCAGATCTCAGATTCATTCGTATTCCCATTGTGCCTACTATAGAGATACAAAGGTGACTCTCTCTCAATAAATATATTTTCTGAAAGCATTAATTACAAAACATAAATAACCCATTATAAGACAAAGAAGGTTGTCACACACATTTGATTCCTTGTTATAAAAGATTTGCTGCCAAGCATATTTCCTGTCCAGATTCTCAGTCATCAACAAAATTTTCCAAAAGATTTTCATTCATTTTCTGACTGCCCTTGGCCTGTGTCCATTTTTTTAAAAGAGCTTCCAAATTTAATGTTTAATTTCAAGTGTTCTTGCTGGATACAAGAAATGCCAAGGAGGATAAGGAATATTTCTTGCAGGGAAATGGGATCTATTTTAATTTAGAGGCAAATGAGGGAACTCTCTGAGTTTGCACTTGTTATCAGGAATGGTCAGCTCCATCCTTCTTCTGGATTTTCACCTAGTGTTCCTGAGCTCTCTACCCTTAACTCAAGTCCACCCATACTGTTGGGGCAAGTCCTGGCTTGCCCATGATAACAAAGGAGAGCTCTTGAGAATATAGTGAATTCACTACAGACAGCTCTAGCCATTTTTACTGTATGTTATCTGACATCTTTACCAAAATCTTAACCTCATGATGCCAAAAGTTCTTTTTGTCTCTCTGGTGTATTTATTTGGCAGGGCATGGATGACTGCTTAATTTTCAGGCTATTGACAGGAAGAGGGGCTGCTTTGGACCCTAGGCTGACCTGACCAGGAGGCACAGTTGCCTTATCATATGCTAGGCAGCATCAGACATATAGGTATCATTTCAAGGATAATAATTTAAATTTGTTACATAATTGTACTTACAGAAAAAAGCAGTATTGTGTAGTGACTAAATGACTCTGGAGCCACACTGCATAAGTTCAAATTCCAGTTGTAATACTTATAAGCAGTTTAAGAACTCGGAGAACCTTGGACAATTTATTTGACCTCTTAATAGCTCAGTTTTTTTCAACCATAGAACAGGGATGGTGATAAGTCCTACCTCATAGTGTGTTTGTGAGGATTAAAAAGAGTTTAATATATATCAACCATATAGAGCAATGATAACACTCAAGAGGATTAGCTATTATTGTTTAATAATATTCTTTCAGTAAGTAAATAAATAAAAATCATAAATTTATTGTAATTTTTGTTTTAACTTGTCTCTGTCTTCTTCAAGATGGAGACTCCTGGTGGGCAGAGAGCAGTTATTCTTCATCTTTGTACATTTCCATCATTTTCCAAGAGTATGATATATTGTGTGCACACAATGGCCATTTGTTGAATAAATGCAAGTTGTAGTCATGAGAGAGAACAGGTAAAGTGAGCTAGAGCTTGACATGATAAGATTTCAAATTCTTTAGGAGTAGTGAGGCTATGATGTTAGTAGGTTTGTCCCCTTCGGTGTTGAAGTCACACTCATAATGATGGCAGTACTTAAAGTAGAGAGGGAGTTGTAAATTAGATGTCAAACTTCCCAGGAGAGAAAGAAGTATGAGCCAAAACATAAGAAAACACTGACAGGTAGACTAGTTGAGACTGCTGGCACGAGCTGTCGTTTCCATGAGGACAAAGTCACATTATCTGCTGATACTTGGCGGGGGCGGGGGAGGGGGAGTAGAGAAATGCCAACAGTACTTATGTGATGCCTGAGGTGTCCTTTTAAGATGTCATCCTAATCTTTATCTCTTCTTAAATTTCCTAAAGTAAATGACAAGACACAGCTCTTGATTTCCCCATTTCTTTCCACCA
Source organism: Nanger dama (assembly GCA_917880005.1). Taxonomy (NCBI): domain Eukaryota; kingdom Metazoa; phylum Chordata; class Mammalia; order Artiodactyla; family Bovidae; genus Nanger; species Nanger dama. The sequence continues at coordinate 20,812,055 of CAKJTW010000002.1, forward strand.
AAATATATACAAATTAACAGCAACAAGGTTATGGGCCAAACTGTATCCCCTAAAAATTCATGTACTGAAATCCTAACCTCTAGTTCCCTCACAATGGAATGATATTTGGAGGCAGGGTCTTTAAAGAGATGATTAAGTTAAAATTACCATTAAGGTTGGCTCTAATCCAGTGTGACTAATGTTCTTATATGAAAAAGAAATTTGGACTTAGGTACAGTAGGAAGACTATGTGAAAACATAGGGAAAAGACAATAGTCTACAAGCCAAGGGGGAAGGTCTCAGAGGAAACTAACCCTATGACACCTAGGCCTCAGATTTGTAGCCTCTGAAACTATGAGAAATGAATTTCTGTTATTTAAGCCACACAGTCCATGGTGATTCATCAAGGCAACCCTAGTGAACTAATACAAACAGCAAGACCAATCTCTTCCCCCATAGTCTTTGTCATTTCAGTAAACGGTATGATCATCTTTACAGCTGTCAAAGTAACAAACAAACATTTCAAATAATAATTTCCCTTTATTCTTGCTGCTTGTGTCTACATCTAATAGACCAGCAAACTCTCTTAAATATACTTTGAAATATTTCCCACTTCAGTTAAGTGGACTCTACATTCTGTTTTAAGATACTGTCATCTGTCTCTGTCCACCCTTTCAACCACTCTTGATCTCAGTCTACTTTGGAACCTTGCTATGCCACATCGACTTTTTCCCTTCTTCCTATATGTTGTTCAGTTGCTAAGTTGTGTTCAGCTCTTTATGACCCCATGGACTGTGGCACGCCAAGCTACTCTGTCCTCCACTGTCTCCTGGAGTTTGCTCAAATTCATGTCCATTAAGTCACTGATGCTATCTGACCATCTCATCCTCTGCTACCCACATATACTAGATTCATAAATACTAGATTCACTTTCAGGTTTTCACTTGCTCACTAGTTATTTCTTCTGCCTACAATCATCTTTGCCCTCTTCCCTCTAGTTCTCTTTACTACTGACCTTTCTGGTCATTTGGGTCTCAGCTAAATGTCTTCTCAATGAGAACATTGATCATCTCTGAAACTAACTGCTCTGTCACAAAGCTGTGACTCTTCTCTTCATATATCTAGTGTTATCTGATATTTGTGTGTATATTATTTGGTTGGTATAGAAGGTTCATTGGGAGGTACCACTATTCTAGAACTGGTAACTTGATCTCATGGTTGAAAATAAGGGATATTAAATCTCCTTATATTTTTTTGTTAAAGAACATTTGTAAAAGTCTCTAACTAAAGGCAGACCGTTGTCTTTAGGATTTATTTCAAGGCGACAAAACTGGCCCTATACTCAAAACCACAATTCAAAATCATCCCATAAAAATCTATAAAGTATGACTAGGCAACAGAGAGGGATGTCTTTTCCTCATCCCTTCCCCAAAGCCAAATATGATAAAATGTAGAAATTGAGAGCATCTTCAAGAAGGAGTTATCACTGTCCCATTCTTATGTCTATCCAAGCTGTAATAGCAATATCCCTACCCAAAGATGGGGAAAATGACTTGGCAAAAGGGTAGGAGAGACAGCATGGACCCATCTGCAATCATACTGATGGGTGAGGCAGCTAGGTGGATATTTCCCATGAGCAGATGCCCCATAATATAGCTGGACTTTAATAGCATCCCACCCAGTGATACCAGCAGCGAGAGGCTGTGGAGTCTACCACTGATGCTGGGACCTGAAGCAATGAAAGTGCTAGTATTAGAATTATATTTTCCCAAATTACTGGGTTCTATGGTCAGAGTCATCAGGATGTCATGTGAAAATCATAACATAGCCTGAAAGGCAGAATTTGGATAGCTATCATACAAAAGGCACCAACTGCCAAGCAATACTTGTCAAAAAAATGACAATAAACAAATACAAGTTGAAAAAACAGACACTTGTCTCTTTGCCCCTCACTCCTTACTGCTCCCAAGAATTTGAGCTGTTACCTCCAGAAAGAAAGGAGAGCTGTAAGGCTATGGATCAGATATGGGGCTGGAGTTTTAAACTGGAAAAAGAAAACATTTAACAAACAACATTTTACCAGAGAAATATGGAATCTTCCCAAGAAAGGATTAACATACAAAAAATGAATTCAAAAGAAAGTAGATAAGAAAAAAATGTATAAAATGCATATTTTTATACCATAGGTATCCACATACTTGGAACAGTGTCTGCATGTTGCATTTTGAATGTTGACTGAGAATAATGAAATGAAAAGAATAGAGAAGAAGCTAGCTATGATGTAATAAGGGCTTCCCTGGTGGCTCGAATGGTGAGGAATCTGCTTGCAGTGTGGGAGACCTGGGTTTGATCACTGGGTTGAGAAGATCCCCTGGAGAAGAAACGGCAATCCATTCCAGTATTCTGGCCCGCAGAATCCCATGGATGGAGAAGCCTGGTGGGATGCAGTCCATGGGGTTGCAAAGAGTTGGACACGACTGAGAGACTAACACACACACATGATGTAGTTCAGTTCAGTTCAGTCGCTTAGTCGTGTCTGACTCTTTGCGACCCCATGAATCGCAGCACGCCAGGCCTCCCTGTCCATCACCATCTCTCAGAGTTCACTCAGACTCACGTCCATCGAGTCCGTAATTCCATCCAGCCATCTCATCCTCTGTCATCCCCTTCTCCTCCTGCCCCCAATCCCTCCCAGCATCAGAGTCTTTTCCAATGAGTCAACTCTTTGCATGAGGTGGCCAAAGTACTGGAGTTTCAGCTTCAGCATCATTCCTTCCAAAGAAATCCCAGGGCTGATCTCCTTCAGAATGGACTGGTCGAATCTCCTTGCAGTCCAAGGGACTCTCAAGAGTCTTCTCCAACACCACAGTTCAAAAGCACCAATTCTTCAGTGCTCACCTTTCTTCACAGTCCAACTCAAACATCCATACATGACCACAGGAAAAACCATAGCCTTGACTAGATGGACCTTAGTTGGCAAAGTAGTGTCTCTGCTTTTGAATATACCATCTAGTTTGGACATAACTTTTCTTCCAAGGAGTAAGTGTCTTTTAATTTCATGGTTGCAGTCACCATCTGCAGTGATTTTGGAGCCCCCCAAAATAAAGTCTGACACTGTTTCCACTGTTTCTCCATCTATTTCCCGTGAAGTGATGGGACTGAATGCCATGATCTTTGTTTTCTGAATGTTGAGCTTTAAGCCAACTTTTTCACTTTCCTCTTTCACTTTCATCAAGAGGCTCTTTAGTTCTTCTTCACTAATAGGCATATTCAGATTGAAACTCAAGTATTCAGACACCTGGTATAATTATACAGCAGTCCACTAAATGTCCCAATAGAGATTTTCAGAGAAGTTCTCCTGGCTAAGAGTTCTTAGCATAAATACTTAAATAACTGAATAGCCTTGAGATGGCTCTCTTCAGTGAAATCCACAGAGACCTCTATTGGTTTGGAGGCCTCGGAACTTCTGTGCTAAAACTGAATTGTGATTAGGAATAAAACAGCCTTGAAGACATCTCTGCTCAGGTAGTTACAGGGAGAGTTGTGCAGTACCAAGGAGCTCCCTCCTCAGAGTGACTGACAGTGAAGTATTGCGAATGGACCAACCAGAAACATAACTCTCAAACAAGATGTGAGGCAGTAATATATGTATATTATCATTTTGGTGCCTCCTTTACTTTCCATGCTACCATTGAGCTATAGCGTGACCTTATTTCTCCAGTGTGGAGATCAGATCAGATCAGATCTGATCAGTCACTCACTCACGTCCAACTTTTTGTGACCCCATGAATCACAGCACACCAGGCCTCCCTGAGTTGATTCAAACTCATATCCTTTGAGTCAGTGATGCCATCCAGCCATCTCATCCTCTGTTGGCACCTTCTCCTCCTGCCCCCAATTCCTCCCAGCATCAGAGTCTTTTCCAATGAGTCAACTCTTCGCATGAGGTAGCCAAAGTACTGGAGTTTCAGCTTTAGCATCATTCCTTCCAAAGAACACCCAGGGCTGATGTCTGTGCTTTTTCATATGCTATCTAGGTTGGTCATAACTTATCTTCCAAGGAGTAAGCGTCTTCTAATTTCATGGCTGCAATCACCATCTGCAGTGATTTTGGAGCCCAAAAATAAAGACTGACACTGTTTCCACTGTTTCCTCATCTATTTCCCATGAAGTGATGGGACCAGATGCCATAATCTTCATTTTCTGAATGTTGAGCTTTAAGCCAACCTTTTCACTCTCCTCTTTCACTTTCATCAAGAGGTTTTTAGTTCCTCTTCACTTTCTGCCATAAGGGTGGTATCATCTACATATCTGAGGTTCTTGATATATCTCCTGGCAATGTTGATTCCAGCTTGTGCTTTTTCCAGCCCAGCATTTCTCATGATGTACTCTGCATAGAAGTTAAATAAGCAGGGTGACAATATACAGCCTTGGTGTACTCCTTTTCCTATTTGGAACCAGTCTGTTGTTCCATGTCCAGTTCTAGCTGTTGCTTCCTGACCTGCATATAGGTCTCTCAAGAGGCAGGTCAGGTGTTCTGGTATTCCCATCTCTTCCAGAAGTTGCCACAGTTATTATGATCCACACAGTCAAAGGCTTTGGCATTGTCAATAAAGCAGAAATAGATATTTTTTGGAATTATCTTGCATTTCCCATGATCCAGCGATGTTGGCAATTTGATCTCTGGTTCTTCTGCCTTTTCTAAAACCAGCTTGAACATCTGGAAGTTCACGGTTCATGTACTGTTGAAGCCTGGCTTGGAAAATTTTGAGCATTACATTGCTAGCATGAGAGATGAGTGCAATTGTGCAGTAGTTTGAGTAGTTTTGGCATTGCCTTTCTTTGGGATTGGCAAATTTGCTGGCATATTGAGTGCAGCACTTTCACAGCATCATTTTTCACTACTTGAAAGAGCTCAACTGGAATTCCATCACCTCCTCTCGCTTTGTTCGTAATGATGCTTTCTAAGGCCCACTTTACTTCACATTCCAGGATGTCTAGCTCTAGGTTAATGATCACACCATGGTGATTATCTTCATCGTGAATGTTTTTTTGTACAGTTCTTCTGTGTATTCTTGCCACCTCTTCTTAATATCTTCTGCTTCTGTTAGGTCCATACCATTTCTGTCCTTTATCGAGCTCATCTTTGCATGAAATGTTCCCTAGGTATCTCTAATTTTCTTGAAGAGATCTCTAGTGTTTCCCATTCTGTTGTTTTCCTCTATTTCTTTGCATTGATCACTGAGGAAGGCTTTCTTATCTCTTCTTGCTACTCTTTGGAACTCTGCATTCAGATTTTTATATCTTTCCTTTTCTCCATTGCTTTTCACTTCTCTTCTTTTCACAGCTATTTGTAAGGCCTCCTTAGACATCTATTTTGCTTTTTTGCAATTCTTTTCCATGGGGATGGTCTTGATCCCTGTCTCCTATACTATGTCACAAACCTCAGTCCATCTATCAGATCTAGTCCCTTAAATCTATTTCTCACCTCCACTTTATAATCATAAGGGATTTGATTTAGGTCATACTTGAATGGTCTAATGGTTTTCCCTACTTTCTTCCATTTAAGTCTGAATTTGGCAGTAAGGAGCTCATGATCTGAGCCCACAGTCAGCTCCCGGTCTTGTTTTTTCTGACTGTATAGAGCTTCTCCATCTTTGACTGCAAAGAATATAATCAGTCTGATTTCAGTGTTGACCATCTGGTGATGTCCGTGTGTAGTGTCTTCTCTTGTGTTTTTGGATGAGGGTGTTTACTATGATAAGTAAGTTCTCTTGGCAAAACTCTCTTAGCCTTTTCCCTGCTTCATTCCATGTTCCAAGGCCAAATTTGCCTGTTACTCCAGGTATTTCTTGACTTTCTACTTTTGCATTCCAATCCTCTATAATGAAAAGGACATCTTTTTTGGGTGTTAGTTCTAAGAGATCTTGTAGGTCTTCATAGAACCGTTCAACTTCAGCTTCTTCAGCATTACTGGTTGGTGCATAGACTTGGATTACCATGATATTGAATGGTTTGCCTTGGAAACGAGCAGAGACCATTCTGTCATTTTTGAGATTGCATCCAAGTACTGCATTTTGGACTCTTCTGTTGACCATGATGGCTACTCCATTTCTTCTGAGGGATTCCTGCTCGCAGCAGTAGATATAATGGTCATCTGAGTTAAATTCACCCATTCTAGTCCATTTTAGGTCACTGATTCCTAGAATGTTGACGTTCACTCTGGCCATCTCCTGTTTGACCACTACCAGTTTGCCTTGATTCATGGACCTGACATTCCAGGTTCTTATGCAATATTGCTGTTTACAGCATCGGACCTTGCCTCTATCACCAGTCACATCCACAACTGTGTATTGTGTTTGCCTTGGCCCCATCCCTTCATTCTTTCTGGAATTATTTCTCCACTGACCTCCAGTAGCATATTGGGCACCTACTGACCTGAGGAGTTCCCTTTTCCGTATCCTGTCATTTTGCCTTTTCATACTGTTCATGGGGTTCTCAAGGCAAGAATACCGAAGTGGTTTGCCATTCCCTTCTCCAGTGGAAATATGAGAGAAAAGAAGACATGGGCAGACTGATGAAATAGTGATGAAGAGTGAAGGTCACATCGATAGAGTAGGGCTGGATGGAGTAGTAGGAATGGAATGGATCTTACTCTGGAGCAGGATCAGGAGCTTGCAGTAGCCAGTCATGATTCATCTGCTGTGTAGAGTAGCCAGGGCCAATCACTGGTTAGTTACCAGCAGTAGTGCCAACAACCAACAAAGAACTATACGATGGCCAGTTAAGCAAAGAGATGCCTGTCCTCCCGTCCCCTTTCCCTACACTGATTTTCCTCAGATTATTCTGTTGTCACATAGAAATGTTTCTAACTAGTGAAAACAAAGAGGAAAGATGATGAGGGATGCACTTGTGAACACAATTGATCTTTTACTCAAATAACTTTCCATCCAAAGTCTTTTGATTAAAAAAAAAAAAAAAACTCCTGTTTAACAGTGCCACCTTTTTCTTAATATATAAAAATGAACTACAAACTTGATATCTCAGGTTGAAATATATAGCATAATTTTTTTTCTTTATTTATAATAGCTTACAGTGGCCTCATTTTTTTTTTTCAGCAATCCCTTTTATGTGTTACATAGATATAGAGCCAGATAAATGAAAGGCAATTTTTCCCCCAGAGGAGTAACAGGAAGGCTCTAACTTAAAGAGAATGGCTGGGTGTGTACTAATGTAATTGACAAACACAGAATCTATGCTAAGATGTGACTTTTAGTATAATGTCTATTAGGTTTCATCATAGAGGAAAATGCATTCATCTATAATATAAGGAATTTCCATTCTAATCCTAGCTGAGCTGACTATCTTTTACATAAACTTTGGCATGTGTTTTATATCATTTCTGGGCTTTAAACATATAAAATGAGGAGGTTAATTTCAGTTCAGTTCAGTTCAGTTGCTCAGTCATGTCCAGCTCTTTGCAACCCCATGGACTGCAGTACGCCAGGCCTCCCTGTCCTTCACCAACTCCCAGAGCTTACTCAAACTCATGTCCATTAAATCAGTGATGTCATTCAACCATCTCGTCCTCTGTTGTTCCCTTCTCTTCCTGCCTCCAGTCTTTCCCAGCATCGGGGTCTTTTCCAATGAGTCAGCTCTTCTCATTGGGTGGCCAAAGTATTGGAGCTTCAGCTTTAGCATCAATCCTTCTCATCACTATTCAGGACTGATTTTCTTTAGGATTGACTCGTTTGATTTCCTTGCAGTCTAAAGGGCTGTTAAGAGTCTTCTTCAACACCACAGTTTGAAAGCATTAATTCTTTAGCACTCAGACTTCTTTATGGTCCAACTCTCACATCCATACATGACTACTGGGAAAGCCGTAGCTTTGACTATTAGGAGGTTCATCTAGAAAACATTTAATGTCCCTCCCACATATGAGTCTGTGACCACTTAGAGTTGGATATGACCATAGACTATTAGCAAAAGTAGAGTCCTCTGACCATTAAGCAGTTTCTCACTCTGTTTTGTAATCCCGCTAAAGACATTTCATGTCAGATTGAAATATAAAGCTGTTTCAAGATAGAACAAGCATCAAATTACAAGGAAAATTTAAAATTTTATTCCATGTAGGAGAATATTTTACAGACAAATGTTGCAACTAAAATAAAATTTCATGAGGGCAAGAACTAAGTCTTTCTTATTGATTGCTATCTTTCTAGTGCCCGGCTCAGAGCAACATATAAGAAGCAATCAAACAATTATTTGTGGAATGAATGAAGATACAGTGAAATAAGTGTATCTTCATTCATTTGACAAATAATTTATATATTAATATATAAATTTATATTATATATATATTATATATGTATAATAAATTTTATATAATGCTTCCCTAGCTTCTTTCGTGTCATCTCCACTCTGTGAGGGTGCAGACATGAGGAAGAGTGGATGTACCTGTGCTGCTCTATCTCGAAATCTCGACAGTCCAAGGCATTGTGCCCATGAGGGACCAGGGACGACTGCATTCCTACATTGGATTCCCAGTCACTGAGTGAGGGTATTTAATCCCTGTACAGACTGCTAGGTTTCTACATTAACTAAAGCTTGTCCTCTTTTGCTGATAATACCCTCTAATGCCTTATTTTAGAGCTTGAGTCTCCTATCTCCCCATTTTTATGAGCACCATTCAGATTCAGGTTTCTGTACATCCTGATTTCAGTAAGTTGCCAGCTTCCACCATGCCCCAGTTTTAGTTGGGGATGTGAGTAGCTTTTTCAGAGCCTCTACCTATGTATAGAAGCCCTTCACCTAAATTCCAGTTCCAAGCAAGACCCTGTTGTCTGTGGCCATCAGTTTCCTCCTTCTAATGTTATTTTATCTACCAAAAATTCTGAATACTGCACACCTGTCTTTTCTGTCCCATGGCTCTTTTGGAGGTTCCTTCATATACAGCCTTCCTGCTGCCTTGCTCTTGTGATGGAATCTCTACCTATAGATGGGCCTGACATGAAAGCCAGCACAAAACTTCCCTAGCTTGGCTGGTATAACCAGATCATTACATCTGCCAAGTTGTTCTGAATTATAACATTGGTTTCACCTATGGAAGCAATTAACAATGCTTTCCACTTTTGGATTAATGAGAACATGATCTGACAAGAGTAATAAGTATTTAGACACTAAATTTTGAAATTATCAACCAGTGAGAAAAATGTTGTTAGAGCTTCTAGTTTTACCACAAAGAAGCTTTGCAATGTACTATTTTTGAAACAAGAAAGAAAGGAAAATAAATTTATTTCACGATCTTATTCTTATAGTTCTAGTATTTATCAAATACCTATCATGAGCTAGGAGCTTCTCTGGTGGCTCAGGTGGTAAAGAATCATGTGCTAGTAACTGTTATAAGCAATAAGAATATAGAGGTGAACAACAACAACAAAAACTGCCTTTATGAAATATATCTTGATTGGGAAACCATAAAAAGGAAAGTTAAAAAAAAATAGCAAGTGGTGAAAAGAAAAATAATATTAGGATGGAGAATAGGAATTGTTAGGGGAGTCCATATTGAAATTTTAGATTGTGTAGCTGGGAAAATTTGACAGAGGAATTGATATGTCAAACCATACAAATCTCCAGAAAAGAACACTTAAAACAAATGAGCACATGACTTGAATTGTTGAGGACAGCAAGAAGACCTGTGTGGATGGAGTGGAGGGTAAGGATAAAAGAAGAAGTGATATTATTAGCCATTGGCAGTGGGGTGGAGCAGAAGAGGGTCAAGGATATATGTCAAAGTACTTTGACTTTTGGTTTAGGTATATAAAAGATATTTTGGAAGACTTTGAGGAAGAGTAAAATAATCTCAGTCTAGTTTTAAAGGATCATGATCGTTGTCTTGAAAAAAGACTAAAGAGGGCAAAGGGTGAATCAGAAAGACAATAAGTATTTTCAGTAATTCAGGCCAGAAATGGGTCTGGACAACTGTAGTCCTAGGAATCCCAGTAATTGAATTTTGAGTATAATTTGAAGGTAAAGCAAGATTTGCTAATGGTTTAGATGAAGGTAAGAAACAAAAGGGGATTCAAGAATGCCCCAAATTTGAGTCTAAAGAACTGAGAAGTCAGAGTTATCATAAAGTGAGATGGGATGACTGTTAGAGCAAGTTTGAGATGCTTTAAAAGACAACCTTCAGAATGGGAGAAAATAATAGCAAATGAAGCAGCTGACAAACAACTAATCTCAAAAATATATAAGCAACTCCTGCAGCTCAATTACAGAAAAATAAATGACCCAATCAAAAAATGGGCCAAAGAACTAAATAGACATTTCTCCAAAGAAGACATACAGATGGCTAACAAACACATGAAAAGATGCTCAACATCACTCATTATCAGATAAATGCAAATCAAAACCACAATGAGGTACCATTTCACGCCAGTCAGAATGGCTGCGATCCAAAAGGCTACAAGCAATAAATGCTGGAGAGGGTGTAGAGAAAAGGGAACCCTCTTACACTGCTGGTGGGAATGCAAACTAGTACAGCCACTATGGAGAACAGTGTGGAGATTCCTTAAAAAACAGGAAATAGAACTGCCTTATGACCCAAGAATCCACTGCTGAGCATACCTACCAAAGAAACCAGAATTGAAAGAGACACATGTACCCCAGTGTTCATCGCAGCACTGTTTATAATAGCCAGGACATGGAAGCAACCTAGATGTCCATCAGCAGATGAATGGATAAGAAAGCAGTGGTACATATACACAATGGAGTATTACTCAGCCATTAAAAGAATAAATTTGACTCAGTTCTAATGAGGTGGATGAAACTGGAGCCGGTTATACAGAGTGAAGTAAGCCAGAAAGTAAAACATCAATACAGTATACTAATGCATATATACGGAATTTAGAAAGATGGTAATGATAACCCTGTATGCGAGACAGCAAAAGAGACACAGATGTATCAAACAGACTTTTGGACTCTGTGGGAGAGGGAGAGGGTGGGATGATTTGGGAAAATGGCATTGAAACATGCATAATATCATGTAAGAAATGAATCGCCAGGATGCTTGGGGCTGGTGCACTGGGATGACCCAGAGGGATGGTATGGGGAGGGAGATAGGAGGGGATTCAGGATTGGGAACATGTGTGCATCCATGGCAGATTCATGTTGATGTATGGCAAAACCAATACAATATTGTAAAGTAAAATAAATAATAATAATAAAATAAAAATTTTAAAAAGAATCCTAAAAAAAAAAAAAATATTTTAAAAAAAAAAAAAAGAATCAGAGGTTCAATTTTAGAAACAGGAACTTTGAGATGCTTTTGCTTTGTCCAAGTGGTGATGTAATTAAGCAGTTGAATATGAGTTTTGAGTCAAAGAAGAGATTCAGTGAGGAGCAACAGTTCTGGAGGTCATAAGCATTTCAGTTCAGTTCAGTCACTCAGCCGTGTCCGACTCATTGTGACCCCATGAACCATAATATGCCAGGCCTACCTGTCCATCACCAACTCCTGGAGCCCACCCTAACCCTAACCCATGTCCATCAAGCCGGTGATGCCATCCAACCATCTCATCTTCTGTTGTCCCCTTCTCCTCCTGCCCTTAACCTTTCCCAGCATCAGGATCTTTTCCAATGAGTCTGTTCTTAATATCAGGTGGCCAAAGTATTGGAGTTTCAGCTTCAACATCAGGGCTTCCAATGAATACCCAGGACTGATCTCCTTTAGGATGGAATGGCTGCAGTCCAAGGGACTCTCAAGAGTCTTCTCCAACACCACAGTTCAAAAGCATCAATTCTTTGGCGCTCAGCTTTCTTTATAGTCCAACTCTCACATCCATGCATGACTACTGGAGAAACCATAGCCTTGACTAAGCAGACCTTTGTTGGCAAAGTAATGTCTCTGCTTTTGAATATGCTATCTAGATTGGTCATAACTTTCCTTCCAAGGAGTAAGTGTCTTTTAATTTCATGGCTGCAATCACCATCTGCAGTGATTTTGGAGCCTAAAAACTGTCAGCCACTGTTTCCACTGTTTCCCCATCTATTTCCCATGAAGTGATGGGACCGGATGCCATCACCTTCGTTTTTTGAATGTTGAGCTTTAATCCAACTTTTTCACTCCCCTCTTTCACTTTTATCAAGAAGCTTTTAGTTCCTCTTCACTGTCTGGCATACGGGTGGTATCATCTGCATATCTGAGGTTATTGATATTTTCCCGGCAATCTTGATTCCAGCCTATGCTTCCTCCAGCCCAGTGTTTCTCATGATGTACTCTGCATAGAAGTTAAATAAGCAGGGTGACAACATACAGCCTTGACATACTCCATTAGATACTATGTAAACTGAATTGAATTGAACTGAAAGATAAAGAGTCAGTGCAATCACCAAGGAAGTGACTGTATATGACATGAGAAAATTTAAGAGCAGATCTTTGGCAAACATTGAGGTTTAGACCACTGCAAAGAAAGAGATAATAAAGAACCAAAGATTTAAGGGGAATAGGAAATGAATTTATTTGCATTTAAGAGTAAAGCATGATTTGTTGTTGTTATTGTTGTTGTTCAGTCGCTAAGTCATGTCTGACTCTCTGTGACCCCATGGACTGCAGCATGACAGGCTTCCCCATCCTTCATCATCATCTGGAGTTGGCTCAGATTCATGGCCATGGTTTGGTAATGATATCTATCCATCTCACCCTCTGCCATGCACTTCTCCTCCTGCTCTCATCTTTCCCCACATTAGTGTCTTTCCTGAGAAGTTAGTTCTTCCTATGAGGTGGCCAAAGTATTAGAGCTTCAGCACCAGCATCAGTCTTTCCAATGAATATTCAGACCTGATTTCTTTTAGGATTGACTGCTTTGACCTCCTTGCAGTCAAAGGGACTCTCAAGAAGCTTCTGTAGCACCACAATTGAAAAGCATCAATTCTTCAGTGCTCAGCCTTCTTTATGGTCCTCTCACATCTGTATATGACTACTGGAAAAACCATCAGTTCACTTCAGTAACTCACTCATATCTGACTCTTTGCAATCGCATGGACTGAAGTATGCCAGGTTTTCCTATCCATTACCAACTCCCAGACCTTACTCAAACTCATGTCCATCAAGTTGGTGATACCATCCAACCATTTCATCCTCTGTTGTTCCCTTCTCCTCACCTTAAATCTTTCCCAGCATCAGGGTCTTTTCAAATGAATCACTTTTTTTGCATGAGGTGGACAGAGTTTTGGAGTTTCAGCTTCATCATCGTCCCGCCAATGAATATTCAGAACTAATTGCCTTTAGGATGGACTGATTGGAGTCTCCAAGGGACTCTCAAGAGTCTTCTCCAACACCACAGTTCAAAAGCACTAGTTCTTCGGTGATCAGCTTTCTTTATGGTCCAATTCTCACATCCATACATGACTACTGGAAAAAACATAGCTTTGACTAGATGGACCTTTGTTGGCAAGGTAATGTCTCTGCTTTTGAATATGCTGTCTAGGTTGATTGCAGCCATGAAACTAAAAGACACTTACTCCTTGAAAGGAAAGTTATGACCAACCTAGATATCATATTTAAAAGCAGAGACATTACTTTGCCAACAAAGGTCCGTCTAGTCAAGGCTATGTTTTTTCCAGTGGTCATGTATGGATGTAAGAGTTGGACTGTGAAGAAAGCTGAGTGCCGAAGAATTGATGCTTTTGAACTGTGGTGTTGGAGAAGACTCTTGAGAGTCCCTTGGACTGCAAGGAGATCCAACCAGTCCATTCTAAAGGAGATCAGTCCTGGGTGTTCTTTGGAAGGACTGATGCTAAAGCTGAAACTCCAGTACTTTGGCCCCCTCATGTGAAGAGTTAACTCATTGGAAAAGACTCTGATAGTGGGAGGGATTGGGGGCAGGAGGAGGAGGGGATGACAGAGGATGAGATGGCTGGATGGTATCACCAACTGGATGGACATGAGTTTGGATAAACTCTGGGAGTTTGTGATGGACATGGAGGCCTGGAGTGCTGCAATTCATGGGGTCGCAGGGAGTCAGACACAACTGAGTAACTGAGCTGAACTGAACTGAACTGAACTGAGGTTGGTCATAGCTTTTCTTCCAAGAAGTAAATGGCTTTTAGTTACATGGCTGCAGTCACCATCAATGGTGGTTTTAGAGCCCCCCAAAATAAAGTTTGTCACTTTTTCTGTTGTTTCCCCATTTATTTGCCATGAAGCGATGGGACCAGATCCCATATTAGCTTCTGAATGCTGAGTTTTAAGCCAAATTTTTCACTCTCCTCTTTCACTTTAATCAAGCAGCTTTTTAGTTTTTCTTCACTTTCTTCCATCAAATGTCATCTGCGTATCTGAGGTTATTGATATTTCCCCTGCAATCTTCATTCCAGCTTGTGTGTCATCTAGCCAAACATTTTTATGATGTGTTCTGCATATAAGTTAAATAAGCAGGATGACAGTTTATAGTCTTAATGTATTCCTTTCTCATTTTGGAAGCAGTCTGTTTTTCCATGTCCAGTTCTAATTGTTGCTTCTTGACCTGCATACAGATTTCTCAGGAGGCAGTTCAGGTGGTCTGGTACTCCCATCTCTTTTAGAATTTTCCATAGTTTCTTGTGATCCACACAGGCAAAGGCTTTGGTGTAGTCAATAAATCAAAAGTAGATGTTTTTCTAGAACTCTTGCCTTTCAATGATCCAACTGATGTTGGCAATTTGATCTCTGCTTCCCCTGCCTTTTTTAGCCCATATAGCTAGGACTATATGAAATTTTGTCAATAAAGTGACGTCTCTGCTTTTTAATATGCTCTTTACTGCTCAGAGGTCATTGCTCACAGGTTGGTCACAGCTTTTCTTCCAAGGAGCAAGCATCTTTTAATTTCATGGCTGCAATCACCATCTGCAGTGATTTTGGAGCCCAAGAAAATAAAATCTGCCCTTATTTCCTTCTTTTTTCCCCATCTGTTTGCCATGAAGTGATGAGGGGGATGCCATGATCTTACTTTTCTGAATGTTGAGTTTAAACCAGCTTTTTCACTGTTCTCTTTCACCCTCATCAAGAGGCTCTTTATTTTCTCTTCACTTCCTGCCATTAAAGTGGTTTCATCTGCATATCGGAGGCTGTTGACATTTCTCCTGGAAATTTTGATTCCAGCTTGTGCTTCATCCAGGCTGGCATTTTGCATGATGTACTCTACATATGAGTTAAATAAACAGGATGACAGTATATAATCTTGTCATACTCCTTTCCCAATTATAAACCTGTTAGTTTCTCCATGTAAGCTTCTCACTGTTGCTTCTTCACCTGCATACAAGTTTCTCAGGAGGCAAATAAGGTGATCTGGTATTCCCATTTCTTTAAAAATTTTCCATTTTGGTGTGATCCACACAGTACAAGGCTTTGGCATAATCAATGAAGCAGAAGTATATGTTTTTTCTGGAATTCTCTTACTTTCCCTATGATCCAACTAATGTTGAAATTTTGATCTTTTATACCTCTGCCTTTTCTAAATCCAGCTTTAACATGTGGACGTTCTCGGTTCATGTACTGTCAAAGACTCACTTGAAGGATTTTGAGCATAACTGTCCTAGCATGCAATTGTCTGGTAGTTTGAACATTCTTTGGCACTGCCCTTCTTTGGACTGGAATGAAAACTGACCTTTTCTAGTCTTGTGGCCACTGCTGAGTTTTCCAGATTTGCTGGCATATTGAATGCAGCATTTTCACAGCATACTTTTTAGGATTTTAACTAACTCAGCTGGAATTCCATCACTTCCGCTAGCTTTGTTTGTAATAATGCTTCCTATGGTCCACTTGACTTCACACTCTAGGATGTCTGGCTCTTGGTTAGTGATCACAACAGTGTGGTCACCTGGGTTATTAAGACCTTTTTTGTATAGTTCTGTGTATTCTTTCCAACTCTTAAATTTCTTCTGCTTCTGTCAGTTCCTTACAGTTTCTGTCCTTTATCATGCCCGTCCTTGCATGAGTTAATACCTTTATATATCAGGGAGAGAGAAGAAGCCTTTTTAAAGTGAACAATGCAAAGAAGTAGAGGAAAACAATAGAATAAGAAAGACTAGATCTCTTCAAAAAGTGATTTCAGGAGTTAATTATATATATATTATATATGTATAGTCAACTATATATATAGATAGTTTCGTATATACTTATGTATGTGTTTATATAGGAGTCAGTATTTATTTCATAAAATGAGATCATACTATACCTAATCATCTAAAATCTGCTTTTTAAAAATTACTTTATCATAGAAAGATTGTTTTCTATTTCTTAAGAGTAAAGATGTTTTATTTTCCAATTTTTGATTTTCCATCATTATTAAAACAAAGTGTCATGAAGTGAAGTGAAAGTCACTCTGTTGTGTCTGACTCTTTGCAAACCCATGGACTATACAGTCCATGGAATTCTCCAGACCAGAATACTGGAGTGGGTAGCCTTTCCCTCCTCCAGGGGATCTTCTCAACCCAGGAATTCTACCGGAGTCTCCTGCATTGCAGGCAGATTCTTTACCAACTGAGCTCTCAGGAAAGCCCTTGAACTATCAATGTCATAATGTCGTGATGAACTTTAAGTGTTGTGATGCTCTTTAAACCACACATATACTCATATAAGACAATATTATGTGTGTGTGTGTTAGTCACCCAGTCATGTCTGACTCTTGCGACCCAATGGAGTGTAGCCCACCAGTCGTCTCTGTTCATGAGATTTTCCAGGCAAGAGTACTGGAGTGGGTTGCCATTTCCTTCTCCAGATAATATTATATTGGCTGTGAAATTTAAAGTAACACTTGTTCTTTTGGTTAGCAAAAATTCACTTTGTAAAATTAAGAAACCAATGAACTAAAAGAAAAAAAATTAAATAAATAAGCTAAGGAGAAAGGGAGTAGTAATCAAATAGGAAAAATATAAAATTGTTCTTATTTCTTATGATTTCTGCTAGTTCATATCAGTGCATGCTGATTCTCTTAGAAGGAGGAAGTATGTTTTGAATAGAGCAAAAATTTTTATGAAAAAAGAAATTGTGAAGCAGCTGACAGTTTTTACTCATTCTACCAGAGATAAAAGTTGTTTTGTTTTGTTTTTAAGATTCAAACATCTGTTGATTTTTCAAAGACAAACTCTGTGGCAACTCTCACCTATGTGGGAGAGTTATGATTTTCATTAGATAGGAGAGATGAAAAATAAAGAAATTAACAGCAGTTACAATGTGTTACTATTTGTACATTTAAGACAGAAACAATATCATGCATTATTTTACTTCACCTGGAAAACAATGAATGAGTAGAAGTTGTTCTACTGGAAGATATGAATAGTTTCCCACAAAGACTCTTCTCAGTACCTCCCAGATTTCTCCCAAATCAGGGCAGTTTTCAACAGTGAATTAGTTATGTCACAAGATATTTCATCTTCTAAGTCACAAGTGAGAATTAAAGATTTATTGAATGTTGACTACATACCAGAAACTATGGTGAGCACTTCATATCCTGTATAATGTTTCAGATCACTCACTGTTTTTCAGAGGCAATGTATAGAAATAGTCATTTTAAACTAATTATCTCAAAAAGAATAGCAGAAATCTTATAGTTCATATTTTCACTTTATTAGTTGGAAGTAAGTCCACTGGCCAATACAGTTTTTCAATCAATGATCCTTAACAATTCAAATGTTATAATAAATTAGGTTATCTACAAATTTCTGAGTATTTACAAAATGTCTACTCTGAATAGACAATCTGTAATAGTAGACATACTGTAAATATTATAAAACCACATTAAATTTGTTAAATGTATGGAAAATTACCACTGAATAAAAACAATAAGGGTGGGAAACAGTAGTCTTTTTGTTCTTTGTTTTGTTTTGTTTTTTTCCGTTGCTAAGTCATGTTCAACTCTTTGCAACCCCATGGACTGTAGCATGCCAGGCTTCCCTGTCTATCACTGTTTCCAGGAGTTTGTTCAAGCTCATGTCCATCAGCTGCCTATTAAATTCCATTCTACTTCTTCATTTCTATTTTTATTTTGGAAAAAGCAGCTGGGTAGAAGTATATTTTATGTCCAAAATTGTTTGTTCAACAGATTTATAGTAAACAAGTAAGAAACGATTGCATGTTGTGGAAAATCTTATGAACGAGCATTCATTAGGATAGGACTGTAATCTTGGCTCTGCTTGTAACTAACTGTTTAAATTTGCCATTTAAGTATGCCCTCTGTTCTCCTCTCTGTAAAATAAAGAAAGCAAACCACGGCTGTGCTGTCAGTCATGAAGACAAGGCAATGGGATGCTGAGATGCAACTTCTAGATTAAAAGCCATTTCAATTGGAGAGTCTTTTTGTGGGTTAAGCAGAACATTTTTCGATACCTTAAAATTAAAAGAGAAAGTTATCAGGGTATATGAGTTTTGTTTCTGTTTTTAGAAATTATAATCACTCTGCATAGACTTTTCTTTTCCTACAGAAAAAATTTTCTTTAATGTTTTTCTGTTTCATCTGAGGATTTTTACTTTCTGACTATACTTTGCATATATTTAGGTTAAAATTGCTTTTAGCTTCCATTCTCTTTCCTTGCTTTTATACTGTCGTCCTTTCACTTTCACTTCCTCAGAATTTACTTTCTTTAGCATCAGTTGTGAAGGAGAGCGATGCCTGGTGTGCTGCACTCCATGGGGCTGCAAAGAGTTGAACATGACTTAAAGACTGAACAACAAGCATCAGTTGTGATCTTTAGCAATAATTGCAAATCTTAATTTCTTACATTACTTTTGGAAATAAGTCTGAAATTATGGAGTTAAATTGTGTGTTTGTGTGTGTGTATCTCCTACATGCAATAAATATTTGTTGAATAACCAACTTCCAGCCCTGTCTCTACATGCTGATTTGTGTTTCTTCCTGCAAATACTGATCTTTACTGAACTTTGAGGAGAATATGCAATTGATGTTCTAAATCATCATTGTTAATGTCCTTTTTCTTTCAGAAAAAAAAATTTCAAAATTAAGCTCTCACTCTGATTCTTCATGAAAGTTGTTAGCTTTTCTATGGCCTCATTTCATTGGTTCACTTGTTTGCTTTGCTAATTCATTGAATATTCAGATACTTTGCATGAGTTGTGATGAGTCTGGATCTAGAATTTGGTGGAGCTGAGACTTTCAGCCCTTTAACTGTGTACTTATGCTGCTGTCAGTTCAATTCAGTTCAGTCACTCAGTTGCGTCCAACTCTTTGCAACCTGATGAACCACAGCATGCCAGGCCTCCCCTGTCCATCACCAACTCCCGGAGTCCACCTAAACCCATGTCCATTGAGTCAGTGATGCCATCCAAGCATCTCATCCTCTGTCATCCCCTTCTCCTCCTGCCCCCAATCTTTCCCAGCATAAAGATCTTTTCCAATGAGTCAAATACTGGAGTCTGGCCAAACTATTGGAGTTTCAGCTTCAACGTCAGTCCTTCCAATGAACACCCAGGGCTGATCTCTTTTTGGATAGATTGGTTGGACCTCCTTGCAGTCCCAGGGACTCTCAATAGTCTTCTCCAACACCACACTTCAAAAGCATCAACTCTTCGGTGCTCAGCTTTCTTCACAGTCCAACTCTCACATCTGTACATTACCACTGGAAAAACTATAGCTTTGACTAGATGGACCTTTGTTGGCAAAGTAATGTCTCTGCTTTTGAATATGCTTTCTAGGTTGGTCATAACTTTCCTTCCAAGGAGTAAACGTCTTTTAATTTCATGGCTGCAATCACCACCTGCAATGATTTTGGAGCCCCCAAAATAAAGTCTGACACTGTTTCCACTGTTTCCCCATCTGTTTGCCATGAAGTGATGGGACTGGATGCCATGATCTTAGTTTTCTGAATGTTGAGTTTTAAGCCAACTTTTTCACTCTCCTCTTTTACTTTCATCAAGAGGCTTTTTAGCTCCTCTTCACTTTCTGCCATAAGGGTGGTGTCATCTGCATATCTGAGGTTATTGAAATTTCTCCCGGCAATCTTGATTCCAGCTATGTTTCCTACAGCTCAGCATTTCTCATTATGTACTCTGCATATAAGTTAAATAAGCAGGGTGACAATATACAGCCTTGATGTACTGCTTTTCCTATTTGGAACCAGTCTGTTGTTTCATGTCCAGTTCTAAATGTTGCTTCCTGACCTGCATACAAGTTTCTCAAGAGGCAGGTCAAGTGGTCTGGTATTCCCATTTCTTTTAGAATTTTCCACAGTTTATTGTGATCCACACAGTCAAAGGCTTTGGCATAGTGAATACAGCAGAAGTAGATATTTTTCTGGAATTCTCTTGCTTTTTCGATGATCCAGCAGATGTTGGCAATTTGATCTCTGGTTCTTCTACCTTTTCTAAAACTTGCTTGAACATCTGGAAATTCACAGTCACATTTTCCTGAAGTCTAGGTACTATAAATGTCCCTACTTAGGCCTAGACTAGGAGGCCAGGTTGATGCACAAGAATCCTAACTCACTTTATGATATCCAGTAGAGATTTATCCACAGTGGACTGAGGTTCAATTGTGTGCTGGTTTTTGACCTGGAAGATTTCCTGTTCTTTTCTACTGAATTATTCTATGCAGGTCTCAGCTTAATAGGCTAGTATTGTACCTGCGCCAGCCCTTGTGGTTCTGACTGTAAGATACTCTCAGTGGTAACCATTAGAAAACTTTGAGAATCAAGTTTTATTACTCACACATCCTGAAAAGTACATGGTACACCCAGGATCACATAGTGAGACTGGGGCAAGCGAAAGCATGCCTACAGGCCTGGTGTTATGCTTTTATTAAGGCCAAGGATGAGGGCATAGACTTTCACAGGCATACTCTTTGTTGACGAATTTAAAACATGAAAGTGGGAATTTAGAGCACAAGAAGAGAAAAAAAAAAAACAAACAAGTGGTCCAAGTGGTTAGCTATTTAAATCAACAAAAATCTCTGAAATAGAGGAGCCTGCAGGGGGTGGCGGTGGACTTGTGGCTGACTCTATCTAGACATGCAACTGGTAATGCATTTATTCAAAACTGACATTTCTGAAGTGGAGGCCGCTTGAAAGTGGATACCACAGCAATCAAAATTTGTCAGGCACTTTTATGAAAATATAAGAAAAACAATTGTTAGGGCTTACACTGTAAGAATAAAGATATGAAACATTACCCCTCAAACCATGCAGTGCTTCTGATGCTATTCCTATCTTTCTTTCCTGACAACAGTTTCTTCTTTGACACTTTAGCATCACATATTACAATGTGTTTCTGTCTTATATCCTAGTTCCTGCCATGTCATCTACTAGGTGTTATGACATTGAAATAATCCAGGCAGAAAACAGGTGAGCAAAGTGGATGAAGGTGACTGGCACTGTCTGCAAAGATATGTGAACAAAAGAGAAACAAAGAGGGTTGCTGATCATTTAGTTCTACAAGAGTTAAGTTGCAACCCACTGCAATTGCCAATGACAATGTACCTAAAGGAGGATTCAGGAGGAAAAAACAAAATGAGGTACTCCATGCTCTTGATAAAGCCTTCTTAGATAAGTTAGATGCATTTCTCAGGAAGAATTTTGGTAATCTCAGATTCTTACATCTTTCCATCCATAGATAAGCACTAAAATCATTATCTTGAATTATCTGTTCTCTGTGTTTAGCCATAATTCTTTTTTTTTTTTTTAGCCATAATTCTTTAACAAAATGTATACTTGACTACATATATTTTCTAGCCCCTAAATTCATATATATATATATATATATATATATATATATATATCAGTTCAGTCTATTCAGTTCCTCAGTCAGGCCTCACTCTTTGCAACCCCATAAACTGCAGCACTCCAGACCTCCCTGTCCATTGCCAACTCCCAGAGTTTACTCGAATTCATGTCCATTGAGTCTATGATGCCATCCAATCATATCATCCTCTGTTGTCCCCTTCTCCTCCTGCTTTCAATCTTTCCCAGAATCAGGGTCTTTTCAAATGAGTCACTTCTTCACATCAGGTAGCCAAAGTATTGGGGCTTTAGCTTCAGCATCAGTCCTTCCAATGAATATTCAGAACTGATTTCCTTTAGGATGGACTGGTTGGATCTCCTTGCTGTCCAAGGAACTCTCAAGAGTCTCCTCCAACACCACAATTCAAAAGCATCAATTCTTCAGTTCTCAGCTTTCTTTATAATCCAACTCTCACATCCATACACAACTACTGGAAAAACATAAATTTGACTAGGCGGACCTTTGTTCGCAAAGTAAGGTCTCTGCTTTTTAATATGCTGTCTAAGTTGGTCATAACTGTTCTTCCCAAGGAGCAAGGGTTTTTAATTTCACGGCTGCAATTACCATCTGCAGTGATTTTGGAGCCAAAAAAATAAAGTCTGACACTGTTTCCACTGTTTCCCCTTCTATTTCCCATGAAGTGATGAGACCAGATGCTATGATCTTCATTTTCTGAATGTTGAATTTTAAGCCATGTTTGTCACTCTCCTCTTTCACTTTCACCAAAAGGCTCTTTAGTTCTTCTTCATTCTGCCATAGGGTGCTGTCTTCTGCATGTCTGAGGTTATTGATATTTTTCCCGCAATCTTGATTCCAGCTTGTGCTTCATCCAGCCCAGCATTTCTCATGATATACTCTGTATGTAAGTTAAATAAACAGGGTGACAATATACAGCCTTGACGTGCTCGTTTTCCTATTTGAAATCAGTCTGTTGTTCTATATCCAGTTCTAACTGTTGCTTCTTGATCTGCATACAGTTTCTCAGGAGGCAGGTCAGGTGGTCTGGTATTCCCACCTCTTTCAGAATTTTCCACAGTCACTGTTGACTGTGATCCACACAGTCGAGGGCTTTGGCATAGTCAGTAAAACAGAAGTTTAAGTTTTTGGGGAGCTCTCTTGCTTTTTCAATGATCCAACAGATGTTGGCAATCTGATCTCTGGTTCCTCTGCCTTTCCTAAATTCAGCTTGAACACCTGGAAGTTCACAGTTCATGTTCTGTTCAAGCCTGGTTTGGAGAATTTTGAGCATTACTTTGCTAGCATGTGAGATGAGTGTAATTGTTTCGTAGTTTGAGCATTCTTTGGCATTTCCTTTCTTTGGGATTGAATGAAAACTGACCTTTTCCAGTCCTGTGGCCACTGGTAAGTCTTCCAAATGAGTGCAGCATTTTCACAGCATCATCTTTTAGGGTTTGGAATAACTCAACTGAAATTTCATCACCTCCACTAGCTTTGTTTGTAGTGATACTTCCTAAGGCCCACTTGACTTCATATTTCAGGATGTCTGGTTCTAGGTTGGTGATCACACCATCATGATTATCTGAGTTGTAAAGATCTTTTTGTATAATTCTTCTGTGTATTCTTGTCACCACTTCTTAATATCTTCTGCTTCTGTTGGGTCCATACCATTTCTGTCCTTTATTGGGCTTATCTTTGCATGAAATATTCCCTTGTATCTCTAATTTTCTTGAAGAGATCTCTAGTCTTTCCCATTATATTATTTTCCTCTATTTCTTTGCACTGATCACTGAGGAAAGCTTTCTTATCTCTCCTTGCTATTCTTTGGAACTCTGCATTGGGCTTCCCTGGTGGCTCAGAGGTTAAAGCGATGCAGGAGACCTGGGTTCGATCCTTGGGTCAGGAAGATCCCCTGGAGAAGGAAGTGGCAATCCACTCCGGTATTCTTGCCTGGAGAATCCCATGGACAGAGAAGCCTAGTAGGTTACAGTCCACGGGGTCGCAAAGAGTCAGACACAACTGAGTGACTTCACCTCACTTCATCTCTGCATTCAAATGGGTATCTTTCCTTTTCTCCTTTGCCTTTAGCTTCTCTTCTTTCCACAGCTATTTGTAAGGCCTCGTCAGACAACCATTTTGCCTTTTAGATTTCTTTTTCTTGATGATGGTCTTGATCACTGCTTCCTATACAATGTCATGATCCCCCATCCATAGTTCTTCAGGCTCTGTGGAACTGCACTGAAGAGGCAACCTATATATATATATAGGCAACCTATATGTATATCAGCAACCTATATATATAGGTTGCCTCTTCAGTGCAGTTTCTCAAAGCTGGCTCCCTGACTGTAGTCCTCAGTAAGACGCTGAATAAAATAAACTCACAACTCTTAGGTAGTGTATTTTTCTTTAAGTTGACAGTTTGTCCCCTCCCGTTTGGAGTATGAGTGACAATTTTGTGTGTCATGGAACTAGAGAGGTCAACATCAAATGTCTGCAAACTGTGCTGAGATATCAATATATTTTTCAATCTCTCTTTTAAGTTTGGGGATGTCAGTGAGGTGGGAAGAGAGGTGGTTCTCTGCTTTGTTCTAATTTATAGAGTGAAGGTGTGGTGATTATTCCAAGGATATATTGCTCAACACATAACCATTGATATGCACTAAGTAAGAATAGATCCCTAGACTTTTCAATTTGTTTTCTTTTGTATTTAATTTACTTTTTTTTTTCGTTCTTGACACTTTAGTCTCTTTGTATAATTTCATGAATATTTACTGAGAGAAGGTACATCATGTACCACATAATGTTAACACAGGAACAGAAGAGTTTTTGAAGCTCATCTGAAATCAAAGCCACTATTCCAGATTCCTCGTTAGATATCTCCATATCTCCTCTAGAGTTGCTGTGACAGTTGTTAGAATGGGCTGTAAAAATTTGCGAGTACATTGAAAAACACATAAAGAAGCACTTTCATAAAGAAATGTAAGGTCATAGCTATAAAGAATCCAGGTCTCAAAATTTATACACATCTAGTTGACTGAAGCAACTTAGCAGCAGCAGTTCTAGGTTCTGAAGCAAAAATATACTACTCTGCCTCTGATTCGTGTCAATGTATGGCAAAACAAATACAGTATTGTAATTTAAAAAATAAATAAATAAATAAATAAATTTTTAAAAAGGAAAAAAAGTTAAAAAGCAGTGAGAATTAGACAAATCCCTTATCTGAATTTTCAGAGAATGATTGCCAAATTTTCACATTATGTCCTGAATACAACTGTAAAAATTGCTTATATTCTTATAATTAAGTGCATAAATATAATAGGCAGAGAAAGAAACTTTGAGCTTGAAATCAAGAATTTTCCAACTCCATCACCAACTGCCTTTTGATATTGATCCTGATCATCAATAACAAAATTATCGAACTTTAAAAGTTCCTTAAAAATCAATTAGAACAATGATTCCATGTACTATAAGCTATATCTTCTTTTGATAAATTTGAAAATGTGATTCCTCTCTCAGAGTCTGATAATTCTTCTGTGGGATATTTGTTGTTTTTTATCAAAATTACTGGAATAGGTTTTCCTGTTGAAACTGGTGTAGAGGGTAGTCAAGTTTTAATTCACTACTTTATCTTTGGAACTATGAGAACATAATATTGAATATGCAATATAAAACTACAACCTACATGTAAAGAGTTTATTAAAATATCTGGTATGTAGTTGTGTTAACTTGAGTGGTATTAGCAAGTGCTGCCTCCGTTAGGAAAACAGAGACCACCAGGTTCATCACTTCCCAATTTGCTTCCCGACCATCTTTAGCTTTCTCTTCATGTTTATTTGAACTTTCATAGGAAAATTTTTTCTGAATTTCCAGTTAAGACCAGACATGAATCAGTTATAAATGTCATTTTATGTGGCATTGTAAAACACTCTCCTCTATTTTATGGAACTTCCTTTTTAACTGTATCTGCCATGAAAAGTCTAAGTTATGGCAACATATTTTGGAATACATGAAATATTTGGGAATATCTAAAAACTAAATCCTTGACATGTATAGTTAAATCACCTACATGTACACGCATACACTTACTTGCTTGGAAAGTAGTTTTAACAAAAATAAATTAAATTCACAGAAAATAATAGCAGAGGGCTCAGGTATACTCCACCTAAGTTATACTGGTTAAACAGATAAAAAGTTTGCCAGCTAAAATTTTAACCTAGAGCTAAGATTTTGGATAGCCTACCAATATCCCCCCATACAATCCAGTTCTCACTACACAACTTTAGCTATATGCTATATATCTAGTTCTTCTAGGCTACCCATAAAACTGGCTCATTTCTTAATTGAATGTTAGGAGAGTAAATGAAAAGATTGGTGGAAAAAATAGGAAAATATAAAATGGGCAATTTGTTAGTTTTTTGACATTATATATTTCTTAAGTTTAACTATTAAATAATGTTCTCTCTGTGTAAAATTATATATTTTAATAAATATATATATGTATTATGCATGTATCTATACACAAAGATTGTGAAAAGACATAGCTGAAAATAAACTATTTTTTCATGTGCCTTATTAATTTCTCAGAAAAAATGAAAAAT
Organism: Nanger dama; assembly: GCA_917880005.1. Lineage (NCBI taxonomy): Eukaryota > Metazoa > Chordata > Mammalia > Artiodactyla > Bovidae > Nanger > Nanger dama. The sequence continues at coordinate 20,838,356 of CAKJTW010000002.1, forward strand.
TTCTCTGTTGTATTCACACAGTTTCAGAAAAGAGAGCAATGCAGCCATTAGGACATTTGAGCATTAATTTTTAATTGTATACAGTAATGAAGTAATACAACAATGCAACTGTGCTATGTCTTAATGTAATTTGTCATTACATTTTTGGTATCATTCTTCCTAGTTGCACTGGACCCTAAAAACTTGAATTTCATTGCTCTAAAAGAACATTGATTTCAAATATTATATTAGCAGTAGCTGATATTAATCAAGAGCACATACATTTTCTGATCATGTTTAATGGTGAGTCTTTTTAACTACAGAAAAAAAGTCAATAGTTTCAACAACGTAGAAATGTAAGAGCTATTATAAATGAATGACTTTTAAAATTCTTAACTTGTTGCTCTGACATAACTGAAATAGTTTAGCAGACTATATTTTTTGAAGCTGTGCATTATTATGTAGAACAGAAGGGAAATAAGGAAGCCTAATCTTAATTTGGTAGTAAGAAAGTTAATGGACCTCTTTTCTAAATTATAATGATAACTTCATTTGAAATTAGTTTAATAGTCTGTAAGAATATGGAGATACAAAGTCATCAAATCTATTAATAAAAATCCTATGTCTCACTAAAATTAGTCATTCAAGGAAACAAGAAACCTACGAATCTGGCAGTGGTCAACAACAACAAAGATGATCACACAATACAATTGTTATTATTACTCCAAAATAACTAACATGTGTGTGGAGGCTACACCATCCAATCAATTCTGATGTAGTAGGCATATCATATCTCTTTAGAATAGTTATTGCCGCTATAAACAGTTTTTATACATCACAAACTATAAACTTTTAAATATTTAAATAAGAAAAACTTTTAAAATAAATCTAAGAATATTGATTTTTTAACAAGTTTGAAAATATAAACATAAATTAAATCTGTTTTTCTCACATAACATTTCCTGACAATAACATAAAATATTAAATAACCTAATTAAAAATAGAATTTTGCAACTAATTATTTGGTTTTCAACTAATGATTTGGAAAGACTCTGTAGCAAAAGCAAATGTTAAATACCTCATGTGGAAAAAGGAATGTGTCAAAGCAATAAATAAACTACGTATGGAATGAAGAAGATGTAATTTTTGTGTTTGTTTGCATGAAACAGTATTTTAACTTATGACATCATCCATCCATACTGAAAATTTGGTCTTTGGGTTAAACTAATTATTTAGACGTCACTGCTCCAAAACTGGTATTTTCATCTAAAAGTTATATAATCTAAAAGCAAACTGATTTTAGTGAATGCATATTCCTAATTACTGTTCTAAATTATCAGTCTTATTTTCCCTATTATACAAATTAATATGCTACTGAAAACAAAGCATGAAGTATAGCTGATCATAAAGTTATTCTTAAAGTTAGAAATGACTTAATTCTTGAGTCCTAAAGAGTAAGAAAAGAAGAAAATGAGGCACAATAATGAGCTCATATGCCAAATTCTTTCTCAGACATTACAAAGCCCCTATAGAATAACTGGGCACCTAAACATAATAACATCACCCCCTAAAATCTTTATTAAAATTGAATGGAATTCTGTTCTTCTGAAAAATAGGATACCACCAAAGTTCAATTCTGTCTGCTGTACTGAACAGAGAAACCATTTACAAGATATAATGAAGCAAGAATCTCTTTAAAAATACATGAAGGGCAAATGTGTTTTCTTTATGAGCTTCACAAATTTGATGCACATTCTAATTTCTTTCTGTTGTAGCTTCCAGGGTTCCATTGATCTTGTGGCATGGGAGGACTGTTAACGGTATGAGTCTGTTACCAGGAGCTATATGATAGCATTAATTAAGTTGTGCTTTGGGGAAATGAAAGCAAGAAAGATGCATATTTGCCTTTCTGCCAGTAAATGCTTAAGTATAGCAATGTGCAGAAATTCCTGGTATTCATCAATTTGATTTCTCTTCTTCCTTCTTTTGTTGTGTTTTTTATTCCTTCTTATTTTTCTCTCTCTTTCTTCCTTGTTTGCTTCTTTGCTTTAGTGATAACTTATACTTTTGTAACACAAGGGCAGTTAAAGGGGATAGATATTAGACATGGATATACTACAATCATACATTCACAGAGAATTTAAGAAAAACACATATAATAAATCAAGTTTCAGGAACCATTGGGCCCAGGAGTAACTTTCTCAAAGAATTTGTACTTGTTATATGTGTGTGGTGTTTTGATTGTGTTTTGGTGGAAGAAGAAAAGCTGTTCTTTATATATGAGCATGACTCTATGAAGGATCATTTAGAATCACTCTATTGAGGAAGGTGATCCCTCATATCATGATCTTTTGTCTAAGTCTTTCATTCTTATTCTTATTTCAAGGAGAGCTTTAATTTCACTTGCTAAGTTGCCTTTCTTTGGGAATACCTTCTTCATTTCTCTTTTTAATGAGTAAGTTTAAAAGTTTTTCAAAAAAATAAACACATTTGTGTAGAGGGATAGTACATAAAATTTAAGCTCCTTCTATATGCTTGTCTAGTCCTCATTTACCTCTCCAATCTTATATCCAGCCCTTCCTCTACATCAAATGTTCCTCTTGATGAGCTTTTTTTTTTTTTTTTTTTTAAGAAAATTTTTACTACATTCCATCCTCAACCTCTTTGAGGATCCCTACTCTTCCTTTGCCAGCTCAGCTTCTCTCAAGTAAACTAATCTTTCCTTTTTTGTTAATTTGTTAATGCCAATATCATAGAACTTGTCATGTTTTATTTTGTCAGCTGTTAATATATAATTTCATCTTGGGCTGTGAGTTCCCTAAGGATAGGGGCTATGTCCTGTTTAATTTTTAAAATAGATATTCTTGTTATAACTGTTATAATTTTAACTAAGGAATGCTTGCAACAAATTATTTCCTTATATTTTTCTATATCTACTGTACCGTGAACTTCTGTCAAAGCAAATAATAAAACAGACATTCTGTCCTATAATTAGATCAAAAAATATTTATTGAGTGCCTATTATCAGTCAGGGCAGGCATTGCTCTTGGTGAGACTGCAGTGAACAAGAATCTCCATTCTCCAAGAACTTTCAATTTAAGTCTTTCTCACTTGAGGATAGGTTAATTATTAAATGTGAAACTAAATAGTTTTCACAATATTAAGTATATATAATCATGAGAAACACTGGACTGGAAGAAACACAAGCTGGAATCACGATTGCCGGGAGAAATCTCAGTAACCTCAGATATGCAGATGACACCACCCTTATGGCAGAAAGTGAAGAGGAACTAAAAAGCCTCTTGATGAAAGTGAAAGTGGAGAGTGAAAAAGGACTTAAAGTTCAACATTCAGAAAACGGAGATCATGGCATCCAGTCCCATCACTTCATGGGAAATAAATGGGGAAACAGCGGAAACAGTGTCAGACTTTATTTTTGGAGCTCCAAAATCGCTGTAGATGGTGATTGCAGCCACGAAATTAAAAGACGCTTATTCCTTGGAAGAAAATTTATGACCAACCTAGACAGCATATTCAAAAGCAGAGACATTACTTTGCCGACTAAGGTCCATCTAGTCAAGGCTATGGTTTTTCCAGTGATCATGTATGGATGTGAGAGTTGGACTATGAAGAAGGCTGAGCTCTGAAGAATTGATGCTTTGAACTGTGGTGCTGGAGAAGACTCTTGAGAGTCCCTTGGACTGCAAGGAGATCCAACCAGTCCATTCTGAAGGAGGTCAGCCCTGGGATTTCTTTGGAAGGAATGATGCTGAAGCTGAAACTCCAGTACTCTGGCCATCTCATGAGAAGAGTTGACTCATTGGAAAAGACTCTGATGTGGGGGAGGGACTGGGGGCAGGAGGAGAAGGGGACGGCAGAGGCTGAGAAGGCTGGATGGCATCACTGACTCGATGGACGTGAGTCTGAGTGAACTCCGGGAGTTGGTGATGAACAGGAAGGCCTGGCGTGCTGTGATTCATGGGGTCTCAAAGAGTCGGACACAACTGAGTGGCTGAACTGAACTGAATGTTTAAAATTTTTATAAGTAGTGGGAGTGGATTTGAAGTTAAAAAAATCTGCCTTGGTATGTCTGTCTCACTTAAATGAGGCACTTTTGCCATTAAAACCAAATATATTTTCCTGTATTTAATCTATTTGCTAAAAATATAGTACAATTTTTATTTCTTATTTGGATTAAAGTAGTTGTGTGTGTGTGTGTGTGTGTGTGTGTGTGTGAGTGTGTTTTTCTGGAACTTTTTATTCCCCTTTGTTTTCTTTGTTTCCTGATAGTTTATAGAATAAGAAGTAATTATCTCAACAAATCACTACGTTGACCCATTGCTTTTTAATATATTTGTTTAAAGGACAATATTCGGAAGACTTCTAGGCTTCAGTAAGTCTATAATCCAGAATTTTTTTTATTCCTGCCTAAAATTAGCTCATACATTTTTTTTTCCTTATATTGCCTATTTGTGTTGGAATAGGTACTCCGAAAGAACTGTTATTGATAAAAAGATGATAATAATACTTATGATTTTTTATCAGGGGTTTAAGAAATAACCAGAAACCTTTTCCCCATCCACTCCTCCTTATTTTTAAATTTGCATCCCCTCAGAAACCTAGTGATCATCCTACATCTTGTTGACTCATATGCTAGTTCATTTGATTTGTTAACGATGACTAAGCACTTTCTGTGTGTCAGGAACAATCTAAGAGCTGGTAATAAAGTGTTAAAGGAAAAGCTCCTTACATTATTTGAGCTTACTTTTTAGTATCCTATCAATAACAACACAAAAGTATCTTGAGTTATGTACTTCTCGGCATCTCTATAGCTGCCATGGGCTTAATGTTTGTGCCTCTCCCTCCCCAAATTCATATGGGAATTTTTAAAAAAAATCTTTATCCTTCTTATAAAGAGACAGACAGACATGATCTCTTATTGACTCATGAAGGAAAAGCAAAAAAGCAATCCATCTACCAACCAGGAAAAGTCATTGTAGCAGGAAGTAGTAGTATTAGTGGCTCAGTCGTGACTGACTCTTTGCAACCCCATAGGGTGCTCTGTCCATGGGATTCTCCAGGCAAGAATACCGGAGTGGGTCGCCATGCCCTTTTCCAGGTGATCTTCCCAACCCAGGGATCAAACCCAGGTCTCCCGCATTGCAGGCATATTCTTTACCTTCTGAGTCACCAGGAAGCCCAGGAAAACGGCTCTTACCAACACTCAACCTTGCTGGCACCCTGATGTTGGGCTTCTAGGCGTCAGAACAGTGGAAAATACATTTGTTAAGTCACCCAGTCTTATTTGTTATAGCAGCCCAAGCTGATAAAGACAACTGCAGTTATCATCTCTCACTGATTATACTGAAGTAGGCTTCCTACATATTCCCTTCAACAGTCTCAATAGTCACAGTTCTTAGTTTGCTTAATTTCCATGGTGACCACTGTTGCTGCCTCAAAGCATATCCATCTCTTCTCTTGATTTGCCAAGCTGTTGGCCAAGTTACAACCTTGGTTAAAATTCACGTATTCACAATTCTGCTGGTGCACCCATGCCGATGAGCATGGCCAGAGGCAAACACAATGCTCGCCCTTGCCACACTCACCGTCTTTCCCTGCCACACAGAACTTTCATCATATCTCTTCCTGTTTCACTACTCACAGCTCCTCATTCAACACCACTCAGTTTAAATTTCTAATTTCCTCTCAGCCCCTCTCTGATTGACACTTTAAAGTGATATACATATATATTTTATTTTATATTGATATATTTGATTTCATATAATCATTCTTTCTCATCTTGTTCTTTTATTTCACAAAAGTGAAATACATGGGATTATAAAGGAAATAATGTATCAAAATGCTTTCATTACAATATTTGAAAGAAATGTTGGTGGAGTTATATATGTGATTCTTTATGAGTTCATTTAACAGAATGGATCTAATAATTATCATAATTTATTAATAGCAATGGGAGTAAATGACAGCTTGAAATATCCATAACAACTCTTATATAATACAAAAATACCTGTGATTTCTATTAGTGAAAAACTCAAAGCTAGTGCTAATATTATTATCAGTTTATCACAGCTGAAGGAAGTGCTAGAATTTAGTTAGAGGCTTTTGAAAATAAAAATAATTTTTCTCATTTAATTTCATGGTGTCCATGAATTTTACCTGCCGACTGTAGGATTCCATGGTACCCTGGTTATAAACTCTGACTACTCCAAATCCCTCATTTTGTGGATAGAAACACTTTACATCCTATGGATTTGTCTATGTATGTTAGATGGGAAGGGAGCCTACTCACCCCCACCCCCTGCCTTATGCCAGTGCTCAAAGGCCAAAATACAATCTGTGAAGAAAGTCACACAGCAGGTGCATAAGGGGCTATACATTAAAATACCGTTGGACAGGATCACATATACCAGTGCTGCTGCTGCTAAGTCGCTTCAGGCGTGTCCGACTGTGCGACCCCATAGACGGCAGCCCACCAGGCTCCACTGTCCCTGGGATTCTCCAGGCAAGAACACTGGAGTGGGTTGCCATTTTCTTCTCTAATGCATGAAAGTGAAAAGTGAAAGTGAAGTTGCTCAGTCATGTCTGACTCTTAGAGACCCCATGGACTGCAGCCTACCAGGCTCCTCCGTCCATGGGATTTTCCAGGCAAGAGTACTGGAGTGGGGTGCCATTGCTAGAATTTGCAAATATTACCTATTAATTACCAGTACTCTTGCCTGGAAAATCGGATGGGTGGAGGAGCCTGGTGGGCTGCTATCCATGGGGTCACTAAGAGTCGGACACGACTGAACATCTTCACTTTCACTTTTCATTTTCATGCATTGGAGGAATACATGGCAACCCACTCCAGTGTTCTTGTCTGGAGAATCTCAGGGACGGGGGAGCCTGGTGGGCTGCTGTCTATGGGGTCGCACAGAGTCGGACATGACTGAAGCGACTTAGCAGCAGTAGCAGCAGCAGCAACCTATTAAATTAATCATTAAAGTACTCTTACCTGATCCCACCACTAATCCCCTTGGGCCTCTTATTCTAACTGAAAAAAAAATTATCTCTAATATACTAAATATCTTACTTCATGTTTTCATTAACTGTTTTTACTGGAAATAAGAAGTTTCATAATTTATTGTTAAGACTCAATTCATTGTTGCTGTTGTTCAGTCGCTCAGTCATGTCCAACTCTTTGTGACCTCATGGCCTGCAGCATACCAGGCCTCCCTGTCCTTCACCATCTCCTGAAGCTTGCTGCCAGTTATGTATATTGAGTCGGTGATGCCATCCAACTATCTCGTCCTCTGTCATTCCCTTCTCCTCCTGCCTTCAATCTTTCGCAGCATCAGGGGCTTTTATAATGAGTCAGCTCTTCTCATCAGGTAGCCAGAGTATTGGGGTTTCAGCATCAGTTCTTCCAATGAATAGTCAGGATTGATGGGAAGCATATTCATTTATTACTAGCATTTAGAAGAATATATGTAGAATGTTGAACTTATCCTTCTCTGGAAAAGGAAACTTACCATTTTTCAGAGTAAGTTGGCCTGGGAAAAATATATCTATTTATGTACTGGTTGTTAGAATTCTCTAAGGGAATCTTCCAATCTTCATGCAGGTAGGTGGAAGATGTACTTATTTAAAATGAAGGAAGACATTAGAAAAGCAGGTAGGAGGAATGAGTGAAATGACGCAGGCAAGAGCAAAAGCATAGCAGTAGGAAAGAGAGATATTCTACCTTGATGTGGGTGGTGAGGAGTAGGCAGTAAGATGTGTTGTGGGAATTAAAAATAAGAGGTACTTGGAAGAAAACTGAGTTCTAAAAGACCCAGAAATGTCAAATGTACATGGAAACAGCACTAGACCTTGCTCCCAGCTCCATGAGAGGCGCTGCGCACCTGCTCACCTCAGAGCAGGCATGAAGAATTTGTCTGCCACTGTAATTTAGAGCAGTGAGGTCATGGACCTCTCCTTCCAAGATGGACACTTTATGAAACGTAGAATTACTTGATGACTAAAAATCCATTGTTGTTGCTCGGTTGCTAAGTTGTGTCCAACTCTTTGTGACCCCATGGACTGCAGCATGCCAGGCTTTCCTGTCCTTCACTATCTTCCAGAGTTTGCTCAGACTCATGTCCATTTTATTCAGTTGATGATGCCATCCAACCATCTCATCCTCTGTTTCCCCCTTCTCCTCTTGCCTTCAGTCTTTCCCAGCATCAAGGTCTTTTTGAAGAGTCAGCTCTTCACATCAACTGGCCAAAATATCAGTGCTATAGAAAAGCTATCTTTTATTGTTTCTTATTAAAGGTCGCTCTTGATTCTAATGAGGATGATTAGAGTGGTTAAAAGAATAGACATTCACCTATCTGGGAAAATAACCTGAAAAGAGTGAATATATATATTTGTAGAATGGAATCACTTTGCTATATACCTGAAACTAAAACAACATTGTAAATTAACTATTCTTCAATATAAAATTAGATTAAAATTTTAAAAAGACTGAAATTAGATAAGAGTGGCTCCAGTTCTAGGTGTCCTATTTACCACCTATGTACCATCCTGCAGTTATCAATACTTAGCTTCCCTGAACCTCAGGTTTTACTGGGATGAAATGGTCGTTTGTGTTAGTTGCTTAGTCATGTCTGATTCTTTGTAACCCCATGTACTATAGCCTGCCAGGCTTCAATGTTCATGAAATTCTCCAGGCAAGAATATAGGAGAGGGTTGCCATTCCCTTCTCCAAGGGATATTCCTGACTCAAGGATAAATAGAACCCTGGTCTCCTGCATTCCATGCAGATTCTTTACCATCTGAGCTACTAAAGTAAAAACCAAGCAGGGTTAGCATCAGGCTCAACACATAGATAATAATCCCCCAATAAACATTGGGAATTATTTTTTTATTGTTGTTGGCACTGTTATTATTATTGTGTGTCAGATCCAAATCTATTTGATTTAGTAGAGTTTTTGCATTTTATTCTAAAATTATTTGTAGAAACTCCATCATTTTTTGTTCAAATATCAGGAAACTAATATTTTATATAATACTATTTTACTTCATAACTTGCATTTACATCAGAATGGCTAAATATGTTTCTGTTTACCTGAAATTCAATATACAAAAGTTGAAATTGTCTATAATTTGTTTAAAATGTAGAATATTACAGTGACTATTGCAGTGATTCTACCAATATGTAAAATGATGAAAGTAAAAGTCACTCAGTTGTGTCCAACTCTTTGCAACCCCATGGACTATAGAGTCCATAGAATTTTCCAGGCCAGAATACTGGAGTAGGTAGCCTTTTCCTTGACCAGGGAATCTTCCCAGCCGAGGGATTGAACCCAGGTCTCCTGCATTGCAGATGGATTCTTTACCAACTGAGCCACAAGGGAAGCCCCTGTAAAATGGTAGTTAAACAATATTAAATTGCTTGAACTTTTCCTATACTTAATTACTTGTAGTTTCTTCCTAATCTCCATTATATTTTAACATAACTCTTAAATACACTATTTCTTGAGGAAACAGACTTTATTTCTAGGACTTAATTTTCCAAAAAGTTTGTGTAATTTCAAACAAGTTATTTCTCATTTTAAGTATGTTAAAATAATGGTAAAGTATAATATCAAAACAGCTGATGCAATTCAAGTTAAAACTCCCTGCTGCTCAGAAGATGAAAGAAAAACTCTGAATCATGAATTAATCCTAGGTGTTCAACATCCATTCTATATTTTTATGTAAGTGTAACTACTTTTCCTTTTTTTTTTTCCTGAAGATGCTCTATGAAAGGTTAGAAACTACAACTTAGTTGTTCCACCTGGACTGTTCTTGGCATTTAGAGAAAAAAAGTAAAATCAATATTTTTCAGGAAGCCTATTTGTATGACTAATTTATTTATTTATAACTCACCTTGTTCCAAAAGAGCAAAGTCTATAATTAGGAGCAACCAAAATACTGTCATTGAGATTTATACTGATACATGGATTTTTTTCTACAAATTTATGAAAGCAATAAATTAAAACATTGATTGAGAATCAATTGAAGATTGAGGACGCTCCTGAAATGGCCTCTTGACTATAAGGTGACTGCCTCTGGATACCATGTACACAGGGCCAGAAAATAAAGTAAATGAATACATGGATTGAGGGGGGTTTATGGCAGAAGACAGTACAATAAAAAATATAAAATGTTTATTGGTATACTCAGGACATTAAACTTCACTGTTTAGCGAGGAGAAATAAGTTGCCTTTCAAAGGACTTAATTTATTTAAATAAATTTTTAAAGTGAAATTGGGTTTTGAAAGTCCACGTTAGAAACACAGGTACAAATATTTTCATAATCTTGTATACAATGACCCTGAAGTAGAAACAGCCTAATGTCATCAAGAGTAGTATTTTTTAAGAAATGAGATTTTGAAATCTACAACAATTTAAAAACAGTAGTATAGATAGGTGAATTATAGTTTATTCTGCATGGTATTCAATTGTAAAAATATACCACAATTCACTTATCTACTCTTTTTTAATTGTTGTATATTTAAAAATACTACTCTTGATGACATTAGGCTATTTTAGTTTGGGGTCATTGTATATAAGATTATGAAAATATTTTTATCTGTCTTTTAGGAATTTATACATTTTCCTAATGTAGACTTTCAAAACCTCATTTTACTTTAAAATTTTGTTTAAATAAATTAAGTCCTTTGAAAAGCAGCTTCTTTTCTCCCCCAAACCAAACAAGGAAGTTTACAGTGGAATACCATACAGAACTGAGAATATAAAAAACAATGTGAACCAATGTCATGAAAATAAAATTTAAGAAAATAGGATGCAAAAAGCATAATGTGTGATTTAAATAAAGCTCAAAAACCTGCACATTAAAACATGCATTTTGAAAATCTGTACTCTTATTAAAAGTTACATGATAGGTTGCCCTGAGAGTGAAAGTGTAGTAACTGACAATGGGACAGGCAGGGCTTCCAGGATGTTGCTTATGTTTTATTTATGATATGAGTCACATGGATGAATCTACTTTGTAAACATGCACATAGTTACACTTTTAAATTGAGGATTTTTCTCCATTGCGTGATAAAAAGTACTTCAACATAAAAAAGGGAGTATAGGATTATTAATGCCTCCCACTGAAACACCCACCAGTGTAATATGCATTATTGCCTGTGGAAAAGCTGAAGGATTCTAGACTTTTACATGTCTAGCCTGCTGAGAGTAGGATGACCAGATCATCTAAAGTAGGACAGGTTGACTTCTTAAACAACATTGACATCTTCAGTTGACTCTTTTCCGAAGATGATGTTTTGATTGACAAAATCACTTCCTCCGTAGGTGTTCAGATATCTAACAAGGTCAGAGCAAATTGTGAAATAAAAGTGATTTTAAGTTCTTAGTCATTTTCTTTTCAATTGAATAAGTAAACATTTTAGCCCATGAGTTTTCATACGTACTGTATTTTTGACTCACTGAATGCCTTTCTTAGATATTTTAGCAAGATAAAATTCATCAGATAATATCTCTATGTTTATATTAATTGGTTTGCCAAACTTGGGTGCTGTGAAATTGTAAGGTTTCTTAATTTCAGTTCCTCCTTTTACCATATATAAATTTATCAAATTAAAAATAGGAATGTAATCAAAATAGTTCTATAATGTAACTCTGCTAAAGTATAATTATGAAATTAAACCCTAAAAACCATGTACATTTTCAGCATCTAATTTGTTCAGTTCTTCCCATGAGTTTGTGGGGATAAGTTTTAATGTTTGCCTATTATATTTTAAATAAAGCTTTGATTTAGTAAAAACTTTCAAAGCCAAAGTTCTTTAGCACTCTATTTGTTAAATATTTTGATTAAGATTTCAAAGAAATTTTAAACACAATGTAGATAACTAATATACCAAAAAACTAAAATGTATTGTAGTATCTAGGTTGATTTCAAAAGCTCATATATGTTTAGAATCAAACTGATGAAAGGATAAAGGAACTTAAGTCAGAAAGTATACACCATGAAGCTGAATTATCCACTTGTGTTTATTACTTTCACTATGTACATATAAAAATAGTATATTTTGACACTGCAATTTCTTTTTGGATTGGTATGTACAGCTAGTTTATACACAATTGATCACTTATGCAAATAAATAGAGGAAAACAATAGAATGGGAAAGAATAGAAATCTCTTCAAGAAAATTAGAGATACCAAGGGAACATTTCATGCAAAGATGAGCACAATAAAGGATAGAAATGGTATGGACCTAACAGAAGCAGAAGATATTAAGAAGAGGTGGAAAGAAGACACACAAGAACTGTACAAAAAAGATCTTAATGACCCAGATAAACATGATGATGTGATCATTCACCTTGAGCCAGACATCCTAGAATGAAAAGTCAAGTTGGCCTTAAGAAGCATCACTATGAACACAGCTAGTGGAGGTCATGGAATTCCTGCTGAGCTATTTCAAATCCTAAAAGATGATGCTGTGAAGTGCTGCAATCAATATGCCAGCAGAGCTGGAAAACTCAGCAGTGGCCACAGAACTGGAAAAGGTCAGTTTTCACTCTAGTCCCAAAGAAAGGCAATGCCAAAGAATGTTCAAACTATTGCACAATTGCACTCATCTCATATACTTCCAAATAATGCTCAAAATTCTCCAAGTTAGGCTTCAACAGTATGTGAACCATGAACTTCCAGATGTTCAAGCTGGATTTAGAAAAGACAGAGGAAGCAGAGATCAAGTTGCCAACATCCACTGGATCATAGAAAAAGCAAGAGAATTCCAGAAGAACATCTACTTCTGTTTCATTGACTATGCAAAATCCTCTGACTGTGTGGATCATAACAAACTGTGGAAAATTCCTAAAGAGATGGAAATACCAGAGCACCTTACTTGCCTCCTGAGAAATCTGTACGCAGGTCAAGAAGAAACAGTTAGAACCAGACATGGAACAATAGGCTGGTTACAAATTGGGAAAGGAGTATGTCAAGGCTGTATATTGTCACCCTGCTTATTTAACTTCTATGCAGAGTACATCATGTTAAATGTCAGGCTGGATGAAGCACAAGCAGGAATCAAGATGGCCAGGAAAAATATCAATAACCTCAGATATGCAGATGACACCACCCTTATTTCAGAAAGTGAAGAGGAACTAAAGAGCTTCTTATGAAAGTCAAAGATGAGAGTGAAAAAGCTGGCTTAAAACTCAACATTCAAAAAACTAAGATCATGGCATCCGGTCCCATCACTTCATGGGAAATAAATGGAAAAACAGTGTCAGACTTTATATTTTGGGGCTCCAAAATCACTGCAGATGGTGACTGCAGCCATGAAATTAAAAGACACTTACTCCTTGGAAGGAAAGTTATGACCAACCTAGACAGCTATTAAAAAGCAGAGACATTACTTTGCCAGCAAAGCTGTATCTAGTCTAAACTCTGGGATTTTCAGTAGTAATGTATGGATGTGAGTGAATTGGACCATAAAGAAAGCTGAGCACCAAAAATTTATGTTTTTGAACTACGGTGTTGGAGAAGACTCTTGAGAGTCCATTGGACTGCAAGAAGATCAAAGCCATCGATCCTAAGGGAAATCAGTCCTGAATTCACTGGAAAGGCTGATGCTGAAGCTGAAGTTCTAATACTTTGGCCACATGATGCAATGAACTGACTCATTAAAAAAGACCCTCATGGTAGGGAAAATAGTATGGAGGAGGAGAAGGGGACGACAGAGAGTGAGATGGTTGGAAAACATCACTGACTCAATGGATATGAATTTGAATAAGCTCCAGGAGTTGGTGATGGGCAGGAAAGCTGGCCTACTGCAGTCCGTGGGGTCGGAAATTGTCAAACACAACTGAGCAACTGAACCAAACTGAACTCTACACAATTGTAAATTAAATGCTCATCACCATTAATTTTAAGTACATTTTTTTTATTTTAAAATTTTTCTTATTTAATAAAAACCTGATTTTGCTTTACAATACACTCCACCCAAAATTTTATTCACATCACAGAAAAATTTTTCTGTTCTGAGCAATAATTGATTTATATTAGCATTCAAAATAGTGTCATGTTTCACATTTGAGCTAATGAACACCCCAAAACTTTACTTAGATTACAGGAATTGGATGAAACAATATCACATTTATTTGAATTATTTTTTTGATATTTTATTTGAACTTTCTAATGACACATAAAATTCATATTATTTGACTGTTTGTGAAACTCTTCTGTTACAAAACTAGCATAATAACAGCTATTGCTTGACTTTCCACATACGCACAAGAAAACTTGGAATTGAAAGCAAGTAATTTGATCTCAATGCAAAATCAATCTTTACAAAATAAATTTTAAACATACTTGCTGAAGTTTTCTGGCTTCTTAAAATAACTCCCAACTTTTGAAGTAGAATGCTGAGGCTTTGCAGCAGTTTCTGGTCTTCATATGTTCAGCAATATCACTGTGGGTCCCATAATAAGTGGTAAACATCAGCAAACATTTCATGAAAATTACATGTTTATTAGAATATTTCTAGAGAAATTAAAGGCAGTAGACATTTCACTAGACATTGACTTTTGTTTACTTCACATTCATTGTTGCCAAAAGAGTTTACTGTAAAATAAATAGCTGTTCCCAAACCAAAAAATGAATGCTTATAAACTAAGAAAAAATGAGAAAATCACTGAAGTAAAGGCATCAAGCTTTTTCTCTATAGACTGTAGGACAGGACTGTACAATGTCTAATCTCCAGATACATTTGATATATGGTTCAAAAGTATAATTTTCCCCCATTTCCCATTGGCTTCACTGACTGGTGACCAAGTGACTTAGTGAATCTCACAGGGTACGGGAAAAGGCATGGCTAAACTGGTTGGTACATGGCAGAGGTGAAAGAACCAAGAATTCCTAATTCTACCTGGATCAAAGGAATTCGTTTTGTCTGGCTTCTTTTATCTGCTCACACCCTGAACACTTCTTACATGTGAGATATTAACTGCTTCACTTCTTCCTAACTTAGAAATTTGTCTCTGATCATCGCTCAGATTTACCTAGTTGCAATAAAAACTCTGCTCACCATACATGTGTCTCATGCGGCTAAATTAGACTATGACCAAAGCTACAGACACATATTATTGATCTATACAACACATCTTTTCTTATTTCTTATCTGAATATAATACCTGACATTAAAAATAAAAACTCTGGAACAGATGTTAAAGTGCATGAGATCCTGGCACACTAAATGTCAAGTTAAGATCTCTTTAAAGTTTTTATGTTGGAATACATGTAATCATTTCTTAAAGCACAAAATTTTCTTGATAAGAAGTTTTACACATAAAATATATCCCAATGGTCCCTATCAATCCCATTTCTAGCTATTGCAGCAAATTTTTACTCTTTCACAGTTCTGCTCAATATCATAGTGAAAGAAAATAAAAGATACTTGAAAAGACCAATAGCAGTCCATGAAGACACATAAGCAAATTGATCTTTAATTCAGATAAAAATTCTAGATGGTTGGTAGGATAATTAGAAGAATCCCAGGGACGGGGGAGCCTGGTGGGATGGCGGCTATGGGGTCGCACAGAGTTGGGCACGACTGAAGTGACTCAGCGGCAGCAGCAATGAATATATAATATTTTTTCTATTGGATGATAGATTCCATCTTGCTTTATTCTGTTAAAATTTACAGGAATGAATATCCTTTACCACTTCGTACATGATTCACCAGACTGTTTTCATGGATAATTCAATCATTTTTGGTCTCTACTTCGATCTGTTAACGTTTCCACTGATTTAATACTTCGTGTTCAATTTTACAGATATATGTTCCTTGAGGAAATTATACAGTATAACACCCTGACTATATCTCTAGTACCTTTGCCTTGTGGGATCAGATCAGTATAACCAACCACCTGTTGACATCTTACTTAATCTGACAGTGTGTATAGTAAAATAGATACGTAACAAAAAATAATTTTTTCTAACTGAATGGCTCAACTATCAGTTATGATTTTTTTTCCTGTGCACTGAACAATCTGATTAGTAATAAAAGCCATTTTCTTTACAGTGATAATGAATTATTATGTTTTGAGACTAATAAAAATTGGTCTTACAGTATTATAAAATATTAAAAATAAACAAAGTCATATCTTATATTGTATTCTGTAAAAAGAACAAATTTGATTCCCAAACTAGACAACTCTTCAAAATATATTAAGACAATTTTCACATTTTCAGACTCATTGCTTATTACCCTCACTCCCTCAACCTCGATCCTTTCATGTATGTTCCTTACTGAAATTTAATTTAAGCAATTAAACCAGTACATTATCTTCTATCACTTTTAATTTTTCAAAATGATTTTCATTTCATGGCTTTCATTATAACATGTCCAAGTTAAGCTGTGAAAAATTGAGCATTTTTTATTGTAAAAATGGCAATTATTTTGCCTGATCATTATATAATCATTTGGTTTTTCTCAATGAAGTCTAGCTATTAAAATGGGAAAAATAATTCACATAATCAGTTAATTACTATTTTTTCCAGCAATCTAGAACAGGGACTAGAGACACGTTTTTTTTTTGTTGGTTTTTTTTTTTTTTGCTACCTTAAATATCATATTTTAAATAAAATTTTAGGACCTTCAGTTCAGTCGCTCAGTCATGTCCGACTCTCTGTGACCCCATGAATCACAGCACGCCAGTCCTCCCTGTCCATCACCAACTCCTGGAGTTCACTCAGACTCACGTCCATCGAGTCAGTGATGCTATCCAGCCATCTCATCCTCATCCCTTCTCCTGCCCCCAATCCCTCTCAGCATCAGGGTCTTTTCCAATGAGTCAACTCTTCGAATGAGGTGGCCAAAATATTGGAGTTTCAGCTTCAGCATCAGTCCTTCCAGTGAACATCCAGGACTGATCTTCTTTGGGATGGACTGGTTGGATCTCCTTGCAGTCCAAGGAACTCTCAAGAGTCTTCTCCAACACCACAGTTCAAAAACTGGCATTATTCAACATCTAAACTGCTAAGTTAGGTTTCCATAGGACTTGTGATGGAGTCATGCAGTATAAATTTACTGGGAAACTTCAGGGGAATAGATGTTCATAACAGTCTTGGATCAAAGTTCTGATTATGCCACTGATTTATTCTATCACTTGAGGCATATCATAAAGTGAGCATTTGATGCTCTCCAAGGTGACTAAGGTCCGTCTAGTCAAGGTTATGGTTTTTCCTGTGGTCATGTATGGATGTGAGAGTTGGACTGTGAAGAAGGCTGAGCACTGAAGAATTGATGCTTTTGAACTGTGGTGTTGGGAAGACTCTTGAGAGTCCCTTGGACTGCAAGGAGATCCAACCAGTCCATTCTGAAGGAGATCAGCCCTGGTATTTCTTTGGAAGGACTGATGCTAAGGCTGAAACTCCAGTACTTTGGCCACCTGGTGTGAAGAGTTGACTCATTGGAAAAGATTCTGATGCTGGGAGGGGTTGGGAGCAGGAGGAGAAGGGGATGACAGAAGATGAGATGGCTGGATGGCATTACTGACTCGATGAATGTGAGTCTGAGTGAACTCTGGGAGTTGGTGATGGACAGGGAGGCCTGGCATGCTGTGATTCATGGAGTCGCAAAGAGTTGGATATGAGTGAGCGACTGAACTGAACTGAACTGAAGGTACATTCTAGATTGACACTTATCAACTGAGATCTGAATGAGAAATTGCTGTATATCTGAAGAAACTCTTAATATATTAGGGTGCTTTTTCCACCCAGTATAATTCCACTTGGGCTTCTCATATGGCTCAACGGGTAAAGAATCCACCTGCAGTGGAGGAGACCTGGGTTGGATCACTGGGTTGGAAAGATCCCCTGGAGAAGGGAAAGGCTACCCACTCTAGTATTCTGGCCTGGAGAATTCCATGGACTGTATAGTCCATCAGGAAACAGAGTCATACACAACTGACTGTGACTTTCAATTATAAGGATAAGGATACTTGTGCTTAACTAGCTAATTATTTCTGAATCTCCAGGTCTTAGCTAAAATTCTGTATCATCCCCTTACCTCCTCCATTACTTCCAGTTGAAATTGGTGTGCCTCCTATGCACTCCTAAACCCTTCTGTACTTAATCCCACCACAGGAACTTTGGTTTCAACCATCCATTGGAATTTTTACTTATATATTGTCTTGAAGATAGGACCAGATCTTATTCATATTGTGTCTCCAAAATCTAGCATAATGTTCAGCATTAATAATTGTACAATGAATGTGTTGAGTGGATGAAATATTAACATATATATTTATTAAAGCAGTTTTTACAAGTGCTGTTTTAGAATAAGTACCAAGTACAATCCAAATAAAGTGAATAATTTTGTACCAAATGCAAAAATTTGAATGTTACTATCACACAGTAAAATGAAACTAGTAAATGTTACCACTTAAGTATGATGGTGGTGGTTTAGTCAGTAAGTCGTGTCAGACTCTTGCAACTCCACGGACTGTAACCTGCAAGGCTCCTCTGTCCATGGGATTCTCCAGGGAGGAATACTGGAATGGGTTGCCATTTCCATCTCCAAAGGATCTTCCTGACCCAGGAATTGAACTCGGGTCTCCTGCATTTCATGGGGTCACTAAGAGTTGGACACGACTGAGTGAATTCACTTTCACTTTTCACTTTCATGCATTGGAGAAGGACATGGCAACCCACTCCAGTGTTCTTGCCCAGAGAATCCCAGGGACGGGGGAGCCTGGTGGGCTGCCATCTATGGGGTCGCAGAGAGTCAGACACGACTGAAGCGACTCAGCAGCAGCAGCAGCAGCTCCTGAATTGCAGATTCTTTACTGAATAAGCTATGAGGGAAGCCACTTAAGTGTGCTTTCCTTCAATTTTTTGTTGTTTATGTTGAGTAAATGTGGCAAAGGTAAGTAATCAGTTTTGTTACATTTCGGTATATCAAGTGAATGCTTTCTTACGATATTTCAAACAAAAAAGCATTTATTATTAAAAATGACTTGAAGATAATTTTAATTGTGAGATTTAAATGCATACATGCCATGCTTATATATTCAACCTGAAGAATAACCTAAATATATTAGAAGTATGTAGCAAAAAAGTTACTTGTTTCTGTCTTCTGAATAATAACTAAGATGACTAGAAGAGCATATAAAAACAGTAACAATGCAAAATAATGCTATTTATCTTTGTAATAATCTAAAAAGTACATAAGGCATCAACTATAATCTAATCCATAAATAAATCTGCTGGAAAGATGTGCTATGAACCTAAATATGTATTTTGTTCAATTATATGCATGCTCACAATGTTTCTAAAAACTTCTTTTTCCAATGTATAAAAGATGACAAGGCACCATAATTCTCCTTGCTCAATCTTTTTTGAAGTACATTCTTTTTATATCAAAGGTCAAACTCACTGGCTTGCTCAGCACAGGAAATGAAAAGCAAGTTCTAAGAAAATAGGTTACGAATGTTAAATGCTTCAGGACATGAGGCATGCCCAAAAGGAATTTCCTAACAAGATTTGGACTACAGAAACAAAGACAGGCACGATGCAAATAAAGTAACATTAATCAGAAACATTCCTGAAGGAGTCTTCCCTTGTATGATATAAAAACTTCACATTTAGAGTTATAATAAATTTCTTTTTTCCTGTGAACAAAATTCAACAAAATAATATTCTTCTTAGAAGCTGTATTTAATTTAAATCCATCCCCTTTTCAGGCTCAAATCAAATATATAATTTACCCAAACTTGAAAAAGCTTGTGCTACTCTAAAGAAGACCTAGTAATTGACTTTTCCATTTTATCTGAATTTGCTACCGAATAATACCAAGAAATTCTGTAGTGCAACTCTACTCTAACATGAGTTGTAAGCAATTTTCTATTGTTGCTGCTGATGCTGCTAAGTCGCGTCAGTTGTGTCTGACTCTGTGCGACCCCATAGACGGCAGCACACCACGCCCCCAGTCCCTGGGATTCTCTAGGCAAGAACAGTGGAGTGGATTGCCATATCCTTCTCCAATGCATGGAAGTGAAAAGTGAAAGTGAAGTCGCTCAGTTGTGTTCGATTCTTTGTGACCCCATGGACTGCAGCCTACCAGGCTCCTCCATCCAAGGGAGTTTCCAGGCAAAAGTACCAAAATGGGTTGCCATTGCCGTCCCGTTTCTATTGTTAAACTGTCTTTAAATCATAAAGATCGTTATTCTAAGTGAAATGTGTAGTAAAAGTCCTAGTGTCAACCTAGTTTAAGCCATTTCAGACAATTTAAATTTATTAATTAGTAACGCTGATGGCTTAGATGGTAAAGAAGCCACATGAAATGCAGGAGACCTGGGTTAATCCCTGGGACAGGAAGATCCACTGGAAAAGGAAATGGCAACTCAATCTAGTATTCTTGCCTGGAGATTCCCATACACAGAAGAGCCTGATGGACTGCAGTTCACAGGGTCATAAAGAGTTGGCCATGACTGAGCAACTGACAACAACACAAGAAAAGACTCTACACATGGACATCACCACATGGTCAACACCGAAATCAGATTGATTATATTCTTTGCCGCCAAAGATGGAGAAGCCCTATACAGTCGGCCAAAACAAGACCAGGAGCTGACTGTGGCTCATATCATGAAATCCTTATTGCCATTTTCAGACTTTAAGAATGTAGGGAAAACCACTAGACCATTCAAGTATGACCTAAATCAAATCCCTTACAGTTATACAGTGGAAGTGAGAAATAGATTCAAGGGACTAGATCTGATAGACCAAGTGCCTGAAGAACTATGAATGAAGGTTCGTGACACTGTACAGAAGGCAGGGATCAAGACCATCCCCAAGAAAAAGAAATGCAAAAAGGCAAAATGGTCGAATGAGGAGGCCTTACAAATAGCTGTGAAAAAAAGAGAAGTGAAAGGCAAAGGAGAAAATGAAAGATATGCCTATCTGAATGCAGAGTTCCAAAGAATAGCAAGGAGAGATAAGAAAGCCTTCCTCAGTGATCAATGCAAAGAAATAGAGGAAAAAAACAGAATGGGAAAGACTAGAGATCTCTTCAAGAAAATTAGAGATACCAAGGGAAAATTTCATGCAAAGATGGGCTCAAAAGGACAGAAATGGTATGGACCCAACAGAGGCAGAAGATATTAAGAAGAGGTGGCTAGAATACACAGAAGAACTGTACAAAAAAGATCTTCAAGACCAAGATAATCACGGTGGTATAATCACTCACCTAGAGCCAGACATCATGGAATGTGAAGTTAAGTGGGCCTTTAGAAGCATCACTGCCAACAAAGGTAGCAGAGGTGATGGAATTCCAGTTGAGCTATTTCAAATCCTAAAAGATGATGCTGTGAAAGTGCTGCACTCAATATGACAGTGAATCTGGAAAACTCAGGAGTGGGCCACAGGACTGGAAAAGGTTAGTTTTCATTCCAATCTCAAATAAAGGCAATGCCAAAGAATGCTCAAACTACCACATAATTTCATTCATCTCACAACCTAGCAAAGTAATGCTCAAAATTCCCCAAGCCAGGCTTCAACAGTACATGAACTATGAACTTCCAGATGTTCAAGCTAGATTTAGAAAAGGCAGAGGAACCAGAAGTCAAACTGCCAACATCTGTTGGATCATCAAAAAAGCAAGAGAGTTCCAGCTAAACATCTACTTCTGCTTTATTGACTATGTCTAAGCCTTTGACTATGTTGACTGTCTAGATCAGTGACTGTGAAAAATTCTTAAAGAGATGGGAATACTAGACCACATGATCTGCCTCTTGAGAAATCTTGTCTGCAAGTCAGGAGGCAACAGTTAGAAATGGACATGGAACAACAAACTCTTTTCCCCAAAAGGGAAAGGAGTACACCAAGGCGGTATATTGTTACCCTGCTGATTTAAGTTATATGCAGAGTACATTATGAGAAATGCTAGCCTGGATGAAGCACAAGCTGGAATCAAGATTGCTGGGAGAAATATCAATAATCTCAGATATGCAGATGACACCACCTTTATTTCAGGAAACAAAGAGCTAAAGAGCCTCTTGATGAAAGTGAAAGAGGAGAGTGAAAAAGTGAGCTTAAAAATCAACATTCAGAAAATGAAGATCATGGCATCCAGTCCCATCACTTCATGGCAAATATGTGGGAAAACAGTGGAAGCACTGACTGACTATTTTGGGGGCTCCAAAATCACTGCAGATGGTGATTGCAGTCATGAAATGAAAAGACGCTTGCTCCTTAGAAGGGGAAGTTATGAACGACCTAGACAGCATATTTAAAAGCAGAGACACTACTTTACCAACAATGATCCATCTAGTCAAAGCTATGGTTTTTCCAGTAGTCATGTATGGATGTGAGAAAACTGAAAGTGAAAGTGAATTCGCTCAGTCGTGTCCGACTCTTTGCAACCCCATGGACACCAGGCTCCTCTATCCGTGGGATTTTCTAAGCAAGAGTACTGGAGCGGGGTGCCATTTCCTTCTCCAGAGAATCTTCCTAACCCAGGGATCCAACCCAGATCTCCTGCACTGTAGACAGGTGCGTCACCGTCTGAGCCACCAAGGAAATCATGGATGTGAGAGCTGGACTATAAAGAAAACTGAGTGTCGAAGAATTGATGCTTTTGAACTGTGGTGTTGAAGACTCTTGAGAGTCCCTTGAACAGCAAGGAGAACCAACCAGTCCATCCTAAAGGAAATCAGTCCTGAACATTCATTGGAAGGACTGATGCTGAATCTGAAGCTCCAATACTTTGACCACCTGATGTGAAGAACTGACTCACTGGAAAAGACCCTGATGCTGGGAAAGATTGAAGGTGGGAGAAGGGAATGACAGAGGATGAACTGATTGGATGGCATCACCAACTCAATGGACATGAGTTTGAGTAAACCCCTGGAGTTGCTGATGGACAGGGAGACCTTGTGTGCTGCGGTCCATGGGGGTCACAAAGAGTTGGACACAACTGAGTAACTGAACTGAATTGAACCAATCAACTAACACATATATATCGATACTTTCTTAATCTTTAAGAAATGTAATATGGAAAGAGGAACTAAAGACTTAACTCCTAACTCTTCAAACACTTCTGTAACATAAGTGAAAACACTGAAGCAGAGTTGAATTTCTGTTGGAAAATAAGCATAGTCACTGACTTTGAGGGTAATTGCTGTCTAGTGGAAGGAGGTTGGTATGGGAAACAGTTCCTGACTTTGCATGGCTATCCATCAATTGACTAGCTGTGTGGTTCTGAACAAATTATTAAGATGTTTTTTCCTAAGTGTTATCTATCTGAACATGAGGATAAAACAATTGAAGTAACACGAGGCAAGTCTTCATTCAGTTTCCTTTCTTTCCTTTCATGTGCAAAAGCAGTATGAGACTGAAATTTCAATTACTGAGGCATTAAACCAAAAGTATTATAAAGTTTAGTGTTGTAAACATTTTTAAATTTCTATGAATCTATCTCCATCCTTTCAAATGTGACATACAAAGCCAGAATAATTAGTTAATTTGACAAAGGTCACAAGTAGTACAATCAGAAATAAAACTTTTTTCACTAAACTTAGTCCCATGTTTTTCCCAGTTGCACCTTCTCTTGAGTTTCTACTGTCTTTGTAAGATTTCTGCATACAACTTCCTACTTAAGCAATTAATCTATCCGGCAACACTGTCTTGAAACTGGATTTTATTTTCATCCCTCCATTGGTTTACCCTGCAATCAAGTTCAGTCAAAATTATTTATGGCCATTTCTTCTTCTCTAATATAGAAATACAAATGTTGACTTCTATAAGAATTCATACAGATTTGCACTCTAGAGATATACATTGCATGTGTCTACAATGTGGTAAGGGCTGAAAAAATATGCAAAAAGAATAAATGAACTTCAAGATTGAAATTAGAAATGTCGATGAACTGTAAAAGGACACATTAAGGAAATTCTTTTGGATGAAACAGAGAAAGTAAAATAAGAAATATTATGTAACCAACCTATGAACTTTTTCTTAAACTCCTAAAGGCAGTTGACAGCACCCTGACATAAAGGTGCCTAAAATCTACTTTTGAAAAACTGCTTTATAACTACTTATTAGAATATTGAATATTATGTAGGAGGACAGAGAAGGCAGTCTTTTTATGTCTCATCCCACTTGGAGATAAATTCTCTTCAAACTGACTTATGGAGTCTACTAGATGAACCTTTCCCTAAATTAAAAAAAAAAAAGTATTTTAGAAAAATTCTGTTAGTTATAACATACACACGGAAGTTTCCATGGGATATTTCTTTGCACAAGATTACCTCAGTTTTTCCTATATAGAATTTCCTTCCATAAACAAGACATTATTTTCTTGAAATATAGCTCTCTCCACATTTCCTTAAAAGAATAAATCATGAACTGTTAAATATTTAAGATCTAAAAAGGGTAAAATAGAGTCAATCATGAGAGAAGAATGTTTGAAGAGCATATTATGAAACAGAGAATGCATTCCACTTCTTTAAGTTTCTGAATTTAAAGCTAAATTCAAAATATACACAGTTTGTATGGCAATTAAATGCCAAATTTGATATGCTAGCATGGTTAGAAATATGTGTGTTCCATTACAGACAAGCCTTAAGGCTTGTTGAGAAATGGGAGTAAATACAATAAAACACCTTATAACACAGCAGAA
Organism: Nanger dama; assembly: GCA_917880005.1. Classification (NCBI taxonomy): domain Eukaryota; kingdom Metazoa; phylum Chordata; class Mammalia; order Artiodactyla; family Bovidae; genus Nanger; species Nanger dama. The sequence goes on from CAKJTW010000002.1 coordinate 20,863,021, forward strand.
ATACTAAAATTTTGAGTTCTATCAGCTGAAATTATATTGAAACTCAGGAGGACAAGTTTTATTCATTTTCCATGTGACTTTGGAACAGTGGTTCCTCTCTACGTAATTTGTAAGTCTTCCTAATCCAATATTAACATGTTTCCATTATAATGACATGCTTTAACAAGTAATAATGGATAGGAAATGGATTCTCTATTAATTGTCACCATGTTTTTTTACATTTACTGAATTCTCATTAACAAAACAGTCCTATGAGATTTGTATCATTATTTGTAGTTGATAAAAGAGGAAATCAAAGCTGAGTTTTAAGTGAATTATTTGCAGAGCAGAGTTGGGATGATAGCCTGGTCTGTTGATTTGATTATTTGCTGTATCTGTTATTTACTTTATTATTTAACATGGATATATTAGTTAACAAATATTCATTTAATTATTTTAGGTATAGTTGAAGAACAATCTAGTATCTATAACATGTATTTTCTCCCCCTCACTTAATTGAGATATAATTGACATATAATGTTATGTAAGTTTAAGGCATAAAACCTTTTGATCTGATTCATTTATATAGTCCAGTGTGATTACCATTATAGTTTTAGCAAACACTTCCACAAAGTTGCATATAATTTGAACTCTTTTGTGGGGAGGACATTTAAGATCTACTCTCTTAGCAATTTTCAAGAATATTTTATGGTGTTACTAACTATATTCCCAATGCTGTGTACTGAAACCCCAGAACTTACTCATATTCTGATTAGAAGTTTGTATGCTTTAACCACGTCATTTCCACATTTTCCCCATCTCTACTCCTGGTTACCACCACTCTACTCTCTTTCTATGAGTTTAGCTTTTTTGGATTCCATATATAAGTGAAATCATACAATATTTGTCTTTCTTTAACCTATTTCACATGACATAATATGCTCAGTGTGCATCCAGATTATCTCAAATGACAGGATTTTCTTTTTCCTTGTGGCCAAATAATGTTCTGTTGCATATACACACCATGCCTTCTTTATCCATTTATCTATTGACAGGCTCTTAGATTGTTTGCTTATGTTGACTGTTATATAAGTAATGGGAGTTCAGATATCTCTTTCAGTTCAGTTCAGTTCAGTTGCTCAGTCGTGTCCGACTCTTTGTGACCCCGTGGACCTCAGCACACCAGGCCTCCCAGTCCAACACCAGCTCCCAGAGTTTACCCAAACTCATGTCCATTGAGTTGGTGATGCCATCCAACTAGCTCATCCTCTGTTATCCCCTTCTCCTTCCACCTTCAATCTTTCCCAGCATCACAGACTTTTTAAATAAGTCAGCTCTTCACATCAGGTGGCCAAAATATTAGAGTTTCAGCTTCAACATCAGTCCTTCCAATGAACACTTAGGACCGATCTCCTTTAGGATGGACTGGTTGGCTCTCCTTGCAGTCCAAGGGACTCTCAAGAGTCTTCTCTAACACCACAGTTCAAAGCATCAGATCTTCGACACTCAGCTTTCTTTATAGTCCAACTATCATATCCATATATGACTACTAGGAAAACCATAACTTTGACTAGATGGACTTTTATTGGCAAAGTAATGTCTCTGATTTTTAATATGTTCCCTAGGTTGGCCATAACTTTCCTTTCAAGGAGTAAGCATCTTTTAATTTCATGGCTGCAATCACCATCTGCAGTGATTTTGGAGTCCCCCAAAATAAAGTCTGCCACTGTTTCCCCATCTCTTTCCCATGAAGTGATGGGACCAGATGCCATGATCTTCGTTTTCTGAATGTTGAGCATTGTCAACTTTTTCACTCCTCTCTTTCACTTTCATCAAGAGGCTCTTTAGCTCTTCTTCACTTTCTGCCATACGGGTGGTATCATCTGCATATATTTCTCCCGGCAATCTTGATTCCAGCTTGTTCTTCATCCAGCCTGCATTTTTCATGATGTACTCTGCATATACATTAAATAAGCAGAGTGACAATATACAGCCTTGACATACTCCTTTTTCTACTTGGAACCAGTCTGTTGTTCCATGTCCAGTTCTAACTGTTGTTTCCTGACCTGCACACAGGTTTCTTAAGAGGCAGGTCAGGTGTCTGATATTCCTCTCTTTTTCAGAATTTTCCACAGTTTATTGTGATCCACACAGTCAAAGGCTTTGGCATAGTCAATAAAGAAGAAATAGATGTTTTTCTGGAACTCTCTTGCTTTTTCCATGATCCAGCAGATATTGGTAATTTGATCTCTGTTCCTCTTCCTTTCCTACAACCAGCTTGAACATCTGGAAGTTCATGGTTCACATATTACTGAAACCTAGCTTGGAGAATTTTGAGCATTATCTTACTAGCCTGTGAGATGAGTGCAATTGTGTGATAGTTTGAGCATTCTTTGGCATTACTTTTCTTTGGGATTGGAATGAAAACTGACCTTTTCCAGTCCTGTGGCCACTCTTTCAGATATCTCTTTAAGATTCTGCTTCCATTTCATTTGGATACATAGACAGAAGTGGGATTGCTAGAAAATATGACAGTTCTATTTTCTAGTTTTTGAAGCACCTCCATACTGTTCTTCATTGTGGCTGTACTAATTCACATTCCAACTAACAGTGCACAAGGGTTCACTTTTTTTCACACTGTCACTGACACTTGTTACCTCTTGGTGATAGCATTCCAACAGGTGTGAAGTGAGATTTCCTTGCAGTTGTGATTTGTATTTCCCTAATGACAGTAATGTTGAGCACCTGAGCCCCTTTGTTATGTACCCTGTTCACCTTTTGTATGTCTTCTTTGAAAAACTGTCCAGATCCACCATCCACTTTTTAATCAGATCATTTGTTTATTTGTTATTAAGTTCTTTACGTATTTTGGATATGAACCCTTTTTCAGATATGTTTTCTAGTATTCCATATGTTGCTTTTAAGATTGCTGTTTGGTTTGCTGGGCAGAAGCTTTTTAGTTTGATATAGTTCCAATTACTGATTTCTGTTTTTGTTTCAGATGTCATATCCAAAAATTGTTGTCAAAAACAATGTTGAGTTTTTCTTGTGTTTTCTTGAAGGAGTTTTAAGTCTTATGTTTAAGTCTTTAATTTATTTTGAATATAGTTTTGTGAGTGATATAAGATAGGAGTCCAATTTCATTTTCTTACCTGTGGTTATCCAGTTTTCCCACTACCATTTACTGAAGAGACTGTCTTTTCCCCATGACATATTCTTGGCTATCTTGTGAAATATTAGTTAACTGTATGTATATGGGGGTTTCTTTCTTCACTCCTATTCTGTTTTGTTGATATATGCATCTATTTTATGCTAATACAATACTGTTTTGATAACTTTAGGTTTGAAATGTAGTTTGAAATTAGGAAATGTGAGGCATGTGGCTTTGTTCTTTCTCAGGATTGCTTTGGCCACTCAAGATTGCTTGTGATTCATATGAATTTTAGAATTTTTTTCATTTCTGTGAAAAATGCCATTGAGATTTTGATAGGGATTGTGTTGGTTCTGTAGATAACTTTGGCAAGTATGGACACTCTGAATTCACTTTTTATAATCTTAGTATTTTGGGAATTATTATTTATAATATGAGAAATAATTCAAGGTCAGATTTCTATGCCTTAGTTTTACTTGTTATTATAAAGACTACTAAATATCTCACTTCCCAAAAATGAGAACAGAGATAGTTTCAAATTCTTTTGAGTAAATTGGCAAGTGTAACTGATGGTCTGTTTCTAACAGAATAAGTGTGTAATGATACTTAGAATTCCTCCCATCCTTGTTTCCTCATTGTTCTTAAGACGTATCTTTTAGTAGCATTGAAGAATCTTTGAGCTGAAGGAGATTACAGATTCACCCAATGCAATCTTCCAAGTAATATGAGAAATCATCTCTTAACTCTTTTTGCCTTAGTTTAGTCATCTGAAGAAAAATGAAATATATTAATACCTACTTAGATGATTTTAGAATGAAGTTCATGTAAAATGCTTAGAATAATTTCTGTTATGCACTTTAAAGGATTATTTGACTGCCATTTAGAAATATAAATAGCCTTCTCTGAGTTGGGATACAATTTTAAGTCATGCAGAGGAAATAATATTTCAATTTCTTTTCTCTAATGAACAGGCCAGTTGTATAGAGTCAATCTTAATACTTCTAATATGTTTAAATGGTTTCCTACTGACAATTATCATTGCTTGGCTCATAGTCTGTAATGTCAAAATATTAATTATATAGACCTCCTCTTTTCAGAATTAAATCATTATTTTACTATGTACTAGAATCAGGAAATGTTTTAATATGTGGAAAGTTCTACCTTTTATTGATTATACTGATTGGAATTGAATAGCTTCAATCTGAATGATTGTTTTGTAATAGTACTTTCAAGATTTCAGTTTAAGTAGTTTCTGATGTTGAAAAATACAAAAGAGAAATGATCAAAAATAAAATTAAATGGAAGTTTAAAATTCAGGAATGAGGATTTTGAAAGCAAATTATGATCTTAATGGTGCTTTTGCAGTTAATCCTAGGCATTTAAATTGCAGTGATACGAGCAAGCTCCTGGCACCAGCTAAGATTTTTCTGCCCAGGTGTTCCAACTGGAGAAAAGCCAAGAGAAACTGGCCTTCCCAAAAGCATGTCATGAAGTTCCCTAAAGTAAATGAATAGCTTGGTCTAATCATCTAATTGACATAGTGCCTCTGTCATCAGTTTTTACATATTTCAATTTCTATAAGAAATTCTTGCTTGTCTTCTAATGATTTTTAATGATGATATATTTTATATATTTTTTTAATTTTAATTTTTCTTATTTATTGATATATAGTTCATTTACAATGTGCAATCTTTGCTGTACAGCAAAGTGACTCAGTCATACACATAGATATATATATATTTTTTTACACATAGATATTTTACAAAATATTTCTTTCCATGATGGTTTATCACAGGATACTGAATATAGTTCCCTGTACTATATGTAGGGCCTTGTTTATCAAAAGTCATTTAAAGTCAACAACCTGGGGCCTCACTTTGCCTGGTCCTTGCTCAGCACAAGTAGAAATGTTTAACATCATCCTTAATAGATGAGAACAGTATTGAAGACCTAAGCCAGGAAATCTCCTTTTATCACATGACACAAAGTCCACAGTCTGGTTTAAAAGATACAGGTAACAAAATGTAAACTAAATTCCTATTTAAAATGTAAATCTCCTCAAAGCTTGATTCTTTATAAAGCCTGTGATACTGATTCAGGCTTACAGTTAGCTCCCTGATCAGTTTTCTTTTTAGGCAGGCCTGCTCTTCAGTCTTATAGACATTCCCCTTATTAAAAAAAAAAACAAAACAACTCCTAGATTTCTACAACATTGAATTTTCTTTCATTCCACAGTGTATTTTCATTCACTTTATACTAAAGAGTTTCCCATTTCTGAGACCATCTCAGATACCTAGGAGATCTCTTAAGAAAAATATCTTCGCTATATACACACCAGTTTGAATTTTCCTTAGTCTACACAGTAGGTGGTATCGAAAATGCTAATCCTTTTGGTGGGTCAGGGTAGCTTTTAAAGACAGAATCACAGTCCATGCAAAAAAAAAAAAAAGGTAGGATTTGCCTATTTTTTTAGCCACCCGATGCACCAGCTTGCCACCCCAGGGGCAGCGGAAGCTGGGAGTCCTAACCACCAAGAATTCCTCTGAAATTAGTTCTTTAAACACTTCCTTAGAAGAACCTTTTTCTCTAGTCATATGCAGAATTTCTAGCCTTTCTTCAAACATTAACCTCTAATAGGATAGGACAACTTTTTACAATCTCTTTAATACTAAGAGCCTTAAGTGAAGAGGCTAAGAAACCAAAAATTGCTTGACAGAAAATAAGTATCCCATTTCACCATTCTCATAAGTAATAGAACTGGAAATCATGTCTTTTATTAACTACGTATGACCCAAGTCTTTAGATTTTTTTTTCTCTCAGCAGTCAACTATTCTGAACTTTTCTGCTGGGACAGTCAGACATCAGCGTCAGTGAGAAACATATTTACCCCTTTCCAGGGCCAGTCTTGATATATCAGTTTGGGCTGATGTATGTTACAGTGGCACTAGGCAAACATTCAATTCAATGTCAAAAGCCACAGATAAGAAGTTCAGGAAGTACCCAATTGACTTGATAAGGACAGGAAGAAGCAATCATTTCTTGAATGCCTGTATTTTGCCTCATCATTCCTATGCTATGAAGAAATTGGATTACAAATTTACGGTTGCCCCATGGTAGAAGCTCATGGCCTAAGAAATCTTCCAGGATTAAAAGAAAATCCTCCAAGATATTTCCAGAGGGGCAGTAAAAATGCATAAAGGCATTCCTATTCACAATAGTTGGATGAATTAAGATCCATCACTGAACTCTATTAATTTTAGAGGTGGAAGAGTACTTAGGAATGATGAGAAAAATGGAACTAAACAAGTTGACTTTCTCAAAGTTGTAAATAGAGGGGTGAATACTCGTTTTCTGGCTTCCAATTCAACATCTTCCTCCTCCCATAAAGCTGCTATTATTTTTCAAGCAACTCTTTCATTTTGAGCGAAATTTCATTTCAAGGGACAAAAATTACTTAACTAACAACACGGGTATTTCTTACTGAATGCTAACAGTTGCACAAGTCTTTCTCAAGCTTTCTTCCCATACCCAAGCACCCTGCCATGACTCTCAGCACAGCATGATTGCTACAGCAGTCACCCAAGTTTCTCTTCCAAGTGGTCTTGTTGTATCCCTGGAGTACTCTTCCCTCTCGTCTCCCTCGTTCTTTTTTTAAAAAATCACTCCTTTCTTCTCACAACATACAAAATAATAGCTCTTTGAAATCATTTTAATAACCTGGCAGTGATTCAAAGTACGAAAAGATGGCAGTGATTCAAAGTATGAAAAGAGTCAAATATCTCCCCTTGGACGGGGGATGCTACCACGACTGCTTCACAACAAGCATGATCAAAGGCAAAGATGAGACCGGATTGGAGGGGCAGGGTCGGAGCCAGCTTCCAGGCTCACAGACTGAAAAGCCTGGCTGCAGAAAGTCTCTTGGGTGCGGGCAGGCAGCAGAAGACACATGAAATGTTAAGACATCCTCAGAGGAGGCGCGGCTGCTGGGTCATGAGCACCTTGAAGCGTTTCTTGATGGTGATTCGGTGTTGAGAGTATTTGTCGTCTGGGGAGAATCGAGCAGGGTGGGCCGAGCACGTCTGTTGTCCCATAGGATCAAGCTTCTTCAGCGTGTAGACCCGCTCTCCTTGCTCGTTGATGTAATACTGGAGGAACATGATCACACTAAAGCAGGACGTTCCAATTCTGTCCGCAGCTCCCTCTAACTCTGATGATATATTTTATATTTTAATGTATTTTATTGTTTTGTAAACCAGATTCTAATCAGTGTGGATTTTTTTTTATTCTTCTTCCTATTCTTTTGACTAGAGTGAGCCAGCCTAGAGATGGAAGTTTCTCTATTAGCTATGTTCATAAAAAGAAAGGCAAGATGTCTTTTTTTTTTTCCAAAGCAAACACTCATAGAACTTTCTTTTACTCCCCAGATTATAGTCTGTCATTTAGTAGTATTATACCAGTCTCTTGATTTTGATTATTGTATTGTAACCATGTAAGATATTACCTCAGGAAGACAGATGAGGGTGAACATGGAACCCTATATTGTTTTTCAACTTCCAGGAAGAGTTTAAACTTATCTCAGAATAAAAAGGTTTTGTATTCAATGTTAATAAGAGGTAGTACACTTAAAATTAGAATATTTTACCCCTAGGCTGACTTAGTCAACATGTTCAGAAATAAGGTCATGTCAGAGCCAGTTCACTCTCCCATCAATACTCTAGTTAATGAGCTGGTAGTAGGTATTAATAAAAATGATATACTTGGAAAACTATGTGAATAATATCTTATTGTCTTTAGTTCTAGAAAAAAAAAAAACAAATAGCCCAGAGTATTTCACTAAAATATTTGGGAAGCATAGCACAATGATGCTTCTTTAAGCTTCTAGGCCTAGTTTTATTTTTCTCCTGGAAATAAACCTAATTACATTAAACTAACTTCCACTGAAAGGGTATCTAAAGGATTCCTCTAGTGCGCCATTCTCTCCAAAATACTTTTACCATTGTGACTATCAAGAACAAGAGTCATTTTAAAGATTACATAATCTAAATGAAAACAATTTACAAACTCTAAAGCAAAATGTACATTAAGATGTTGTAACCCTTTCTGTTTGAATCATTCTAACACAGTATTCAGAATGATTCTGAATGTGAAAAAATGAAAGTACAATGGTCTCCTAGAGGAAATAGACAAGGCTTTGTAATAGCTCAAAAAAACTTGACTAATTTCAATATTCTTGAATCTCAGTTTCCCATAAGGATAATCTATCTGGAATTGTTGTGAAAGATTATATTTCATAACTATGTTAAATTATCTATAAATTGTTAGAATAGATAAGGAACTTGCTTATAACAGTTCTATTCCCTGGCCTTCCTAAAAAACACAGGAATGAAATCACCAATGGACAAATGGTTACAACATTCCTTGACAGAATTTCTTGATTCATTTGGAGATACTACTTTAATTATTTCTACATTGACTATGGGAAGTATTAACAGTTCTGAAGATGAAGTAAACAGATCACAAGTAACCAAAGAAAGCTTTCCTTGTTATTATTGCTACACAGTGATTCATTTTATTTATTTGAATTTTCACTATCCTAAATTTTTTTGAGCATATCATAGCGTTCTTGAAGGAAAAAATCACTGGGCTCCAAAATCAGTGCAGATGGTGACTGCAGCCATGAAATGAAAAGATGCTTCTTCCTTGGAAAGAAAAATTTGACCAACATTGACATCGTATTAAAAAGCAGAGACATTACTTTGCAACAAGGGTCCATCTAATCAAAACTATGGTTTTTCCAGTAGTCATGTATGGATGTGAGAGCTGGACTGTAAAGAATGCTGAGTGCCGAAGAACTGATGCTTCTGAACTGTGGTGTTGGAGAAGACTCTTGAGAGTCCCTTGGACTGGAAGGAGATCAAACCAGTCAATCATAAAGGAAATCAACCCTGAATATTCATTGGAAGGACTGAGGCTGAGGCTGAAACTCCAATACTTTGGCCACCTGATGCAAAGAACTGACTCATTGGAAAAGACCATGATGCTGAGAAAGATTGAAGGCAGGAGGAGAAGGGGATGATAGAGGATCAGGTGGCTGCATGGCACCACGTGATACAATGGACATGAATTTGAATAAGTTCCGAGAGCTGGTGATGGACAGGGAAGCCTGGCGTGCTGCAGTCCATGGGGTCACAGGGAGTTGGACACTACTGAGCAACTGAACTGAACTGATAGCATTCTTGAGTAGCAAAATCTCTACTAGGCTCTATTAGCTAGGCTCTATCATTTCACTATTTTGCACATTGCCTTTTCACAAACTCAGAAAAATATTTGTGGGATGAATACATGATGAATGAATAAAAAATTTCTAATATTTTCCAATGTATTTGTGAAAAATAATTAAATAACAGTGCAAAGACAAGCAAGACATAATTATTAAGAACCATTATGGAGTTCTATATAAAACTTTCAAAGAGAATCAAAGTTGTAAAACTTTCAAAAGTCATCATTTAAATCTAGATCACATCTGCTTAAATGTATAACCAACTTCTTTTGTTTTGTTCTAAGTTATTTATTTATACATAGAGAATAATGATAGAAGAAGTATGTGTTAACAATATTAAAAAGAAATAATTTGCTCAAAGTTATCCAAGTTATCATTTTTTAAAAAATGACAAAATTAGATTAACTGGATGTAAGAACTTAGAATTCAACACCAAGTGCTTGCTAGAGAAATGAATTCTCCATGTAAGTAATGAAGTATGGATTCACATATTCTTTCCCAAGAGTTCTATCTGCAGTCTTCTATCTCTGCATCACTCCTGGCTAACACTGCTCCAGCTATAGAACCAATGCCTGACTCTTCAAGATGCGCCTGCTGAGCCCTTCAGTTCCTGCTTCCTCAGGGATCAGCATCTCCAGCACAGGACAGAAGAGATTTTCCTAAGTATTTAGAAATCCAATGAATACCCAGGCTACCAAGGAAGAAAAGACAGAGGATCCAAATAAACAAAATAAAAAATTAAAGAAGAGAAATAACTGATGCCACAGGGGGAAAAAAATCCTAAGAAAAACTGCTGCTGCTGCTGCTAAGTCGCTTCAGTCGCGTCCGACTCTGTGCGACCCCATAGACGGCAGCCCATCAGGCTCCCCTGTCCCTGAGATTCTCCAGGCAAGAACACTGGAGTGGGTTGCCATTTCCTTCTCCAATGCATGAAAGCGAAAAGTGAAAGTGAAGTTGCTCAGTCGTGTCCGACTCTTTGCGACCCCATGAACTGCAGCCTACCAGGCTCCTCCATCCATGGGATTTTCCAGGCAAGAGTACTGGAGTGGGGTGCCATTGCCTTCTCCCTATGAACAGTTATATGCCAACAAATTGGATGACCTGGAAGAAATGAGAAAGTTTCTGAAAAACCCAGGGCTTCCAAAATGGAGTCCCAAAGAAACATAATTTGAAGAGACCAAACACTATAAGTGAAATCAAATCTGCCTATATATAATATATACATATATTCTATGCATATATAATATATACATGTGTGGGTATATATATATGTGTGTGTGTGTGTGTGTGTGTGTGTGTGTGTGTGTATAATGGAATATTACTTAGCCATAAAAGAATGAAATTCTGCTATTTGCAGCATTATGAATGGACCTAGAGAATGTTATACTTAGTGAAGTGAAAGACAAATATTATACAATATCAGCTATATGTAGAATCTAAAACATAATACAAAGGAATCTATATGTAAAATAAAATAGACTCACAAAGTTACCAAAGAGAAGAGAAAGGGCAAGAGGGAGGGACTAATCAGGAGTATAGGATTAGCAAATATAAATTACTAAATGTAAAATAAATAAGCAACAAGGATTTCCTGTATAACATAGGAAATTATGCTCAATATCTTAAAATAACTTATAATGGAAAATAATCTTAATAATAATCCTAAAAATATATTTTATATTAATATGCTATATGTGTATGACTAAATTACTTTGCTATACATCTGAAACTAACACCAATATTATAAATCGTCTATATCTCATTTAAAACAAATAACCAAATGAAAAGACTTCTAGGATTCTTATCATGTCTAATAGCCCTACTATAGCCTCAGTCACCAATGGAAACTCACACCAGTGCTCCCTTGTAGTCAATTCAAAACCTCCACTGGCAGAATTTCCTGTTATAATAGATGAGTTGTACTTAAGATTGAATTTTATGTAAATGGAAGCATGTAGTATTTACTTATTTGTGTCTTTTTCTTTGCCAAACAAAAGAGGCTTGAAATTTATCTAGTCTGCTGTGTGTATCAATAACATATTAATTTTATGTTGAGGCATATTCCATATTTTTAACATATTCCAATCATATATATTTTTTCCTGTTGTTAGATATTTGGATTGTTTCCAGTATTAATAAGTCTTTTTATGAACATGTGTTTTTCAATAGTCTAGCAAATTCCTCTTCTGATTTTTTCCCACATATTTAATTTGTCTTTTCAATATTGGTATACAACATCTATTTTGTACTTTCTTTCAGAAGGCTTTTATCAGATAACATGTATACAGATATTATATATATATATAATATAATATATATATAAATATATATAAACTGATATATATATATACTACCCTTATATAGAGAGTATATAGGTATACTAAAATTTATATTAAGACATTTTTATATTCTACCTCCCTATATGTAAGTTGCCTCCTCATGTCTTCAATGTAATCTTTCCATGAGAAAACATTTAAAATTTTGATTTGGTACAAATTTTCATTTTCTTTTCTTTTGTGAATAGTGCTTTATGATTCCTTCCAAATAAATATTAGCCTACTCCTAAGTTTATCAAGGTATTATCTTACAATTTCTTGTAGTTTACTTGTATGTATAGAGTTATGAACCATAAAAATTAATGCTAGATTATGGTAAAAGGTATGCTTTTAAATATACTTTATTCCATATAGAAAGCCAGTTTGTGTACCATTCATTGTAAAGATTAATTTCACATATAATTGCTTTGTTTGAAAATCAGTGGACCATATAAGTATCAGTATATCTTAGAACTGTCCACTGTGGTCCATTTATGTAAAGTTCTAGATTTAGCTATACTATTTTGAATACCATAGTACTAAAGTAAGTTTTAAATTCAGGAAGTGTGATTCTTCCAAATTTATTACTTTACATGATTGTTTTGGCAATTGCAAATTCTCCAAATTTCCATATAAATTTTAGGATCAGATCAGCTTGTCAATGTACACAACAAATATTGATGGAATTTGCATCAGGAGTAGACTGAGTTTAGGGGATACGTGAAATTTTACCAGTATTGAATCTTCAAATTTATGAACATGGTATATCTCTCTGTTGATTGGAGTTTTCTTAAGTTACCTTTGCAATATGTTAGTTTTCAAAGCAAAAGTGTTGCATGGCATTTGCTTAATTTACTCATAAGTATTTTAAGTATTTTTATGTTACTGTAAATGAATATTTCAGAGAGGACAATGGCATCCCACTCAAGTACTTTTGCCTGGAAAATCCCATGGACAGAGGAGCCTGGTGGGCTGCAGTTCATGGGGTCACAAAGAGTCAGACACAACTGAGCGACTTCACTTTCACTTTTCACTTTCATGCATTGGAGAAGGAAATGGCAACCTACTCCAGTGTTCTTGCCTGGAGAATCCCAGGGACGGGGGAGCCTGGTGGGCTGCTGTCTATGGGGTCATACAGAGTCGGACACAACTGAAGCGACTTAGCAGCAGCAAATGAATATTTATATTTTAATTTTGTTATTCAATTTTCTGAAATTAGCATATAGAAATACAACTAATCTCTGTATGTTTTGCTTATATGCAGTGAACTTTCTAAGTTCTTATTAGTTCTATTATTAGTTTCATAGATCTCCTAGGAGTTTCTTTTGAAACAGTTAGTATCTCTTATGAACAAAAACAGTTTTTATTCATTCATGTCAGTCTGCATCCTAGTAAGGTAATTTGTATTGTTTCTCCTTTTTTGTAAGTAACTATGGAAAACTTATTGATTATTTTAAAAGAACCAACTTTTGGAACTTTGTCTACTGTTTTTGTGTTTTCTGTTTCATGGATTTTTATTATTATATATTATCTTTCATATTTACTCTGGGATTAATTTCCTCTTCTTTTCCTTGCTCCTCAAACTAAAAACACTTAAATCATTGTTTTAATCCTTTTTCTCTTCAATACAATCATTTAAAATTATAAATTTCTAAGATATGCTTTTGCTACATCACAATAATGTTTTGTGTTTTCATCATTATTTAGTGGAAATAATACTACTTTAGGGTATTTTTTCAATCCATGATTTACTTTAATTTCCAAATATTTCTGTATTTCCTAGATATTGTATTGTTATTGAATTTTTATTTAATTCTATGTTAGTGTTCAGAGCAGAATCTACAATACTTTAATCTTTGAGTTAAATTTATTTTACAGCTGAGCAGGTGGTTTTGTTTGAGGAAGGGGGACCACTTCCAGGGCCTGAAACTGGGCTCTTGTCTAACACTCAGAAATTGTCTGAGGAGACCCATATGCTGACAAAGCAAGAGATTTTATTGGGAAAGGGCACCCAGATGGAGAGCAGTAGGGTAAGGGAACACAGGAGAACAGCTCTGCCGCGTTTTATGGTGATGGGGTTAGTTTCCAGGTTGTCTTTAGCCAATCATTCTGACTCAGAGTCCTTCCTGGTGGTGCAGGCCTTGTTCAGCCAAGATGGATGCCAGAGAAAAGGATTCTGGGAGGTGGTCAGACATGAGGCATCTTCTTTTGACTTTTCCTGAATTCTTCCAGTTGGTGGTGGCTTATTAGTTCTGTGTTCCTTACCAGGACCTCCTGTTGTAAAACAACTCATGCATATGGTTACTACAGTGCCTGGCCAGGGTGAGCGGTTTCAATCAGTGTGCTTCCCCTAACAGTTTTTCTTGGGAATCTTTCAGAAGTACATGTAAAGTTTATATAGTTTGTTCTTACTGAAGTTGTATTCTAATAATGTCATTTAGATTAAGGTGTTTGTTCAAACACTAACAATAAGCTCCTTTACTTCCTTTTTATCTTACTACTTCCAGCCCATCAATGAATCCTCCTCTACCTACAAATATAATAAATCTGACAACTTATTACCATTTCTACTAAAACATCTGTAGTCCAACCATGATATCTTTCACTGACTGCCCTCTCTGCTCCTCTCCTACCCTCATAACTTCATATCTCCGTTGTCAAGAGAAAGAAAGATCTTATTAAATCCTCTGTTGACCCTCTTGCAATCAGAATATCACATAACTCCACTGGCCCCTGCATGTGTCTCAAACTTATTTCAAGCCACACTTCTCCTTCTTCATTAATTTCTAGACACAGTGTCTTTTGTTTCCCCCCTTCACACGTGCAGTTTCAGGGTTTATCACTTCCTCTGTCTTCTAGTCAAAGCAGTCTTTCCCCAGATTATCTGATTCTTTTCAAGGTTGCCTCTTCCTCTCCACAGAAATCTCAGCATGAATATCACCTCCTCAGATGGGCCTTCCTTGTCTTCCCAAACTTAGGTACAATCCACCATCACTGCCTCAGTAGTATATTATTTTATCTTCATTTCCTCTTTTGTTACCTGAAACTATTTATTTGTTTGTATATTTATTATTTTCCTCATTCCTGGAATATGGTATTGTAAGAAAGGAATTAGGTAAATCGAGCTCATAGGTACTGCCATGCATATCATCTTTCTCAGATGGTGCCTGACACATAGTACCCACTCAGTAAGAACTGATTAATTGACTGAGTGAATAGCTGCATATCTGAGCTTAGAAAAGAGACCTAAGTGTTTGGCTTAATTATCAATGATATGTATTCACAGATTTCACTACGTATGTGGCTTCCTCATGGCAAGCTATGAAAGGGATGCTTCCCATAAGTTATTTACTTGTTATAAATAATTCCCACTTTTTCTATTTAACCTAAATCCCTCCATTGTATTTTAAATCAGTTCCTCCTGTTTCTCCCCAGTATGTGATGGAAAACAGCTGTTTGCCTCTCTTTGTACCCTTCTGTCATTCAAAGACCATCAGGAGACCAGGCCTCTTTCTTTTTCCAGGCTAAATAATTCTGCCATTTTTAATGCTTCCTGAAATTTTGAATACCTACCCCTGAAATCCTTTCCAGGACTCTCAATTTGCAGTCTTGTCTAATCACCTTCTGCCACATGGAAGTGTTCTAAATCTGTGCTGTTTAGTGTAATAACCATTAGCCATATGTGTGTAATGAGTACATGGAATGTGAAGAACTGATGGACTGAGTTTTAAATTTTTATGCAGTTTAAATTAATTTAAATTTAAATATCCATATGAGGTTGGTGGCTATAGAGTTAGTACAGCTCTTTTTGAAGCTCTGGAATATGCTATATGCACTTAAGCAAAACCCATTATTTACTAGTAAAGACTCATTTGGTATGGAACAGTATATTATTTTTAAAGTTTGTGGGGGAAAAGTTCCAACACATTATTTAAAGCAAATTTTAAATCTAAGTTGTCTTCAACTTGACTTTAATTTTAAAATTGACATTAGAGCAACTTCTGTGACTTTTCTCATACATGGCCTATCTCTTGAAGAAATAAAACATATAGAATTACTTGATTTTTCTTACTTTTTAAGGTTAGAATAAGTGGCATAAATTTTTTTATGCCACTTATACTAGATTTTCCTTAGATACAATTTTTGATGCTATGTTTAAACTTCTTAACACTGATGACATCCTCTGATGTTATATTTATTTTCAGATTTTACAATGTATTAATTAGAGACAGCTGGCAGTATTTTAAAGTCAGCCTCACATATCTGGGTCATGGTTATATCATGATATCTAGTGCATTTTCTGATTGAAATAACTGTGTTCTTTAAACCAGTAAGTGAAATATATGCCAAATTTAGCTGTCAAACATGTTTTTGTTTCTGAATTTACGTCATATTTCACTTCTGATTTGGGGAATTAAAATGAGAGTTCACCTTATTTTGTTTTTCACAAATGAGAGATGTATTGATTTAAGACATGAATGTCTATTTCTGTCAGCTTATTTAATTGAGCTCTCCATAATACATTACTAACTCCAAACCTCATTTATGCTGAATAAATTGGATATCAAATATAAAACCAATGTCCTTATATCAAAATTTTAGTACTGCTGCTAGCCACACAACATGCTTATACATTTCTATATCATTTCTAATATGTCAGCTTTATTAAAGTCAGGAATTTAAAAAAAATTAAGGGTAGAAAAACCTTCCAGATGTTATCTGTGCTATTTCTCCCCTAGACAGAAAAATTGAACATATGTTTCAAAAGAACCAAAGGGAATAATGGATTATCATATTTTTAGGGTTCTTTGAATATGCCATTTCAAAACTTATTTTATTTTTCCTTCTTTCCTCTTCATAGACTCTGATTATCTCTGACTCAGTGTGAAAAAGTTAACTTAAAAATATTAGCAATAAAGGAGATAATGCTTTAATAACATTGAAATATCTTTTTGAATTCATCATCCATGTTCTGAAATGTTAATGAGCTAAGGGTCACACATTTTACAGTCCTTTCTCTTTGCATCTCTCTCTGTCTGTCTCTATCTTCACACACACACACACACACACACACACACACACACAAACATACATAATGCAGTTATCAGCTTTAACAAAAGCTGGGCTTCCCTGAGAGCTCATTTGGTAGAGAATCTGCCTACAAGGCAGGAGACCCCGGTCTGATTTCTGGGTCAGGAACATCTGCTGGAGAAGTGATAGGCTATCCACTCCAGTATTCTTGGACTCCCTTGTGGCTCAGCTGGTAAAGAATCCACCTGCAGTGTGGGAGACCTGGGTTCAATCCCTGGGTTGGGAAGATCCCCTGGAGAAGGGAAAGGCTACCCACCCCAGTATTCTGACCTGGAGAACTGCATGGACTGTATAGTCCATCGGGTCATAAAGAGTCGGACGTGACTGAGCAACTTTCACTTCACTTTCACTTATTTACTATCTAATATGCTCTCAGTTTTTTGATGGTACAAAAGAGCAGCTAAAATCTCAGTAAAATAAACATGCTGTGTGATTTTTGTAAGGCAAGAGTCTTCAAATAAGTGATTTTCTGCCACCAGTACAGATGAGTGTTATACTAAAGGCCACAGATTTCATTAGTGGAAGGACTACTGAAATTTTTAGTGCTCACTGAATATAAGACATTTTTACCTCCCTTCTTTAATGGTGAAGACAGATGCTAAATTTCATGTGTCATGATGAATAGTAAGCATGCGAGTAACTGCCACCATCAAAGGTAGAATTAAGAGATTCATTAGAAAGCTTTCCCCCATGAAAGTTCCAAATTTAATTAAATGAAATCTATGAGAAAGTATGCCAGAGACATAACAGAAAAAAGGAGCAAGTAGTGATACATATATCCATATACTTGGTGAGGTGAAGAAATAACTACATGTATAATCTCATGAGGGTTTAGATGGAGTGTGTGGGAAAGAACCTTCCTGCCAGGGCAGGAACAGAAAAGATATGGGTTTGATTCCTCAGTCAGGAAGATTCCCTGGAGGAGGGTGTTGCAACCTACTCAGTATTCTTGCCTGGAGAATTTCATGGACAGAGGAGCCTGGAGGGTTACAGTCCATAGGGTCACAAAGAGTCAGACACAACTGAAGCAACTTAGTACACATGCATGCATACCCAACATGCACAAAGATTTAAGAAAAACCTCAAGCTAGAGAATTCACAAATGTCAGTATTATCCTTTGTGTGCACGGCATAGTCTTTGTTTTATCCTTATACTCTATGCACATATATAAATATACTCACACACACAAGAGCAATATCTTCATCTTTTTCTTGCTGTAGTTCTTACATTTTTGACTCAGAATTCTCACATGGAAACAAATCTGATGGCTTCATATCTTTCTTGAAGCTTGACAAAGGACCTCTCTTTAGGAACTTGAGAGAGAGAGCTTTCAAGCATTTCACTATATCTGGCACACTCCACAAAGGTTTATTGAGCTGAAATTTTTTATCTCCCAAATAAATCAAACTAATGAATTTTCTTCTAGACATTTTCAATTTAAGAGGTCTCAGGAGCAGAAATCAAAAGATATATTTTTTTTCTTTTTGTGAAACAAATTTTATTCTATAATATTTAGCTTCCATATTGCTAGTCTCAATTATAGTT
This sequence comes from Nanger dama, assembly GCA_917880005.1. Lineage (NCBI taxonomy): Eukaryota > Metazoa > Chordata > Mammalia > Artiodactyla > Bovidae > Nanger > Nanger dama. The sequence continues at coordinate 20,881,383 of CAKJTW010000002.1, forward strand.
TTAAATACAGAAATCATCTAGACCGCATGGAATATTTACATTTTATTGAGCAGAAACAGTTGCTAAAGGTTTCCATATTAAGAACTGAAATAGACATTAGCTAGTAAAGACCAGTGCAGTATTTAAATTACTCCCCAAAGGTGTATCTATCTCTTAAAATTTAGGGTGATTTTAAGTCTCTATTATTCTTGCTAAATGTTTATTGATCTTATTTGTCTTTTTAGTGAGCCAACTTTTTATTTTGTTGAGATTCTCTATTCTATTTGCCTTCTACATCATGAAATCTGTTGAAAATTTTATTATGCCATTTCTTTCATTTTATGTATATTGTGATTTTTCTAAATTCTTAAAATGAAATTTTACCTCGTTAGTTTTCAGACTAGTTTGCCTCATTCTTTTTCTCCCTTTTTTCAAATTAATATGTGAAAATATTTTTAGCAAAATAGAAATGAAGACTAAAGGTAAAATTTACTTGTTACATGAAATTTGGAAGGAGAGAAAAATGTTTAACAATCACAAGAAACTTAAACATAGTATTATAAAGTAGTTGAATAATTAGACATAGATGTATGTATGCAAAAGTAGATGAATTTCTAAGAATACCCAATCAAGAAAACAAAAGACCAAAATTTAACAGGGCCTCGGCTTTTTCTTCCAAAATAATAAATACCAAAATACAACAAATAAAACATCTTCAGGCATCTGATAATTTCTTTATCTATTTTATAATCAGAAAAAGCATTTTAAATGAAATATAATGCAACAGAGAACGATGACAATGTGCAATATGAATAATATCTAAGAAATAACAAAGATGTAGTGAAACAAAATAAAGCATTCTACTAATTGAAATTGGAAGTAGTAAATCCTAAACTATATGATAATAGACACAGGAAGAAAAAGCAAGTTTGAGAGGCACTATCATGAAGTCAATATCATGAAGTAGTGTCATATGGAAAAAAAGCGTAAATTCTGAATTATAAATCTCTTAACACAGCCTTGGCATATCCATCTGTTAAATGGGACCAAATTCACAGGATTATGATGATGTAATATTGCAACTTTCTTACATATCCATCTTCTCTCCATTTACTGAGAAAACGTGTAAGAGGAAGCATTATAAACTACCAAGCTATATTCCAAAATCAGGTATTAGTTACTATTACTTTAATTGCTGATGCTAAATCTGGAGAATTTACAAACTTCTTTTATTTGGAAAGTGAAAAAGAAGAAATCCCCAAATTATTCCAGTTTTCCAGATTGGAACAATGGCAATATTTCAAAGAAAGACTGAGCTTTTCATTTATTTTCCAAATAGACTTTGCTTGCTCTTGAATTCAGGTTTATATTCAAGGTATTTCTAATAAAAATACGGATATATAAAAGAGAGGATGGATTAGAGGAGAAAAGCAATTTATTAAACTATGGATGTGTTAAAATTAAGAATATTTTCTGCTAGAACTTTTAGTAGAGATAAAAATGATGAAGCAAGCAAGCAACTATAAATGTAAATGTGGAACTGCTAAGACAAGTTGCATTTGCTATTCCCCTGCCATAGAATTGTTCAAAGTCATGATTTCTTAAATATTTAATCTACCTTCTCACTTCATAGGTACAAAGCTTAAGTAAAAGAGCAGGCTTAGAGATAAAAGATGCTTAGTGAACAAATAAAACAAGATGAATAAAATATAGTTCTGCCTGAATTTGTTTGGAAGTTAGAGATTTTTGTTGTGGTTTTTTTGTTTGTTTTGATTTTGGAAGACAGTGCAAAATGAGGATAGAAGATCTAGATCTAATATTCGGCGAATTTAGGTGGGTCAGTCAAATAACACCAAAGAAAATAAAATGAAACTATTGTAGAGGCTGGAATATAATCAATACTTTGTAATAAATAAGACAAGGTGGCAGAGTTGCAAGTGGATGTCCAAAAGAGCCAGAAATAAGAGGAAAGTCAAGGAGAAAGAGAATATTACATTTTTAAAACAGCTGTTTAATTTTGGGACAAGGAGACCACTGGCAACCTTTGAGAGAACGATTCCAATAGAGCAGTGATGATGGAAGCCAACTGACATAAGGTTATGACAGTAGAAAGGCAGAGAGGAAACAAAGGCATCAATCCTTGGAGAAAAGTGGATTATTTTTCAGGTCTGTGTTCTAAGGACCTATCACAGTCCCTGTCATTTAGCAGAAAAAATCAAAAGCATCTGCTTAAATGAATTGTGTTTGAGTGTAAGTTCAAGATGAAGAAACTGGTTAAAGGTTAGGAATTCAGGAAAAAATAAATAACAGAATGAGTAAAGGCCATTGTTCATAGATCAGTGTTCATAGATCAGAGTATTGTCACACAAAGAATGTCAGAGATTGAGGTTAAAGATGATGTAAAGACCAAAGGTTCCAGCAAGAACCTGGACACATATGGGGATCCCCCAAAGTAGTATTCTAATTTTCTCCATCTGGTAAATTCTTTATACTCTTTCTTCTGTACTGAAGCCAACAGACTGGTTCCAAATGGGAAAAGGAGTATGTCAACGCTGTATATTGTCACCCTGCTTATTTAACTTATATGCAGAGTACATCATGAGATATACTGGACCGGAAGAAACACAAGCTGGAATCAAGATTGCTGGGAGAAATATCAATAGCCTCAGATATGCAGATGACTCCACCCTTATGGCAGAAAGTGAAGAGGAGCTAAAAGCCTCTTGAAAGTGAAAGAGGAGAGCGAAAAAGTTGGCTTAAAGCTCAACATTCAGAAAACAAAGATCATGGCTTCTGGTCCCATCACTTCATGGGAAATAGATGGGGAAACAGTGGAAACAGTGTCAGACTTTATTTTTTTGTTCTCCAAAATCACTGCAGATGGAGACTGCAGCCATGAAATTAAAAGACTCTTAGTCCTTGGAAGAAAAGTTATGACCAACCTAGATAGTATATTCAAAAGCAAAGACATTACTTTGCCGACTAAGGTCTGTCTAGTCAAGGCTATGGTTTTTCCAGTAGTCAGGTATGGATGTGAGAGTTGGACTGTGAAGAAGGGTGAGCACTGAAGAATTGATGCTTTTGAACTGTGGTGTTGGAGAAGACTCTTGAGAGTCCCTTGGACTGCAAGGAGATTTAACCAGTCCATTCTGAAGGAGATCAGCCCTGGGATTTCTTTGGAAGGAATGATGCTGAAGCTGAAACTCCAGTACTTTGGCCACCTCATGCAAAGAGTTGACTCATTGGAAAAGACTCTGATGCTGGGAGGGATTGGGGGCAGGAGGAGAAGGGGATGACAGAGGATGAGATGGCTGGATGGAATTACGGACTCGATGGATGTGAGTCTGAGTGAACTCTGAGAGATGGTGATGGACAGGGAGGCCTGGCGTGCTGCGATTCATGGGGTCGCAAAGAGTCGGACACGACTGAGCAACTGAACTGAACTGGACTGAAGACTTTTAGAGACTTAGGGATAAAAACAGAAAAATGGTATGCTTCTCAGGAAATAGAGTACAAAGAGGGGAAAAAAGACAAAAACAAAATTTGGATTTGGTAGAAGTAAAAGAGTGCTAAGTAGAGGACTTATGAACAAATCAACTTTTTAAAAAAGAAGAAAATGGTAAAATTTTCCAGTCCTCCATAGGACAAAGCTATAAGACACAGATACTTATTTCAAAAAGAAATCTTACTATGACATTTGTCTTATATAGAAGTTCTACATTGAGAAAGTGATGTAATTTTAATCAAAGGGACTTTTATTTTAAATTTTATATCGAACTTTCAGCTTTCACAACTCTTAATTTTTTTTTTCTTCATTGACATTAGTGTTCTTACAATAAATTTTTGGTATATTATTAAGTAAGTATTGGTATTATTTTGTTACCGAGCTTTTCCAGTTTTTTAGTTCTAGGTATTTTATGGTTTGACTTTCTTTAAAAAAAATAGATTTTGTAATATTTATGCCTTAGTTCTAGGTTTAGGGGATTGATAGTAATAAAAATGCATAAGGTTCCAAACCTCATGGGTCTGTCTTGTAGTAGAGATGGATATTAATGGCTTCATAATATAGTCCTATTTACATTGAATAATTGAAGGGAGCAATATCAAATTTTTCTTTTTGGTTCTTAAAAGATGATAAAAAGAACATATGAACTATAAACTATAATGGGTAATCATATCATAAATAGTACATATTATATTTAAGAGCTAAGGTGATTTATATGCATAAATAGCTATAATACAGTTAATAATTACATATAATGATGTATGATAGATAAATTAATAGCATATGCACATTTATTATATTTATAAGATCGGTAATGGTACATATAACTATATATGTATTATATCTATGACATAATAAAGAAAATTATGTTCTCTTCTATTTATGATTATGCATTATTTACATAGACATACAAAAACATTAATTTAGTTTAAACTATGAAATTTATTAGAGCCTTTAGCTTTATGTGTGTATAAATACTTCCAGTGTGAATATCCATTTCAACCTTTTACTCAAATTGAAATATTTAATACACAAACCTCAACATTAGCCTGAATCTTAATCAAATTTTTCTTATCCAGGTTCTCAAGGCATTGCCTCCTGATCCTTATATCATTATTACCCAGCTACCTCGCTACCTTTACTGTCACTTATTTTAGAACCAGCAGCTTTAGCAAATGTTGCCTACTGAGAAGATGCCCTGCACATTTTCAGACATAAATATCAAGATGTCACTCATGTGTGTAGATTCATTAATAAATGTGAAAGTTTGGCAGAACAGAGCCACCTATTCTGGTGGGTCCAAATCCCACATTATATCCTCTCACTTATTTTATAATATACTCACATACATTCCACCTTTTTTTTCTTTAATTCTTTTAAAATGTAGGCACTTGAATAACACTATTATTTTTAAAATGATGACTTTATTTTATCTCTCTTTATTTTATCCTCTTTTCAATTCTTAAGAATGTTGACCTTAGAAGATATTTATCTCGAGAAAGTCAGATAATTTCTCTGAATCCTAGATTCTTCAGGCTGTAAAATGTGAATAGTGACATCTACTTTGTGGGAGTATCTTGAGAATTAAGTTAATATGTATAAGGTGTTTAAGATAATTCTCAACATTATGACTATGGTAACTACCTGGTTTTTAAGATTTCAATGAATGCTTCTTGTAGACTTCCAAGCTGTGTCCCTCCTCTGTCTCATTTCATGTAAACTGCCCACAGCATTTTAGCTATTCTTCATTAAGTATTTTTTGTAGAACCTGACCCTGTCTTTGTCCTCTACTTTTGGAATCTTCATTATTTTCCTTCTGGGATGTTGGCCCAAACAAATATTGCCATGACAAAATATCACCATGAGCCTGATTATTTTCTTCTTGGGCATAAATTAGTGTTTCCTTAGTTTATTGACTTAGCACCTGAACTGATTATCTTGTTTTGTTAGAGTAAGGGCTTAACAAGGCAAAGACCGGGAGTTCATTCTCTGTTTAGGCCAGTGGGGGTTGCACTGAAAACACATTTCTTTCACTGTCACAGATGTGCCCCTAACCTTGACCATCTGCTTAGCAAATGCACAGGAGGAGCAGGGTAAGTAACAGTGGACTGTATTATACAACCCAGTCCCAGCACCAAGCATTCTATGCCACTAACCACAGCATGATCATATTTAAAGGCTACAGCACAGCTGAGCAGATGTCTTGGGTGAGATCCAGGAAAACACCAATGGGGGGAGAGTAAGAAAAATGACAGTTTTAGTCAAAGTGGCCTCCAACAGGGACCCTGAATACACTGATTTAGATGTGCCTGTTCTACAAATCATTTCAAAAGAAAAAGCAATTTTTCCCTTTAATGATTCTTCAGTTGATCCTCTGCAAGAGGTTCAGGTGAACATCTCCTTGAAATTTTTATCCTCAAGTCAATATTTTGCATTGTAAAATATTATATATACATAATACATAGAGTATATATACACACACACACACACACACACACACACACATATATGTGTTATATGTGTGTGTGTGTGTTAGTTTCTCATTCATGCCCGACTCTTTGTGGCCCCATGGACTGTAACCCACCAAGCTCCTTTGTCCATGGAATTCTCCAGGCAAGAATACTGGAGTGGGTGCCCACTCCAGTATTCTTGCCTAGAGAACACATATATACAGGCTTCCCTGGTTGCTAGCTGGTAAAGAATCCACCTGCAATGCAGGAGACCCTGGTTGGATTCCTGGGTCCGGAGGTTCCCCTGGAGAAGGGATACGCTAAGCACTTCAATATTCTTTGGCTTCTCTGGTGGCTCAGATGGTAAAGAATCCACCTGCAATGAAGGAGACCTGAGTTTGATCCCTGGGTTGGGAAGATCCCCTGGAGGAGCACATGGCAACCCACTCCAATATTCTCCCCTGGAGAATCCCCACAGACAGAGGAGTCTGGTGGGCTAGAGTCCATGGGGTCATAAACAGTCGGACACAACTGAACGACTAAGCACAGCAAACATATAGTTGGCTATAGTTTGAGTTTCAAAGTGGTGTGCTCTTAGTTGCCTTGTCATGATTTATCTAATTTGGATAATTTTAAATAAAATTTCATTGAATTAAAGAATTTGAATTATAGCCATGAAAGAGATTTTGGCAAACAGTTTAAAAGATCTTCAACCTTTCATTGCCTTATGAATTCTAATTAGGCAATATAAATTGGTTCTGCGTCAGAGCAAGCTGCCCAAAGATGAAGCTGCACTATAAAAATCAAAAGGCACAAACGTCAGCAGAAAGCTGAGACACTGGGGTTTCCAATGAGAAAAACCTTCATTAAGAGAATGGTGCTTTTCTCCGAGCTCTATTTTTATCCCCTGTCAGAGAAAATTATGAGAATTGCTATTTTTTCAAAGGGAGAAAAAGGTGTTCACAGATGAATAGCATTTATATATTTGACACTTTATCTTCCAGGGACAGTTTGATCAATTTACTGGTTTATTATCTTTGAAATACTAATGAGATTTTTCCTTAGAGAGGAAAGCAGTCATTGTTCATAAGGATAAAGAAAAGCTTCATTTGTCAAAGCATTTGCTCCAGATGCTTATCTTTTTTTTCATTTTTTTCATAAAAGTATATACTACCTTTAACATTTAACCATTGAATCATCAGGCAATGACCTTTGGGTGTCACATTCCAAATCTTTTTTGTTCACTCTAATATCAGATTTCATGAGCAAACCATGTACTTTAATGAATGAGGAGATCTATTTATATAATGTAAACGTTATTGCAGATAAGCAGCAATAATTTACAAGAATGGTTTATGAAAGTTTTTTTTTAATAAAATGAGAGTAAAGCAGTCCATGTGATCCTTGATTTTGCTTTGTTTGTAAGAGATGCAGGAGAAAGATGTGGGAGTCATCATGAGTCATATTTCTCTGATCTGTTATTCCTAAGACAGCTGTTGGGAGCAGGGGCTGTCAAAAGGGAGCATAACACTGCATTTGTTGGAGGCAGGGACTGTTTTATTTCATCTTTGCATCCTCTGTGCATGGTACATAGGATATTTTAATAATGGTTATTCAATAAATAAATCCAATTTGAAAGTATCCTTTCAGATATGTTGGTACTGAAGTACTATTGTACTGAAGTACTTATCCTCTCATTTCACTATCAGCCTATTTATCTTTGCAGTAGTATGAGTGAGGCCACCAGTTGTGGTCTCATTTCATATAACATCTTTAATCTAATCTAATGCATAATCATGGGCTTCCCAGGTAGTGCTAGTGGTAAAGAACCTACAAGAGACACAAGAGATACAGATTCAGTCTTTAGGCCGGGAAGATCCCCTGTAGGAGGGCATGACAACCCACTCCAGTATTCTTGCCTAGAGAATTCCATGGACAGAGGAGCTTGGTGGGCTACAGTCCAAAGGGTTGCTAAAAGTCAGACACGACAGAGCACACTTCGCATGCATGCATGTAATTTGTAATCATATGCTTGATTACATATTGATATATAATGGATCATGGATACATCTTTAATTAAAAATACAGAATAGTAACCTGGAAGGTACACACCCTAATAATAAGCCATAACTCTCAAATATCTAGTACACATGAATATTCAAAATGTGAAGACATGTGTATGTTAATTAGTTTTGATCAAAACAAATAACTAGAAGAATTTTCTTCATGGTTTTGGCCCCAATATCTAGAAAAGCTGTAATCCTTTAAAATATTAAGTGCACTATAATCTTTAATTTTATTTTTCTTCTCTTATTTTATCCCAGTTTTAAAATAATTTTTTATTTAGATTACTTCAAGAGAATTAGATTACTTTTTCCTTTTGTATTATTATGAATTTTGTAACATCTCAGAGCCTATGAGCACTGAAGATGCTATATAACTTATATAGAAGTTACACATTTTCATTTTGCTGACACTGTATGTAGTACAGTGACTAGCACATAAGTGCTCACCAAATTGTTTATAGTAGAACTGAACTAATTCAGGAATAGAAGGGTTGTTAAGTATTGGAAATACTTGTTCATAGACTACAATAAGTAAATTACAGCCACAGTCCGTAAACTCTTGCATTAAAATATGCTCCAATGGTTAAAAATGACAGCAAAGAGTGATTTCAGTCTTCCCAGGTGGCTCAGCAGAAAAGAATCCACTTGCAAAGCAGGGGAGGTGGGTTCAATCCCTGTGTTGGGAAGATCTCCTTTAGAGAAGGAAATGACAACCCACTCCAGTGTTCTTGCCTGGGAAATCCCATGGACAGAGGAACCTGGAGGGCTACAGCCCATGGGGTCACAACAGAGTCACACACGACTTAGCAACTAAAACACAACAAAAACAAGAATAATTTCATTAGTGTGGCCATCTCATTTTGAACTGAGATGAGGGAAATAATGTATTAAGATAGCCATATCTTGCTTTAGGAGAAAGGAAAGTTGAAATTAAAAAGCCCATTTTATTTTGAAGATAAAAGTAAGTGAATTAATTCATGAATTCTAAAGGAATAAATTAGTTGAGAATTGCCATATTGTAAAATATTCTGGTAAAATTTTGACCTTGGGTTCTTCCATATGCTGGATAATGATGTATTGTTTATTCATAACAGTTTAATTCTGAGTCAAAAATGCTAACTGTATCAGGTATGATTCACTCATGAAATAAAGTTAAAGGGAAAGGAGGCCTTCCAGCTTTAATGGAACCATGACACAGTCTCTACAAGTAGCTCAGGGAAGTTTTCAGGTTAATATAAGATTTCATTGTATACGTTTTTATGTTCAATTTTTCTATTATTTATATTTTCAGAAGAAAATAAACAAAATATGTTGCCTTTTTACACTTGAGTCTAGCATATAGAGAAATATTTTATTCTTTCCAAACATTAGTGATTAAATAAATTGATGTTTTGTCCTACTTAGTTTCAGATAAATATTTTGACGCATAGACAAAGAAGGTAGGGAAGTCTCAGTTTAAGAGAACCCCAGATGAAACCATTGGTCAAAGAAATACCTGCATCCTACATTTCCTGCCGCGTTCTTCACAATAGCCAGAGTTTAGACCCAACATTAGTGTTTATGAACAGAAGAATGAATGAGGAAATGTGATTGCATATGTGTATAAATACACACAAACATGCACACAATGGAATATTTTTAACCTTAAAAGAAGGAAATCCTGCCATATGCAATAACATGGATGTGACTGAAGGACATTATGTTAAGTGAAATAAGCCAGACAAAGACAGATTACGCATGGTGTCATTTAGATGTGGAACTCCTCCCCCCCCCCCAAAAAAAAAAAAGTTGAACTCACCGAAATAGAGTAGGAAAATGGAGCTGGGGGGTAGGGAAAATAGGGAGAGTTGGGGCTGGGGGAAGTGTTGTTTTATAACCTCAGGAGTTCCCTGGAAATCTAAAACAGGCTCCAGTGCATAGAGAGCAAGGAGAGATTGGAGAGAGGCAGGCCACTCCATATTGGTAGGTGGAAGGTTCACTAAACAAGAGAACTTACATTCAAGGCTTTGGGTGACTACAGAATGAATAGATGTCTGCACCTACCCACCAGAATCTTAAATGTTTATATGGAAACCAGAACTGGATTCAGTCAAGTATGCCATCCAGATGGCCTCAATCACACATTGTACTCTCAAGGCTAAGTCCTTGAAGTTAGCCACCACTGTAGAACATACATTCCAAGGACAGGGGAGGGGTGAGGAGTCTCTGATTGCCTGGGTGCAGCTCTCAGATCTCCCAGCAGACATGCCCTGTCCTTTCAATGACCTCTTCCAACCAAGGGGTACAAATTTTGTCATAAGATAAGTACAGTGAAAATCTAATTTGTACCATAGTGACTATAGCTGACACCACTGTACTGTATCATTGAAATTTACTAAGACAGTATAATTAAATGTTCTCATACACACACATAAAGTAAATATATGGAGGTGATGGAAGTGTTAATTAACTTCATGAGGGGAATCCTTTCACAGTATATATGTATATCAAATCATTATATTGTATACTTTTAATATCTTACAGTTTATCTGTCAGTTATATCTTAAGAATGCTTTACAAAAAACAAAACACAGAATCCCAGGATCTACTTCATAGACCTCAGAAATATGTCACTCAACAGTACAAACAAAGCAATTACAAAAGAAGAGCAAACAAATGTCCATTTGAGACTTTTACAGTTTTTATATAGTATGCACTAATATGAATAAGGACTCTGGATACACGGGGCTCTTATTAGAGTACACTGTTTTTCCAGAACATTTAAGTACATAGTCACTGCACTGAAGGAACATTTAATTGTGAAACTGAAATGAGTCTGTTTCTAAAAGCCTCCTTTTGTCTCATAGTCTCTTAGAAGGAATGGAATTAAAATATGTGTGTAAAATCTTTATTTTTCCAATGAAGGATGATTGTTTAAACGGTTAGAAGTGGGATGCCACTAAAGATACTGTTACAGATTTGAGCTTCTCTTGAGTCAGCCAGATTGGCTTTATATCACAATCTCCCTCCTTACCTAGAAACTCAAGATCCCTGCCATAGAGGTCTTATAATAATAACATCAAAATTAAAGGTAAAATCATAATGTAATTAAACAATAAATAATCATGACAGTCAGATCATTTGCTTCACTGAACCCTCATAGTAATTGTATGAAAATTTCATATCGATTCCATAGATGTGGGAATTGAAGCTTAGAGAAATTAAGTAAACTTTTCGATGTTACAGGGCTAGGAAGTATCACAACCAGGATTTAAACCAAAACTTCAGCATCCAAAGGCCATGAAATTAAGCTGTAGACAAGTGTTTCTGCTACTTAAAAGTTTGTAGATATATTCTCATTAGTTTGAGAATTCTGTTTGCATAAACTTGTATGGCTGCCATTAGTTCAGTATTTTCTAGTAAAAAACAACAACTGGACCCCATCTGACATTGTAGTAAAGATAAATTATTTTGCTTTTTACTATTTTCCAAGATACTGATTGACTAGAACATGCTATTCATTCTGTTGGGAACTGTAGATAGAGAAACTAAGCACACAAAAATGCCTGCACTCTTGTTCATTTTGGTGAGGAAAAGCAGATAACAAAGTAAAATGCATAGAACTATAAAATGGTGTTAAGTGATAGTGAACAAAATGAAGCAGGGCATAGGGAGGAGATGAGGCAATCTATGAGGTTATGGGACTATGATTTAAAAGTGGGTGATCAGTGAAACCTTCATTGAGAAGGTCATAGCTAATCCCAGGATTGATTGGGGGTAATCAGGTAAACCACGCAAGCCTTCAAGTTATCTGGGAAAAAGAGCGATCCAGGAAGAGGCAGTCTAAGTAGAGAGCCTGAGCTGCAGGGTACCTGCTGTGTTCGAGGACCATCAGAGAGGTCAGTGTTCTGGAGCAGACTGAGCAAGGCTAAGGTATGAGAATGGAAGAGGCAGAGAACCAGATTAGGTAGAAATATGGACCACCACATAGGTTTAGATTTATTCTGAATATGATGAGAGCTACATGGGCTCTGAGTAGAGGATTAAAGTAATGAGTTTTCAAGGGGAAAAAATCACTAGCTGCACTGTCAAAAACAGATAGTAAAGGTCCAGACTAAGAGCCATGTCACTTAGGAGGATACTGCAACAACCTAAGTGAAAGTAGGCCGCTGGCCACATATGACGGCATGTCTGTGGAAGGAAAGATTGACATCCTGAATAGTGAGTATAGGGAGGAAAGAATATAGAGAGGACTGATGCCTCGAGCTCTAATTTTAGAGGTCAGAGAAATTAGGTAAATCAACAAAGGAAAGTGAGAAGAAGACACGAGAGAGTTGGCATGAAAAACAAGAACAGTATGGTACACAGAAAGCCAAGTAACATGTGTGTTTCTAGAAAGGCAGTCATCAGCCATGTTAGATCCTGCTGGTTACTAAATACAATTAAGGTTACAAATGACCACTAGATGCACAATTTAGGGGTCACTGCTAAACTTAACAAGCAGTTTCAGTTGAGTGGAGGCCTCCAAGCTTGATAGAAAGAACTTTATATAGGGTAACATATTCATTTCTTCATTTATTTAATAAAATAAAAGTGTGATTTGTTATCACAGACATTTTATAGTTGAATTTTTATTTATTTCAAGGAAGAAATTTTAATTAGGTAAAAACTTTAAAATCTTCCTGGGTGACATTTTGGGGCACACTTTTAGATTGACAGACTTGTTAAAATAACAATTATTAGATATTAAAAATTATTCATGTCCAAAAAGAACAATACAGCTTTCATGATTTTATAGATTTGTTCTTGTTTAATTTGAAAATACAGTTTTATAATTTTTTAGATCTGTAAACATAGAGTTTACACTTAGTATGTTTGACCATATTTATTTAAAGTTACAATGAAAGAAAATTAAGTGAATAAATTAAATGAGTATCTGAGAGCTATTTTCTGTGGGAAAAGAGAACATTGCTCAATATTGATGAGCTCTGAACCATACTATACCGTCTCTAAACAGGCACCAATCTAGTTTAGAAGGAGAAGAAATTATTATTGATGTCAACTCTAAAACTTCACAGACAAAGTAGTAACTTAATATCAGTTTTTAGAACATAGCCTGATCATACAACATATATGTTTGCTATTATTATTACTGAGAATTTTAGAGATAATTGAGTATTAAAGGACTTCAAATATTATTTTATACTTAATTATTTAGTAATATGATCCTAGCCTCATGGTAAATTTACTTCCTTTTCTTATTCTTTAAATAAACACAGTAAAATAATTAGACCTTCAAAATAGATTATTGGGTATAACAGATGATGAACTCACTTTACAAAAAAATATTTATATATGTATCCTCAGGTTAATGAATTTTCATAACTGGCTTAGTTCTTGCTGCTTCATGTTTCATGCCATTATATGAAGGAATTGGCATTATATGAAAGACTTTGGCATCTGCTAGTAATATATATTTATATATAATATGTATAATTTATAGAACTGTATAACATATATGTACATATGTAACAATGTATAAAATATACTATACATGTTTATATTCATGCACATATATGCTAATGCATAGTATATGTGTGTGTGTGTGTATATATATATATATACAAAAATTGTGAGTGTGGTATGGGAAGATATGAATATATTATATGTTTATATTTATTTATAATCTATATGTATTTATATATAAAACAATTAGCTTTCAGTATTATATATAGTACAATCTTTTGATATAATTCTTTTGTATAGATAAATAGTAAACTCAAAATTACAATTTTAAAAAAATAAATGCACTATTCTTGGTTATTTTAATAGAGATTGCATTAATAATATTTGATTTTTGCCACAGTGATACATTTCCCTGCTGGGAAAACTGGTCAACCACTTGTAAAAGAATGAAACTAGACCCCTCTCTAACACCATACACAAAAATAAACTCAAAATGGATGAAAGATCTAAATGTAAGACCAGAAACTATTAAACTCCTAGAGGAGAACATAGGCAAAACACTCTCCGACATAAATCACAGCAGGATCCTCTATGATCCAACTCCCAGTATACTGGAAATAAAAGCAAAGATAAACCAATGGGATCTAATTAAAATTAAAAGCTTCTGCACAACAAAGGAAACTATAAGCAAGGTGAAAAGACAGCCTTCTGAATGGGAGAAAACAATAGCAAATGAAACAACTGACAAACAACTAATCTCAAAGTTATATAAGCAACTTATGCAGCTCAACTCCAGAAAAATAAATGATCCAATCAAAAAATGGGCCAAAGAACTAAATAGGCATTTCTCCAAAGAAGACATACGGATGGCTATCAAACACATGAAAAGATGTTCAACATCACTCATTATCAGAGAAATGCAAATCAAGACCACAGTGAGGTACCATTTCACACCAGTCAGAATGGCTGCGATCCAAAAGTCTACAAGCAATAAATGCTGGAGAGGGTGTGGAGAAAAGGGAACCCTCTTACACTGCTGGTGGGAATGCAAACTAGTACAGCCATTATGGAAAACAGTGTGGAGATTCCTTAAAAAATTGCAAATAGAACTGCTTTATGACCCAGCAATCCCACTGCTGGGCATACACACCGAGGAAATCAGAATTGAAAGAGACACATGTACCCCAATGTTCATTGCAGCGCTGTTTATAATAGCCAGGACATGGAAGCAACCTAGATGTCCATCAGCAGATGATTGGATAAGAAAGCTGTGGTACATATACACAATGGAATACTACTCAGCCCTTAAAAATAATAAATTTGACTCAGTTCTAATGAGATGGATGAAATTGGAACCGATTATACAGAGTGAAGTAAGCCAGAAAGAAAAACACCAATACAGTATACTGACACATATATATGGAATTTAAAAGACAGTAATGATGACCCTATATGTGAGACAACAAGAGACACAGAGGTATAGAGTGGACTTTTGGACTCTGAGGGAGAGGGAAAGGGTGGGATGGTTTGGGAGTATGGCAATGAAACATGTATATTTTCCTGTAAGAAACGAAACGCTAATCTATGTTCAATGTAGGATGCAGGATGCATGGGGCTGATGCACAGGATGATTCAAGTAGAGGATGTGGGGTGGGAGGTGGGAGGGGGCTTCGGCATTGGCAGATTGTGTTCACCTATGGCTGATTCATGTCAATGTATGGCAAAACAAATACAGTATTGTAATTAAAAAAATAAATAAATTTAATTAAAAAATATATAAGGTGAATATTTTAGATCATATAATCTATAGTGTTTTCAATTATGAATATGATTATTTACACGGGATTCCATTTCTCTCCTCCTACAACCAGGCTTTCCTTATTATACCTTTAATATGCTTTTTTTAATACTTTATTCTACATTACAATACTGTATTTGTTTTGCCATACATTGACATGAATCAGCCACAGTTTTATTTGCATACTGAAGGATAATGTAGATTGAGGTCTTTGAAACAATTTTAGCTTCAGTTCTCTGTCTCTATATTCTTTGTATTTCATGGACTGCTTGAGGCCAATTGTATGTGAAAGATTCCCATTACTTTGTTGGAAGAAGCAAAGGGAAAAAAGAATATCTTAAATTAATTTTTCAGATCATACTTAGTCCAGATTTTCTTTCTTTTCATATTCTCTTCTGCTTTTTTATATTATTGAGGTTCTTTAAACAAGACCTTGAGCTATTCACTGCTAGTGATTCAGTTAAGTGAGTCACTAAAATGATGTTTTGTTAAAGTATTTCATTTTGGTTCAAGGAAAAAGAAACTATGAAACTGGCCATTCTCTCTTTGAAACATTGTGTTATCACTGAAAAACCAACAAATGCAGGTTTTAAACATTAAAAAAATGTTTAGTTAAGAAAACATATTGCATAGATAACACTTTTAATTGAAGAGTTTTCAGCCTCCAAGTTATCATGTTTTTAGGTAAAAATGTATTTCATTTCCAATGTTTTTGTATTCAATCTTTGGGATTTTCCCTGTATAAACTTGGTTTTGTAGAAATGGAGTTATTTAAATGTAGATTTCCTTCAAATTAAATATTTAACAATTTCACATTCCCATTCTGTTTTCTATATACATTTTAATTTCAAAATATATTCTCATTCAACCCAATTGCATATTTTTCTTTTGGACATCTCATATTAGAATATTCAAACTAGCACATACACTCATAATTTTAACCTGTTTTGCATTCTGTTTCATTTGGTCTTGTTTTCTGAGCTGAACTCTGGCAAAAGCACGAGGCAGTTCTTGCCTCACATGCGTTGTACATGTGTACTGCTTTATTCCTATAAATGTAGCAGAAATGTGCAGTCAATGTTTTAGCCCTTTGGGCACTCATCAAGCACCGATTGTTTACAGAAGTGAACTGGGTAGTGAGAATGTAAACTGCCTTGAAATTATTAGATGACTAGCTTTCCCTTAAGTTCCATGCTACCCTGAACAGGCTTTCTGAAGAGCCCATTATATTCTTCTTCCCCTGTTACTGATCAAGGAAAACAAAAATAGAAACATCATTGAGTACAATGTTGATTTTGAGACAGGCATTGTTTAAAAGGAGAATGCTAGGAAACTGCTAAAAACTACAAACATTTATTCAGGCATAAAAGACAATACCAATTGTTTTGCCTCAAAAGTCCAGAGCTTTTTTAAAAGGCCCTCTTTACAGTGAATAAAATCTCAAGAGAAATTGCTGAGATTATTTCTCTAAATGATAAGCACATAGGTGTAACATAGTAAACTCACTTTTTCATGTGAAATCTGTTCAAGGTGTTGCTAAGTGATAGCAATACTGGTTTTATGAAGCAAATAAAACTACATGCGAATAAAGGCTGATTTAAAATTATATCAGTAAGAGTCTTCTATCAATAAAAATAATGATCAGGCCCATATAAGCAGTCAAAACTAGAAATAAGGCTACAGTCTTTAAAAAAAATTCATTATAGGTCCATAACGGGTTCATTTACTGTGATGGTCTCTGAATATATGCTGTTCTGATTACTGGATGTAAAATATGAAAAGAGACTTTTAACTACTTCCTGTAATGTGCTTGTATTTGGAGTTAGGGGGCTTGGATAATTAAGCTTATGTAACAATATCATTAAATGGAATCATTTTTTTTTCTCTTTTGTAAAATGAGTGTTGAAACAAGATCATCAATCTTTTTTTTTTTTCAAACTAGTCCATACAAAAATAGTACTTATATCAATGTCACTTTTAATACACCTTCTTCTCCGTGTTATCCTAACAAACAATAAAAATGTCCTTCAACCATTCCAGTCTTAGAAACATATCTGAACAAATCTACATTTGTTGTCCAAGAATGAGAGTGTGAAGTTGGTGTTATTTATTGCTTAGGGTAGAAGAGTAGGAGTCAGTGGTTGTTAAGAAGTATTAGCATTCGCACAAAGGCTGCAGATCACAGAGACTTCCCAGAAAAAAAGGCCTTTTATAGGACGTCATTAATGTTTTACAATGTGATAAAAGTCTTATTTCTAAATGAAGTCTACAATCATTCTAGATATTAAGTGTAATTCCACCAGCTCGGTCTTCAGTAGACAATGAGTACAAATGGGCCCAAACAGAATAACAACTTATAGATTTTAGCCAAAAATGTTTTTGTTATGATTGTGTTTTAAGGTTATGATTATTGTTGACATTTTTGTCAAGAAACCACTCATGTGGAAGCTCAAAAAGATTCTACTTGGGGACCAAATTTCAAATTATGACAATGTTCACTTCAGTGATACTTGAGCACATCCCATTTGGAGCTTCAGGTTTCTTCTACAAGGTAAAAACTAGTCCCAATGCCTTTTGCGTTTTTGAAAAATGTACTTCAATGCCTATGAATTTGAGCCAAAAGTCATATTCTGCCCAGTTTGTCAACTGCCAGATAAACTTGAGAGTTCCAAAAGCCTGTCCCTGAAATGGGAACTTTCACTTAAATTAACTAATCTGTTTATTAGTGTGCCCATTTGTTGCAAGAATAATGGGAGGAAATTTAGCTGATGTTCCCCATTCTATCACACGCTGATAATTTATCGAGTAGCACTTCTGAGATCTGATAGAATGACACAGAGAATAGCTAAGAATTGGGACAAATGGATGTTAAGTTTTGACCAGCTTCTTCCTTTTACAGTCACTGTCTCCCAATCATCCATATATACAAAAAAAAAAAAAAAAAAAAATCACCAAAACTAGATGTATTGTTAGGAAAGAAGAAAACTTCCTGTGCCCTTCTATAGTATTCTTGCTGATCTGAGAATTAACATGTGAGAGATTAGCAGGAAAAAATCAAAGATTAAAACATGTATACATGGGAGAGACCCAGGAAAAACTGAGCCATTTGCCAGAATGGCTGAAACCCTCACTTTATATACCATATTCAGCCAAAGACATAAAAGGATGTTTTTGAGTGGTGGCTTGGGATTTCAGGTAGGAAAACAATTCACATGAAGATGGAAAGACAAATATTTAGTAAATAAATGTTTGTTAGGCAGGCAGAGAGAATGGGACACAGAGAAGGATTTTAACAAACAGACTTTGCTAGGTTCCTCCCTGTCTGCCATACCAGGTTCATACCCTAGTTATCTGTGATCATAGCACCCTTCATGGAACAGGTCTTCTATCTATTATTATCTTCTTTAGGCAGTTAGAGGGAAGGTCCAAGTTTTTTCCTGAGTCACAGGGCCTTAAAAATAATCAACCTAAATTACTCCTCCTGCCAAAGAGACATTTTGGGGTGGCAAGCTTTATTACCCCTACAGTATAAAATTAGGGAATTATGATATATCCAAGGTTATAGGAATAATTTTCTAGTTGGGATTTGAGAAATTGTAATGTTTCTGAAAAGCCTTTTATTTTCAGCTTGGCTAGAAAGAGCAGAAACCAAGAGATAAGTAGGCAGCTCCCATTTCAACCCAACCAAGTCCATTTCCTTCTTTTATTCCTTGAGATGCAGCTGCTTCAAATTATATGTATGCTTGATTTGAGGTTAGAGAAATGAAGAAGGAAGGAGGATGGAAGGGGAAAGAAAGAATCTTCATGACGGAAACCAATTGTCTAAAATATGCTTTTAAAAATTTGTTGACTAATATTATTGGAGAAATAATATTATTGGAGAACTATCAATAACCTCAAATATGCAGATGACACCACCCTTATGGCAGAAAGTAAAGAAGAACTAAAGAGCCTCTTGATGAAAGTGAAAGAGGAGAATGAAAAAGTTGGCTTAAAAGTCAACATTCAGAAAACTAAGTTCATGGCATCCAGCCCCATCACTTCATGGCAAATAGTTGGAGAAACAGTAGATAAAGTGACAGACTTTATTTTGAGGGGCTCCAAAATCACTGCAAATGGTGTCTGCAGCCATGAAATTAAAAGATGCTTGCTCCTTGGAAGAAAAACTATGACCAACCTAGATAGCGTATTAAAAAACAGAGACATCACTTTGCTGACAAAGGTCTGTCTAGTTAAAGCTATGGTTTTTCCAGTGGTCATATATGGATGTGAGAGTTGGACTTTATTATAAAGAAAGCTGAACACTGAAGAATTGATGCTTTTGAACTATTGTGTTGGAAAGGACTCTTGAGAGTCCCCTGGACTGCAAGGAGAGCCAACCAGTCCATCCTAAAGGAAATCAGTCCTGAATATTCATTGGAAGGACTGAGGCTGAAGCTGAAACTCCAATACTTTGGTCACCTGATGCAAAGAACTGACTCATTTGAAAAGACCCTGATTCTGACAAAGATGGAAGGCAGGAGGAGAAGGGGGTAACTGAAGATGAAATGGTTGGATGGCATCACTGGCTCAATGGACATGAGTTTGAGCAAGCTCTGGGAGTTGGTGATGGACAGGGAAGCCTGGCATGCTGCAGTTCATGGGGCTGCAAAGAGTCGGACACGACTGAGCTACAGAACTGACTGAATATTATTGGAAGTTTAGAACAGTTGGCATTCTTACCCAAATCTAGTTTGTGTTATACTTTTATTCATTTGGTCTTTGTATTTGCCTAAGAGCCACATCTCACCATTTGAAAACAAAAAAATAGAGATTTCATTTAGAGTGAATCCTTGGATGGTAAATAAACCATTTTGCCTAATCCCATGAACTAGTGGCTCATCTGGAAAAGAATTTGCCTGCAATGCAGGAGTCCCCGGTTTGACCCCTGGGTCAGGAAGCTCAGAAGAAGGGAATGGAAACCCACTCCAGTATTCTTGCCTGGAAAATTCCATGGAATGCAGAGCCTGGACAGGCCATGGGCTCACAAAGAGTCAGACACAACTGAGTAACTAACTCAAAGAACTATTTCAAATGCAGACAGGGAAAGAGTTAGTCAATGTGTACTTTATAGAGTAGTTAGTCCATTAGTGCTTTTAAACTAACTTTACTTTGAAAGTATGCTAATGTAATTTTCTGTTTTTTCAGTAGTGTTTAGTGGCAAAGAGTGACTGAACTGAGTGGTAAAGAACCTGCCTGCCAATGCAAAAGACATAAAAGACACGGGTTCAATCTCTGGGTCAGGAAGTTCCCCTGAAAGAGGGCATGCCAACCCATTCCAGTATTCTTGCCTGGAGAATCCCATGGACAGAGGAGCCTGGTGGGCTACAGTCCATAGGGTCACAAGAGGTTGAACATGACTGAAGTGACTTAGTACACATACAAAAAAAAAATGTAAATTAGAGAAAATCATAAAAACAAATCACCAAATAATTATTAATGTTGTCAGAAGGGGGATGGGCCAGAGAGTGGGCTTTTTCTAGCACTGGGAAATAAATCCTCCAGTGAGACACGTGTACTAGCAAACCAAAAGCCTTCATTGTAAATGAGCACCCAGGCCAAGAGTAGCTGGGTAAGGGAACCCAGGAGAACTGCTCTGCCACGTGGCTCATAGCCTCAGGTTTTATGGTAATCAGGTCAGTTTCTGGGTTGTCTCTGGCCAATCATCTTGCTTAGCCCTTATTTCATCTAACTCATATTTCATTGTTCCTGGTGGCATGAGCCTCTCTCAGCCAAGATGGATTCTAATGTGAGGGCTTCTAGGGGGTTAGCAGGATATATCATCTCCCACCTCCTTTTGCTCCTCTAAAATTCTTTCAGGTTAATTTTGCAAGACATATTATGGGTGGGCATGTCTTCCTTTTTTTGACTCCTGAATTTTCCTGGTTTTTGGCAACAGGGAAAGGGACCTCCTATTGTAAGACAATTCCGGCAAGTGGTTATTGTTCTTAGTAAAAGCAGTGAGTTTTGGTTACTGGTTCCCTAAACCTTTGACTGAATGGATCACAATAAACTGTGGAAAATTCTGAAAGAGATGGGAATACCAGACCGCCTGACCTGCCTCTTGAGAAACCTATATGCAAGTCAGGAAGCAACAGGTAGAACTGAACATGGGAAAACAGACTGATTCCAAATAGGAAAAGGAGTACATCAAGGCTGTATATTGTCACCCTGCTTATTTAACTTCTATGCAGAGTACATCACGGGAAATGCTGGACTGGAAGAAACACAAGCTGGAATCAAGATTGCTGGGAGAAATATTAATAACCTCAGATATGCAGATGACACCACCCTTATGGCAGAAAGTGAAGAGGAACTAAAAAGCGTCTTGATGAAAGTGAAAGTGGAGAGTGAAAAAGTTGGCTTAAAGCTCAACATTCAGAAAATGAAGACCATGGCATCCGGTCCCATCACTTCACGGGAAATAGATAGGGAAACAGTGGAAACAGTGTCAGACTTTATTTTGGGGGCTCCAAAATCACTGCAGATGGTGACTGCAGCCGTGGAATTAAAAGATACTTACTCCTTGGAAGAAAAGTTATGACCAACCTAGATAGCATATTCAAAAGCAGAGACATTACTTCGCCGACTAAGGTTCGCCTAGTCAAGGCTATGGTTTTTCCTGTGGTCATGTATGGATGTGAAAGAGTTGGACTGTGAAGAAGGCTGAGTGCCGAAGAATTGATGCTTTTGAACTGTGTTGTTGGAGAAGACTCTTGAGAGTCCCTTGGACTGCAAGGAGATCCAACCAGTCCATTCTGAAGGAGATCAGCCCTGGGGTTTCTTTGGAAGGAATGATGCTAAAGCTGAAACTCTGGTACTTTGGCCACCTCATGCGAAGAGTTGACTCACTGGAAAAGACTCTGATGCTGGGAGGGATTGGGGGCAGGAGGAGAAGGGGACGACAGAAGATGAGATGGCTGGATGGCATCACTGACTCGATGGAAATGAGTCTGAGTGAACTCCGGGAGTTGGTGATGGACAGGGAGGCCTGAGTGCTGAGATTCATGGGGTCGCAACAAGTCGGACATGACTGAGAGACTGAAATGAACTGAACTGACATTATATTTCTAGCCCTTATTTATTTTCTAACTGGAAGTTTGCACCTTTTAACTGTCTTCATCCAATTCTTCCTCCCCCCACCCCCACAACCACTGATCCCACCTCTTATAATTACATTTCTGATCTTTTTCTATGAATTGGTTTGTTCTTGAAGTATAATTGACCTACAACACCATATTAGTTTTTATTACACAATATCATGATTTGATATTTCTACACATTTCAAACTAATCATAAGTCTGTTTAAGATGTGCCACCCAAGGTATTACACAGTGATTATGTTTCTACTTGTAGAGTTATACTTCTTAATTAAAATAGATTTCATTATTAATTTATAAGCTTTATATTTATTTACAAACAGTAAATCTCTCCCACTTAAATGTACAGTCATAGAAGTCTTGGTGATTGTGTACAATTGTGTAACCACTACCACAATCAATACACATGAGAGTTCTATCTCCTTCAAAATTTCCTCTTCCTTCTTTGCTGTCTGTTCTCAGCTGCTGTACTTGGGTACATTATATTTCTAATGTAATATAGAAGGTGCTTTCTGCCATTACAGTTTTGTCTTTTCTAAGATTTCATACAAACAAAATCAAACAGTATATATTCTTTTACATTTAATTTACTTATAATATTGCTTTAAAGATTCGTGCATGTTGTTGAATGTGTCAATATTTTTTCCCCTTTTCATTACTGTTAACATAAATGAACCAAGGACAGACCCTGTGTATTGACTCCTAAGTTGTTTGTTTCTTCACAGCATGCTGATATCCATGAGCTCAAACGCCCACTGGCAGTAAACTCAAATTTTTACACATTCAATTGTTTTTAAAATAACCAAGTTAGCATGTTTTTAGCCATTTAGAGAGTCTGCTTGTATTATATACTCTGAGAAAATGTACCCAGCACCTGTTGACAATAAGATAGAGCCTATGGCTATAAGAACCCAAGACTATTGCCATTCAGAGGTCACTGGTCACTGATCTAGAGACTCCTCACTGTGCTGTTGAGAGACATCTCCTAGATGAAAGACCCCTCTCTCTGATGCCCTTATCCCCTGGCAGTTCCTTGCCCTCCTCCCCTTCTAAATGCTAAACTCATCATTGTATGCCTCAGGACAGTCTCAGTTGGAAAGGAATTCTCACTGGCAGAATTTTAAAAGAGCCACATAATTTATAAAGTAGTATCCCATGTTATAGACACTTATCACATTTTAGTCTGTCACCAGTTGATGACCACTTGAGTCGTTTCTAGTTTTGGCTATTATTCACAATCCTGCTGTTAACCTTTGTATACAAGTCTTTATGTGAGCATATGTTTCCATTTCTAGCGGGAAACACTGAGAGTGTGCCTGAGTCATAAGCAAGGTATATGTTCAACTTTAAGAGAAATTACCAAATTGTTACCCAAAGTGGCTGTATGCTACAGATTTCACCAAGAATGCAAGTTTTAAATGCTCTACATTTTCTCCAACACATGCCATTGTCATTTTTTTTGTTTGTTTGTTTGTTTTCTCAACTCCAGCAATTCTTGTGGATTAAAAAATGGGATCTTATTAAGATTTCTATTTGCATTTCCTTGGTGATCAATGATGTTGGCTATATTTTCATCAGTTTATTGGCTCTTCTGCTGCTGCTGCTAAATCGCATCAGTCGTGTCCGACTCTGTGTGACCCCACAGACAGCAGCCCACCAGGCTCCACCATCCCTGGGATTCTCCAGGCAAGAACACTAGAGTGGGTTGTCATTTCCTTCTCCGATGCATGAAAGTGAAAAGTGAAAGTGAAGTCACTCAGTCGTGTCCGACTCTTAGTGACCCCATGAACTGCAGCCCACCAGCTTCCTCCATCCATGGGATTTTCCCATACTGGAGTGGGGTGCCATTGCCTTCTCTGTAATGGCTCTTCAGGTATCTTCTTTTGTAAAGTGCCTGTTCAAATAATTTTCTCTTTTCAAATTGGATTGTTTGATTTATCACTGAGTGGTTTAAACTTTTGGTTTTATATTTTGTTCTCATAAATATATTCTGGATGCAGTTCAGTTCAGTTCAGTTCAGTCACTCAGTCGTGTCTGACTCTCTGCAACCCCATGAACTGCAGCACACCAGGCTTCCCTGTCCATCACCAACTCCCAGAGTCAACTCAAACAAATGTCCATTAAGTTGGTGATGCCATCCAATCATCTCATCCTCTGTCATCCCTTTCTCCTCCTGCCCTCAATCTTTCCCAGTTTCCGGGGCTTTTCAAATGAATCACTTCTTTGCATCAGGTGGCCAAAGTACTGGAGCTTCAGCTTCAACATCAGTCCATCCAATGAACACCGAGGACTGATCTCCATTAGGATGGACTGGTTGGATCTCCTTGCAGTCCAAGGGACCCTCAAGGGTCTTCTCCAATAACACACTTCAAAAGCATCAATTCTTCTGTGCTCAGCTTTCTTTCTAGTCCAACTCATATCCATACATGACCACTGAAGAAACCATAACCTTGACTAGATGGACCTTTGTTGACAAAGATTATCTGTCAGATATGTATTTTGCATTATTAATTTTCTTATAATATCTAGCATGCATTTTCATTTTCTTTACTGATATCTTTGGAAGAGCATATGTTTTTAATTTTAATGAAGATCATTTTATCAAATGTTTTCTCTCATAGTTGGTGTTTTTTAATGTCCTGTTTAAGAAATTTGTGCTTCACTCAATAGCACAAATATTTTCTACCATAATTTCTTTCAGAAGTGTAATAGTTTGGGGTCTTATATTAGGTCTATGATGTATTTTAAGTTAGTTTCTCTGTGTGGTGTTAAGTAAGGGTCTAAGCTCATTTTATATATATATATATATATATATATATATATACATAGCCAATTGCTCTAGCCCCAATTGTTGAAATGACACTCTTTTTTCTAATAAATTATCTTGGCACTTTTGTCTAAAATTAATTGATAACTAAAGTATGGTTTGTAATTTTTAAGTGCCTTTTCTGGCTTGACTTTAATGATTCATTCTGTTACACTGATCCACATAAAATGTGGAGCATTAATATGTCAAGGATTTCAGAAATGGCATTCAAAATATTTTGGAATGTTGATTATTTTGAACTGAAGGTACTTGAGTAACAGCAGATGCAGGAAGGGAACTCTGATTTTCCTTTTCTACCTAAATGCAGGTTATAAAATTTCCCTTGAAAAAGGTGACCTTCCTGTACCAAGAATGGGAGAACATTTGCATTAGTAGAGACTGGGAGTCAAAACCAGAATGGACCTGTGCAAATGAACTCACTAGAACATTCTTATTATCCATTAGTCACACTCCCTGTTCTCCATATATTTCCTAGTCTCTGTCTCATAACTTACTTCCCCAAGCCCTTTTGTCTTTTAACAGCCTTACAGTTTGCCTTTGTTTAAAAGAGCATATACTGTCAATGTATGGCAAAACCAATACAATATTGTAAAGTAAAATAAATAAATAAATAAAAGAGCATATAAGCTTTGGGGCATAACAGTTTCTTTGGGTCTTCATTTTTCTTTATTTTCCTATTGAAGACTCCCATGTACACCTAAAAATATTAAATAATTTTTTTTCCTATTAATCTATCCTATGTTAATTTAATTCTTAGGTTCAGACCTAGGAAGGCACTGGGAAGAGTTTTGTTCCCTACATATGTCATTTTCCTACTCTCAGTCCTTCAGTGGTTCCCCACTCACCATGGAATAAATCAAAATCATATTCACACGCTTTGATAGTTTTTAGAATTTTGGCAGATAGAGGAAGGCAGAAGGATAAAGAAAAAAGTGTGTGATGTGCAAAGTAGAAAGTTTTAAAAGTATGATAATGTCACAGCTCTCCAAGTACATTGCAATATAGGCCTTGAGCTCTGATGTATATTTATCCAGTTAACAAATGGCTCTATCTTTATTGTTTGCAATTCATATTCTCTTTCATAAGTTGTCTTTCTTCATCTTTATGGAATTTTTCTTAGTGCTATGGTCTAGTTCAGTCCAAGTCAAAATATTGCTCTCTTGACAGGAATTATCAGCACTACTTGGCAGACAGAAAAACAAATCTCTGCTCATACTACAGACCTACTTAAGCAGAATTTTGAGGGTAAAGTCAAGAACACTTGTTTTCACAAGCCCTCTTATTTACTATTATGCATGGTCATGGTTTTTGTTAAAAACAAAACAAACAAACAAACAAACAAGACCAGAAACTTCAGTTAAAAAAAGTTGGAAAAGCAGCTGGAGGAGAATTAACCTCCTAGATGATTGAGCCCAACAGGAAGAAGAAGGACTTCTCGCCTGCAAAACTCAGTCACTGAGATGCTGTCACTATTGAACCAATGAAAAATTACTATACTTCAAAATCTCAGTCCTTCCAATGGACTCCTTGTTTACTACAGCCCTCGCCATACGATTATAGGAGTCCTGATTTCCTCGTCACATAGGTGCTTGCACAAAGCTCACCCAAGTTACAATTCTTTGTTCATTCAAATAAACACACTTATTTTGCGGAGAAATAACTGACAGTCTTTGTTTTAGGTCAGTATTCATTAAGGCATATCTTCTATTTCTTTAGTGTTTGTTCTATGATTTCTAAGATTTCTTGCACATGGTTAGCAATTTTTATGTCCTTAAAAAATTAAACCATTCAGAAAGTCCACATTCAGAGAATATTCAGAAATTCTTGTTGTAGTGATGAATTTACCTGTTACTCTCCAGTATTAACTTTACTAAATTAATATGTAGTTTTCACTCAAGTAATGGATGGTTAACTATTAATTTACTAGGGTTGAAAAACCATACTGTGTGAATTCTTGAGGTAACAGATGAGAAAGAAAATAAGAGCTGTTGCCCCCTTCTCCTCCTGCCTTCCATCTTTCCCAACATCAGGATGTTTTCAAATGAGTCAGGTGATGAAAATATTGGACAGTTTCAACATCAGTCCCTCCAGTGAACACTCATGACTGATTTCCTTTAGGATGAACTGGTTGGACCTCCTTGCAGTACAAGGGACTCTCAAGAGTCTTCTCCAACACCACAGTTCAAAAGCATCAATTCTTCGGCCCTCAGCTTTCTTCACAGTCCAACTCTCACATCCATGCATGACCACTGGGAAAACCATAGCCTTGACTAGATGGACCTTTGGTGACAAAGTAATGTCTCTGCTTTTTAATATGCTGTCTAGGTTGGTTATAACTTTCCTTCCAAGGACTAAGCATCTTTCAATTTCATGGCTGCAGTCACCTTCAGCAGTGATTTTGGAGCCCCCCAAAATAAAGTCAGCTACTGTTTCCCCATCTATTTCCCATGAAGTGATGGGACCAGATGCCATGATCTTAGTTTTCTGAATGTTGAGCTTTAATCCAACTTTTTCACTTCCCTCTTTCACTTTCAAGAGGTTCCTTAGTTCTTCACTTTCTGCCATAAGAGTGGTGTCATCTGCATATCTGAGGTTACTGATATTTCTCCCAGCAGTCTTGATTCCAGCTTGTGCTTCATCCAGCCCAATGTTTCTCATGATGTACTCTGCATATAAGTTAAATAAGCAGGGTGACAGCCTTGATGAACTCCTTTCCCTATTTGGACCCAGTCTGTTGTTCCATGTCCAGTTCTAACTGTTGCTTCCTGACCTGCATATAGGTTTCTCAAGAGGCAAGTCAGGTGGTCTGGTATTCCCATCTCTTTCAGAATTTTCCACAGTTTATTGTGATCCACACAGTCAAAGGCTTTGACATAGGCAAAAAAGTCCATTTCTTTACATAAATATTATCGAAATCTCTCCCTATTTATACTTAGAGATTTTCTGATTAATTTTTAACCTGTATTTCTTTGTGATAAAAGAGAGTTTCTTTGAAGAGATACTTATTGTTGGCTACATAAATTGTTTCCAATTTCTTATTCTAAACACTGCCACACTTAACATTTTATGTTTATTAGAGTGCCCCAATTGTTACTTAGTTTACATAAAATGGGATTTCTAGATCAAAGGGTGAGTATGAATAATTTTGGTAGATATTACCAGATATTTGTTGGAGGAGGGTATGGCAACCCACCCCAGTATTCCTGCCTAGAGAATCACATGGGCAGGGGAGCCTGGAGTGCTACGTAGAGTTGCAAAGAGTTGGGCATGACTGACCAACTGGAGCTCCTTAGTACATAGCACACCCCACATATTTACTTTCTTCAAAGGAGCTATTCCACTGTTTGTGTGCTGGCCTCACAGATATAGTGATTTTCAAATCTTTGGATAATTTGTCGACTGATATTTTAGAAGAAGTGCATTCTTCTTCAGATAAGTAAATTTTGATCTTTTCATGCCTTTGCCCCATGACCTATTATATTCATTGCCTAATTTTGAAATTGCTTATTTGTGTGTTTTTCCTCAGAGATTTCTAGGAGTTTTTTAAATCAGAGTGAGGTTAATCCAGATCTTTGACTTAAACAACTCATTTGAAAAAGTTTAGGGAAGATGAAGCCTTGGGGCAAAGGGAGGTAGAAATTAAGAGTTTGATTTTTGACATATTAAATTTGAGCTATCTGTGAGACATTCAAAATAAATGTAAAGTAGGCAGTCGGGTGTTCCAATGTGGAATTCAATGGAGAGAAGCGGGTTGCTGATATAAATTTGGTAGTCATTAGCATATAGATGGTAATTAGGGTTCTGGGAATGGATGAGATCATCTAAGAAGAAACAGGAAAAGAGAAGGGAAACGAGACTAGGGCTGTTCTCTAAGATATTCAAAAATTTAGAGTAGCCAGAGCAAAGCTTCATTAATTCCCTTCCTTATTAGATTAGCCAGACTAGGCCTGGGTCAGCAAGTGTTGCCTTGCTGGGTGTCGGCTCTGAGAGAAGCAAGTGACATTAGGTACTCCTTCAACGGGACTTAGACTAGAGTGGGGTCTGATGGCCTGCTCCACAGTCTATACAACTGAGGAGCATGGTGAAATCACATGGAACTTACTTTTCCACCATAAATGCTAAAAGCAGTTAAGGAGATGCTTGGCTTCCCAGGTATCTATCATGGCTGCTCGGTGAAGTCTGTAGCATGGTCCATTTGGGGGAAGGTATCAGTGGTATCTCCTTCATGTATCACAGACTTGGTCTGGTAAAGGGTCTTATGTAACTCAGTAAAGCTATGAGCCATGCTGTACAGGGCCACCAAGATGGTCGGGTCATAGTGAAGGGTTCTGATAAAGCACAGTCCACTGAAGAAGGAAATGGCAGCCCCAATCCAGTATCCTTGCCTGGAAAACCCCATGGACAGTATGAAAAGGCAAAAAGGTATGCTGGAAGAAGAGCTCCCCAGGTCAGAAGGTGTCCAATATGCTACTGTGGAAGAGCAGAGGGTAATTACTAATAGCTCCGGTAAGAATGGAATAGCTGGACCAAAGCAGAAACAATGCTCACCTGTGGATGTATTTAGTGGTGAAAGTAAAGTCCTATATTCCAAAGAATAACACTACATAGGAACCTGGAATGCTAGATCTGTGAATCAAAGTAAATTGGGTGTGGTCGAACAGGTGATGGCAAGATTAAACACTGACATTTTAGGAATCGGAGAACTAAAATTGTTGGGAATGGGTCAATTAACTCAGATGACCATTGTATCTACTATTATGGGCAAGAATTCCTTAGAAGAAATAGAGTAGCCCTCATAATCAACAAAAGAATCCAAAATGCAGTACTTGCATGCAGACTCAAAAACAACAAAATGATCTCAGTTCATTTTGGAGATACACCAATCAGCATCACAGTAAATTCAAGTCTATGCCAAAACCTCTGTTGCTGAAGAAGATAAAATTGATCAGTTTTATGAAGATCTACAACACCTTCTAGAACTAATACACACACACACACAAAGATGTCATTTCATTGTAGGAGATTGGAATGCAAAAATAGGAAGTCAAGAGATACCTGGAATAACAGGCAAGGTTGGCCTTGGAGCACAAAATGAGTCAGGGCAAAGGCCAACAGAATTTTGTCAAGAGAACACACTGGTCATAGTAAACACACTTTTCCAACAACACAAGAATGAATCTAGACGTGGACATCACCAGATGGTCAATACTGAAATCAGATTGATTATGTTCTTAGCAGCCAAAGATGGAGAAGCTCTATAAGTCCGTAAAAGCTCCCTATTGCAAAATTTAAGCTTAAATTAAAGAAAGTAGGAAAAAAATTCTACGCCATTCAGGTATGACTTAAATCAAGCACCTTGTTTATGCAGGGAAGGTGATGAATAGATTCAAGGGATTAGATCTGGTAGACAGAGTGCCTAAAGAACCATGGATGGAGGCCTGTAACACTGTACAGGAGGCAATGACTAAAACTATCCTTAAGGAAAATAAATGCAAGACAGCACAGTGGTTGTCTGAGGAGGCTTTACAGATAGCTGAGGAAAGAAGAGAAGCAAAAGGCAAGGGAGAAAGGGAAAGGTATACCAAAGTGAATGTAGAGTTCTAGACAATAGCTGGGAGAGACAAGAAGGCCTTCCTGAATGAACAATGCAAAGAAATAGAGGGGAAAAAATAGAATGGGAAAGAAAAGAGATCTCGTTAAGAAAATTGGATCTATTAAGGGAATATCTCATGCCAGGATTGGCATAATAAAGAACAGAAATGGTAATGACCTAACAGAAGCAAAATAGATTAAGTGGCAAGAATGTACAGAACTATACAAAAAGATCTTAATGACCCAGATAACCACAGTATGGTCACTCACCTACAGCCAGACATCCTGTAGTGTGAAGTCAGGTGGGCCTTAGGAAGCATCACAAAGAACAAAACTAGTAGAGGTGACAGAATTCCAGCTGAGCTATTTGTAATCCTAAGAGATGTTGCTATGAAATTGTTGCACTCAATGTCAGCAAATTTGGAAAAGTCAGCAGTGGCTACAGGACTGGAAAAGGTCAGTTTTCATTCCAATCCCAAAGATGGGCAATGCCAAAGAATGTTCAAGCTATTGTAAAATTGTGTTCGTTTTATATACTAGCAAGGTAATCTCAGAATCCTTCAAGCTAGCCTTCAGCAGTACATGAATCAATAAATTCCAGATGTACATATTGGGTTTCAAAGAGGCAGAAGAACCAGAGAACAAATTGCTAACATCCTTTGAATCATGGAGAAAGCAAGGGCATTCCAGGAAAGCATCTGCTTCACTGACTATGATACAGCCTTTGACTGTGTGGATCACAACAAACTGGAAAATTCTTAAAGAGACTGGAGTACTAGATCACTTTATCTCTCTCCTGAGAAATCTGTATGCAGGTCAAGAAGCAACAGTTAGAATCAGACATGGAAAAACAAACTGGTTCAAAATTGGGAAAGGAGTACTTCAAGGATGTATATTGTCACGCTGCTTATTTAGCTTCTATGCAGAGTCCATCATGCAGAATGCCAGAATGGATGACTCACAAGCTGGAAGCAAGATTGCTGGGAGAAATATCTACAACCTCAGATATGTAGATGGAAGATAATACCACTCTCTCTCCCTCTATATCTCTCTCTCCATAATATGCTCAAACATGCTCTTCACCAACTGATAATACCACAGATAACAGCATAAACTCTAAAAATCAAAAATAATAATAATTAAAGGTTCTGGAGAGTGAAAAACAGAGGGGGGGCAGATTCTAGGCGAGAGCTGAAACTTGGAAGAAGGAAATACAAAGAGCACAGGTGTTGATTTTTTTTTTTTTTTTTTCTTCTAAGAAGAAATTCATGGAGCCTCAGATATATCTAAACCTGAGAAGTAAGTTTTTCTGGCTTGAAGAACAAAAAGATCTCAGAACAGTAATATCTGTTAAAAGTGAGGGGGGTAAAGAAATCCAGAGAGGAATTGCCCCAGATTCTGGCTGTAAATTCTTTCCATCACTTTGATTAAACCTTGAACCATATAAGCGTGAGGCAGATTGAAAAAAAAAAAAAAAAAGCCCAGCTAATGACTGGCAGAAGGATCTAAAGGTCTATTTAAGCCACAATCAAATGGTTAGAGTTCACGACTTCAATTCAATTCGTCTGCTGGAAAAAAATATATCAGTATTCTTCAAAGTAGTGTAACAGGATCCAGAGCCTCCACAATATAACATTCAAAATGTCTAGTGATCAATGTACAGTTACTCAGTATATAAACAATCAGGAAAAGGTAACCCACCTTGAAAATAAGATAATCAATGGAGACAACACCAAGTTGATACAGATGTCGAAATGTTGAAATTATCAGACAAGGACTTTAATGATATGCCATTAAAAATAAGATGCATCTAATATAACTAAGCTCAATTAGTTTAAAAAATACACTTATAAAGAATTAAAAGATAGAAAAATTTGGTTGAAACAAAGTGCAGTAAAAATATCAGAAATTCTAAAATTATGTTTGCTAAAAATTCATGTCCATTGAGTTGGTGATGCTGTCTATCCATCATATCCTCTGCTTCCTTTTTCCTTTTTGCCTTCAGTCTTTCCCAGAATCAGGGTCTTTTCCAAGGAGTTTACTCTTTTCATCAGGTGGCCAAAGCATTGGAGCTTCAGCTTCAGCATTAGTGCTTCCAATGAATATTCATGGTTGATTTCCTTTAGGACTGACTGGTTTGATCTCTCTGCAGTCCAATAGAGCAGTACCACAGTCACCTTATAAATATTCAGGTGATAAACTTGTATCTAGATTTCAAAGAATATCATTTTCAGTTTCCTCTTTTTAGTTATCTATATATTCTCAGTTTCCTCTTTTTAGTTATCTATATATTCTTTTCTTCTTCTAGTGGGAAGAAACCAGAATATGTTACACTAATATGCCTCTTTGACATAAAAATCATTCTGAGCTGAAGACAAGTGAGTGAGTAAAGTCGCTCAGTCATGTCCGACTCTCTGCAACCCCGTGGACTGTAGCCCCCAGGCTCCTCCATCCATGGGATTCTCCAGGCAAGAGTACTGGAGTGGGTTGCCATTTCCTTCTCCAGGGGATCTTCCCAACCCAGGGATCAAACCCAGGTCTCCTGCATTGCAGGCAGATGCTTTAACCTCTGAGCCACCAGGGAAGACAATTAAGAAACAGCCAACCCAGCAAAAGCTCTCCCTTTTTTTTTTTTTTTTTTTACTTAAAAACAGAATAACCTTCTCCTTTAACTCGAGACAGACTCTTGTGAACCCAGAAATGGCACCACAGGAATCTGAAAACAAAGTTTATCCCCCTAGTTTCCTCCCATCTATTTACCTTCCCATAGTTTACTGCACTTGGGAGCTTAAAACTTTTTTCCTCTGTCCTGTCGTTTCTCTGCAAACATTGTTCTTTGCTGAGATGCTACAGAAGCTGGAATTCAAAGTCATCATTTTTAATCACTTTTGATTTAGGTTTCTCCCAACCCATAGACAGTAAGTAAACAAATGAGTATGACTGTCTTACTGTAAACCTTTTTTAATGAGTGCTGAATTTCCTCTGACTTTCACATGTCACAAAATATTCTGCTTTTTAGATGCTTTTTCAATCACTTAGTAATGTATTCTGTGATGTTTTCTGCATGCATTAAAAAATTACTCATTTTTTCTTTTGTTAATCTTTTTGTATAAGAGTTCAAGCTGAAAACCTAAGATGGTAGAGGAAGAGTTTTGCCTCCTGTATGTAGTAATAAGCATCTATTACATATGTAAGGAGAGGTTATCTTTCTTTACTTAAGCTAGCTGGAGAAGAGAATTGGAATTAAATGCCTTTCTACAAATTTGATTATTTCCCCAATTTAAAATAAGTTATAAACAGTTTCAGAGTGGATACATTAGATTTAACTACTCCATTGGCCTAATTTGTATCTCATCATTATAAGTTTTGCTATTGGAATCTTATAAAATATTTTTTGTTGAGGTTAAATTTTTCTTCTTTATTTGACCCAATAGAAACAGCTTGAATTTGTTTTCTTTGTTTTGTTTTCCATTATT
Source organism: Nanger dama (assembly GCA_917880005.1). Classification (NCBI taxonomy): domain Eukaryota; kingdom Metazoa; phylum Chordata; class Mammalia; order Artiodactyla; family Bovidae; genus Nanger; species Nanger dama. Next base: position 20,915,660 of record CAKJTW010000002.1, read on the forward strand.
GGCTATGACATTTGGGTTCATTTGCTATTTAAATGCAAAGAGAAAATTCACACAGAATTACTTTAAACTGCAACTTTAATTAATTCACTTTTTATGAGCCACCTCTTAACCAAATCACCTTACCCTCCTGGGAGGTGCTACTACAGAAATATAAACTATTTCCCAAAGAAAGAAGATCATAAAGTGATTTTCTGGGGGCAAAGCAAGGAGCATGCTGGGATTGTAAGGGGAGAAAAGCCTTTCCTAATGGTTATATAAAATAACAAGGATCAAAATGTTCTTCCTTATGCCAGGCTGCAGTTCTTCTTTCCTAAAATTTAAATTTTCTAAGGCTTAGGCATCTCATTATAAGTCTTATATATGGTTCTCCAGTTGCTTCTTTTTATACATCTCATTACTTCATTTATACATCTAACCAAATCCCCATAAATTATGTACATTTCAGCATGTTCTAGTCAAGTTTGACCTTAACACCTCTGCACCTCATTTAACTTGCAGTAAGTTGCTCCTGTAATTCCTTTCCATCTGTGTCACTTATTAAACATTTAAAGACATAACTACATATAAAATTTGCCTTTATTTTACAGGTTTATCTTTAAGAGTGAAAAGCCTATTTATTCCCACCTGCGTATTTTGTCTACATTGTGCGTGAGGTCCCACCATGCAGTGTTTGACTGAGTCATACTGGAAGCACTTAAGAAAATGTATGGATTGTCCACTTACAAAACTGAATAGGATAGATCCAAGCTGATATTAGTCCATAAAATGATTATGGTATTAAAATTTGTGCCCTCGCTGCAAGTTGTTGAAAAGTGGGGAATGTATAAACATTTAAATAGAGGATAATTAATTATTAGAGGACAAATAATTAATTAAAGGACAGTGAAGGTAATGCACCAGTGAAGGCTTTTTATATATTATGTTATTCCATAAACAAAGAGTTGGACACGACTTAGCGACTGAACAACAATATCCTATCTAACATTTCAAAATACCACACGCGTGACTACTTTAACTACAAATTTAGAACACATTGGCCTGTAACTTTAAATTTAATTAAAAGGAATACATTAAAATTTTTAAAGGGTTATAATATTATTTCCTCATGTTCCTTATTCCAATAAAATGTCCTCAAAGAATAAAAATATATCAGTTATATCAATAGTCACTTTGTTTCTCATTAAAACTCAATTATTGACATTGTACAAGCATTCCCTGAGGCATCCTTTGAAATCTTATGGGTGTCTCCTTATAGAAACTTTTTATAAAACTCAGAGTAGTTAGTGATTGGATTAACATGATCTCCTGAAAGGAAGTTTCATCTGTATGTTCTTGATCTCTATTAATTCCTGATCTGGGTAGGTGTTATTGCTACAGCACCATCTTCAGCTCAGACCCAGGAAATATGTCTTAGTGAGTACCAAAAGTCAATAGGAGAAATTCCTACTTCACAAAGGCATCAACATGATACTGTTAGTCCCATCTGGAAAGTCCTACACATTCAAGGATATTCAGAGATTCCTGGGGGTCCATAGGTATTGTCAGCTTCTCTCATGCTCCATTTATCTATCCTGTACTCCTCAGTAACTGTATCAGAAATGGTAGTTAAAATTTCAGAACTTTTTGTCAATTCCTGGTCTTATATCCAGCACAACCCTTTCACTTCTACCTCACCTATGGCTTTCCCTGACTCCTGACTTTAAATCATCAAAACAGATTTCCCCAAACAGGCTCTTTTCCACAGTACGATCCAGGCATCTACTTCCTAAATCCCTATACCTGATTTTGCAGTTAAGGTAAATGAGAGCTTCCCTGGTGGCTCAGTGGTAAAGAATCCTCCTGTCAACACAGGAAATGTGGGTTCAATCCCTGAGTCAGGAAGATCCCCTGGAGAAGGTATCCAGTATTGCTGGAATCCAGTTCAGTTCAGTCGCTCAGTCGTGTCCGACTCTTTGCAACCCCATGAACCGCAGCACGCCAGGCCTCCCTGTCCATCACCATCTCCCAGAGTTCACTCAGACTCACATCCATCGAGTCAGTGATGCCGTCCAGCCATCTCATCCTCTGTTGTCCCCTTCTCCTCCTGCCCCCAATCCCTCCCAGCATCAGAGTCTTTTCCAGTGAGTCAACTCTGAATCCAGTATCCCTCCAGTATTACTGCCTGGAAAAGCCCATCGACAGAGGAGCTTGGTGAGCTAAAGTCCATGGGGGTCGCAAGAGTCAGGCAGGACTTAGCAACTAAACACCAAATGTAACTCAACACATATGATATTGAGTGTTATTTACAGTTAAGACTAAGTTTGAAACATCAAGTGCTATTTTGTGTGGCCCTTAGGACATCTGATAGTACATGTCCTGAGCACCTAATGCAGAGATGATAGGCATGTAATTCTTGCCAAAGAATTTAGTCTACTTTCTTTAAGAAATTCAGTGAATCAGATTCATAACACATACATTAAGAGTGAAATCAAAGAGTAGATAGGTTGTCCCAAATCTAATTTTGGACTAAAAGAGGCTGACCCACTCTACAGTGACTACTAATAGCCCATATCAGACCTGTGAGTTTCAACTTTCTGAAGAGAATGCACATTGACTATTCTCTGCTATATACACGATTCTTGGAATACTATTTAGCCCAGATATTAATATTAATTGGCTGATAATACATAAACCTATGATATACACTCTCAGAGAAAAGATATCCAGTAGACTGAAATGCCGCTACATTTAATAATGCCACATATCTTAGAATAAACCAATATATATTTCATTAGAACATCTTCTTACTGCTCTGCCATACTTTTAGTAAAAAGATTTTCAATGAAGTGATGTAATTTCTCTCTGCCATTTACCTCCCATTTGCTCCTGTAAGGATGTTCCTCTTTATTAAAGAATGTTTCTCTTTGCCAGGCCAGGCACTTAAAACACAACCAATATTCTCAATTTGTATTTGACTTGGAAGATAATACTGAGAATTTTTCATATCTAAATATGCAACTGGACACTTAGAGATCAATGGCCAAAAGGAATGTTTCATATAATTAAAAGAATATGTGAATAACTAAGAACTCTTACAGCTTACTTTTATAGACTCCTCCATTATTCCTGCCTGAGAAATCCCACGGACAGAGGAGCCTGATGGGCTACAGTCCACACGTTTGTTCATGTATACCTCATTTCCTGTGCCTTCCATAGTTATACATCTACTAGATTAAGGCTAAATTTGCATTGAAGAGGAAAACTCCCTGAAACCCGCCATCCAGAATACTTATTTCTCAGCCTTGGGGGCATTTTTCATTATATTTCCAAAACTTTCAGTCCAAAGTCAGTCCCTCGAGAGGAGAATCAGAACACATAGTATGCCAGTGTGCAATGACATACTTGTCATTATACAATGTTGTCATACTTGTCATACATACAGTGACATACACTGACATACTCCATCCATAAAGACAGCATTCAGTCTCCATAATTCAGGATGAGGAGATGAGAACATCCATAAAGTGCCTCAGGATTCGTAGTGACATGATAGTTACTTTGGTGCTTCGTTCACTGGAAAAGGAGTAAGTCTGGAGAAAGTTCCTACTTCAAAACATCCGAATACACATGAAGGTCTCAGGCCTGAGGAGTTTAAAGAAATTTGGTTTTAGCCACATCTTTCCTGGCTCTTTTATCAGAATCAACAAGCCCGAGCATTATGATTCATGCAGTCAAAACCCTTCCGTACCTGAAACTGTTCTATTTGTCTGCTTGATTTTAGTCAGTACTTTGGCTTTGCATTTTTATATATCTCCATCCATAGATCCTTATATCTGTGTAAGACGCTTTTTCTTTTCTTGCAGTTTTCCTGGATTTTTTTTTTTTTTTGTCCTATCAATAGTATATGTTCATTCTCTACCCAACTTCACTCTTGCTATCATGTACTCTCTTGATGCCAAAAGCACTTGTATGTCTAGGGAGGGCTTATCTTCTACACTGGCTTCATTTACATGTACTGAGCTTACCTCACTCATTCTACCTTACTTCCAGTTCTAATTAGGGAACAGAAAATTAGATAATCACTGCTAAGCCGTCAGCAGACGCCACAGGACTGGAAAAGGTCAGTTTTCATCCAATCCCAAAGAAAGGCAATGCCAAAGATGCTCAAACTACTGCATAATTGTACTCATCTCACACGCTAGTAAAGTAATACTCAAAATTCTCCAAGCCAGGCTTCAGCAATACAAGAACCGTGAACTTCCTGATGTTCAAGCTGGTTTTAGAAAAGGCAGAGGGATCAGAGATCAAATTGCCAACATCTGCTGGATCATGGAAAAAGCAAGAGAGTTCCAGAAAAACATCTATTTCTGCTTTATTGACTATGCCAAAGCCTTTGACTGTGTGGATCACAACAAATTGGAAAATTCTGAAAGAGATGGGAATACCAGACCACCTGACCTGCCTCTTGAGAAACCTAGATGCAGGTCAGGAAGCAACAGTTAGAACTGGACATGGAACAACAGACTAGTTTCAAATAGGAAAAGGAGTACGTCAAGGCTGTATATTGTCACCCTGCTTATTTAACTTATATGCAGAGTACATCATGAGAAACTCTGGGCTGGATGAAGCACAAGCTGAAATCAAGAGATATATCAATAACCTCAGATATGCAGATGACACCACCTTTATGGCAGAAAGTAAAGAGGAACTAAAGAGCCTCTTGATGAAAGTGAAAGAGGAGAGTGAAAAAGTTGACTTAAAGCTCAACATTCAGACAACAAAGATCATGGCATCTGGTCCCATCACTTCATAGGAAATAGATTGGGAAACAGTGGAAACAGTGTCAAACTTTATTTTTTTGGCTCCAAAAGCACGGCAGATGTTGATTGTGGCCATGAAATTAAAAGATGCTTACTCCTTGGAAGGAAAGTTATGACCAAGCTAGATAGCATATTAAAAGCAGAGACATTACTTTGCCAACAAAGGTCTGTCTAGTCAAGACTATGGTTTTTCCTGTGATCATGTATGGATGTGAGAGTTGGACTGTGAAGAAAGCTAAGTGCCAAAGAATTGATGCTTTTGAACTATGATGTTGGAGAAGACTCTTGAGAGTCCCTTGGACTGCAAGGAGGTCCAACCTAAAAGAGATCAGTCCTGGGTGTTCCTTGGAAGGACTGATGCTGAAACTCCAATACTTTGGCCACCTCATTCGAAGAATGACTCATTGGAAAAGATTCTGATGCTGGGAGGGATTGGGGGCAGGAGGAGAAGGAGACGACAGAAGATTAAATGGCTGGATGGCTTCACCGACTCAATGGACATGATTCTGAGTGAACTCCCAGAATTGGTGATGGACAGGGAGGCCTGGCATGCTGAGATTCATGGGGTCGCATAGAGTCGGACATGACTGAGCGACTGAACTGAACTGAACTGAAGCTGTCAAAATCACTTGGAGGTCAGTAAGAATTTTCAACTGTGCATTAACTTCTTTCACTGTACAGAAAGCTAAAAAGTCATAATCTGAGCACATTTTCAGTTTTTGGAAAAAGGAACATCATCTTAAGCATCTTTCCTTTATTCACAGTTGCTATGGTCCATCCAAAATACCTCTCCATGCTTTGCACTGCTCCTCTCTACCACTGCCCTATGTAAGCAAACAGCTTTTTCCTCAGAGCTAAGTGACTCAGTTTTCCCCAGCTGAAAAAGTTCTCAGAGTGCCCACTGTCTTTCCTCCTTAAGCAAACCTTCCATTTGCTGAGACCTGTCAGTTTATTGTCAAATTATAGAATTACAAAGCCAAACATGATCATGATTAATTAGCATGCTTAGATTTTAAGTTCTAGACAACATTAATAAAGCCTGTAAAAATATAGGAAAGCATGTACTTATAGAAGAAATGTGTAAGATAGTCAAAGGTAAAGATATCTTTAGAAAACAATATTATCATAAGACAAATATTTCATTTTAATTATACTAAGAGAAATTATGTCAATTATACTAAGAAAAATTATTAGTGTGTAATTACAGCTTAAGCTAATGACAAGAAAAATTAAAATGTTATATTAGTTTTAAATGTTCTTATAAATACAGTAACCTATATATATTACCACCAAATACAGATCTTTTTTCATATGTATTAAATTTTTAATGTTGCTAATATATCATATTCCCACAAATGGTATCATACTTTCCAATAATGACCATTTCTTTTTAGTAATTCTATTTGTTTATTTTTATCTTCACTTTTTACTTTTGGCTGTCCTGGGTCTTTGTTGCTGAGAGGAGCTTTTCTCTAGTTTTGGTGAGCAGAGGCTGCTCTCTAGTTGTGGTGTGCAGGCATCTCACTGCAGTGGTTTTCTTATTGCCGAGCACAGGCTCTAGGACGTGTGGGCCTGATTGTCGCGGCACAGAGGCTCAGACGTTGCGATTTCAGGACTCTCGAGCGCAGGCTCAGTAACTGTGGCGCCCAGGCTTCATTGCCCAGTGGCATGTGGGATCTTCCCGCATCAGAGAGAGAGCCCATGTCTCCTACACTGGCAGGCGGATCCTTTACTGCTGAGCCACCAGGGAAGCCCAGTTTCATATAACTCATCATTACGATTCTGATAAATTACTCTCAAATAATCTTTAAGAAGATTGAACTTGATAATAAAGCTCACCATAATAATTGCAGATGGAAACCTTTTTTCAGTATCATTGCACTTCTGATTGGTAATTTATTTTTCATATAATTTCTGTTTAAACAATACTGAAAAAGAAAATTATGGCAATATTCTCTTGATAGCCTAAATAAAATTATTTTATTTTTGGCTTGCATGTCCTATAATTTTTATATTATAGTAAATAATAAATAAAATCTCCCTGGATTGATAGATTCTATTCAATATACACATTACTGGTTTATGCATCTTTTACTCCCATTATACAGTATTAAAAAGTGATTTTAAAATGTATCTCCACATTATCAGTAACCTTTAATACTAGAAAAGAAGAAATTATTGGGCTTTAAAAGATATCTTAATTAAGGCATAGTTTAATTAAGCATAGTTTAAAGTATAAAATCTTTTTCATTTTTCATCATTTCTGACAAGTAAACTTCAGGAGACCAAAACAATTTTAACAAGTGAAAAAAAAAAAAAACAACTATGCAGTATTAGGAGGGGAAAAAACCTGCTGAGATATTTTGCTTATTCTTCAGTAAGTAAAGTGTCACTGTCATTAAGCTTGATAGATTTGACAGTGAAAGAAATTTAGTTGCACAGTCGTGTCTGACTCTTTGCAATTCCGTGGACTACAGCCTGTCCCACTCTGTCCATGGAATTCTCCAGGCAGGAGTACTGGAGTGGGTTGCCATTTCCTTCTCCAGATAGACTTGAAGCAAGTAGTATATTAAATGGCAGATTTCAATGCTTCCTAAACATATAAATGAAATGCTGGAAGGGATTACTTGTTTTACAAATAAAGGACTTCCATATGTGAGATACAGAATATCTTACCAAAATATTCCCTTTTATTCCTTTCCTAATAGAAATGGTTAATTTTCTAAACTTCATTGATGAGAAGTCATATAGTCTATCCATTATATTTATTTGCTTCATAACATGTGAGATAAAATTTCACTCTTACCTTATTTGTCCTTGAAAGAATGCCTGGTCTCCTTAAAGCAGTATTTAAAAAGTAATTAGTTTGCTATTTAACAAGACACATATGCATTTATTCTGAATAAAATCTTCAAATGAGATATTTTACAATCGGTTATTTAGAATTCTTCCTGTACTTTCTATATCCTGGCAACCTTAATGATATTCAAGAGTAAATCTCCAGACACTTATAAACAATGACAGGGCCCATGTTATTGTTACTACTTTTAATCTGTTTTTGTATCTTAGTGTGTAACTATGTACCTTTCCATATAGTCTAACTTGAACTTTAATATTTAGTAATTAAAATCAATCACTATTCAATTTTTTTCATTCCAGTATATAGGCTGATGATATAAAACAGTACTTAAGGCCATTTCTGAGTTCCCCAAAAGACAACATTAGATACATTGGGTTGTGTTATGAAGGAATCAAGTTAATGAATCTTTTAAAATTAAATGTTTTAATGGAATTTAGTAAATATAGTATAGTCCTTTAGTTATTTAAAAATACTTATAGAGGGATGCTGCTGCTGCTGCTGCTGCTCAGTTGCTCCAGTCATGTCCAACTCTGTGCAGCCCCATAGATTGTAGCCCACCAGGCTCCTGGGATTCTCCAGGCAAGAATACTGGAGTGGGTTGCCATTTCCTTCTCCAATGTATGAAAGAGAAAAGTGAAAGTGAAGTTGCTCAGTCGTGTCCGACTCTTTGCGACCCCATGGACTGCAGCCTACCAGGCTCCTCCGTCCATGGGATTTTCCAGGCAAGAGTACTGGAGTGGGGTGCCATTGCCTTCTCCGTATAAAGGATGCTAGTTAGAAATTATTATTATTCATCAATTGCTTGTGTTTTGCCACAATCATATCTATCAGTCTCTCTGCATGTCTATCTATCATCTATCATGAACATATATACTAACTCTCAAAACCCTTTTTAATATTCTTTGCAATTTATATTCTATACTTATTCAAATATTGATCAAATTGATAAAACTTTAATTAGACTGACAAAAAAAGGAAAAAAGCTACCAATATCAGAAATTAAAGAGGGATTGCACCACAGACCCTACTGATAATGAAAAATAAGGGAATAATATGAAGAACTTAAGGAAATAAATCCAACAACTTAGACAAAATAAAGCAATTCTTTGAAACTGAATGAATTTTATGAAAATTCACACATGAATAAATATGTAAACTGAATAGTATTACTTGAGGAAATGTTTAATTCATAGTTTAAAGCCTTCTTAACAATATGGTTTATATGCCCAAATAGTTTTATTGGTAAATTTCATAAAAATGTAAGTGAGAAATAACACCATGACTATACAACCTCTTCCAGACAATAAAAGAAAATGCAGTTCATTATATGAGGTCAGAATTATCCTTCTATTAAACTACCACAAAGATCACACAAGAAAAAAAGAACTACAGATAGATGTTCTTTGAGAACATAGATTCAAATAATTTTCAATGTACTTCTAGTGCACATCAAATTCAGAAACATGTAAAAGGAATAATGCAACACAGCCACATAAAATTTATCCTGGTGATTCAAGATTGGCTAAATATTTGAAAGTTATTCAATGTAATCCACCGTATTTGGAGACTAAAAAAAAAAACAAAACAAAAAGCACTTGACAAAATTCAATATCCATTCATAAAATGAAAAGCAGCCAGCTAGGTGCAGATGGTGATTGGAACCATGAAATTAAAAGATGCTTACTCCTTGGAAGAAAAGCTATGGCCAACGTAGATAGCATATTCAGAAGCAGAGACATTGCTTTGCCAACAAAGGTCCGTCTAGTCAAGGCTATGGTTTTTCCTGCGGTCATGTATGGATGTGAGAGTTGGACTGTGAAGAGGGCTGAGCACCGAAGAGTTGATGCTTTTGAACTGTGGTGTTAGAGGAGACTCTTGAGAGTCCCTTGGACTGCAAAGAGATCCAATGAATCCATTCTGAAGGATATCATCAGCCTTGGGATGTCTTTGGAAGGACTGATGCTAAAGCTGAAACTCTGGTACTTTGGCCACCTCATGCGAAGAGTTGACTCATTGGAAAAGACGTTGATGCTGGGAGGGATTGGGGGCAGGAGGAGAAGGGGACGACAGAGTATGAGATGGCTGGATGGCATCACTGACTCAATGGACATGAGTCTGAGTGAACTCCAGGAGTTGGTGATGGATAGGGAGGCCTGGCATGCTGAGATTCATGGGGTCGCAGAGTCGGACACAACTGAGCGACTGAACTGAACTGAGGAAGAAAAAGGAACTTACTTAGCAGCTGATAAAGTGTATCCAAATATACCATTTGCAAAGATGTGGATAAAATTTGAGGACATTATAGAGGAGGACAAAGCACCAGAGGAAGACAAATACTGTAGTATCTCACCAGTATGTGCAATCTAAAAAAGCCAAACTCATAGAAATGGAGTAGACTGACTATGATCAGAGGCTAGAGTGAGGGCTGGTGATGAGATTTTCGGTCAAAGGGTACAAATTTCAGTTATAAGAAGAGTAAGTTCAGGGCATCTAATATACAACATGGAGTATTAAAACAATTGTGTACCCTGATTGTGAGAGTAGTTACATGAAACTAGGCATGTGTTAAAACATATTGTTTCATGTCAAAAGAAGAAGTAAATTTTAATGTATTTTAGTTTAAAAAATAAAAGCATTCAGATATGCTGTCACATATCTTTCATAGTTATGTACTCTAACTCAGTAAGGTTTTTTTAATAAATAAGAGGACACTCTGCTTTCTCTTGCCTTGTTTATTTCTCTAGATATCTTTAGCCAAAAATATTAATGACAAGGTCTATCATGACATTTTTTATTCATACTAGCACCCACTTTCTCTTTTCATTCATAGATTTTTTTAGCAAAAATTTTTTTGCAAAAATTGGCAAGGAAAACTATGTGACAATATTCCTGGAGGAGTAATAAACTCTATTAGTCAATGTGGTAGTAAACAGAATTCTCATTCCCACCTCATGATTCAAGGACCATGAAAGGTCCTAAGAAGTCCTCTTGAGAATGTGTTTGATATCCATATTTTTAAAGCCTGACTATCCTGTAGGCATTAAGTGAGCATGTGTCAAAGATTTATTTAATTCTTTAATGAGGGAAGCCACAATTTGGTAAGGCAGGTCTAAAGTGAATCAGAGCGAGCAAAAATACTTATTACAGTAGAAATGATGCTTCAGTTAGATTTTTGATTTAGATACAAAACTGAGTAATGTCCTATAGGTCATTAGAAATGTAATTCTATTGATATAATTTGAATATCTATCAAATAAAGTTCATTTGCAAAGCTATGATGCAAGACAGCTCATTTTTATAGAACAATAATTATTTGCACCACTGTTGGCTTTCTACAAATTTAACACCTTTACTTCAAAGCATTTGACTGTATGGATCACAACAAACTGTAGAAAATTTTTAAAGAGATGGGTATACCAGACCACCTGACCTGCCTCTTGAGAAACCTATATGCAGGTCAGGAAGCAACAGTTTGAACTGGACATGGAACAACAGACTGGTTCCAAATAAAGGAGTATGTCAAGGCTGTATATTGTCACCCTGCTTATTTACCTTATATGTAAAGTACATCAGGAGAAATGCTGAGCAGGATTAATCACAAGCTGGAATCAAGATTGCCAGGAGAAATATCAATAACCTCAGATATGCAGATGATATCACTGTTATGGCAGAAAGTGAAGAACTAAAGAGCTTCTTGATGAAACTGAAAGAGGAGAGTAAAAAAGTTGGCTTAAAATTCAACATTCAGAAAACTAAAATCATGGTATCTGGTCCTGTCACCTCATGGCAAACAGATGGGGAAAAAATGGAAACAATGACAGACTTTATTGTTTTTTGATTCCAAAATCACTGCAGGTGGTGACTGCAGCCATGAAATTAAAAGATATTTGCTCCTTGGAAGAAAAGTTATGACCAACCTAGACAGCATTTTAAAAAGCAGAGACGTTACTTTGCCAACAAAGGTCTGTCTAGTCAAAGCTATGTTTTTTCCAGTAGTCATATATGGATGTGAGAGTTGGACTATAAAGAAAGCTGAGTGCTGAAGAATCAATGCTTTGAATTGTGGTGTTGGAGAAGAGTCTTGAGGGTACCTTGGACTGCAAGGAGATCCAATCAGTCCATCCTAAAGAAATCAGTCCTGAATATTCACTAGAAAGACTGATGCTGAAACGCCAATACTTTGTCCACCTGATGCGAAGAGCTGACTCATTTGAAAAGACCCTGATGCTGGGAAAGATTGAATGTGGGAGAAGAAGGGGATGACAGAGGATGAGCTAGTTGGGTGCTATCAACATAAGTTTGAGTAAACTCTGGGAATTGGAGATGGACAGGGAGGCCTGGTGTGCTGTAGTCCATGGGGTCACAAAGAGTCAGACATGACTGAGCAACTGAACTGAGCTGAACTGAACTGAATGGTAAATGGGAAGTCAAAGGAAGGTGCATGCTCCTAGCTGCCTGAAGTGTCACTGTATGACCCTGAGAGAATAAACAGTGATCCCTTTGCCTATTTCCAAGTTTTCATAGTATTTGCTTAATAATTTGCTATTTACAAGTTAAGGATTGACTAGGCTCATTGTTATTGCACATATATTTTTTAAATGACACTGGTAATTAAGAACATGCAATGCATATCCATCTAGTATGAATCCATGGCATATCTCCCTGAGGTAGAAAAATGCCTCTTTTTGGTTTCCTTTCCGTGGTTTTCTGAAATTAATTGTGAAATAGCTTCTGGCTCAGGTAGTTGGGAAAGTCAGCCTTTGTCATTCTAACCCTCACTTACTCTTGTCTTACCATCATTCTGTCGTGGCTCCTTGTCCCGTTGTTCCTTGCTCATGCCCACATGTTCTACTCGGAGACCTTATCTTCAGTTTCCCTATGCCATGCCACAGTTTCTCTGCCAAGGTTTCTAAGTGTCCAGCATCTAAAGTCTAGCACGCTAGGCTTACTTTTAGTCACCTCCATGTAAGAAGTGCCACAGCTCTACAGACAACAGAGGCTTTGAAGAGATAGGTTATTAAGGGCTTGAATTATGTTTTATGGATCTTGAAAATTAATTTTGAGAGCTCTCTTTTAACAAAAGAATACAAACTGATGAATTCAAAATTAAATATGAAAACAAATCAGTTCCTCTGGTTGTAACAACTCACAAAAGTGATGGTTCTCTTAGCTTCTGGAGAATGCCATCCCCATAGGGCTTTTCTGCAGTCACCGTCATTAATTCATCTCCCTACTGCTTATGTGGGACATCTCCAGCTCCATTTCTTAACAGGAAAAAAATAACGCAAATTATAAGCAAAGAACTTTGAGTATATTTTCTTCATAGCATACTTGTTAATCCTAGAATATATCTGTGTTTACATGTGTATTAGGGTCTTCCTTGGTGGCTCAGATGGTAAAGCATCTGCCTGCAATGTGGGAGACCCAGGTTTGATCCCTGGGTCAGGAAGTTCCCTGGAGAAGGAAATGGCAACCCATTCCAGTATTCTTGCCTGGAGAATGCCATGGATGAAGGAACCTGGTAGGCTACAGTTCATGGGGTCACAAAGAGTCCAACACTACTGAAGGACTTCACTTTAGGTGATAGAGGAGGGATTGGTAATAGCATCAAAGGCAGTATATTATGAAGAGAAAACGTTTAAGCTTCAGAATTCCACTTTTGCAAAGGTGCTTTCAGGCTCCTGAGTTGACCCTAACAATTTGTCCACCTGGAACTCATATTTTTACAGAATTTATAAAACTGAAGAAATTTAACCACAGGTGGTTAAATGATCATCTCTTTCTGTTGTGACTTCTAGGTCGGCTCTCTTCAAGTGTGGGGAGTGGGGGTTTGAGGGAGATGGGAAGAGAGGCATCGGAATAAGGAAGAATTTTCTGGAGATCTGGTAAAGGCAAGTTAGGCTTGGCAGAGCAGGGTACATTTATGTGATTTACAGCGTATCTATATACAGTTATATTGTTGCTAACATGATTTCACAGGCCAGTCAGTAGCAGAATTGAGAAGCTGAAACTTTTCTTAATTGCCAATAATAATCAAAAAAATTAAATTTGACCAACCTTCCTGAGGAATAAGTAAATTATTCTTATTCTATCTGCACATAATGCTATCACAAATCATTTTTATATGAAAAGATCATGAAAGAATAAACAATCAAAAGGTAAAGGGACAATAAGTATTATAGAGATGAGTTAGGTAACAAATTATGCATTTTTCCTGCATTTTGTGATTTTATTTCAGTTCTTTAAAATTTGTAGCTTGTTATAATTTTTCTTATTCTAAGTTAATTTTTATTTTCATATTTCATTTTGAATTCATGATTTTATATTCTTCTGTTTAAAGAGAGCTCTCAAAATTAGCTTTGAAGATCCATAAAACATAAGTAAACCACTTAATAACCTACATCTTCAAACCCTTTGCTGTATTTAGTGTTGAGAAAGGTGTGCAGAAATTGCCATTTTGTCCTTTTGAGTCTTTATAGCTCTATGGGCAGGCTTCAATCATGTCCGACTGTGTGACCCTATGGACTGTAGCCCACCAGGCTCCTCTGTCCATAGGATTTTTCCAGGCAAGAATACTAGAGTGGGTTGCCATTTCCTTCTCCAACTATAGCCCTAAAATTTTATATAATAATATAAATATAATAATAATAAAGAATCATATAAACACTGCAATTTAAATGGATTGCAATGTCCCACATTTTGTTTTATGCTGCCACTAACTTGCTGTTCATGAAATAGGCTGTTTTAAAACTAGTATGATATCCCAGATATTATCAATCACCGAAAGTTTCTAGATTTATTAAAGAATAGAGAAAAAATCTACCTGTAGTTAGTATATGTAAGCTCAAAAATGTATTTACATATTCACTTGCTTGAATTTGTTCTTAAAAAAATCTCGTAGGTAACCAACATAAAATAATTTCAGATGGGCCAGCTTGTGAATTAGAATTGTATCAAGCAAGTCTGCAGGTTTTCTCTCCCCATGTCTACCGCTCCCAGATGCAAACAACAAAAATGTGGCAAAGATATATGTTGGCCCGTAACAAGAATAATAGTAACTAACCACATATAATTTTTAGCTTCTGCTGCTAGCCTATTTTAATGAAGTACTACAAGTACAATAGCTAATGATATATAACTCCTAAGCTTTGTTTTTAATTTTTAAAAAATTGGTTAAGATTTTTCTACTTCAGTGACTAAAAATTATTTTATTTTGATACTGTATTTGCTAATAGCCATTCTTCCTATTTAAGATAGCTCATTCTCTCCAAAATCCCATATAAGATCTAATATATGAAGTCTTCATAGATGAAGTGTTACATATGTCAATGTATAATTGTAACAACATATAAAACAGAGTGACAGCAATCTTATTTCTGAGGAATTTTTACTAATTATAATGCCTACAATGTTAAAATGTGAATAATTTTGAGGTTTGAAGCTGAAGAAAATTTATTATTTGAAAGTAAACAGACCATTGTTCTAAAAGATAGTTATAAAATGTTTTCTTATCCAGTTTCTCTTCCCTTGGAGACTCTCAGCCTTTATTATCGAGAAAATTGAGCCACTTTCTATGTATCATATTGACCTAATTTAAGAAGCAAGAGTAATACATCCTCTAATTTTTATCTCTCTTACATTATCACATTGTTTTTTACTTTATTATTCTTATATTGCAACAGCTAGTGCAAAGAATAAATACCCCAGGAACTAGGAGGAAAAACTAGGTCATGTTGCATCTTAGGAGATAATGCCCAAGTAAGCAAAACAGAAGAGAGAAGGATTGAAAAATGCCACGTGTTGTAGAATGTATTTTCTCTAGTATTTCATTGTTTCAGAGTATCAGAAAGTATTGGATTCTTTGCAGCCTCATGGACTGCAGCAGGCCAAGCCACTCTGTCCTCCACTATCTCCAGGAGTTAGCTTAAATCCATGTCCATCGAGTCAGTGATTTCATCCAACTACCTCATTCTCTGTCATCCCCTTCTCCTCTTGCCTTCACTCCTTCCCAGCATCAGTCTTTTACAATAAGTTGGCCCTTTGCATCACATGGCCAAAATATTGGAGCTTCAGCTTCTGCATCAGCCCTTCCAATGAATATTCAAGGTTAATTTCCCTTATGATTGACTGGTTTGATCTCCTTTCTGTACAAGGGGACTCTCAAGGGTCTTCTCCAGCACCACAATTCAAAAGTATCAATTCTTCGGCTCTCAGCCTTCTTTATGGTAACTCCCACATTTATACATGACTACTACAAAAACCATAGCTTCGACTATATGGATCTTTGTCAGCAAAGTGATGTCTCTGCTTTTTAATACACTATGTAAAACTTTTCTTCCATGGAGCAAGCATCTTTTAATTTCATGGCTGCTGTCACCATTCACAGCAATTTTGGAGAAAGAAAATAAAATCTGTCACTGCTTCCACTTTTCCCTCTTCTATGTGCCATGAAGTGATGGGGCCAGATGCCATCTTCATTTTTTGAATGTTGAGTTTTAAGCCACCTTTTACACTCTCTTTCACCCTCATCAAGAAGTTCTTTAGTTCCTCTTCACTCTCTGCCTTTAGAATGGTATCATTTGCATGTCTAAGGCTGTTGATATTTCTCCTGGCAATCTTGATTCCAGCTTGTGAGTCTTCAAGCCCAGCATTTTGCATGATGTACTATACATATAAGTTAAATAAGCACGATGACAATGTACAGCCTTGTTGTACTCCTTTCTCAATTTGGAACCAGTCAGTTGTTCCATGTAAGGTTCTAACTGTTGCTTCTTCATCCAGCCTAGCTTGCAGGATTATGAATATAACCTTGCTAGCATGTGAAATGAGTGCCATTGTACAATAGTTTGAAGATATTTTGGGCATTGCCCTTTGTTGGGGTTAATAATTACTTATTAAATATCTGTTGAATAAAGAAAAGAAAGAAAGTAAAAGAAAAAGGAATGAAGGGAGGGAGGGAGAAAAGGAGGAGGAAGGACGGAAGAGAAGACAGCAATAGAAAAAAGATCAAATATGTTGAAATTGAGTTAGGAGGCAGGCAGGCAGAAAACACAGGAATTAACTCTATGGTCAGGGTCAGATTACACCCAACTTCAGGTTCGAAGTATACGTTTCATTCCTGTGCTGTGCTTTACCTGCCTCATTATCAGACCATTGGAATTTGTTCCTACTTTGCTATTCCCTCCCCTACTCCAGCTTTATTTTAGTATTTCTGACCTTGGCATACTAGACTGATTTTGGTTCTGACATTGTTGATTTATTTTAGTACTAGAAAGCCTGAGCTCATGGGATTTATTTTATATACAACCCAGCTCCTTATTAGAAGTTTTAGAAATACAAGTAAAACTTCTCAGTATAAAGAATCAGACCCTTGACCGGGTGTAATATTATTTAATTAAAAAATAACTATTCAATTCATTTATTTATTTTTAAGAAATTAACTATACTGCAGATAGAGATTTTCACTGAAACAAGTAGGTAATGTTCTTACTTTAAGGCCTAAGATACTGAAGAGACTATTTGAAATGATTATTGTGATATAAGTCTTAGTTCGTTGCAGATATCTGTTAGCTAAACTAGTAAGATGTCTCAAAAGGATTTTTGTGGAGCAAAATATTTTAAGTTGTCTTGAATTTAATATTGACTGTGAAATTTTACTACCATATTAATTAATTTTAAAATTTGGGATTTCTCAATCTCATACAAGGCATTTTGAAATACAAATATTTAAATATACAAATATATAAATATACAAATATTTTAAAACAATAGTCAAGATAATAATATATCATGAACATGAAGTCTTTTCCAAGTTAGCAATAATCATTACAGGTTTTTCTTTGTTGTTGTTTTTAAATATTCTGTTTTCTGGCAATGATTTCCACCATTCTGTCTCGCAGGTCACCAATCCATTCTTCTGCCTCAGTTATTCTGCTACTGATTCCTTCTAGTGTATCATTTTGTATTTGTTTGTTCTTTAGTTCTTTTTCATCTTTGGTAAATATGTCTTACATCTTCTCCATTCTTTTTCTGAGACCCTAGGTCATTGTCACTATCAGTATTCTGAATTATTTTCCTGAAAGGTTATCTATCTCCACTTCATTTAGTCATTTTTCTGGGGATTTATCTTGTTCCTTCATCTGGGGGAAGTAATCCCATGCTTTTTCATTTTGATTTCTTTTCTGTGATTATAGTTTTTGTTCTGGAGGCTGTGAGGTTGCAGTTCTTGCTTTTTCTATTCTATTTTTAATGAGTCAAGCTTTTACATTTCAGAATAAAAATAACTTTAAAAATATAAGGCTTTATATTAAAAATGTGACATATACACCTCTCTCCAATTAGTTATAGAGATAAGCATAATGCATCTAAATTAATGTGTTCTATAATTATTATTTTAAAATTTTGATGTTTTTAATAATGAAAACATAAGGCATGAAACCATAAATTGAAGTTAATGAGTCCCTTTCCCCATATATTTGTCTACATATATTTGTGCTCCTTCCCTAGTGGAAGCCTCTTAATTGACTCCTTGTCTCTCATGGACCTCCTTTAAGCCATGGTGGCTCCCATGGCTGAGTGCCTTGCTCTAGGTATTTCTTGACTCTTTACATCAAATCATGTTTATTGTATGGTCCACTCTCTTCTAGTCCTTGATCTCAACTTGGTAATAGCTAGCAAGTAAGAAAACAAAGACAAACAACAAATTATGATTGCATGTTTCTACCTACTACTTAATACCATTATACAGTTGTTTTTGCTTTATTAAATTACCTGTTTAAGCTTTGCCAGTACACCTTCAATTTTATCACATGCAATTTTATCATTTAGTCAATACTCAGTAATGATTGCCCAGTTCTTGTTGCTGTTATTTAGTCACTAACTCTTGTGCAACTCTTTTGTGACCCCATGGATTGGGGTTCTCAAGGCAATAATACTAGAATGTGTTGCCATTTACTTCTCAGGGGTATCTTCTGGACTCAAAGACTGAACCCACATCTCCTGCATTGGTAGGTGGATTCTTTACTGTTTGAGAAGTATTCCCTGGTGGCTCAGAGGTTAGAGCGTCTGCCTGGAATGCAGGAGACCTGGGTTCGATCCCTGGGTCGGAAAGATCCCCTGGAGAAGGAAATGGCAACCCACTCCAGTACTCTTGCGTGGAGAATCCCATGGAGGGAGGAGCCTGGTGGGCTACAGTCCATGGGGTCGCAAAGAGTTGGGCACAACTGAACGAATTCACTTCACATCAGGCAAGCAAGGGAAGCCCTTGATTGCCTAGTACCCCACCCTTATTTTTGTTTCCCACCTGACATTGAACATTTTCTCATTTTAGGATTAGTGGCCTCTGACCTCTTATCTCATTTTAAGAATAATATTTACTTAAGGTTTTTGATCTACTATTAATATTAAAGATTATTTTATTACATTGAACACATCATTTTCCTTTTCAGTTGTATTCTACACTGTACTCCAGATTGGATCTGCTTTCTAGTGCTTTAAGAAACAGCAATCCAGTTAAGCCTCAGTGTGTACTTCAGGAAGTAATATTTGGGAATGAAATTAAATCAAACAGGAAGATTTTCTTTTTTAAATCAGGTTCATTAAGGCATATTATACATACAATAAAGGTCATCCTTTTAAAGTGTGGGCTTCCCTTGTGGCTGTCAGTAAGGAAACCTCCTGCAATGTGGGAGACCTGGGTTCGAGCCCTAGGTTGGGAAGATCCCCTGAAAAGGAAACAGCTCCCCACTCCAGTATTCTGGCCTGGAGAATTCCATGGACAGAGGAGCCTGGCAGTCCCCAGCCCACGGGGTTGCAAAGAGTCAGACATGACTGAGCGATTTTCACTTTCACTTTTTAAAGGGCACAGGTAGATGAATTTTAACAATTGTATATAGTTGTGCAACCACTACCAAAATCAAAATCTAAAATATCCCATGGCCCTGAAAAACTTCCTTGCAGTTGCTCTCCTCTCCCTACTTTAGCCTCTCTGGCAGTTATTAATCTGGTTTTTATCCTTGTACTTTTGGCCTTTCTCAAATATTGTATACATGGAATCATATAGTATATAAACTTTTGTGTTTAGCATAGTGCTTTTGACATATCCATTTGGTTGAATATCTCAGTATTCATTGTTTTTCATTGCTGGGTGGGATACCATTGTACATATTTCCGCAGTTTCTCCACTCTTTAGTTGATGGAATTTGGTGTCGCTTCTTGTGTTTGACTATTATCAAAACAAACTTGCTGTGAACATTAGCATAATTAATTTGTGTAATGTAATTTATCTTGGATAAATACCTCATCTGGGTTATATTGTAAGTGTACTGATAACTTTATAAGAAACCATCAAACTGCTCTCCAAAGTGGCTTTATCACTTTATGTTTCCTCCAGCAATGTGAGTCTTTAGTTGTACTACATCCTTACCAGCACTTGGTATTATCAGGTCATTTGCTTGTTTGTTTCAGACTTTCTAGTATTTATACAGGGGTCCCTATGTATTAATATTTATTTCACTAATGACTAATAATGTTGATCATTTTTTCTTATAATTTATTATCCATATATCTTCTCTGAGGAATTTCCTGTTGAGATAGTTCTACTCATTTTTGTTTGTATTTTTTGTCTTCTTGTTAAAATTTAAAATTCCTTCTGTATTATAGATTCATGTTTTTTTTTAGTCACATATAGAAGAATTTTTGCCAAATTTCTTCTAGTCTGTCACTTGCCTTTTCATTCTCTTAGCAATGTGCTCCAAGATTGGAAGATTTAATTTTAATAAAATCACATTTATCTTGTTCTACACCTAAAAAAAAAGAAAGAAAGAAATATTTGCCAACCCAGTGTCACAAATATTTTTTTTTACTGTTTCCTTCTTGAAGTTTTATAAAAATCTTATCTCCTAGGTTTAAACCTATGATATATATTGAGTTTTATTTTATATGTTATAAGGTTTTACTTTTTTGTATATGAATTTCCAGGGGGATTGATCAGCTATCAAATTTTAAATAACTTTCTGTTGAACATATAAATTCTGTATTCTATCTTCTCCTACATTGATCTGTTTGATTATTCTTGTACCAACACACACCATCTTGATTTCTGTAGCCTCAGATTAAGTCTTGACATAAGATGAATTCTCCAACTTCATTTACCTTCTAAAATATTATATTATCTGTCTAACATTTTGCTTGGCATATATATTTTTGCATTAGTTTGCAAGTTTCTAAAAGCTGTCTGGAATTTGATTGAACTTTTGTTGTTTTATACCAGAGTTCAAACAATGCCTCAATCCAAAGAATTCAAGGAACTACCTAATTAGAGAGCATGCATGACCACCCTATTAGAGATATATGAGAAACATGTGGGAATTATGTGGACTTTTCATTAACTGAGGCTAATAATACAGCCAGCTTTTGTGTAAAGGTTAAGGTAGAGTACAAATCTGAGTTATTTATAATCAATTAAAGAAGCGTATTAAGAAATGCTAATTTTCAACAAAATAGCATGTTTGTAGGTTTGTTCTAGCAGAATTGTGAAAAAGAAAATACCTGTTCTATCATGGAGCACCTGCTTACCAAGTTTATATGGCCTCTGTATACCATTATATATATTGGCAAATCCCCAAAATAATTTAATAAAATGGAAGTATGTTGATTCTGCAAGCAAAATTTATTACTAAATAGAAATGTCTTGATCATTTATGATAACTGTTGATTAACACATCCTTGAGTTTTTATCTTCTTCTAGCAGTGACAATTCATGAAACAAAGAGGAAGTACCCAAAGTTTTACTTTTGCAAAAATGGTCATTGTTTTAATAATAGGAGAATTAGGAAAATGTTATTTTTGTACACTCAAGAATCTTGTGGGTAATTATAATTCCTTTGTTTCTTATCAATATACTGTGCCAATGTTTCCAGTGGGATCAAATACTCATTTTACACCTTTATTCAGATATCCAACTAATTGTACCAAAATAACATATTTTAATAATGGAATAAACTGGCAGGGCCAGAATTATATTATGCTAGTGGAAGGGAGGATGTTGGTGGTGGTTATAATTAGCCATACCAAGTATTAAAATTACAGACAAGATAGAGTAGCAATTCACTGTAAAATAAATGTTTAGAAGTTATATACTAAATTTGAACGTGCATAATTTTCATCAACTTGTTTATTTACAAATAAAGAGACTCTGGGTGTAAAAAAATTAAAATTCACTATTAAAAGTTCTTTTTCCTAAGAAAATATATTGTAGGATAAAATATAGAATGATTTGACATTTGCCTATATAAGTATATAAGCACGCATTTGTTTTGATAAGTTCACTTTACAACACTTGGCTTTTATGAAAGACCTACGTTAGTACCTATTTTTGTTAGCTTAAATAAATCCAAGGGAATTTTTACAAAAACAAACAAACAAAAATAACTTACAGTAACCCTTTATAGAAGCACCAGCAAGCTCCTTCCTTGAGAACTAGACTCAGCATTTCAGGATCCAGCTGATATAGCTTTGAAATGTGTCTGTGAACATCTGTGCTTTATCTCAATTTGTTTTGTGCATCCATTAGCAAGATGTGTCTTAATGTAATTGCTTCTTTGCTTTACAGCCATTTCAGCTTATAAAAGTTTTCACAGAAATGCTCTACTTTGGGATAATAGGGTAAACCTGTATTCCAGACATCTATAGTTTGCATTTGTATTCAATAGATGTTATTGGACTCTGATATAAGCCAACAATTTTTGTTGAGAATCCTACCTACTCATCTCATAAGAAAGTTCTCTTTCTGAAAGTTAATATCTTATACTGAATTTTCATTGGTTTAATGACATACAGTGGTTTCATCTTTGATTATCCACTTATGCAAATAAAAAAGATCTATACACACATTTGGTTGTTTGAAAGACCATACCTTACTCTGTTGCCTAAATAATATTTTCTTTTTTGCTGTCATGAATTACATTACTGACTTGCCAAAGGATAAATGAATTTACATTAGCATGGATGGTTGCTGTCCAAATGTATGTTAAGTCTTGGCAGTGTCATACATTTAGAAATACATGTTAAATTACTACCAGGGCATGAGATAGTCACATAAAACTTGCAGACCTGTACTTCATTTTAAAAAGTCTGACCTTCACTTTATGATCTATGTTATATAATGCTAAATTAATGTCATAGAGCATTGATTACATCGGTGCTAATATTAGAAGTCTACATTACTCATTTTCTTGAATATCTAGACAGAGTGCACAATATTGGGTCATTTGAACTTATGATCTTATAATGTAGAACAATAATGCCCTCCAAAGTTATTGAGCTGTGAAAGGTTACTTTCTCCTAGACTTAATGATTCCAGGCCGTCTTCCAGATGGTCATGATTTTGGTGTTACTCTCGTCTCTTCTTTCACTTCTCAGTACAACGGTCATAGTGAAACTTAATCCTGTTTCTCATTGCTTCTAATGTTCTGTCTTTTACAGTTCTACTCAGGACTTAGGTTGGCAGAAAATAGTAACTTTATAAAAATATATATATACATTTATTTATTTATTTGGCCATGTGAATCTGGTATGTGGGCTCTTCAGTTGCAGCCTGTGGGGTCTAGTTCCCCGCCAGGGATCTAAGCTGGCCCCCTGCACTGGTACTGCAGAGTCTTAGCCATTGGACCATCAGGGATGTCCCAGGAAAAGGTAACCTTTAAGAAACTTTAAAAACTTGTCAGGTTAGCATTGGCTATATTCTTCATTTATGAAATAAATTTCATGGGTTTTTTGTAATAAGAACACTGTTTACGATGCTGATTAAATACCTTTTACTATTGTTCATTTCCTATTTTATATACCTGTTCTAGATGTTTGAAGCTGTCAGGATTCTGCCACCAAAAAAAAAAAATCACCTACTATTTTGTCTCATCAGTCTTTGCATTCATTCAGAAGGTAAAACTCTGGGAAACTGAATTGCATCACAGGAATTTAAATTGTCATTTCGAAACATTTCTCTTTGGTGTTCAATATCTATTCTGTTTAGTGTTGTGGCGTCTTGAGATTGACCAAGCACAGTAGCATACAAAGTGAACTTCTAAGACTAGACTTGAAAGACTTCACAGGATCAGACACAGCACAAGGTGAGTGGATAAAATGGTAAAAGCCAAGGGCGTCAGTATGAAAAGAACACTAGTTTCACATTTTCTAACCCTGCAGCCTTTTGTCTAAAGTTACATGATCTAAAAAGAACATGAAAACCCTTCCAGGCATACAAATAACAACATAGAGAACATCAAATGTGAAAAATGCAAACCAATATTTTAGAGAGAAGAAATGACTTTATTCCGTTTTATGTATTTTTGGAAAGAATATTTTTCTTTTTTTTAAATTTTTATTTATTTATTTATTTAATTACAATACTGTATTTGTTTTGCCATACATTGACATGAATCAGCCACAGGTGTACACGATCTCCCAATGCCGAAGCCCCCACCCATCTCCCACCCCACATCCTCTACCTGAATCATCCTGTGCTCCAGCCCCATGCATCCTGCATCCTGCATTGAACATAGATCGGTGCTTCGTTTCTTACAAGAAAGTATACATGTTTCAATGCCATTCTCCCAAACCATCCCACCCTTTCCCTCTCCTTCAGAGTCCAAAAGTCCGTTCTATACCTCTGTGTCTCTTTTGTTGTCTCACATATAGGGTCATCATTACTATCTTTTAAATTCCATATATACATGTCAGTATACTGTATTGGTGTTTTTCTTTCTGGCTTACTTCACTCTGTATAATCGGTTCCAATTTCATGGATAAGAAAGCTGTGGTACATATACACAATGGAGTACTACTCAGCCCTTAAAAAGAATAAATTTGACTCAGTTCTAATGAGAATATTTTTCTTAAGACATTCTTCCCCAGCTAAGCTCCATGAGGTTTAGGAATTCAAAGTGTCTTCTCCATAGTTGTATCCTCAGTACCTAGAGCAGTGACTGACACATAGTAGGTGCTCCATAAGTGTCTGACAAAGGATGCTCAAACTACCACACAATTGTACTCATCTCACACACTAGTAAAGTATGCTCAAAATTCTCCAAGCCAGGCTTCAGCAATATGTGAACTGTGAACTTCCAGATGCTCAAGCTGGTTTTCTAAAAGGCAGAAAAACAAGAGATCAAATGGCCAACATCTGCTGGATCATGGAAAAAGCAAGGGAGTTCCAGAAAAACATCTATTTCTGCTTTATTGACTATGCCAAAGCCTTTGACTGTGTGGATCACAATAAACTGTGGAAAATTCTGAAAGAGATGGGAATACCAGACCACCTGACCAGCCACTTGAGAAACCTATATGCAGGTCAGGAAGCAACAGTTAGAACTGGACATGGAAAAACAGACTGGTTGCAAATAGGAAAAGGAGTACGTCAAGGCTGTCTATTGTTACTCTGCTTATTTAACTTATATGCAGAATACATCATGAGAAATGCTGGACTGGAAGAAGCACAATCTGGAATCAAGATTGCCACGAGAAATATCAATAACAGATGACACCACCCTTATGGCAAAAAGTGAAGAAGAACTAAAGAGTCTCTTGATGAAAGTGAAAGAGGAGAGTGAAAAAGTTGGCTTAAAGCTCAACATTCAGACAACAAAGATCATGGTATCTGATCCCATCACTTCATGGGAAATAGATGACAAAACAGTGGAAACAGTGTCAGACTTTATTTTGGGGACTCCAAAATCACTGCAGATGGTGTCTACAGCCGTGAAATTAAAAGATGCTTACTCCTTGAAAGAAAAGTTATGGCCAACCTAGATAGCATATTGAAAAGCAGGGACATTATTTTGCCAACAAAGGTCCGTCTAGTCAAGGCTATGTTTTTTCCAGTGGTCAGGTATGGATGTGAGAGTTGGACTGTGAAGAAAGCTGAGTGCCTAAGAATTGATGCTTTTGAACTGTGGTGTTGGAAAAGACTCTTGAGAGTCCCTTGGACTGAAAGGAGATCCAGTCCATTCTGAAGGAGATCAGTCCCGGGTGTTCTTTGGAAGGACTGATGCCAAAGCTGAAACTCCGATACTCGGGCCACCTGATGTGAAGAGTTGACTCATTGGAGAAGACTCTGATGCTGGGAGGGATTGGGGGCAGGAGGAGAAGGGGATGACAGAGGATGAGATGGTTGGATGGCATCATCGACTCGATGGATATGAGTTTGGGTGAATTCAGGTATTTGGTGATGGACAGGGAGGCCTGGCATGCTGCAGTTCATGGGGTCGCAAAGAGTCAGACACGACTGAGCAACTGAACTGAACTGAAGTATCTGAGGGTCTAAGTTGTGGTACATGGGCTCTTCAGTTGCAGCATGAGCATGTATTTCCCTGACCAGGGATCTGACCTGGTTCCCCTGCATTGGTAGTGTGGAGTCTTAGCCACTTGACCACCAGGGATGTCCCAGGTAATGTAATAATAAATTTAATCAATGAATGAATGGATGATGAACTGTAACTGTATTTGTGGTAGCATAGCTCCAAGGGGTTACAACCCATAAACCAACTTTTTAGTCACATGAAGTTGAATCAAATTACTCTTTAAGTATCATTAAGTAATGTATTGCCTATCTAGAAGTAGGCTTCCCCAGTCACTCAAACAGTGAAGAATCTAGATATAATTATCATCTCATATTTTTAAGTTTGAAGTTTACAGTGATAATTTAGAATGATTTTGAAAGTTGTCAATATTTCCTCAAGGCTAGACAATGATTTGTCACATCATAAATAAAATACCTTTGAACATTCATGAACACTTCCATAAATGTGTAGATGTTGTATTCTGTGACATAGAATGTACTCTAGAGGGAGATTTAGGTAGAAACACACTGCTCACTAAGCTATGTGCCTTGTTGTGGAATTGTAACTGCCTGCAGAGAGAGGGAGTTAATATCTAATTTATGCAAAAGACTATGTTGACTAGCAGTCAACATAGCATAGTGAGCAACCCACAACTTAAATTACATACTCATACTACTATTAATATGAATATGAAACATTAGTAATGTTAATTTCTTCTGTTTTATCTTAAATAGTATAACTGAATATAAATAGAATGTCTAAGTTTTTTCCTCCAGTGCCTAAACAGTTTTCCTTGAGTACGTCATTTTAGAGATGAATTTAAAGATTAATTTATCAAAAAGCCATTTATGAATGGTGGTGCTGCTGCTGAAAGGAAAGTAGAATCCAGTTCTAGTTTTTCCAATATTATAGCATAATGCTATAAAGCATCTTTTAAAAGCTTTTGATAACCACTAGAGTGGGCAAACCCACTCCAGTGTTCTTGCCTGGAGAATCCCAGGGATGGGGGAGCCTAGTGGACTGCCCTCTATGGGGTCACACAGAGTCGGACACGACTGAAGTGATTTAGCAGCAGCAGCAGTAGCAGAGTGGGGTTAGCGTCAGAGAAGAGGTATTAATATTACTCAACTCAAACATAGAGACTCAACTGACAGTAGGTTGCCACAGCTGTCAACTCCACAGTTCTAGTTACTGAGCCATTTATAAGAAGCGCACTGATGACGTTCTCACCACCATGCATACTCTCATAGTCCAATGGGATTGGCAGAAGACATAAGCATAACCCTGATACTAATTAGAAGGCAGAGGATAAAGGTAGACCCAGAGCTGGAACATCCATCGGAACCAGGCAGAGAGGTAGAGTTCAGAAGTCTATATGTAAAAAGAGATAGAACTTAATTCATAATCTATCTGACTCCCAAATTCATGATCTTAACTTTTATGTTCTGGGAATTTGTGGCAGAACATAAATGTATGGATAAAATGATATGCAAGTAGAGGTTCGCTCACGGTGACATGTATGAGAATTATGGTAGACTTAGGACAGAATGGAAGGAAACTCTAATTTTCATTATAGATAGCAAAAAAAAATCTTAGAAGAAGAAATAAATAGCAGTGGTCAGAAGTTGTGAAGCAAACCAAAAGAAAGTTGTATGAAAATGACAAGGCTTTAGAAAAATGGCAAAAAAGACTAACGGCCAAGAAGTGCAGTAAGTTAAAGGCAAAAAAGAAAAAAAAAAAAAAAATCTATTGAGTTTGCAATTTTGGAGGTCATTAGAAAGGTTTCTATTTGTTTGCCTGAATTTGATTTACTTGTTTGTTACTTAGTTTATGCTTATAATCTGAAGCAGGATGTGGTAGGAAAAAAAGTAACTAAAGAGGTTGAAGAGAATATGAAGGAATATTGATCAAGTAAATGGAGATAGGATTGAAATTTGCAAAGATAGGAGAAGAAATAGGTTCAAAACACAAACACATGGGTTGGTTTTGGAAAAAATGGGAATCCACTTCATTTGAAGCTGGACAGAAAGAGGTAAAATTACAAAGGTTGTCAATTGAGGCTATTAATCTCATTGGTTTTACTTCTTTTATGACGTGGAAGGACAATATTTTTCTACAAGAGAAAAAATTTCAAGAAGTTTGAAAATATAGGAATTGTTATGGAATAGTATCTTAGGAACTAAAGAGGATGAGCAGGCTCCAGGTCTTACGAAGGAAGACTATGCATCTGGAAACCAATAGATTTATTATTTGTGAAGTGCAACATATAGAGAAATATTATTTAATCCATGATCTTACCAAAATAACCTAAGTATTTTCATTTTCAGAACAGACTATAAAAAATGGTGTTGTGGATGAGTATCAAAAATACAATCTCACAAAATTAAGTTTTATCTGCATGGGCTGGAAGAAGCACAAGCTGGAATCAAGATTGCCAGGAGAAATATTAATAACCTCAGATATGCAGATGACACCACCCTTATGGCAGAAAGTGAAGAAAAAACTAAAAACCTCTTAATGAAAGTGAAAGAGGAGAGTGAAAAAGTTGGCTTAAAGCTCAACATTCAGAAAATGAAGATCATGGCATCTGGTCCCATTACTTCATGGGAAATAGATTGGGAGACAGTGGAAACAGAGTCAGATTTTGTTTTTCAGGGCTCGAAAATCACTGCAGATGGTGGTCTCAGCCATGAAATTAAAAGCCGCTTCCTCCTTGGAATAAAAGTTATGACCAACCTAGATAGCATATTCAAAAGCAGAGACATTACTTTGCCGACTAAGTCAAAGCTAGTCAAGGCTGTTTTTTCCAGTCTAGTGAAGGCTGTTTTTTCTAGTGGTCAGGTATGGATGTGAGAGTTGGACTGTGAAGAAAGCTGAGTGCTGAAGAATTGATGCTTTTAAACTGTGTTGTTGGAGAAGACTCTTGAGAGTCCCTTGGACTGCAAGGAGAGCCAACCAGTCCATTCTAAAGGAGATCAGTCCCGGGTGTTCTTTGGAAGGACTGATGCTGAAGCTGCAACTCCAATACTTTGGCCACCTGATGTGAAGAGTTGACTCATTGGAAAAGACTCTGATGCTGGGAGGGATTAGGGGCAGGAGGAGAAGGGGATGACAGAGGATGAGATGGCTGGATGGCATCACCGACTCAATGGGCATGGGTTTGGGTGAACTCCGACAGCTGGTAATGGACAGGGAGGCCTGGTGTGCTGCAATCATGGGGTCACAAAGAGTCGGACACGACTGAGCTACTGAACTGAACTGAACTGGGCCAATTTCTTATTTATTCTTCTAAGTTTCCTGAAAATGAAACTCATGGTATTTATGCTCAGTTTTGCTTGGAATTACATATATTTTTGTAAAAACTACTGAGTACATTAATTGAGTTGCACGATATACCACCTGAATGCCAACCTACTTTGATGCTTGCCTTCATATTTTCATGAGATATCTTGGGTTTTTAGGGATGATACAGGACTAGTTCCCAGACTGCAATCAAAAGATAGGTTAAGACTTCAAGTTTTTAGTTTTCTTCTTTCATAGAATTTTCTATGACATCTTCTTGTTATCAAGTTTAACTATATTATGCAAGAGTAAACAGTTTATGAATTCTCTGTGATTCTAGCAACGCAGGTGCTTCTGATCTCAGCTTGTCTGATAAATATTATTTTCCATAATCCAAAATGCATAGCAATACTGCCTATATGCAACTGAGTCAATTCCACCATAGATTTACTGTATTTTATGCTTCAAGGAACCTCAGAGAAGATTCAGCTCAATCAGTTTGGTTGCCAGTTCTCTAAAGTGTGGCTTGTATAATTTTTTTATCATTAAATTCCATTTGCCAAGTATTTCTACTTCTCATAAAACTGAAATGATGCTGAGGAAGATTCTTTGTAGAGTTGCTTTAGAATTCCTAATTTCAGCATCTGGTTGTTCTGACACTGAATTCTTTGGAGTTATAAGAAATTATTTTTAAAAAATATTCATGTTGCACAAAATATCCTTATATAAAGAGCTAGTGAGCTAAGCAGGTGGCCTAAAATAAATATCTTTTAGCTCATTCTGACTGTAGTATGAACTTTTTATAAGAAACAATAGATTTATCCATTTTTTATATCATCTCTTGTTGTTGTTGTTTGTTTAGTTTTATTTTTAAGTGGCTTATTTGGTCATTGATTGTCTCACATGAAGCAAAGCCAAGTACTGCTCCTCATTTTCTTTTAGTTCTCTACAGCAGCTTGTCCAAAGTGTGTCTCAACATTAATTGTTCACCCAAGTACTTGATGTTGAAAATGCAGGGAAAGAAACTTATGAGCTATTATCACATTAGTGAATTAGTTCCATTTAACTGAAAAATAAAAGTTTCTGCATTACATTATTCTTCACTTGATTCCTTTGGCATTCTAGATAGTCATCATAAATCAGAAAGAAAATTAGTTTTCAAAATAAGTTTATAACATGGTAAAGTTCTTTAATCTTAGTAAGCACTATCCATAAGAGATTTTCTAACAATTTGTTGGGTTTGTATTAATTATGTCCTTGTTTAGTCCTTGTTCTATTGGATTTGCCTGTAGCACTGTTTTTATCTACATTTCCATATAAAAGGACAATTTGACACAGAGTAATTGATTTATATAATACATCTTGTAAAATTATTGTCCTGAGGAACATGACAAGGTTATTTGAAAATATCTTTTAAAAAAATCACAATTATTTAATGAAAGTCAAGGTAAAGAACTAATATATTTGATATTTAAATTTAAAAAAATATCTCATATGCTAACTTCAAGTCTCAGAGGATGACTAAAATGTTGATAAAGGCCTACTGGTTAGTAAGAGAGAAACACTATCAAATGATATTTATTTTAAAATAATTATTTAAAAAATGAACATGGCAATTTACCAAGTGCTTCCTGATACTGCAGTTCATTTCAGTTCAGTTCAGTCACTCAGTCATGTCCGACTCTTTTGATCCAATGGACTGCAGCATGCCAAGCCTCCCTGTCCATCACCAACTCCTGGAGTTCACTCAAGCTCATTTCCATTGAGTTGGTGATGCCATTCAACCATCGCACCATATGCCATACCCTTCTCCTCCTACCTTCAATCTTTCCCAGCATCAGGGTCTTTTCAAGTGAGTCACTTCTTCACATCAGGTGGCCAAAGTATTGGAGTTTCAGCTTCAACATCAGTCCTTCCAATGAACACTCAGGACTGGTTCCCTTTAAGATGTACTGGTTGGATCTCCTTGCAATCCAAGGTACTCTCAAGAGTCTTCTCCAACACCACAGTTCAAAAGCATCAATTCTTCAGCACTCAGCTTTCTTCACAGTCCAACTCTCACATCTATACATAACTACTGGGAAAATCATAGCTTTGACCAGACGGACCTTTGTTGGCAGTCATGTCTCTGCTTTTTAACATACTGTCTAGGTTGGTCACAACTTTTTTCCAAGGAGCAAGTGTCTTTTAATTTCATGGCTTCAATCACCATCTGCAGTGAGTTTAGAGCCCAGAAATATAAAGTCTGTCACCGTTTCCACTGTTTCCCCATCTATTTGCCATGAAGTGATGGGACTGGATGCCATGAACTTAGTTTTCTGAATGTTGAGGTTTAAGCCCACTTATTCAATCTCCTCTTTCCTTTCATACTCTTTCATCAAGAGGCTCTTTAGTTCTTCTTTGCTTTCTTTGGTAATGGTGGTATCATTATTGATGTTTCTCCCAGCAATCTTCATTCCAACTTGTGCTTCATTCAGCCCAGTGTGTCTCATGATGTACTCTGCATATAAGTTAAATAAGCAAGGTGACAATATACAGCCTAGATATATATGATATTGCAAGGTACACCATTACGTTATTAAAAATCTATTAACACAATGCTCTTATTTATTCATATTTTATGAAATAGTATTACAAATATTCCCCAGTTCAAACTTTTCATACTTCCTTGGAACCATTCTGTATATTTTTAAATCTCCACGGAGTACCAATTGGATTGACTTACTCAGTTCAGTTCAGTTCAGTTGATCAGTCGTGTCCGACTCTGTGATCCCATGAACTGCAGCACGCCAGGCCTCCCTGTCCATCACCAACTCCCGGAGTTTACTCAGACTCACGTCCATCGAGTCAGTGATGCCATTCAGCCATCTCATCCTCTGTCGTCCCCTACTCCTCCTGCCCCCAATCCCTCCTAGCATCAAAGTCTTTTCCAATGAGTCAACTCTTCGCATGAGTTGGCCAAAGTATTGGAGTTTCAGCCTCAGCATCATTCCTTCCAAAGAAATCCCAGGGCTGATCTCCTTCAGAATGGATTGACTGGATCTCCTTGCAACCCAAGGGACTCTCAAGAGTCTTCTCCAACACCACAGTTCAAAAGCATCAATTCTTCGGCGCTCAGCCCTCTTCACAGTCCAACTCTCACATCCATACATGACTACTGGAAAAACCATAGCCTTGACTAGACGGACTTTAGTCAGCAAAGTAATGTCTCTGATTTTGAATATGCTATCTACGTTGGTCATAACTTTTCTTCCAAGGAGTAAGCATCTTTTAGTTTCATGGCTGCAGTCACCATCTGCAGTGATTTTGGAGCTCAGAAAAATAAAGTCAGACACTGTTTTCTCATTTATTTCCCATGAAGTGATAGGACCAGATGCCATGATCTTAGTTTTCTGAATGTGGAGCTTTAAGCCAAATTTTTCACTCTCTACTTTCACTTTCACAAGAGGCTTTTTAGTTCCTCTTCACTTTCTGTCATAAGGGTGATGTCATCTGCATATCTGAGGTTATTGAGGTTTCTCCCAGCAGTCTTGATTCCAGCTTGTGTTTTTTCCAGTCCAGTGTTTCTCATGATGTACTCTGCATAGAAGTTAAATAAGCAGGGTGACAATATACAGCCTTGACATACTCCTTTTCCTATTTGGAACCAATCTGTTGTTCCATGTCCAGTTCTAACTGTTGCTTCCTGACCTGCATATTTTCCACAGTTTATTGTGATCCACACAGTAAGGCTTTGGCATAGTCAATA
This sequence comes from Nanger dama, assembly GCA_917880005.1. Taxonomy (NCBI): domain Eukaryota; kingdom Metazoa; phylum Chordata; class Mammalia; order Artiodactyla; family Bovidae; genus Nanger; species Nanger dama. The sequence goes on from CAKJTW010000002.1 coordinate 20,948,684, forward strand.
AAGCATATATAGGTGTTTTTTCTGGAACTCTCTTGCTTTTTCCATGATCCAGTGGATGTTGGCAATTTGATCTCTGGTCCCTCTGCCTTTTCTAAAACCAGCTTGAACACCAGGAAGTTCACGGTTCACATATTGCTGAAGCCTGGCTTGAAGAATTTTGAGCATTATTTTACTAGTGTGTGAGATGAGTGCAATTGTGTGGTACTTTGAGCATTCTTTGGCATTGTCTTTCTTTGGGATTGGAATGAAAACAGAACTTTTCCAGTCCTGTGGCCACTGCTGAGTTTTCCATATTTGCTGGCATATTGAGTGTAACACTTTCACAGCATCGTCTTTCAGGATTTGAACTAGCTCCACTGGAATTCCATCATCTCCACTAGCTTCATTTGTAGTGATGCTTCCTACGGCCCAGTTGACTTCACATTCCAAGATGTCTGTCTAGCTGAGTGATCACACCATCGTGATTATCTGGGTCATGAAGATCTATTTTGTACAGTTCTTCTGTGTATTCTTTCCACCACTTCTTAATATCTTCAGATTCTGTTAGGTCTATACCATTTCTGTCCTTTATTGAGCCCATCTTTTCATGAAATTGATTGACTTATTAGTTAACTATTATCTGGGAAGGACTACTTAACATGAAGACAAATAAATATTCTGAAAGAACACAAGACTAGAGCACCAATTCTGAGTTCCATTACAGCTCTTCTAACTCACAGAGTGACTTAGGAAGTCTATTTCAATGAAAATAATGGTGACATTTGAGGAGTACTTGGTATCTTCTAGATACTGTGGAGAAGGCAATGGCAACCCACTCCAGTACTCTTGCCTGGAAAATCCCATGGATAGAGGGACCTGGTAGGCTGTAGTCTATGGGGTCACACAGATTTGGACATGACTGAAGTGACTTAGCAGTAGCAGCAGCAGACACTGTGCTAGATTTTTCATGTTTTTTATTTGATTAAATATTAGTAAATATCCTGTAATATGGATTATTTCCACCATTTTACAGATAAAGAAAGACGTGAAAGTGAAAGTTGCTCATTTGATTTTGACTCTTTGCAACCCCATGGACTGTAATGCACCAGGCTCCTCTGTCCATGGAATTGTCCAGGCAAGAATACTGGATTGAATTGCATTTCCTTCTCCAGGGGATCTTCCTGACCCAAGGATCAAGCCCAAGGCTCCTGCATTGCAGGTAGATTCTTTACTGTGTGAGCCACTGGGGAGACAGATAAAGAGATCACTGCCAAAGACCATGGGGTTTCCCAGGTGACAAGAGTGGTAAAGAACCCGCCTGCCAATGCCCGATACTTAAGAAATGTTGGTTCAGTCCCTGGGTCAGGAAGATGTCCTTCAGCAGGACATGGTCACCCACTCCACTATTCTTGCCTGGAGAATCCCATGAACAGAGGAGCCAGATGGGCTATGCTTCATACGGTCATACAGAGTCAGACAAGACTAGAGGCAGTTAGGATGCATACACACCAAAGATCACAAAGTTAGTAAGTGGCAGAGTCAGGAATCAGCTTCAGATCTGTCTGACTCAATGTTCAGTAGTTGTTCTCAACTGCTAAGTCATACTGACCCTTAGGTTGTATACTTCAGTTTGTACATCTTTAAAATGAGGACATAATTTCTACTATATCTACTCCTATACTTTCGCTGTAGATTTTAATTTTGTGAAAATGTTTCCTTCCTTTCCCACCCCAGTGGTGGAAGGTTTGTCTTTTGATTTACTTTGATTAGTGTTTGCATAGATGCCACAAATTAGCAAAAGCTTTAGTGCAAATGGACTAGTTCAGCTTGGTCAGTCTTGTGTTTTTGTCCTGTGCCCCAAGAATAGAGTATCTCAGATAGAACCTGTTCCTTCAGCCTGGATCACAGAATAAAATATCAAGTGGATTAGACCTTCAGTTAAAACCATGGACCTATAACAGAGACAATGGATAACCTACAAGCTCCATGCAACATGAGAAATAAATAGATATTTGTTAACATAAACCACTTTGATTTACTGGGTTGTTTGTTACCCAGCCAAAGCTAACTGATATAGATTGATATAAATATCAACTGTTACAATGGATATATTATTATGGTTTAAGTAGGTGGTTAACTTGTTTTCTCCTGGAGGAAGCATCCATTCAGACAACTGCAAAATTTGGTGTTTAATGAATGACTAAACACTACCATTTATTATCACAGTTAGGAATAAATAATATTCTTTATTAATTATAGATCTTAAAATGTCAACATCCTAAATATCTATATTTATTACCATAAATAATATATTTATAAAAAAATTCCCCAGGACTTTCAAGTAAAATTACTGCTGCGTCTGAAAAACATTACGACATTATGAAATGAAGCTTGTGAAATGATGCAATCTAAAGATACTCTTTCTCTAATCATTACCTTCAGAACTGATTGGAGAAAAGATGTTTGCCTGTGACAAGATTTAGTTATAACTATTAACTAAAGACTTAATGAGATGATCTGATGTTAGATCTTTGAAACTTTCCTCAATTTTATTAAATGTCATGTTGTGTTACAATTTTCCTCCATAAACTTTGAAGGAAATGTTTGTCTGTTTTTCATCTTTATATTGCATTTGTCACAAAAGTTGATCCAGAGAAAGCATCTAATAAATGATGAAAATAAGTATTATTATAATCCAGATATCCTAATTTATTAAACAACTATCAAAGCATTAGAGAACATTGTTCATCTATGTTTTTGTGCCTTTTCAGTTACCTAATGATGATAAACTCTATTTCTGTATTACTTTGCAATTTACAAAATGCCTCATATGTCTCATCTCATTCAAGCTTTACTATTATGTGAACATGGCCTATTTCTGATTTACACAGAAAGCTTCAGAGTTACCGTGCAGCAACACATTTAGTAGGTATTAAAATTGGGACTTATCAACTTCTCAATTCTTTCTTTTCAATCATTCTTCTTAGAAAGTGAATGTTGAGGCAGGAAAACAAATCAGAAAAATACAGAAATATTTCTGTCTTATGACCTTTTTGTATTTTCCACCAAATTGAGAAATATATGGGTTGAAAATAGATTCATAGGCTAGATCTAATTTTGTAAACATTGGGTCCTTTTCCTCTACAGATTATGCTTCTAATTTTAAATAAAAATTCAGAGTCTATTTTACAGAAATTCTAGAGACTCAAAGTAAATGCAAATAATATTCATATACGCTTTACAAATGTAAAAATAATTTAAAAGGATAAAGTTAACCTAAGAGAAGAATGAATATACTAAAGCATTTCAAATTAGAGTATTCAGTTAGGAAGAACAAAAATCTATGAACATAATCTTGTTAAAATGAAGTATCACCTAATTTTGCTTATCATACATCCAAATTATATTTAACTTTTTGAAGGCTTGTCAAAATAGGTTAATGTCACTTATATACTAAATAATACAAAAACTTTCTGAAGATAAAAATGACTTTTCTAAAATTAGATTATTGTTACATTCTGATAAAACATTGTATTTATCTACAGAAATAAAATTAATTTTAAAGGGGCCCCTGTCAATTTTCAAGTATTTGTTGATAACCCCTTCGGTTCACTACTTTTTAAATAGATGACATGTCCAGAATATGGTAGGCAATCTTAAGTCAGTCCCAGGTGATTCCAGCTTCCTGGTGTCTATATCCCTTTCTCTCAAATATAAGGTGTACCTGGTAGCTTTCTTCTCAGAAAATAGTGAAGAAACCATGGGTTGTCATTACCAAGATTAAATTACAGAGACTCTAGCTCCCATCTTGGGCTTGTCTTGCTCCCTTTTCCCCAGGGCCCTCACTGTGGCAAAGCCTGCTGCCACGTTGCAAGCTGCCTCATAGGAAGGCCCACTTGGCAAGAAACTGATGAGTGTGGTCAGTCAGTGATTTCATGTGGTCTGGCAATGGCCCTGAGAATAAATTTGGATGTAAATCTTCCCACAACTAAGGTTTGATGTAACCAGTGACTCCAGCCCCAGCTGGTACTTTGGAAACTGCAGCCTCATGGAGAAACTCTGAGCCATGAGAAAACCTGAGCTAACCCAGAGGCTCACAACAAAGCCAGACACTATGAGATAATAAATGTTATTCAATCAACTGTTTAGGGGTAACTTTTATACAACCATAGAAAATAATACATAGGGCACAGTCCTATGTATCAAAAGATCTTAATAATAAATTAAGATTTTAATTAAACATTATGCAGAGGCTCAAAAGCTTATAACTTAAAATGAGTGGATGAATGCAAAGGAGATAAGAATACAGCCAAGCCTCAACAACTAAATTCTTTAATGGATTATATACTTGCTCCTGAAATTAAAGGATTTTATGTATTATTTTAAACATCATTATGCATATTACTATGAGAAACCTAAGTAAGATGGTAGGTGTTGCAAGAGGGCATCAGAGGGCAGACATGCTGAAATCATACTCACAGAAAACTAGTCAATCTAATCACACTAGGACCACAGCCTTGTCTAACTCAATGAAACTAAGCCATGCCCACGGGGCAACCAGAGACGGTCAGGTCATGGTGGAGAGGTCTGACAGAATGTGGTCCACTGGAGAAGGGAATGGCAGACCACTTCACTATTCTTACCTTGAGAACCCCATAAACAGTATGAAAAGGCAAAATGATAGGATACCAAAAGAGGAACTCCCCAGGTCAGTAGGTGCCCAATATGCTCCTGGAGATCAGTGGAGAAATAACTCCAGAAAGAATGAAGGGATGGAGCCAAAGCAAAAACAATACCCATCTGTGGATGTGACTGGTGATAGAAGCAAGGTCCAATGCTGTAAAGAGCAATATTGCATAGGAATCTGGAATGTCAGGTCCATGAATCAAGGCAAACTAGAAGTGGTCAAACAAGAGATGGCAAGGGTGAAGGTCGACATTCTAGGAATCAGCGAACTAAAATGGACTGGAATGGGTGAATTTACTCAGATGACCATTATATCTACTACTGCAGGAAGGAATCCCTCAGAAGAAATAGAGTAGCTATCATGGTCAACAAAGGAGTCCGAAATGCAGTACTTGGATGCAATCTTGAAAACAACAGAATGATCTCTCTTCGTCTCCAAGGCAAACCATTCAATATCACAGTTATCCAAGTCTATGCCCCAACCAGTAACACTGAAGAAGCTGAAGATGAATGGTTCTGTGATACCTCTAAGACCTTTTAGAACTAACACTGAAAAAATATGTCCTTTTCATTACAGGGGACTGGAATGTAAAAGTAAGAAGTAAAGAAACACCTGGAGTACAGGCAAATTTGACCTTGGAATGTGGAATGAAGCAGGGCAAAGACTAATAGAGTTTTGCCAAGAAAATGCACTGGTCATAGCAAACACCCTCTTCGAACAACAAAAGAGAAGACTCTACACATGGACATCACCAGATGGTCAACACTGAAATCAGATTGATTATATTCTTTGCAGCCAAAGATGGAGAAGCTCTATACAGTCAGCAAAAACAAGACCAGGAGCTGACTGTGGCTCAGATTATCAACTCCTTATTATCAAATTCAGACTCAAATTGAAGAAAGTAGGGAAAACCACTAGACCATCCAGGTATGACCTAAATCAAATCCCTTATGATTATACAGTGGAAGTGAGAAATGGATTTAAAGGCCTAGATCTGATAGATAGAGTGCCTGATGAACTATGAAATGAAGTTCGTGACATTGTACAGGAGACAAGGATCAAGACCATCCCCATGGAAAAGAAATGCAAAAAGCAAAATGACTGTCTGGGGAGGCCTTACAAATAGCTGTGAAAAGAAGGCGAAAAGCAAAGGAGAAAAAGAAAGATATAAGCATCTGAATGCAGAATTCCAAAGAATAGCAAGAAGAGATAAGAAAGCCTTCTTCAGCGATCAATGCAAAGAAATAGAGGAAAACAACACAATGGGAAAGACTAGAGATCTCTCCAAGAGAATTAGAGATACCAAGGGAACATTTCATGCAAAGATGGGCTCAGTAAAGGGCAGAAATGGTATGGACCTAACAGAAGTAGAAGATATTAAGAAGAGGTGGCAAGAATACACAGAAGAACTGTACAAAAATATCTTCATGACCTAGATAATCACAATGGTATGATCACTCAGCTAGAGACAGACATCCTAAAATGTGAAGTCAAGTGAGTGTTAGAAAGCATCACACGAACAAAGCTAGTGGAGGTGATGGCAGTCCAGTTGAGCTATTTCAAATCCTGAAAGATGATGCTATTAAAGTGTTATACTCAATATGCCAGCAAATTTGGAAAACTCAGCAGTGGCCACAGGACTGGAAAAGGTCAGTTTTCACTCCAATCCCAAAGAAAGGCAATGCCAAAGAATGCTCAAACTACTGCATAATTGCACTCATCTCACATGCTGGTAAAGTAATGCTCAAAATTCTCCAAGCCAGGCTTCAGCAATATGTGAACTGTGAACTTCCTGATGTTCAAGCTGGTTTCGAAAAGGAAGAGGGACCAGAGATCAAATTGCCAACATCCACTGGATCATGGAAAAAGCAAGAGAGTTCCAGAAAAACATCTGCTTCTGCTTTATTGACTATGCCAAAGCCTTTGACTGTGTGGATCACAATAAACTGTGGAAAATTCTGGTAGAGATGGGAATACCAGACCACCTGACCCGCATCTTGAGAAATCTGTATGCAGGTCAGGAGGCAACAGTTAGAACTAGACATGGAAAAACAGACTGGTTTCAAATAGGAAAAGGAGTATGGTCAAGGCTGTATATTGTCACCCTGCTTATTTAACTTATATGCAGAGTACATCATGAGAAACACTGGGCTAGAAGCACAAGCTGAAACCAAGATTGCCGGGAGAAATCTCAGTAACCTCAGATATGCAGATGATACCACCCTTATGGCAGAAAGTGAAGAGGAACTCAAAAGCCTCTTGATGAAAGTGAAAGAGGAGAGTGAAAAAGTTAGCTTAAAGCTTAACATTCAGAAAACGAAGATCATGGCATCTGTTCCCATCACTTCATGGGAAATAGATGGAGAAACAGTGGAAACAGTGTCAGACTTTATTTTGGGGGCTCCAAAATCACTGCAAATGGTGACTGCAGCCATGAAATCAAAAGACGCTTACTCCTTGGAAGAAAAGTTATGACCAACCTAGATAGCATATTCAAAAGCAGAGACATTACTTTTCAGACTAAGGTCCGTCTAATCAAGGCTATGGTTTTTCCAGTGGTCATGTATGGGTGTGAGAGTTGGACTGTGAAGAAGGCTGAGCGCCAAAGAATTGATGCTTTTGAACTGTGGTGTTGGAGAAGACTCAAGAGTCCCTTGGACTGCAAGGAGATCCAACCAGTCCATTCTGAAGGAGATCTGTCCTGGGATTTCTTTGGAAGGAATGATGCTAAAGCTGAAACTCCAGTACTTTGTCCACCTCATGCGAAGAGTTGACTCACTGGAATAGACTCTGATGCTGGGAGGGATTGGGGGCAGGAGGCGAAGGAGACGACAGAGGATGAGATGGCTGGATGGCATCACTGACTTGATGGACCTGAATCTGGGTGAACTCCGGGAGTTGGTGATGGACAGGGAGGCCTGGCGTGCTGCGATTCATGGGGTCGCAAAGAGTCGGACACGACTGAGCGACTGAACTGAACTGAATGAAAACCACATTTTGTTAACCACTAGAACATGCTGTATATAAACAGAGTTCATGTTAGAATTAGCTTGGAAGGCTAGTATGTCTTTAGTGATCTCATAGAATCTGGCCTTGCCCAGGAAACATAAAATTAAGATATATTGATATAAAGCAGTACAAATTCCTCTTTCAAGTGAACATCTGCTGCCATTTTATTGGTTTGTATCTATTCTTTCTTGTCATAAAATACAAATGGAATTTTCTCGGGCAACTAGCTCTAGAAGTGGCTCTGCCCACTTAGTTTATTATTATATTCCTTCTCCTTGGCTCTACTAACTCATCCAGTTTGGACTGATGGGAACCAGTCCCAAGACTCTCCTAATTGAAGGATAGACTACCAAGTAGAGCTGCTAAGAGAGGGAGAGAAATCAGGCCCTGGTGCTCCTGCAGTGTCAGAAACCAACTCAAATTTTGGGATTCTCAACCAAGAAAGCCAAAGTTCCACTCCACTTAAGACAGTTTCTTTGAGTATTTATTTATTTAAATTTAATTCAATCAGTTTATTAATGTATTCAACAGAATATCCATTGAGTACTTAATCTTTGTAAGTGTCCCAGTTGTTACAGGAATTAAAAATGTGTCAAACTAAGTACCCATACTGAAGATCCAGTAGGAAAAGCTGTGCCCACAAATATTTATTTTATCTGAAAGTATGTAATAAATACCATATGTTTTCCTTCTCTAGTCATAATGTTTTCAGTTTGGGTTATAATCCTCACCTGTTGATAAACTCTGCTGCAAACTACCTGCTTTCTCACTAAACCTCCCCCACCATCTTTCTCACCTCACCTACCACTCTTCCCTTGGCTGGCTCCACTCTGGCTCTTTCTGGAACACACCCTTTGTACCATGGTCTCCAGGTGTTTGCATCTGATCTTTGCTCCATCTGGAATTCTCTCCCCACAGAGATCCACAGGGCTTGTTTCCTCATATTCTTCCAGTAGCTTCTCAAATATCCCACGTAAATGAGGTATTCCTTGTCCCGCTTCAAAGTTGAATGCCCCTCTCATGCACACTGCCTATCCTTTTGGCTTGGCTTTTATTTCATTGCCTTTACCATCATGTGACTATATTATACAATCTGTATTTCCTCTCCACTTTGATTTTCTATTATGTCCATCTGCCTTCACCAGAAAATAAGCTCCATGAGGGCAGGGTTTGGAGGAGACTCACTCAGAAGCAGACACTAAGAGTGAGTATAAGACTAGAATATGAAAACAACTAACATGGCCCAAAGAACTAGAGGAAACTCAGAAACAACCTGAGCCTAAATACTAAAGGACAAATTTTAAAGCATCAATCCAATGGACAGAATGCAACAGCAGCACTGGTCTGTCACCAGAGCTCAATGTTTCTGTCATGCCCTCCAAAATTATGCTTTACCTCTTCTAGGAATATAAATTTATTTATGCCTGAGATATTCATTTCAACTCAATTTTATTTTGCTTTTTGGCTTTTCAATATAAAAGAAGAAATATTTACTAATGCTGAGAAACATTTTAAGCATTATAGTTAATTTAAAAATGAGGTTTTTTTGTTTGTCATAGATCTGCTACTTTTTAATTTCAATTATTTTTGCAGCTTAGATTCTTAAAGTTACATTAGCAAAACTATGCAATCAAACTTCTGGTTTCCAGCTTCATGTGTAAGGAACTGAAAAGTGGCCTCTTCATCCTAATGGCAAGGACAAAACTAAACAGATTGAAAAATCAACTCTTCTTGGATCTGTAAGAGAGGGGACAATGGAAATATATATATATATATATATATATATATGTTTGCATTCTCCCCTCATCTAGTTTTTTTCAGTTCTATCATCTTCAGTTCAGTTCAGTTCAGTCGCTCAGTCCTGTCCGACTCTTCGCGACCCCATGAATCGCAGCACGCCAGGCCTCCCTGTCCATCACCATCTCCCGGAGTTCACTCAGACTCACATTCATCGAGTCACTGATGCCATTCAGCCATCTCATCCTCTGTTGTCCCCTTCTCCCCCTGCCCCCAATCCCTCCCAGCATCAAAGTCTTTTCCAATGAGTCAACTCTTCGCATGAGGTGGACAAAGTACTGGAGTTGCAGCTTTAGCATCAGTCCTTCCAAACAAATCCCAGGGCTGATCTCCTTTAGAATGGACTGGTTGGATCTCCTTGCAGTCCAAGGGACTCTCAAGAGTCTTCTCCAACACCACAGTTCAAAAGCATCAATTCTTTGGCGCTCAGCCTTCTTCACAGTCCAACTCTCACACCCATACATGACCACAGGAAAAACCATAGCCTTGACTAGACGGACCTGAGACTGCAAAGTAATGTCTCTGCTTTTGAATATGCTATCTAGGTTGGTCATAATTTTCTTCCAAGGAGTAAGCGTCTTTTAATTTCATGGCTGCAGTCACCATCTGCAGTGATTTTGGAGCCTCAAAAAATAAAGCCTGACACTGTTTCCACTGTTTCTCCATCTATTTCCCATGAAGTGATGGGACCGGATGCCATGATCTTTGTTTTCTGAATGTTGAGCTTTAAACCAACTTTTCCGCTTTCCTCTTTCACTTTCATCAAGAGGCTCTTTAGTTCTTCTTCACTTTCTGCCGTAAGGGTGGTATCATCTGCATATCTGAGGTTATTGATATGTCTCCCGGCAATCTTGACTCCAGCTTGTGTTTCTTCTAGTCCAGCATTTCTCATGATGTACTCTGCATAGAAGTTAAATAAACAAGGTGACAGTATACAGCCTTGATGTACTCCTTTTCCTATTTGGAACCAGTCTGTTGTTTCATCTCCAGTTCTAACTGTTGCTTCCTGACCTGCATCTTACTTAACAATAAGAAAACATTGATAGATTGTTATGAACTAGTGTTTATAGTTTTACCTATTATTCACACTTTGTGTAGTACATTCTATGGGTTTTGACAAATGTATGATGTTTTATATCCACCACTATAGTACCATGCAGAATATTTCACTGCCATAAAAATCTTGTATCTCCTCCTTTGTTATTACTTAAGGAAAAAGAACTGCATGCCCTTTTAATAAGTTTTCAGGTAGTTATTAAATATATATTTTTACCAATACTCTTCTCCCACCTGCCTTTAGAAGAGTCAACCAGATGTGATATGTATAGAGAAGAGAGTGTGTCAGCTGGTGGAGGCTGGGGAGAGGCTACTTGCTTGCTTGCTCCTCGCAGCTGGAACATTAAAGAGCTAAATGATAAATAAGCAGAGCATTAATTTCTTATAAATATATGAAAGTATTGACTACCAAGTAAAGCATTATGGAGATTTACTAAACCAGGTAGAAGCTAGAGAACTCAGGTGACATCTGGGAAATATTATTCAAGTTTAACATAATTTTGCAGTGACTAAGATTATCAGGTTATATGTTTAAAACAGCAGTTCTCAATCTTTGTTGTGCATCTGAAACACTTTCGGTACTTATTAAAGTTAGACTTTGTGTCCACATCTCAGGGAATCTAGGTATCGCTGGTATGGTGACATCAAGAAATCTGCTCTTGTTAACAAGAAGGGAATAATTCTCATTGAAGCAGTCCATAGACCAACCAGGAGAAATAACCTTGACAGTAGGGCCACACTTGAGCTCTCAGACAGCTCTGCATAATTCTCCTTTGTGAAGGAACATATCTGTGCTCACTGTCAAAACAGACAGGTAGATGCCACCTCACCGATTGACCTGACTCCCCTACTCAGTGTGTATATGAACTCTAGATGATTTTACTGATGATTTCCAGGAGAGTAAAGCTTCCTCTTCAATGCTGTTTCAGTATGTAATTGCCTTTATATTCAGGAAGCTTTCATGCTTACTTAACTCTATTGTATTCTCTCTGATTTGTCAATGTGTGCCTGTTCTGTTTTGCTTATGACTCAGTGATGACTAACAACTGACCTCCATTCTCCATAAGAAAACAATGATGGAATCAGTTCCAGTCATAATCGTCTTTCAGTTTACCTCTCTCCCACCACTTTGACCTTTCTTTTGAGTGCTTCTTCCCCATCCCTTGACTCATTTTTGTTTTCCAACAGATTCTTTTCATCATCTTAAAACTATTGAAAACTTGTACAATAATCTGATTGTTACTAAAAATGAATACAGCAGAATAAATCCAGGACTCAATGAGGGTAAACTTCTGACTACTACTACTAATGATGTTTAAATAAAGCTGTGTAGATTATGGCTTCCCAGGTGGCTCAAGTCTCAAGGAATCTGCCTGCCACTGAGGGAGCCACAGGAGACACAGGTTTCAGTTCCTGAGTTGGAAAGATCCCCTGGAGGAGGAAATGGCAGCCCACTCCAGTATTCTTGCCAGGATAACCCCACAGACAGAGGAGAATAGCAGGCTACAGTCCATGGGGTTGCAAAGAGTTGGACACGATTGAGCAGGCAAGCACATGAGTTTATGAAATGTTTCCAGGTACATTATTTTACATATTAGATAACTCCATGAGGTGGATTTTAGTACCTAATTCTATAGATGAAAAATCTCTAGTCTTAAAAATGGTAAAGGACTCAGCTTCAATTTATACAACAAATATGTAACACCCAAGATGTTGACTTAAATTCCCTGCACTCATTACTATTCCTATCTATTTTATTTTAATGTGGGATAGTGAGGAGATCAGTGAAATAGCAGATCTGACAGGGTGAGCATCAGGAACAGGATTGTTAACCTTCCTACCTATCCATAAATTATTCTAGAGTGCAAGCCAGCAACTCTGGTCTCACCACAGTCCTCCAGATGAAGTCTCCTTCAAGACTAGATTTTGTGATAGACCACTGCACTGGAATCACCTCCAATTCCTAACCAGGCTGCAGGATTATATTCTTGATGGTAATTCTTTGAACACTGTGTTACAGAGGCGTTTAAAATTGTGTCTGTGATGAATTTAGTCCCACAGTGATGTATATTTTTCACTTCTCTGAGTCATCTTTTTGCCTTTTTAAAGTGAAGTTTACCAAGATAGAATCTACATACATTCAGTTCAGTTAGTTCAGTCACTCAGTCCTGTCTGACCCTTTGCAACCCCAAGGACTGCAGCATGCCAGGCCTCCTTGTAAATCACCAACTCCCAGAGTTTAATCAAACTCATGTCCATTGAGTCAGTGATGCCATCCAACAGTCTCATCTTCTGCCATCCCCTTCTCCTCCTGCCCTCAATCTTTCCGAGCATCAGGGTCCTTTCAAATGAATCAGCTCTTTGCATCAGGTGGCCAGAGTATTGGAGTTTCATTCAGCTTCAACATCAGTCCCTCCAATGAACACCCAGCCACTGATCTCCTTTAGAATGGACTGGTTGAATCTCCTTGTAGTCCAAAGGACTCTCAGAGTCTTTTCCAACACCACAGTTCAAAAGCATCTGTTTGTCAGCACTCAACTTTCCAGTCCAACACTCACATACATAGATGACTACTGGAAAAACCATAGCCTTGACTAGACGGACCTTTGTTGGCAAAGTAATGTCTCTGCTTTTTAATATGCCGTCTAGATTGGTCATAACTTTCCTTCCAAGGAACAAGCATCTTTTAATTTCATGGCTGCATCACCACCTGCAGTGATTTTGGAGTGCAAAAAAATAAAGTCTGGCACTGTTTCTACTGTTTCCCCATCTATTTGCCAAGAAGTTATGGGACCAAATGCCATGATCTTTGCTTTCCGAATGTTGAGTTTTCAACCAACTTTTTCACTCTCCTCTTTCACTTTCAAGAAAAAGGCTCTTTAGTTCTTCTTCACTTTCCACCATAAAGGTGGTGTCATCTGCATATCTGAGGTTATTGATATTTCTCCCAACAATCTTGATTCCAGCTTCTGCTTCATCCAGCCCAGCATTTATCATGATGTACTCTGCATATAAGTTAAATAAGCAGGATAATAATATACAGCCTTGACGTACTCCTTTTCCTGTTTGAAACTAGTCTGTTGTTCCATGTTCAATTCTAGCTGCTGCTTCCAGACCTGCATACAAACTTCTCAAGAGGCGGGTCAGATGGTCTTGTATTCCCATCTCTTTCAGAACTATCTACAGTTTATTGTGATCCACACAGTCAAAGGCTTTGACATAGTCAATAGTGCAGACATAGATATTTTTTTCTGGAATTCTCTTGCTTTTTTGATGATCCAGTGGAAGTTGGAAATTTGACCTCTGGTCCCTTTGCCTTTTCTAAAACCAGCTTGAACATCTGGAGGTTCAGGGTTCACATATTGCTGAAACCTGGGTTGAAGAATTTTGAGGATTAGTTTACTAGATTGTGAGATGAGTGCAGTTGTGGGGCAGCTTCAGCATTCTTTAGCATTTCCTTTCTTTGGGACTGAAATGAAAACTGTACTTTTACAGTCCCATGGCCACTGCTGAGTTTTCCAAATTTTCTGGCATAGTGAGTGCAACACTTTCACAGCATCATCTCTGAGGATTTTGAAATGGCTCAATTGGAACTTCATCACCTCCACTAGCTTTGTTTGTAATGATGCTTTCTAACACCCACTTGACTTCACACTCCAAGATGTCTGGCTCTAGGTGAGTGATCACACCATCGTGATTATCTGAATCATGAAGATCTTTTTGTATAGTTCTTCTCTGTATTCTTGCCACCTCTTCTTAATATCTTCTGCTTCTGTTAGGTCCATAATATTTCTGCCCTTTAATGTGCCCATCTTACATGAAATGTTCCTTTTGTATCTCTTATTTTCTTGAAGAGATCTCTAGCCTTTCCCATTCTATTATTTTTCTCTATTTATTTGCATTGATCACTGAGGAAGTCTTTCTTATCTCTCCTTGCTATTCTTTGGAACTCTCTATTCAAATGGGTATATCTATCCTTTTCTCCTTTGCTTTTTGCTTCTCTTCTCTTCTTTTCACAGCAATTTTATGACCTCCTCAGACAGCCATTTTCCTTTTTGCATTTCTTTTTCTTGGGAATGTTCTTGTTCCCTGTCTCTTGTACAATGTCAAAAAGCTCTGTCTATGGTTCATCAGGCACTCTGTCTATCAGATCTAGTCCCTTAAATCTATTTCCCACTTCCACTGTATAATCGTAAGGGATTTGATTTAGGTCATACCTGAATGGTCTGGTGGTTTTCCTCATTTTCTTCAATTTAAGTCTGAATTTGGCAATAAGGAGTTCATGATCTGAGCCACAGTCAGCTCGCAGTCTTGTTTTTGCTGACTGTATAGAGCTTCTCCATCTTTGGCTGTAAAGAATATAATCAGTCAGATTTTGGTATTGACCATCTGGTGATGTCCATGTGTAGAGTCTTCTTTTGTGTTGGGAGAGGGTGTTTGCTATGACCAATACATTCTTTTGGCAAAACTCTATTAGCCTTTGCCCTGCTTCATTCTGTACTCCAAGGCCAAATTTACCTGTGCTCCAGGTGTTTCTTGACTTCCTACTTTTGCATTCCAGTCCCCTATAAGGAAAAGGACATCTTTTTTGGCTGTTAGTTCTAAAAGGTTTTGTAGGTCTTCATAGAACCATTCAACTTCAGCTTCTTCAGTTTTACTGGTTGGGGCATAGACTTGGATTACCGTGGTTTTGAATGGTTTGTCTTGGAAATGAACAAAGATCATTCTGTCATTTTTGAGATTGCATCCAAGTACTATATTTTGGACTTTTTGTTGACCATGATGGCCACTCCATTTCTTCTGAGGGATTCCTGCCTGCAGTAGTAGATATAATGGTCATCTGAATAAATTCACCCATTCCAGTCCATTTATGTTCGCTGATTCCTAGAATGTCAACTTTAAGTCTCGTCATCTCCTATTTGACCACTTCCAATTTGCCTTGATTCATGAACCTAACATTCCAGGTTCTTATGCTATATTGCTCTTACAGCATCAGACCTTGCTTCTATCACCAGTCACATCCACAACTGTGTATTGTTTTTGCTTTGGCTCCATCCCTTCATTCTTTCTGGAGTTATTTCTCCACCGATCTCCAGGAGCATATTGGGCACCTACAGACCTGGAGAGTTCATCTTTCAGTGTCTTATCGTTTTGCCTTTTCATATTGTTCATGGGGTTCTCAAGGCAAGAACACTGAAGTAGCTTGCCATTCCCTTCTCCAGTGGACCACAGTTTGTCAGAACTCTCCACTGTGACCCATCCATCTGAGTGGCCCCACACGGCAAGGCTTAGTTTCATTGAGTTAGACCAGGCTGTGGTCCATGTGATCAGATTGGCTAGTTTTCTGTGATTGTGGTTCTGCCCTCTGATGCCCTCTCTCAGGCCTACTGTCTTAATGGGATTTCTCTTACCTTGGACGTGGGGTATCTCCTCATGGCCACTGCTCCTGACCTTGGACATGGGGTACCTCCTCTCGGCCGCAACTCCTGACCTTGGATGTGGGGTATCTCCTCTTGGCTCACTGCTCGCCACTCTATACCTTAGATTTTACTAGAATTCTCCTTTCTTGATGTGGTCTCCAATTGGTTTTGACAAATGTGTATAATAATGTAACTGCCACAACTATCAAATGTAGTATATTGCCACTATCCCTCCAAAATCCTCACATAATGCTTAGTTTTCAGTCCTTTGCTTTACCCTCACTTCTGAGAAACTAGTTATCTGATTTTAGCCTCTTACTTTTACTTTTTTCAGATGTTGCACAAATAAAATATTAAGCTTTTTTATTCTAATTTTTTTCATCTACTATAATGCTTTGGAGTCTTGTTAGTATTATTATATTTAGTGACAGTTTCTTCTTTTTAATTTTTGAATAATATTCCTTCACACGGATTTGTAATAATTTGTTCAGCTGTTCCTTAATTGATGGATACTTGGTTTATTTCCAGTTTTAGATGTTATGAATAAAGATAAAACAAACGGTCATGTGTAGATGTTTATGTAGTTATATGTTTTCTTCTCTTTCAAAGACAGCTGTGAGAAGTATTGCAGGATTATCAGGGAAGCGTATGTTTAACTTTGTAAAAAGCCTAATTGTTTTCCCAAAGTATCTGTATCACTTTGCATTCCTATCAGTGATGGACAAGAGTTGCAGTTACTCATTACCTTCACCAGCACTTGTATTGTTTGTTTGCTGTTTTTATTTTCACCAGTCCAGTAGATATGTAGCAAGTTTTGGGTTTAATTTGCATTTCCCCAATGATTATTGATGCTGGACATAGCCTCATGAGCTTGTATGACATCTATCACACATTGGTGAAGTGACCTAACAAAACTTTTGTCCCTTCTTTAATTGGCATTTTTTTCTGAGTTTAGAGTTTTTAAAGTGTTTATGTATACTAAATGCAAACATTTTATTAAATATATATGGAAAATATTTTATCCTGGTATATGGTATAGCTTTTTATTTTCTTAATAGTATCTTTCAAGGAGAACTTCTTGATTTTGTGAAGTTAAATTTATCAAAAAAATTGAGGCACTTCATGATTTTTGTTCTCTAAGATATTTTTTTCATCTAAAAGTTTTATTATATTAGAGTAGCTTTATGATACATTTCAAATTACTTCTTTTGTGTATAGACAGCCAATTTTTCCATTCAATATCACAGTAATACAAGTCTACACCACAACCAGTAATGCTAAAGAAGCTGAAGTTGAACAGTTCTATGAAGACCTACAAGACCTTTTAGAACTAACACCCAAAAAGATGTCCTTATCATTATAGGGGACTGGAATGCAAAAGTAGAAAGTCAAGAGACACCTGGAGCACAGGCAAATTTGGCCTTGGAGTACAGAATGAAGCAGGGCAAAGGCTAATAGAGTTCTGTCAAGAGAACACACTGGTCATAGCAAGCACCCTCTTCAACAACACAAAAGAAGACTCTGCACATAGACATCACCAGATGGTCAATACTGAAATCAAACTGATTATATTCTTACAGCTAAAGATGGAGAAGCTTTACACAATCAGCAAAAACAAGACCAGGAGCTGACTGTGGCTCAGATCATGAACTCCTTATTGCCAAATTCAGATTTAAATTGAAGAAAGTGGGGAAAACCACTAGACCATTCAGGTATGACCTAAATCGAATCCCTTAGGACTATGCGGTGGAAGTGAGAAATAGATTTAAGGGACTAGATCTGATAGACAGAGTGCCTGATGAACTATGAACGGAGATCCATGACATTGTACAGGGAACAGGGATCAAGACCATCCCATTGAAAAGACATGCAAAAAAAAGCAAATGGCTATCTGGGGAGGGCATACAAATAGCTGTGAAAAGAAGAGAAGCAAAAATCAAAGGAGTAAAGAAAAGATATACCCATCTGAATGCAGAGTTCCAAAGAATAGCAAGGAGAGATAGGAAAGCCTTCCTCAGCAATCAATGCAAAGAAATAGAAGAAAACAAAATGGGAAAGACTAGAGATCTCTTCAAGAGAATTAGAGATACCAAGGGAATATTTTATGCAAAAATGGGCTCAGTAAAGGATAGAAATGGTATGTACCTAAGAGAAGCAGAAGATATCACGAAGAGGTGGCAAGAATACATAGAACTATACAAAAAAGATCTTCACGACCAAGGTAATCACGATGGTGTGATCACTCACCTAGATCCAGACATCCTAGAATGTGAAGTCAACTGAGCCTTGAACAAAGATAGTGGAGGTGATGGAATTCCAGTTGAGCTAGTTCAAATCCTGAAAGATGATGCTATGAAACTGTTAACACTCAATATGCCAGCAAATTTGGAAAACTCAGCAGTGGCCACAGGACTGGAAAAGGTCAGTTATCATTCCTATCCCAAAGAAAGGCAATGCCAAAGAATGCTCAAACTACTGCACAATTGCACTCATCTCACAGGCTAGTAAAGTAATACTCAAAATTATCCAAGCCAGGCTTCAGCAATATGTGAACCGTGAACTTCCAGATGTTCAAGCTGGTTTTAGAAAAGGAAGAGGGACCAGAGATCAAATTGCCAACATCCACTGGATCATGGAAAAAGCAAGAGAGTTCCAGAAAAACATCTACTTCTGCTTCATTGCATTTGTTAAAGCCTTTGACCGTGTGGATTACAAGAAACTGTGGAAAATTCTGGTAGAGATGGGAATACCAGACCACCTGATCTGCCTTTTGAGAGACCTTTATGCAGGTCAGGAAGCAACAGTTAGAACTGGACATAGAACAACAGACTGGTTCCAAATAGGAAAAAGAGTACGTCAAGGCTGTATATTGTCACCCTGCTTATTTAACTTCTATGCAGAGTACATCATGAGAAACGCTGGGCTGGACGAAACACAAGCTGGAATCAAGATTGTCGGGAGAATTTTCAATAACCTCAGATATGCAGATGACACCACCCTTATGACAGAAAGTGAAGAGGAACTAAAAGCCTCTTGATGAAAGTGAAAGAGGAGAGTGAAAAAGTTGGCTTAAAGCTCAACATTCAGAAAATGAAGATCATGGAATCTTGTCCCATCACTTCATGGGAAATAGATAGGAAAACAGTGGAAACAGAGACTTTATTTTGGGGGTCTCCAAAATCACTGCAGATGGTGACTGCAGCTGTTAAATAAAAGGCACTTACTCCTTGGAAGGAAAGTTATGACTTACCTAGATAACATATTCAAAAGCAGAGACATTACTTTGCCGACTAAGGTCCGTCTAATCAAGGCTATGGTTTTTCCTGTGGTCATGTATGGATGTGAGAGTTGGACTGTGAAGAAAGCTGAGTGCCGAAGAATTGATGCTTTTGAACTGTGGTGTTGGAGAAGATTCTTGAGAGTCCTTTGGGCTGCATGGAGATCCAACCAGTCCATTCTGAAGGAGATCAGTGCTGGGATTTCTTTGGAAGGACTGATGCTAAAGCTGAAACTCCATTACTTTGGCCACCTCATGCAAAGAGTTGACTCATTGGAAATGACTCTGATGCTGGGAGGGTTTTGGGGCAGGTGAAGAAGGGGATGACAGAGGATGAGATGGCTGGATGGCATCACAAGCTCAATGGACGTGAGTTTGAGTAAACTCCAGGAGCTGGTGCTGGACATGCAGGCCTGGCGTGCTGTGATTCATGGGGTTGCAAAGAGTTGGACATAACTGAGTGACCGAACTGAACTGAACTGAGCCAATTTTTCCAGAATCACTTTTGAAAAGGCTATTCTCTCTCCATTACCATGGCATCTTTGTTGAAAATCAGTTGATCATTGTTTTGGGGGATAGTGCTTACTTCTGGATGCTCTCTTTAGTTTTATTGATCTACACGTATACCCTCTCACCAATATCACACTATCTTGATTACTATAGCTTCATGCTGCGGTTGCTGCCAAGTCGCTTCAGTCATGTCTAACTCCTTGTGACCCCATCGACAGCACCCAAGAGGCTCCAGTATATCTTAAAAGCAGTTAGTATGAGTCCTTTCATATTTTTACTATTTTTAGTAGTTCATATGAATAAATTGAAAGTGGTGAAAGAAAAAGCATAGAAAATGCAATGCAAAAGTAAAAGTAGAAATGAAAAAGGAAAAACTGTAAGACAAGAAATACATCTTCCCTTTCAGCTGAATCATACAATGTATCAACTGATCTCCCCTGATTTCCAAGTGTCTTGATATTTAATCTGCATTTTTTCCTGATAAGTTCCTCTGGACAGTTATTTTATCTGTGTAACTTGGAACATCTTTATAAACTAAGTTAAGGGGTTTCTTGACTGTGTGCTAAGTTGCTTCAGTCGAGTCTGTCTCTTTGCAGATTGTGGACTGTAGCCTGCTAGGCTCTTCTGTCCATGGGATTCTCCAGGCAAGAATACTGGAGTGGGTAGCCATGGCATCTTCCAGGGGATCTTACCGAACCAGGGATCAAATCCCCTTCTCTTATCTCCTGAATTGGCAGGCAGGTTTTTTACCACTAGTGCCACCTAGGAAGCCCAAAGAACTTCTTAGACAGAATAAAAAGTATATAGTTTATGTAAAGCAAAAGTATACTTTTTTCTTCAAATATAAAATATATAGAGTGTTCATGCATTAACATTATAAACCTCTAAAAATGTGAAAGAAAGTGAAAGTGAAGTCACTCAGTTGTGTCCAGCTCTTTGCAACCCATGGACTGTAGCCTATCAGGCTCCCCCATCCATGGGATTTTCCAGGCAAGAGTACTGGAGTGAGTTGCCACTTCCTTCTCCAGGGGATCTTCCTGACCCATGGATTGAACCCAGGTCTCCCACATAGGAGGCAGATGCTTTTACCATCTGAGTCACCAGGGAAGTCCTGTAAGTCTCTAAGTATTCTTCATTACTGCATGTTCTATTTACCTGCTAACTCTGACACTGTGACTTAACAGTCAAAATAAATGCAACAAAGATGGAGAGTTTCTGACAACCTGAAATCGGTTTTACTAATGGAGAAAAGGGAGTCTTATGTATTTTATCAGGATTTGGAAGCTATTTTATACATCTTGGGAAGAGGTGAATAGAGAAGAAAAGAGAAATCACTATGATCTTGTAGTTATTCCCCAACAGTGCAAGTTGGGCTTCTTAATGGCTTTGAGGATGATTCTGACCATCAGCAATGTTTGAGAAACAGACCCTCTGCTAAGGCCCCATCATTCTTCGCATCTTGCCAATCTTGTAATGTATTCACTTATTTATTTTTATTCAAAGAAAGCCAAAATTATATAAACAAATATATGTTAATGCAGCATTATGTGAAAATATGCTCATAGTTCCTCGGATTCTAAATACAGATAATCCAGCATGAATATTCATGATATAGTTAACTGGATTGCATATTCTTATTTGCACTGAAAATTGATGGGAATAAATGAAACAGCCTTGCATACAAATCCTTTTGACTACTTGCTTTCAACATCGTATTGCTTTCCAGCCCTATTTAGCTCCATTTATATTGCCTTTTGCATATGAGTGAAAATCAGCCACAATATTATGAATACATGTTAGAGATATAATCCATTATTCCATGCCACAAGTGATGAAAAAGAAAATAGATTACAAACTAAAAAATGCATCAGTGGACATGAATGTATCAGGATGGTAGGGGACAAGAATGTATAAAATCAATGCCATTTGATCAAGACATGGAGTCAAAATGACTTAATTCAGATGCATTGAAAAGGTGAAGTCCAAGTAGATAAAAATCTGACCAAAAAACACCTTTGCCACTAACCAAACTAAAATCTGAGTAAGAACTATATGTTGTTGTTCAGCCACTAGGTCGGTTCTGACTCTGGGACCCCATGAACTACAACATGCCAGGCTGCCCTGTCCATCACTATCTCCCTGAGTTTGCTCAAACTCATGGCCAATGAGTCAGTGATGCCACACAGCCACCCTCTCCTCTGTCGTCCCCTTCTCCTCTTGCCCTCAATCTTTCCCAGCATCAGGGTCTTTTCAAATGAGTCAGTTCTTTGCATTAGATGGGTCAATGTATTGGAGTTTCAGCATCAGTCCTTCCAATAAATATTCAAGATTGATTTCCTTTAAGATTGACTGGTTTGATCTCCTTGCTATCCAAGGGACTCACTAGAGTGTTTTCCAATACCACAATTCAAAAACATCAATTCTTCAGCACTCAGTCTTCTTTATGATCCAACACTCAACAACTGTACATAACTACTGGGAAAAACCACAGCTTTGACTATACAGACTTTTGTCGACAAAGTGATGTCTGTGCTTTTCAGTATGCTATCTAGGTTTGTCATAGCTTTCCTTCCAAGGAGGAAACATCTTTTAATTTTGTGGCTACAGTAACCATCCACAGGGACTTTAGAGCCCTAGAAAATAAAATCTGTCACAGTTTCCACTTTTTCCCCATCTATTTGCCATGAAGTGATGAGACCTGATGCCATGATCTTCGTTTTTGAATGTTGAGTTTTAAACTGCTTTTTCACTCTTCTCTTTCACCTACACCAAGAGGCTGTTTAGTTCCTATTCACTTTCTGCCATTAGAATGATATCATTTGCATATCTGAGGTTGTTGATATTTCTCTGGCAACCTTGAATCTAGCTTGTGCTTCATCCAGCCTGGCATTTTGCAGGATGTACTCTGCATATAAATTAAATAAGCAGGGTGACAATATACAGCCTTGCTATACTCCTTTCCCAATTTGGAACCAGTCTGTTGTTTAATGTCTGGTTCTAACTTTTGCTTCTTGTCCTGTATACAAGTTTCTCAGGAGGCAGGTAAGGTGGTCTGGTATTCATATCTCTTGAAGAATTTTCTAGAGTTTGTTGTGATCCACAAGTCAAAGGCTTTAATGTAGTCAATGAAGCAGAAGTAGATGTTTTTCTGGAACTCTCTTGCTTTTTCTATGATACAACGTATGTTGGCAATTTTATCTCTGGATCCTCTGCCTTTTCTAAATCCACCTTGTACATCTGGAAGCTCTCGCGCATGCACTGCTGAAGCCTAGCTTGGAGGATTTTGAGCATTACCTCACTAGCATGTGAAATAAGTACAGTTGTGTAGTAGTTTGAGCATTCTTTGGCATTAACTTTCTTTGGTATTAGAATGAAAACTGAGCATTTCGAGTCCTGTGGCCACTGCTGAATTTTTCAAATTTGCTGGCATATTAAGTGCAGCACTTTAACATCAGCATCTTTTAGGATTTTCGATAGTTCAACTAGAATTTCATCACCTCCACTAGCTTTGTTGATAGTAATGCTTCCTAAGGCGCTCTTGACTTCACACTCCAGAATGTTTTGCTGTAGGTTAGACCACACCTACGTGGTTATCAGAGTCATGAAGACCTTTCTTGTACAATTCTGTGTATTCTCTCCACCTCTTCTTACTCTCTTCTGCTTCTGTTAGGTCTTTGCCTTTTCTGTCCCTTACTCTGCCCATCTTTGAATGAACTATTCCTTTTCAGTTCAGTTCAGTTACTCAGTTGTGTCCAACTCTTTGTGACCTCTTGGATTGCAGCACGCCAGACTTCTCTGTCTATCACCAACTCCTGGAGCTTGCTCAAACTCATGTGATGCCATCCAACCATCTCATCCTCTGTCATCCCCTTCTCCTCCTGCCTTCAATCTCTCCCAGCATCAGAATCTTTTCTAATGAGTCAGTTCTTCACATCAGGTGGCCAAAGTATTGTAGTTTCAGCATCAGCATCAGTCCTTCCAGTGAATATTCATGACTGATCCCTGGTATCTCTATTTTCTTGAAGAGATCTCTAGCCTTTCCCATTCCATTGTTTTCCACTATTTCTTTACACTGTTCTCTTAAGAAGGCTTTTGTATCTCTCCTTGCTATTCTGTGGAATTCTTCACTCGGTTGGGTTTATCTTTCCCTTTCTCCCTTGCCTTTTGCTTCTCTTCTTTTCTCAGCTATTTGTAAGGCCTCCTCAGACAACCACTTTGCCTTCTTTTATTTCTTTTTATTAGGGATGATTTTAGTCACTGCCTCCTATACAATGTTATGAACCTCCGTCCATAGTTCCTCTAACACTCTGTCTACCAAATCTAATCCCTTGAATCTATTTGTCACTTCCATTGTAGAATTATAAGGTATTTGATTTAGGTCGTACCTGAATGGCTTAATGGTTTTTCCTAGTTTCTTCAATTTGAGGGTGAATTTTGAGATAAGGAACTGATTCTCTGAGCCAGCTCCAAGCCTTGTTTTTGCTGATGATATAGAGCTTCTCCATCTTTGGCTGCAAAGAATATAATCAACCTGATTTTGGTATTGACCATCTGGTGATGTCCATGTGAAGAGTTCCTCTTGTATTATTGGAAGAGGGCGTTTGCTATGACCAGTGTGTTCTCTTGGCAAAACTCTGTTAGCCTTTGCTCTGCTTCATTTTGTACTGGTCTTGATTTTTAATATTTCATACCTAGGTAGTTGAAAGCCAAATTTTCTTTTAATAAGTTCTTTTATAATTCAAGTACTTTATCCTTGTACTTATCCTTATAAGTCAGAGATAATTTTTTATAAATTTTTATTTTAAAAAGTATTATTATATTAACCTCTTAATTGATTTCCTTTCTATAGCTTGTTACATTGACTTTAAGATTATTCAAAATTATTTTTATCAGGTTTCAAATTGTTTACATTTTTACTTAGTATTTAATATTTGTGCTTTGAGAGTCTAATCAAAGATATACATATATCTTGCAGCCAAGTCAAGTCCTATCCTAGCTGGTTTATAATGTATTATTGTGATGGGAAGGTAGCCCGGGTTAATAAACAACAGTCTATTGATGCCAGTCATGGAAAGTATCAAATAAGCAAATATTTTCAAATGTTTTCAATAATCACATATCATTCGAATCACATGCACATTACTGGACAGAGCCACACAAAACTTAAGTAGACCATTCAGACTTTGAAAGTCACTATGACTTTAATCATGACCCATATGGTTACTGAATTTCATCATATCACATTTTCCTTTCAAAATGATTCCTAAGTATTTTCCTAAATGGAAGTAATGATGATTCCAAAACGAAATTCTGTAAAATGAATTAGAGCTTTAAATAAATTTTATTGTGGAACTTACAACGATGGATTGGTTTAAGTTTACAACAAAAACAAGAATCTGTCCTTTGCTTATGATTTTTGGATTTCTGTTTTTATTTAGATGTGTTCAGTTTTTCATACCAAAAGTAATTTAAATGTGCTTGGTTTTTCTAATATCTTCCAGCTTAAAGACTACTAGCATTTTCAGCTGAGGAAAACACACTGGATTTTTCTGTTTTTCACCATCTATATTGCTTTTTTTTTTTTTTTTTTGGAAAACCTTAAAATGGAGGAGCAAAGGAAAAGAAAAGCAGCAATGAAAAAAACTTACTATTAGATGGGTGATATGGAAGTTTAGAAAAGGTTTGAGTGAATCTTAAAGTTGATTGATGATTTCTACTAATTTTCCCTAGATGTTTCATAATCTTGGACCATATCCAGGCCGAACTACCCTACCATTTCATACCATTTCATACCATTGACACAAATATTTTAACCAATTAAAAGACTGAAATCAGCTATAAAAATAAAAAGCAATTTTAAGAGCAAGAAAAAAAATTTCTCTCTTTGCTGAAAATGTATTTGGAACCCACAAAATCCCTGGCTTAATAAATAAGGACAAACTTCAGCAATTCCATAGGACTAGTGTTAGTAGGAACAGAGTAAATGACCTTCATCTCTGCCTCTTGAATTCAGGCTTAAAGGTCTTAGATAAAGCTTCCTTTTTACCTTCCCAACATTCTAGAACATTCTTATCTGAACCCAGAACTCTCTATATGCTCTTTGTTTTTCAAAGTCCCCAGGGTACAGTATCAGCTAGGATTTCTTTGCACTACATATTTCCCATTAATGTTTCTTCTTCCTATTTCTCCTTAAAATTGAAATGCAGTTTTTAAAAATAATTCATTCCCTCTTTTGTGGTATTGTTATACATGGTCTATGAATTTTTTTAAAAGTCACTGTATCTCATTGATTCTAAAAATGCTATTCTTTTTCATTTAAAATTTCTGAATTTACATCTTACATTTAATGTGAATAATTGACATAGTAATGTTTTGGTTTGCCTCCCTAATGATGTTTACTGTATAAATTGGGCATCTTCCAATAGTATTATTGAATAAAGGAAATGCATGTTTACCTAACATTATTTCTGTAACAGTAATGATATACAGGTGATTCTAGATGAAGCAATGTAGGCATTCTATTTCATGTTAATAGTTATGTGTGTATTTTAATGTAGGATAGGAAAAGCAAAAGATGCCCCTGAAACCCTTTACCTTATTTACAAGTATTACTGCTTAGGGTAAAACTAAGTTTAAATGAATTGGATTCAAAGAAAATGCCAAAGTAAATTATACTAAAGACACTTTGAATGGGACAGGAAAATCATATGTCTCATAAGGGGAAAGGATGTGCCTTATTCATCTTTGGATCCTCCGGGCCTTGTAAGCAATATAGGCATTTTGGATTCCTTGAGTACTGAATATCTGTCTCATTGAAGGTAGATTATGTGACAAAAACTTTACCCCAAAGAGTGAAGTATTCAATCTATGAAAATTGTTCTTCAGCAATAGATGTGTTCTAAAACAGAAGCTTATGATTCTGAATGATTTTAATTAGTAGAGAAAATAGCTGTGTTATATCTAAGTGTGCAGAAGGCATTGCTTGCTTCCACCAGCAGCAGCTTTACCCATTCATTCCTCTGCACACCTAAAGACAAAAGTCATTCTCATTACCCTCCACCTGTAGAATGCCTGCTCACCCTTATTGAAAAAACCTGAGTCAGAGTAAAGCAGAAGTGTCAAAATTTATGTCTCATAAATACCTTTTCACCATGTGACACACAAAGTAGAATACACATTTATACTTGGGTTGTTTGTTACGGTCAGGGGTCTGACTTCCCTCTTTACCTTGGCACTTGTCTCTCCATACTCTCTATATTGGGTTGAATTCCAACAGGTTGAACACTAGAAAGTTGAACACTTCAGTTATGGGTTGATATCTTTCTCTATCTTTTTGGGAATCTTGGAAAGGGAATATAAGAATGAATTCTAGAATATTCCCTATGCATCTGCAGGTTTCAAGAATGTGTAGAAAGCCCAGTCTCAGGCTGTGTGTAGAGAAGGGTTTTATACTAACCAGTGTGATGAGACATTCTTGTAAAGCAGTAGAATAAGCACATACTGAAAGTCACATGTCCTGTTCTGATTTATATAATACCATCACTCTTTTATTCCAATTTGTTCCTCCTTTCTTTATAGCTTAGTTTTTCTTTGTTGGAACAATAGGGGTTTGATCTAGATAGATGATTTGCAAGGCTCCTTCCATCATGAAGTGTCCCTGATTCTATCACAGTTAGCATAATTACACTATAGATGGGATAAGGAGGGAATCTAAAATTAATGAGTTTAACTGTCATTGCCCACCTGCATGAATATTTCTTAGAAAAACAACTCCCTGTATGTCATCAAAACAAATGATTCACTGTTAATTCCTTTGTTGACCTCTCCTACTTCCTTCCAAAATGATTTATTTTGCTTTATAAACAGACTCAGGTTATGAATAAAAATAACCAGAGTTATGGCCTCCATAGGTTACCTTTGAGGGGCCTGAATGCTTATATGGAATGTAAGAGTCCTTACAGCATAGGAAATGTTAACCATAAAGGGTACCAGTGTGCAGGATATGCATATTGTGTGAGTGTGTGTGTGTGTGTTTTCATCAAAAGTTGTTACAATTTACAGAAAAAAGAATATATGAAACATGTTGCCTTTCAGATGAATCCTTTAAAGTAAACTTTCAAGTAAAACTCTCAAATGGATCTAGATTACAGCCAACCGCCTCCATCCCATCCCCAGTGACAAATACAAGACAGCTGCTAAATTTAACATGCCTTTACTGGAATACTGGTGCCTCCTGCACAATAGCAGGCTATGTGCTGCCAATCCACGGGATGTACTCAGTTTCTGAATTGCTGCTCAGCAGCCCTGCTGATCCCTAATCCTTGTGAATACAGCATTGACATGTGGCCAAGACCTTCAGAGAATTCATTTTTTAAAGGGAAAAAGAACAAAAGGAAAGAAAAAAGCTCAAAGCAACATGTTAAGACATGTCCTGTGAGGCAAAAATTTTGAGATGGGGAAGAAATTACTGAACAAATACATTTGAAAAGAGGCACTCCCAATGGACAGATAATTTGTATCTTAAAAATTCATTTGCAGACCAACTGTTAGGAACACATTCTCTGTAGAAATAATGTGTTACTTGTTAGCTGTGTTCTCAGGTGACGCTATATAGATCTATTTATCCAGGAGCATTTCTGATATAAGTAATATACAAGTGATACTGAATCCATCACTTATATCAATATGTTTGTTGAGAAGGTAATCAGAAATGCATCATGCCTATTGTCAATCTGATACATTTATTTGCTTGATCATTCAGTTTGTTCACTGCGTATCTAATACATTGCAGGTGGGAATATTGTGGCTAATAAAACCAACCTCACTCCAGTCTTCATGGAGCTTCTTAAAATAATGGCTAGTGATGCTTAGACATTAGCTACATGCAAAGAAGGCAAATTGATTCTCCAATATATAGTACTCAGTTATGACTCAGTCACAGACCTAGTCTTATGGGTAGGGCAAAGGGAAAAGGGGAGTCAATTCAGGAACATAAAATATCAAATACGGGTATCAGCAACTTGGATCTGAGTGGTCAGGATACCAGCTAGTATCTCTATGCATATGTGCTCAGCCATGTCTAGCTCTTTGAGACTCCAGGGACTATAGCCCACCAGGCTCCTCTGGACATGGAATTTTCCAGACAAGAATACTGGAATGGGTTGCCATTTTCTCCTCCAGGGGATCTTCCCAACCTGGGGATCAAACCCATGTTTCCTGCATTAGCAGGCGGATTCTTTACCAATTAGCTACCTAGGAAGCCCACCAGCTAGCATCTACAGCCTGGGAAAAACTGTCAAAAGGTAAACAAGTTTAGAGTATTATCATTGGGAGAGATATTTACCTGAAAGGTAATTATCCATCACTAAATGGGAAATGTAACCTTTTAGTACATCAATCACTTCCTATGCCTGTCTTAAAGAGTTGAGGGATTAGGCCCTGAAACTCATTTTTGTTCATGTGTCTTGACCCTGTTGAATTGTCTGAAGCATAGTATGGCTCAGATGGTAAAGAATCTGCTTGCAATGCAGGAAACCCAGGTTTGATCCCTGGGTTGGGAAGATCCTCTGGAGAAGGAAATGCCTACCCATTCCAGTATTCTTGCCTGGTGGGCTGCAGTCCATAGAGTCGCAAATAGTCAAACATGACTCAGCAGGTAACACTTTTACTTTCTAGGACCTAATTGAATTTGTCTGAAGCATAGTCATTAATTAAGATAAGGATGATACTTTCTCCAAGTGAAACTTCATTTCTTTATTTTCTTCAGCATCCGGATCTCGTCTTACTTGTGATCTGGTGGCAGGCACCATCATCATTGGAGCCCGTTTTCTTTATATCAGCAGTTTCAACATCCTGCAATCAATGGAATACACTTCAGAGTCTCCTGTTAGACCTCCCCCTAAATTCCCGTAGAAGGATCTGAACCCTGTAACCAATCAAGCCCTCTTTGCTTGACCTGCTATCTCTGCCTACTTGTCTACGTTTCTGCCAATGACTGAGATCCTTTCCAACTCTGCCTGTCAACCCTCACCATGAAAGGGACCTTTAAAATATTCTGGTAACTTTTTCATAACAGAAAAATGTTCTGCACATGAAAAAACAATACAGTAAAAGTAGATGTCTACTCAAGCAGAGTTATTTGTTCAAAGGGCTCAAAAGAATTTAGGAGTGTGATTGTGTGGAAAGTCTGGTCTTCCTGTCAATGTGACCTCATAACATGACTTCTATCAAGCCATGAATGATTCCTTATCATCACCTTCATTCATCACAAGAAGCAGTCTGCATTACTTCTCTTTTCAATTCTGTGCCTTTCCCTCTCTTTCTTATTGCTGGTGCCAAAAATAATATTGGTGCTTTCCTCCTATTTTGTAATCCCCAAATTGATCATTTTGGAAAATTTAAGGGGATTTTATACTACAATAAGATAAATAAATGGGAATTTAACAGTCCCTACATGTGCACTATTTCTAGCTTTCTTTTTTTTTTTAAACTTTCTTTTATAATTGAAGTACAGTTGATTTACAATATTGTGTTAGTTTCAGGTACAGAGCAGAATTATTCATATATACAAATCTCAGATTCTCTTCCCTTATAGGTTATTACAAAATACTGAGTATAGTTCCCTGTGCTATACAGTAGATCCTTGTTGGTTACTATACCCACACTCCTGAGTTTCTCTTAAACTACACAGAGGAAGGCAAAGGCACAGGTAAGAGGTGACAGTGGTGACATGGGATTTTCAAAGAACAAATTAAAATGTAATTTCTTCATTTCAGAGGAATTCCAGACTCAAGGGACATATCAGGGATGGGTCTCAGGGAATAAGTATGATAGAAAGACATTTGTTTTGGCTCATTTATAGTACTTGTATTTCCCATCAACAAAATGAAAGTTAATAAACATGTAGTAAAAACCAATCCATATGATTCTTCAGTGTGTGAGAGTGCTTTCTACATCTATTATCTAATTTTTATCCTTGCAACATCTCTGAGAATTATTCAAGATGGGTGCTATCATCAGTCCCACTTCAATGAGAATATCAAAAGCTTACTGACATATGCCAGTTCACATAGCTATTGATACAACCGAAGCCAAACCCAGGCCTTCTGATACCATGAATAATATTGTACCATGTGAAAGCTTTTGATATTTTTCTCTGTTATGGTTATAATATTGACCCCTCATCAATAGCCCCTGGTCGGTAAAGTGATTTTGGTTACCTTTAATTGTTAAACTCTCATTTAAGCAAAAATTTAGAAAACTATAAATTTTGATGTACTAAGTATGTTAGTTGCTCAGTTGTGCCTGACTCTGTGCGACCCCATGGACTGTAGCCTGCCAGGCTCCTCTGTCCTTGGGGTTCTTCAGACAATAATACTAGAGTGGGTTGCCATGCCCTTCTCCAGTAAATCTTCTGAACCCAGGGATCAGATCGAACCCAGGTCTTCTGCATCGCAGATTCTTTACCATCTGAGCCACCATAACACAAATCTTGTTACCTAATTTTCCAGTCCTTTGCATCTAAGATGGCCATGAAACTCAGTCCTGGCCAGTGAGATTAAAGGGAATTCTGAGAACTCTTTGGTTGTATTTTCTCCATAGGCTTTATTAAAAATACAGCCTCCACTTGTTTTGACAGGAAGGAAGTAGTCAGGTGTAGTAAAAATGGCAGCAGTGTAACATAAAAGAAGGATAGAATAGTGCTTGTAAATTTGGTAACTTGGAGAAGTGGGATCTCAGCAAGAATATCATTAGTGATATGGTGAGTTCAGTTCAGTTCAGTCGCTCAGTCGTGTCTGACTCTTAGTGACCCCATGAATCGCAGCACCCCAGGCCTCCCTGTTCATTAACATCTCTCAGAGTTCACTCAGACTCACGCGCATCGAGTCCGTGATGCCATCCAGCCATCTCATCCTCTGTCGTCCCCTTCTCCTCCTGCCCCCAGTCCCTCCCAGCATCAGAGTCTTTTCCAGTGAGTCAACTCTCCGCATGAGGTGGCCAAAGGACTGGAGTTTCAGCTTTAGCATCATTCCTTCCAAAGAAATCCCAGGACTGATCTCCTTTAGAATGGACTGGTTGGATGTCCTTGCAGTCCAAGGGGCTCTCAAGAGTCTTCTCCAACACCACAGTTCAAAAGCATCAATTCCTCGGTGCTCAGCCTTCTTCACAGTCCAACTCTCACATCCATACATGACCACTGGAAAAACCATAGCCTTGACTAGACGGACCTTAGTCAGCAAAGTAATGTCTCTGCTTTTGAATAACCTATCTAGGTTGGTCATAACTTTTCTTCCAAGGAATAAGCGTCTTCTAATTTCATGGCTGCAGCCACCCTCTAAAGTGATTTTGGAGCCCCCCAAAATAGTCTCTTACTGTATCCACGGTTTCTCCATCTATTTCCCATGAAGTGATGGGACTGGATGCCATGATCTTCTTTTTCTGAATGTTGAGCTTTAAGCCAGTTTTTCACTCTCCTCTTTCACTTTCATCAAGAGGCTTTTTAGTTCCTCTTCACTTTCTGCCATAAGGGTGGTGTCATCTGCATATCTGAGGTTATTGAGGTTTCTCCCAGCAATCTTGATTCCAGCTTGTGTTTCTTCCAGTCCAGCATTTCTCATGATGTACTCTGCATATAAGTTAAATAAGCAGGGTAACAATTTACAGCCTTGACCATACTCCTTTTCCTATTTGGAACCAGTCTGTTGTTCCATGTCCAGTACTAACTGTTGCTTCCTGACCTGCATACAGATTTCTCAAGAGGTCGGTCATGTAGCCTGGCATTCCCATCTCTTTTAGAATTTTCCACAGTTTATTGTGATCCACACAGTCAAAGGCTTTGGCATAGTCAATAAAGCAGAAATAGATGTTTTTTTGGAACTCTCTTGCTTTTTCTATGATCCAGCAGATGTTGGCAATTTGATCTCTGGTTCCTCTACCTTTGTAAAACCAGCTTGAACATCAGGGAGTTCATGGTTCACGTATTGCTGAAGCCTGGCTTGGAGAATTCTTAGCATTACTTTACTAGCATGTGAGATGAGTCCAATTGTGCGGTAGTTTGAGCATTCTTTGGCATTGCCTTTCTTTGGGATTGTAATGAAAACTGACCTTTTCCAGTCCTCTGGCCACTGCTGAGTGTTCCAAATGTGCTGGCATATTGAGTGCAGCACTTTCACAGCATCATCTTTCAGGATTTGAAACAGCTCCACTGGAATTCCATCTCCTTCACTAGCTTTGTTCATAGTGATGCTTTCTAAGGCCCACTTGACTTCCACATTCCAAGATGTCTGGCTCTACATTAGTGAACACATCATCATGACTATCTGGGTCATGAAGGTCTTTTTGTACAGTTCTTCTGTGTATGGTAAGACCAGTGGTCTATTGAACTTTTATTCAGAGTTTAAATCATGTAGGTGTGTATGTGTGTGTGTGTGTGTATATATATATATATATATATATATATATATATAACATATACATTATATTATATATATATATGTTATTTACTGATGTCTGTTAAATGTAAAGTGCACAGACATATTAGAACCAGTAATTCTATTTCCAGGATCTTTCTTTGCAGTGCTGAAATCATGAACATTAGAATTACTTACATTGCTGCCAGGAATGAAAGAGTTTATCTATGCTGTATAACAGCAGACAGTAAATAAGACTATAGTGATGCACTGACATGGAGAGTTTTCTAAAATGTATTTTTAAGCACACACATTCAAAAGAAAAAAATAATATGTGAAATAATATATATAGTATGATTCAGTCAGATAATATATCCACAAAGACATATTCTTTGTAAGTGTATAGAAAAGAAACTGGAAGGAGGCAAAACTCCCAGGAGGTCAGGTGCTGGAGGACAGGGGAACACTGTGTCCTCCTCTATTGTTTCCATCTTTTAAAATGAAGATGCGCTTTTATGTTACTTATGTTATTAAAAAGAAAGAGAACAAAAGAGAAAAAGCGAGTGAATGGTAATAGAGGAAGCAAATATAGCCTTGTAGGTATTACTTTTGGAAAAGATGTATTAACAAAGGGGATAGAGGGTCAATGAAACTGGTTTATGGTTGAGGGAAATAGAGATTCAGATTTAGTATTTTTTGAGATGAAGGATGTAAAACGCTTATGTGTTCATTGGAAATGATTTGTTAAATAGAAATACCATGTATCTTCAGTTCTAAGATCATATTTTAATGATTTTTGTGAATGTGTCTCATACTTTGTTATTTGAAGCATAAAATATTTTGGTTCATTTCTATAATTTACCTTTGTCCGTATTCATCAAACTCCTCTTTAGATTAAATTTTTTACTTGAGGTCTTTAAATATCACTGGTAGCATACTGAGAGACTTCACTTTCACTTTCATGCATTGGAGAAGGAAATGGCACCCCACTCCAGTGTTCTTGCCTGGAGAATCCCAGGGACGGGGGGGAGCCTGGTGGGCTGCCGTCTATGGGGTCACACAGGGTTGGACACGACTGAAGCGACTTAGCAGCAGCAGCATAAATTCAGACTGGCAAACTGTTTGAAGACTAGCTTGCATTCAATTCTTGGGCTCACTTTTTGTTCCTCCCTCTTTACATTTTGTGTCAGGGTTGAGACTGGCTCATTCTATTGCTGTCTCTTTCTGCTCAGTGAACTTCTGTCTTCACATATCCTTATCCTGAAGATGCAGGCCCTTGTCTCAGAACACAGCCAACCTCTTGTTGTCCCAGTGTTTGGAAGTTTTCTGATTAGATTTCCTGTCTAGGAATATATACTTAAAAAAAAAAAAAAGTACATCAAGGCTATTATCAAAAGAAAAAAAGAAAAGAATGTGTTGACAAACATATAAAAAAATTAGAAGACTTGTGCATTGCTAATGAATAGGTGAAATAACATAAGTGATATGGTGGTTCCTTAAAAATCAAACATAGAATATCATCAAGCAATTCCATGTCCAGATAAGTTACTGACAGTATTGAGAGCAGAGACTTGAATAGATACTTCTGTATCCATGTTTTTAGCAGCATTATTCACAATAATCAAAAGGTGTAATCAGCTTAAGTGTCCACCACCAGATGAACAGATAAACAGTATGTGGTACATTCATGCATGGAATATTATGATCTTTAAAGAGGAAGGAAATTCTGATGCATGCTACAGCATGAAGGACCCTAGAAGACATTATGCTAAGTAAAATAATCTAGTCACAAAAGGAAAAATACTGTATGATTTCACTTATAGAAGGTACCTACAGCAGTCAGATTTATCAGAAAGAAAGTATAAGAGGGGTTGCCAAGGCCAGGACTGGGGTGGAGGCAGAGAATGAAGAGTTACCGTTTCAATTTGGGAGGATGAAGAAAGTTCTGGAGATGATGGTGGTAATGTTGGCTCAAAAGTGTGGATACACTTAATGCTACTGAACTGTCCACTTAAGCATGATAAGTATTAAAATGGTAAGTTTTATGTATACCCAGGGATCAAACCCAGATCTCCCACATTGCAGGTGGAGTCTACCAGCTGAGCCACAAAGGAACTCCAGTACAAGGCACATAAAATAATGGTACAGCCTACAACTTATGATGCTTTAGATTGATGAGATGCTAATAATTCCAAAGGGGGAAATGACTAAAATCTTTGAGAGGGGAGCCAGTATTCAGCTCAGATTGACAAGGCCTAGCTTTTACTGGAAGAACAAAAGCTCTGTCACTGTCTGGGGAAGGGAGTGAGTCAGAAAGCTTCAGGGGCAGGTATGTTCACAATTTCCATGTATGAAAACAAGAAGGTTTCATACAGAGTTCCTTTCTGGATGGCATCTTACTTCTAAATGATGTTTGAAGTGAAGTCATCTGGTGAGAAAGAACTGGGAAGAAAGAGGTGTGGGTGAAGAAACAGTTGCTTTGAAGAGTGAGGAATTAGCCCTGGTCAATAGTCCTGAGTGCTCACTTGAGAACATAAACTAATTAAAGTGAAATTGGTCTGAATAGTTGAATTTTTATTCCTACCATGCTTTCCTATTTGGGTGCCAGAGGGAGCGGGCACATGGCTGGGATCCTCCAATGTCACGGTTGTGCAGGTTAGAACAATGGCAGGAAGGAAGCAGGTAAGGGAATTGAGGATCACTTGCAAAAAAATAATAAATAAAAAGTGATTTGTGAAATGGGAATAATAATAGATTGTCTCTCATAAGGTTGTGGTGAGTTAAATTTACAATGTTTAAAACACTAAATAATGTGCCTGGCACTCAGAAAATACTCAATAAACATTAACTTTGTTACCATCATATTACTTACCATGGATTGTAGCATCTCTGCTAAATGATGTAGGAAGTGAAGACAGGTGAGAAATGGTAACTAATAAGAAAGTGGTGGATTGGAGATTTTGGTGAGAACAAAGGACAGTTATTCTAAGGACTCAAGCAAAATAAAGCAGTACTAAAACTTTGAATGAATGGAGGGCTTAACAAGAGATTGGTGGGTAAAGCAATGAAGTGAGGGAGTGAGGGGTAAAACTTGATAGCACATGCTTCCGATGAACAAGATGTTGGCAGAAGGAAGAGGTTCTTATGTTTGGAAACCATCCCTGTAGAGCAAGGATGATGTCCATGTCTCTTCTTGGCCCTGAGGAATATGATATGAGGGAGAAAGAAAAACAGCTTTGATTCCATTTGAAGAGAACCAGTTTCCTTAGGGGATAGCTGTTTCAATAAAAACACAGATGTGAAGGGAACAATCAGAGAAGAGACAGAAGAATTTAAATAAAATCACTGATTATGGATTTAGAGTTCAAGAAGACAATGTGGTAGAGTTTTTAGGGTTTTAAGAGAAGTACTTTTCCTTTTCTCTTTGAGAGGCTGAGTTCGGATCAGAAGAGCTATGTCAGAGTATGGAGTAATTTGGATTAAGACGGTGAGGATCTCTTATTTTGACTACAATAAATGGGAATGTGATGGAGGCACCTAGTTTTGCTCTGTAGGCAGGATTAAACACTTAGCCCTGATGGAAATACATAGGAGTCTGGGGCTGTTTATTGGAGTCAGAGTAATTACCAATTCGATCACACACTACTTATTGCTATATATGTATTGTCTGTTATATTATTTTAAGTTCTGTTTGTATTCGTGTCTAATCTTCTTGAATAGATTCATGCTTCCTGGGGAAAATAAGTTTTCCTTTTAAAGTCATCACACTTTATTAACAAAATTACTGTGTCTTTTAAAGGATAAGTACTCAATATTTTTTTATAAATTGATTTTTAAATTATTTGAGCCATAAAAGATCCTATATTAAATTTATACTTAACTGTGCAGAAACAAGTAAGGGTTTTAGGGCAAGAGCCCAATATTCTCTCTTCTTAATCTTGATATGACAACATTTTATGTTCAGGGGGAATATGAGTTATAAGAAAATCCACATATTAGACAACAGATTTAAGTTGAAATGAAATATAAATTATATTGTGGTATAGTTTTCCCTTTTTTATGTTCTTTTTGAATACTTTATACAGTCCAAAGAAGCTAGAGAGGGAAGCAAGAACAAAATTATTTGGGGATTGTTTTCTTCTCTAACCAAATGATTCCTATCAGACCTTTCAACAACTAAGGTACTACAAGCAATTTTGTGTAAATATCTTTGCCACTAGATTCTCCACAAATCAAATACATTCTTGGAGCCAAAAAGAAGAAGGAAGAAGAATGTAGCAAATTGGAAAAATCATTTGTTTCATTACAGGAACTGAGCTTGATATGCAAGCCAGAGATAATTTATTTATGGTAATGATTTTTCCTAATGTCCTAGTAAACATTTTGTCCCAACTTTAGCCCCTTGATTACTTCTAATTCAAAACCTTTGAAACTCTACCCTCTTAACCTCACCCACCCAAGGAACATAAGTATTCAATGAGCACACAAAATAAATGGACAAAATGTATACAGTTCTTAATGTAAATATTCCCAGAATGATTTAACAATTTTATGTCAGAGTGCCCTGTTCCTTATCATGGCACAAGGCAAATATTAATAAGAGCTTTTGCAAACAGATTTGATTATTTTATAAATCTTATCTGAACATCTGGAGTATTTTGATATTTGCCTTTTTGTTCTCTTTTCTTTTTAACATTAAAATGGTATATATCAAAGTCTTACTGACATTTTATTTTTCCCACTATCAAAAGAACTTGAATATAACATCAAGCAATCATTATTATTCCTTTATTTGCAAGAACACATTGTTATTGATTGCTTATAAATTTTACTAAAATACAATATTTTGGAGATACAGAAATATATTATTTGAAGGAACAGTTATATTTCTTTTTCCAGCATACAATAAATAAGTATTAATATCAATTACCAAACACCTTATTTCTTTAATGTTTTTCTTTTGAACTTTTTATTTTGTGTTGGGATATAGCTGATTAACAATGTTGTGGTAGTTTCAGGTGAACAGTGAAAGGACTCAACCATACAGATACATATGTACATTCTTCTGCAAACTCCCCTCCCATTCAGGCTGCCACATAACATTGAGCAGCGTTCCATCTACTATACAATAGGACCTTGTTGGTAATCCATTTTAAATATAGCAGTGTGCACATGACCATCCCAAACTCACTAGTTATCCCTTCCGCCTGACAACCATAAATTCATTTTATAAGTCTATGAGCCTCTTTCTGCTTTGTAAGTCAGTTCATTTGTATCATTTCTCTTTAGATGCCACAAATAAGGGATGTCATACAATATTTCTCCTTTCCTGTCTGACTTACTTCACTCAGTATGACACTCTCTAGGTCCATCCATGTTATTGCAAATGGCACTTATTTCATTCTTTTTAATGGATGAGTAATATTCCATTGTATCTATGTACCACATCTTCTTAATACATTCCTCTGTTGATGGACATTTAGGTTATATCTATGTCTTGGATATTTTAAACAGTGCTGCAATGAACGTTGGGGTGCATGTATCCTTTTGGACCATGTTTTTCTCTGGATATATGCTCAGGAGTGGGATGGCAGGGCCTTGTGCACGCATGCATGCTAAGTTGCTTCAGCCATGTCTGACTCAGTGTGACCCTATGGACTGTAGCCCACCAGGCTCCTCTATCCATGGGATTCTCCAGGCAAGAATACTAGAGTGGGTTACCATGCCCCCATCCAAGAGATCTTCCTAACCCAGGGATCAAACCCACATCTCTTATGTCTCCTGCATTGTCAGACAGATTCTTCATTGCTGAGCCACTGGAGAAGCCTATTGAAGGGCCATATAGTATCTCTATTTTAATTTTTTAAGGAACCTCCATAATTTCTTCATAGTAGCTGTATTAATTTATATTCCCACCAACAGCATGGCAGAGTTCCCTTCTCTCCACATCCACTTCAGCATTTGTTTATGGATTTTGAGTGATGACCATTCTAGATCCAGACACTTTATTTTTTAAACTATAATAAAAATAATATGCAAATAATTGAATTACTATCTTTAAAAAATTACCTTAACCCAGAACTGGTAAAATTATTGAGACTTTAGTTCAAATCATAGTGAAGTTTCACCACAAGACTTCACTTGATAAATATGATAGTTTAAGAAAATGAGCTGTATAATTTCAGCTTTTTAAAGTCTTATGAAATTATTACACACTGAGAATTTCATTTTAAGGTAGCAGTAATCTAAGTAGCTCATGCTCTACATTTTATAGATAAATAATCCAAATTCCCTGCTAGAAATAAATGATTATACTTCCCTGACCTGTCCATTTTTCTGCCATTTAGGATATAAAATCATATTAAAGCCTTAGTGCAAAAATGACTATGAACTAGCTATGATTCTGTGAGCTTAATTTGAAAAATATAGTAATTAAAAAGTATATTAATTTTTCCCTGCCCCTACATCTGTAGGAGATATGTTCCAGGACCCCTAATGGGTACCTAAAACCATGGATAGTACTGCCTAATATATAAACATTATTT
This sequence comes from Nanger dama, assembly GCA_917880005.1. Classification (NCBI taxonomy): domain Eukaryota; kingdom Metazoa; phylum Chordata; class Mammalia; order Artiodactyla; family Bovidae; genus Nanger; species Nanger dama. The sequence goes on from CAKJTW010000002.1 coordinate 20,988,373, forward strand.
TATATATAATATTTTCTTATACATACATACCTATGATGAAGTTCAATTTATGAATTAGGCATAGGGAGAGATTAAAAACATTAATAAAATCAAAGAATTGGAGGGAGGTCCTAAGATGGCAGAGGAATAGGAATAGGAATAGGAATAGACCATTTTCTCCCCCACAAATTCATCAAAAGAACATTTCAATGCTGAGTAAATTCCACATAACAACTTCTGAATGCTGGCAGAGGACATCAAGCACCCAGAAAAGCAGCTCATTGTCTTTGAAAACAGGTAAGAAAAAATATAAAAGACAAAAAAGAGACAAAGAGGTAGGGAGGGAGCTCTGTCCCAGGAAGGCAGTCTTAAAGAGAGTTTCCAAACACCAGGAAACACTCTCACTGCCGAGTCTGTGGTGAGCCTTGGAAACACAGAGGGCGACATAACAGGGAGGAAACATAAATAAATAATTAAAACCCACAGATTACAAGCCCAACGATAACCCCACTCCCCCACCCCCTGTGGAGAAGCAGTGCAGAAGCATCACAGACGCCTGCATCTGCCACTAGCAAGTGGGGGCTGGGCAGGGAGGCACGGGCTGAATTGCTTTACAAGGATCAGGCCCTAATGCCCGGAGTGTAACCAGAGTGAGCTAACTTGGGCTAGCAAACAGGACCAAAGGATGGAACAGAACTAGCCGACTGCAGACCATCCCCCTCCGGTGACAGGCAGAAAGGCCAGAAGGGGGCAATAGCAGCCCCAGAGAGATATTAACTACCAAACTGCAAACAGACTTCTCTGCTAACTAAGACTTCTTAGGGTTCTGGACAGTCATCATCCACATGAGAAGGTGCACCAGTTGTACACCCAGAAAACGGAGCAGCAGGGATGGGAGAGGTTGATAAGTCTCAGGGACTGTGCTCACCAAACACCTGAGCTACTTGGACCTGGGAAGGGCACAAAACGCAGGCCCAACCGAGTCTGCACCTCTCAGGACTACCTGAGTGCCTGAGCCTGAGTGGCTTAGACCTGGGAGGTGCATGCAACCCAGGGCAAGCCTCAGATGGTTCCCGGCGGATTAACCTAGAGCCTGAGCTGTGTGCACGGTGAGCGGGGGGCAGGCCCAGTGTAGCTGAGACACTGTGACCACACGCCAGTGTTACTTGTTTGCAGCATCCCTCCCTCCCCACAGCAGGACTGAACAAGTGAGCCTAAAAAGGTGTCCACCATTGCCCCATTTGTGTCAGGGTGGAAATCAGACACTGAAGAGACCAGCAAACAGAAGAAGCTAAAACAAAGGGAACCGCCTTGAAAGTGACAGGTGCAATACATTAAAACCCTGTTGTTAGTACCGACTACATAGGAAGGGGCCTATAGATCTTGAGAAATATAAGCCGGACCAAGGAACTACCCAAAAATGAACTGACCCCACACTGCCCACAACAACACCAGAGAAAGTCCCAGATATAACTTTGCTATTTTACGATCATTGTTTGTTGTTGTTGTTGTTTCTTCTTTTCTCCTTCTTTTAACACTTTTTAATTATTAAGTCCTCTATTTCTACTTTAATTTTCATTTTTATAACCTACTATTACTTTTCAAAAAATAAGACCCCATTTTTATTTTTTTATTTTTTTCTTTCTTTTTTTAAAATTTATTTATTTTTTAATTACAATACTGTATTTGTTTTGCCATACAGTGACACGAATCAGCCATAGGTGAACACAATCTCCCAATGCCGAAGCCCCCTCCCACCTCCCACCCCACATCCTCTACTTGAATCATCCTGTGCATCAGCCCCATGCATCCTGCATCCTACACTGAACATAGATTGGCGCTTTGTTTCTTACAAGATAATATACATATTTCAATGCCATTCTCCCAAACCATCCCACCCTTTCCCTCTCCCTCAGAGTCCAAAAGTCCACTCTATACCTCTGTGTCTCTTGTTGTCTCACATATAGGGTCATCATTACTGTCTTCTAAATTCCATATATATGTGTCAGTATACTGTATTGGTGTTTTTTCTTTCTGGCTTACTTCACTCTGTATAATCGGTTCCAATTTCATTCATCTCGTTAGAACTGAGTCAAATTTATTCTTTTTAAGGGCTGAGTAGTATTCCATTGTTTATATGTACCACAGCTTTCTTATCCAGTCATCTGCTGATGGACATCTAGGTTGCTTCCATGTCCTGGCTATTATAAACAGCGCTACAATGAACATTAGGGTACATGTGTCTCTTTCAATTCTGGTTTCCTCGGTGTGTATGCCCAGCAGTGGGATTGCTGGGTCATAAGGCAGTTCTATTTGCAATTTTTTAAGGAATCTCCACACTGTTTTCCATAATGGCTGTACTAGTTTGCATTCCCACCAGCAGTGTAGGAGGGTTCCCTTTTCTCCACATCCTCTCCAGCATTTATTGCTTGTAGACTTTTGGATCGCAGCCATTCTGACTGGTGTGAAATGGTACCTCATTGTGGTCTTGATTTGCATTTCTCTGATAATGAGTGATGTTGAGCATCTTTTCATGTGTTTGTTAGCCATCCGTATGTCTTCTTTGGAGAAATGCCTATTTAGTTCTTTGGCCCATTTTTTGATTGGATCATTTATTTTTCTGGAGTTGAGCTGCATAAGCTGCTTATATATCTTTGAGATTAGTTGTTTGTCAGTTGTTTCATTTGCTATTGTTTTCTCCCATTCAGAAGGCTGTCTTTTCACCTTGCTTATAGTTTCCTTTGTTGTGCAGAAGCTTTTAATTTTAATTAGATCCCATTTGTTTATCTTTGCTTTTATTTCCAGTATACTGGGAGTTGGATCATAGAGGATCCTGCTGTGATTTATGTCAGAGAGTGTTTTGCCTACGTTTTCCTCTAGGAGTTTTATAGTTTCTGGTCTTACATTTAGATCTTTAATCCATTTTGAGTTTATTTTTGTGTATGGTGTTAGAAAGGGTCTAGTTTCATTCTTTTACAAGTGGTTGACCAGTTTTCCCAGCACCACCTGTTAAAGAGACTGTCTTTACTCCATTGTATATTCTTGCCTCCTTTGTCGAAGATAAGGTGTCCATAGGTGTGTGGGTTAATCTCAGGGCTTTCGATTTTGTTCCATTGATCTATATTTCTGTCTTTGTGCCAGTACCATACTGTCTTAATGACTGTGGCTTTGTAGTAGAGCCTGAAGTCAGGCAGATTGATTCCTCCAGTTCCATTTTTCTTTCTCAAGATTTCTTTGGCTATTCGAGGTTTTTGTATTTCCATACAAATCTTGAGATTATTTGATCTAGTTCTGTGAAAAATACTGCTGGTAGCTTGATGGGAATTGCATTGAATCTGTAGATTGCTTTAGGTAGTATACTCATTTTCACTATATTGACTCTTCCGACCCATGAGCATGGTATATTTCTCCATCTATTAGTGTCCTCTTTGATTTCTTTCATCAGTGTTTTATAGTTTTCGATATGTAGGTCTTTAGTTTCTTTAGGTAGGAATATTCCTAAGTATTTTATTCTTTTCGTTGCAATGGTGAATGGAATTGTTTCCTTAACTTCTTTTTCTACTTTCTCATTATTAGTGTATAGGAATGCAAGGGATTTCTGAGTGTTGATTTTATATCCTGCAACTTTACTATATTCATTGATTAGCTCTAGTAGTTTTCTGGTCGAGTCTTTAGGATTTTCTATGTAGAGGATCATGTCATCTGCAAACAGTGAGAGTTTTACTTCTTCTTTTCCAATTTGGATCCTTGTATTTCTTTTTCTGCTCTGATTGCTGTGGCCAAAACTTCCAGTACAATGTTGAAGAGTAGTGGTGAAAGTGGACACCCTTGTCTTGTTTCTGACTTCAGGGGAATATATTTTTTTCTTTTAATAATTCTTGTGACTATTTTTCTTCTTCTTCTTTTCTTTAATATTGTATTTTTGAAAATTCAACTTCTACTCTAGATTTTTAATCTTTGCTTTTTGGTGTTTGTTATCAATTTTGTACCTTCAAAAATCCAATCTTCAGTACCGATTTTTACATGAGATTTTTACTGGCTTGATTGCTCTCTCCTCCTTTGGACTCTCCTTTTTCACCACCAGGTCGCCTCTATCTCCTCCCTCCCCCTTCTCTTCTCTACCCAACTCTGTGAATCTCTGTGTGTTCCAGACAGTGGAGAAAACTTAGGGAACTGATTACTGGCTTGATCTGTCTCTCTCCTTTTCATTCCTCTCTTTTATCCTCCTGGCCACCTCTGTCTCCTTCCTCCCTCTCCTCTTCTCTGTATAACTCCATGAACATCTCTGAGCATCCAGACTGTGGAGCACACACAAGGAAGTGATTACTGGCTAGCTTGCTCTTTCCTCTTTTGATCCCACCTCATCTCATTCGGGTCACCTCTAAATCCCCCCTCCCTCTTCTCTTCTCCATGTAACTCTGTGAACCTCTCTGGGTGTCCCTCAGTGTGGAGAAACTTTTCATCTTTAACCTAGATGTTTTATCAATGGTGCAGTATAGAAGGAGAAGTCTTGAGACTACTGTAAAAATAAAACTGAAAACCAGAAGCAGGAGGCTAAAGTCCAAATCCTGAGAACGTTAGAGAACTCTTGAATCCAAGGAACATTAATTGATAGGAGCTCATCAAATGCTTCCATACCTACACTGAAACCAAGCACCACCCGAGGGTTAACAAGGTCCAGAGCAAGACATACCATGCAAATTCTCCAGCAACACAGGAATACAGCCCTGAGCTTCATTATACAGGCAGCTCAAAGTTACTCCAAAACCATTAACATCTCATAACTCATTACAGGACACGTCATTGCACACCAGAGAAAAGAAATCCAGCTCCACCCACCAGAAAACCAACACAAGCTTCCCTAACCAAGAAACCTTGACAAGCCTCTGATACAACCTCACCCACAGAGAGGAAACTCCATAATAAAGAGAACTCCACAAACTGCCAGAATACAAAACGGCCACCCCAAACGCAGCTATATAAACAGGATAAAGAGACAAAGAAATACTCACCAGGTAAAGGAACAGAATAAATGCCCACCAAGCCAAACAACAGAGGATAAGATAGGGAATCTACCTGATAAAGAATTCCAAATACTGATAGTGAAAATGATCCAAAATCTTGAAATCAAAATGGAATCACAGATAAATAGCCTGGAGACAAGGATTGAGAAGATGCAAGAATGGTTTAACAAGGAACTAGAAGAAATAAAAAAGAGTCAATATATAATGAATAATGCAATAAATGAGATCAGAAACAGTAGGAGGCAACAAATAGTAGATTAACGGAGATAGAAGATAGGATTGGTGAAATAGAAGATGGAATGTAGAAATAAATGAATCAAAGAAGAAAAACAAAAATGAATTAAAAGAACTGAGGACAATCTCAGAGACCTCCAGGACAATATGAAATGCTCCAACATTCGAATTATAGGAGTCCCAGAAGAAGAAGACAAAAAGAAAGACCATGAGAAAATATTTGAGGAGATAATAGTTGAAAACTTCCCTAAAATGGGGAAGCAAATAATCACCCAAGTCCAAGAAACCCAGAGAGTCCCAAACAGGATAAACTCAAGGTGAAACGCCCCAAGACACATATTAATCAAATTAACAAAGAATAAATATGAAAAGCAGCAAAGGAAAAACAACAAATAACACACAAGGGAAGTCCCATAAGAATGACAGCTGATCTTTCAATAGAAACTCTTTAAGCAAGAAGGGAATGGCAAGACATACTTAAAGTGATGAAAGAAAATAACCTACAGCCCAGATTACTGTACCCAGCAAGGATATCATTCAAATACGAAGGAGAAATCAAAAGCTTTACAGACAAGCAAAAGCTGAGAGAATTCAGCACCACCAAACCAGCTCTCCAACAAATGCTAAAGGCTATTCTCTAGACAGGAAACACAGGAAAGGTGTATAAACCCGAACCCAAAACAATAAAGTAAATAGCGATGGGATCATACTTATCAATAATTACCTTAAACGTAAATGGGTTGAATGCCCCAACCAAAAGACAAAGACTAGCTGAATGGATACAAAAACAAGACCCCTATATATGCTGCCTACAAGACACCCACCTCAAAACAAGGGACACATACAGACTGAAAGTGGAGGGCTGGGAAAAGATATTCCACACAAATAGAGACCAAAAGAAAGCAGGAGTAGCAATACTCATATCCGATAAAATAGACTTTAAAACAAAGGCTGTGAAAAGAGACAAAGAAGGCCACTACATAATGATCAAAGGATCAATCCAAGAAGAAGATATAACAATTATAAATATATATGCACCCAAATTAGGAGCACCACAATATGTAAGACAAATGCTAACAAGCATGAAAGCGGAAATTAACAATAACACAATAATAGTGGGAGAATTTAATACCTCACTCACGCCTATGGACAAATCAACCAAACAGAAAATTAACAAAGAAACACAAATTTTAAATGATATAATAAACCAGTTAGACCTAATTGATATCTACAGGACATTTCACCCCCAAAACAATGAATTTCACCTTTCTCTCAAGTGCTCACGGAAACTTCTCCAGGATAGATCACATCTTGGACCATAAATCTAGCCTTGAAAAATTCAAAATCATTCCAAGCATCTTTTCTGACCATAATGCAGTAAGATTAGATCTCAATTACAAGAGAAAAACTATTAAAAATTCCAACATATGGAGGCTGAACAACACGCTTCTGCATAACCAACAAATCACAGAAGAAATCAAAAAGAAATCAAAATATGCATAGAAATGAATGAAAATGAAAACAAAACAACCCAAAACCTGTGGGGCTCTATAAAAGAAGTGCTAAGGGGAAAGTTCATAGCAATACAGGCATACCTCAAGAAACAAGAAAAAAGTCAAATAACCTAACTCTACACCTAAAGCAACTAGAAAAGGAAGAAATGGATAGCCCCAGGGTTAGTAGAAAGAAAGAAATCTTTAAAATTAGGGCAGAAATAAATGCAAAAAAAAAAAATAGCAAAAATCAACAAAGCCAAAAGCTGGTTCTTTGAAAGGATAAATAAAATTGACAAACCATTAGCCAGACTCATCAAGGAACAAAGGGAGAAAAATCAAATCAATAAAATTAGAAATGAAAATGGAGAAATCACAACAGACAACACAGAAATACAAAGGTTCAAAAGAGACTACTATCAGCAGTTATATGCCAATAAAATAGACAATGTGGAAAAAATGGATAAATTCTTAGAAAAGTACTACTTTCCAAAACTGAGCCAGGAAGAAATAGAAAATCTTAACAGACCCATCACAAGCACAGAAATTGAAACTTTAATCAGAAATCTTCCAGCAAACAAAAGCCCAGGTCCAGACGGCTTCACACCTGAATTCTGCCAAAAACTTAGAGAAGAGCTAACACCTATCCTACTCAAACTCTTCCAGAAAATTGCAGCAGAAGATCAACTTCCAAACTCATTCTATGAGGCCACCATCACCCTAATACCAAAACCTGACAAAGATGCCACAAAAAAGAAAACGACAGGCTAATATCACTGATGAACATAGATGCAAAAATCCTTGACAAAATTCTAGCAATCAGAATCCAACAACACATTAAAAAGATCATACACGATGACCAAGTGGACTTTACCCCAGGGATGCAAGGATTCTTCAATATCCACAAATCAATCAATGTAATTCACACATTAACAAATTGAAAAATAAAAGCCATATGATTATCTCAATAGATGCAGAGAAAGCCTTTGACAAAATTCAAATCCATTTATGATAAAAACTCTCCAGAAAGCAGGAATAGAAGGAACATACTTCAACATAATAAAAGCTATATATGACAAATCCACAGCAAACATTATCCTCAATGGTGAAAAACTGAAAGCATTTTCCCCAAAGTCAGGAACAAGACAAGGGTTCCCACTTTCACTGCTACTATTCAACATAGTTCTGGAAGTTTTGGCCACAGCAGTCAGAGCAGAAATAGAAATAAAAGGAATCCAGAATGGAAAAGAAGAAGTAAAACTCTCACTGTTTGCAGATGACATGATCCTCTACATAGAAAACCTTAAAGACTCCACCAGAAAACTACTAGAGCTAATCAATGAATATAGTAAAGTTTCAGGACATAAAATCAGCACAGAGAAATCCCTTGCATTCCTATACACTAATGAGAAAGTAGAAAAAGAAATTAAGGAAATAATTCCATTCACCATTGCAACGAAAAGAATAAAGCACTTAGGAATATATCTACCTAAAGAAACTAAAGACCTATATGTAGAAAACTATAAAACACTGGTGAAAGAAATCAAAGAGGACACTAATAGATGGAGAAATAGACCATGTTCATGGATCGGAAGACTCAATATAGTGAAAATGAGTATACTACCCAAAGCAATCTACAGATTCATTGCAATGCCTATCAAGCTACCAGCAGTATTTTTCACAGAGCTAGAACAAATAATTTCACAATTTGTATGGAAATACAAGAAACTTCGAATAGCCAAAGCAATCTTGAGAAAGAAGAATGGAACTGGAGGAATCAATCTGCCTGACTTCAGGCTCTACTACAAAGCCACAGTCATCAGACAGTATGGTACTGGCACAAAGACAGAAATATAGATCAATGGAACAAAATAGAACGCCCAGAGATAAATCCACACATCTATGGACACTTTACCTTTGACAAAGGAGGCAAGAATATACAACAGATTTAAGACAATCTCTTTAACAAGTGGTGCTGGGAAAACTGGTCAACCACTCGTAAAAGAATGAAACTAGATCACTTTCTAACACCATACACAAAAATAAACTCAAAATGGATGAAAGATCTAAATGTAAGACCAGAAACTAGAAAACTCCTAGAGGAGAACATAGGCAAAACACTCTCCGACATAAATCACAACAGGATCCTCTTTGACCCACTTCCCAGAATACTGGAAATAAAAGCAAAAATAAACAAATGGGACCTAATTAAAATTAAAAGCTTCTGCACAACAAAGGAAACTATAAGTGAGGTGAAAAGACAGCCTTCAGAATGGGAGAAAATAATAGCAAATGAAGCAACTGACAACTAATCTCAAAAATATACAAGCAACACATGCAGCTCAATTCCAGAAAAATAAATGACCCAATCAAAAAAATTGACCAAAAACTAAACAGACATTTCTCCAAAGAAGACATACAGATGGCTAACACATCAAAAGATGCTCAACATTACTCATTATCAGAGAAATGCAAATCAAAAACACAATGAGGTACCACTTCCCACCAGTCAGAATGGCTGCGATCCAAAAGTCTACAAGCAATAAATGCTGGAGAGGGTGTGGAGAAAAGGGACCCTCTTACACTGTTGGTGGGAATGCAAACTAGTCCAGCCACAATGGAGAACAGTGTGGAGATTCCTTAAAAACCTGGAAATAGAACTGCCATATGACCCAGCAATCCCACTGCTGGGCATACACACCGAGGAAACCAGAATTAAAAGAGACACCTGTACCCAATGTTCATTGCAGCACTGTTTATAATAGCCAGGACATGGAAGCAACCTAGATGTCCATCAGCAGATGAATGGATAAGAAAGCAGTGGTACGTATACAGAATGGAGTATTATTCAGCCCTTAAAAAGAATACATTTGAATCAGTTCTAATGAGGTGGATGAAACTGGGGCCCGATTATACAGAGTGAAGTAAGACAGAAAGAAAAATACCAATACAGTATACTAACATATATATATGGAATTTGAAAAGATGGTAATGATAACCCTGTATGCGAGACAGCAAGAGAGACAGAGATGTATAGAACAGACTTTTGGACTCTGTGGGAGAGGGAGAGGGTGGGATGATTTGGGAAAATGGCATTGAAATATGTATAATGTCATGTAAGAAACGAATCGCCCGTCTAGGTTCAATGCAGGATACAGGATGCTTGGGGCTGGTGCACTGGGATGACCCAGAGATATGGTATGGGGAGAGAGGTGGGAGGGGGGTTCAGGATTGGGAACACATGTAGACACGTGGCGGATTCATGTTGATCAATGGCAAAACCAATATAGTATTATAAAGTAAGATAAAGTAAAATTTTAACAAATCATATAATTATAATAATTGTTATATAATATATATGTGTATATACATTGTAACTATAATAATATACTATAATAAATTATATAAATATCTTTTCTTTCTCTCTCAAAACATCTTGTACAAATGTAATGTCTTTCCCACCTTAAATAAGCATTTTTTATACATCATGGTTGTAACTTTTGCAGTTTGAGGTACAAAGGCAAAAGCAGCGTGGATTTCTTCTTCTTTCTTCACAATTTCATGGATAAAGCATTTGTTCTTACCATAAATCTCAGCATCTTCAGCATATGATTGTTTTCTTTTATTATTAAGTCCAGAACTTTCACCTTTTCACTTAAAGGAAGACATTTACAGCTTCTCTTTCGCATATGCAAGTTGTTAGTCTCACTCTTCTTGTGGTTGGGGAAGTTATTAAATAAAATAAGGGCACTTGGACACAACACTGCCATATCATTGCAGAAGATAGGATGACTGAGATGCCTAAGTGACTATCAGATGGGACATGCTGGGCGAAGGGGTGCTTCACATTCCAGGCAAGATGGGGCTATAGAGCATGATGAGATGTCATCATTCTGCTGAGAACCATGTGCAGTTTTAAACTCACACATGTCTCTGGAATTTTCCATTTAATATTTTTGATCTATGGTTGACTGCTGGTAACTAAAGCCATGGGAAGTGAAACCACAGATAATGTGGGACTATCGTACCTTCATGAGGCATCATGAACATTTGATTCTTCTTATTTTAGTTAGTGAATAGTTAAATGGTTTCTTAAACTGTTAAATAGCTTTGGGGGCGGGGAACTGAGGCTTTTATTTTTAAAAGCAAAATGCTCTTCTTTCACTTTAACAGATACTCATACAAATAAAAGGCAAGCGAAATCCTCAAGGTGAGCATTCAGAAGCCAAGAGAAACATTATGACAAATTGCTATTTATTAAAACAGACAATTATATTTTAGGTTGACTTTCTGAAAGCTCGTAGATAAGACTGAAGGGAAAAATCTTTGGGATATTGAAAAGAAAATGCCTGTTACCCACAGATAGAGTTGAGTTACACTAATTTTGCCAAAGCCACACAGTTAGTGAGTAGCAGAGCTGTATAACATTTTTAGTTCCTCTGATCCCAGTGTCCTTATTTCTTTGCTACTGTGCTGAGTCTCTTTCTATGAAACCTACCAATGTAGATATACTGTCTGAACAGGGAGCTCTGTGATCAACAAAGAATCCACAGCCAAGTTGTAAAGATTAGAATTTGGTTGCATAACTGCTACATAGTGTAGTTATTGACACTGTTCTTGTGTGTTATAATACAGTTCCTTTGGTTCTTTGACACCCCTATCAGCAAGAATGTTATCTGAAGCCAGCAGTTTAGCACTGCACAGAGCTGATGGAAAAAAAATCTGTCCTATCTCAACAAGCCTGCTCCCTAGACTTTCCATTTCACGGTATTTACTTGAAGGTGACCTCTGCCAGACATGCAACAGGCCTTGTTCAATAATGGGAAATGCAACATTTGACTCATCTCAAAAAATTTCAACAGTAGTCCAAGTCCCACACAGACAGTACTTCCTCAACTCTTTCCAATAAAGCAAAGATCGGACTACTGTAAATTGTTTCATTTATATATTCATTTATTTTTCTTATCATGTCTATATTTATGGCCTATAATTTAAAATTTTTATAAATTGAACATAATTCTTAAACCTTAATAGAATTCAGAATCTGTCACTTTTTGTTTATTTGTATAACACACTAATCCAGATTTCAGTGGCAAAACAACCAGCAACCCCATTTTATTAGATATTACTGTCTAGATTAGACCTGGCTGGGTGATTTGATGCCTCATGATATTGAGTGAAGATATGTATGCAGTGAATGTGTGGTCTGGTCTGCAGGGTGCATGATGCTTTTATTGAAATGCCTGACATCTTGCTGGAGACAAGCAGAAAGCTGGATCACTTGGGTCCTTCTATCTTTCCATGTGGTCTCAGAATCTATCCATTTGCATTCTCCAATCAGGGAGTCAGACATCTTCTGGGGAAGTTAAAGGCTCCAAGAGGGAATGTTTCAAGGGCCCTATGTAGGAGGCTGAAAGTCTTGTCTATTTGCAACACTTCTAACAACTGTAATTAAATGATTGCTGATTAATTATTTAATATTTGTCCCCCTGCTGTATTATAAAGTCCGTAAAACAAGTATCATGTTTGACTTGATTCTGCTGTGTCCTAAGTACTTATTACCATGTGTGGAATACAGCAATAATACATTTCTGATGAATGAATGAATGAATTCAATGTAAATGTTTTAATAATTGGAGTTTCCCTTGTAGCTCAACTGGTAAAGACTCTGCCTGTAATGCAGGAGACCCCAGTTCAATTCCTGGGTCAGGAAGATCCCCTGGAGAAGGGATTGATTACCCACTCTAGTATTCATGGGCTTCCCTGGTGGCTCAATAGTAAAGAATCTGTCTGCAGTGTGGGATACTTGAGTCCAATTCCTGTGTTGGGAAGATGCCCTGGAGGTGGGCATGGCAACCCACTCCTGGAGAATCCCCATGGACAGAGGAACCTCCCAGGGTACTTATTAAGATATGTGACATATAGCAATAATACATTTCTGATGAATGAATGAATTCAATGTACATATTTTAACAATAGTAGTGAAAAGTATTCTACTAGTTGTTGATTATTCTTTGAGCAGTCACTTTTGAGACAGAATGAAGCAATTATTTTTTGTTGTTCATAATTCAAGTAGTAACCTTTATTAAGGCTCTACTATATGCCAGGGGCCTTCTCAAAGGTCCATTTCACTTATTTCTAACAATAACCTTTGTTGCTGCTGCTGCTGCTAAGTCGTTTCAGTTGTGTCCGACTCTGTGCGACCCCATAGACAGCAGCCCACCAGGCTCCACCATCCCTGGAATTCTCCAGGCAAGAACACTGGAGTGGGTTGTCATTTCCTTCTCCAACGCATGAAAGTGAAAAGTGAAAGTGAAGTCACTGAGTCGTGTCCAACTCTCAGCGACCCCATGGACTGCAGCCTACCAGGCTCCTCCATCCATGGAAGTTTCCAGGCAAGAGTACTGGAGTGGGGTTCCATTGCCTTCTCCATAACCTTTGTAGTTAGGTACTGTTACCTTTGTTTTATAAACAAGGAAACTGACTCAGGAAGCTTAAAGTGGACTATTTAAAGGTAGATAGAGCTATTCAAAATAACAGATCCTGGACTTCTCTCTGGATATAAGACAAAGCTGCTGCTGCTGCTGCTGCTGCTGCTGTTGCTGCTGCTAAGTCGCTTCAGTCATATCTGACTCTGTGCGATCCCATAGATGGCAGCCCACCAGGCTCCCCCATCCCTGGGATTCTCCAGGAAAGAACACTGGAGTGAGGGTGCATTAAAGGTGAGTTTTAACATTTTATGGGCCAAACTAAGTGCAAATTCTAGAAGTGTTACTTTCGATATCCCCAACAGGTCTCTGCATCAATAACCCAAACACCACTGATTCTAGAACCTGTTGAGTGCCCTTAGTCATTGAAAATGTAGTGTATGCATGTTCAGTCACTTTGGTCGTGTCCAACTCTTTGTGGCTCTGTGGACTGTAGCCCACTGGGCTCCTCTATGGATTCTCCAGGCAAGAATACTGGTGTGGAGTAGTTAGAAGAGGTCTGACAAGTCCCAGGAAACCAGGAGTTATCCATCTGGTGAACACTCCCCAGGATAGCTTTCAGTAGAAGATCTTTGTGTAGAGAAAAGACATGAGGAGCTCAACAGCCCAGATGACTTCTTCTTGCCCCTGAGTTGGTAACAAATTATCTGCAGGCACTGGCTTAGCTCTTCTGATTTGCTGGCTAAGCCACCCACAGTACTGAGCAGTCACTGATGTTAATTTGGCCCTTATCTGCCTGGTCCTCTGCTCCGACCTTGTCCAACATTCTGTCTCACCCCTGTTGCCCGCTCCAGTCCCCAGCTCTCTAGCCCTGGTCGCCATCTTCAAGGAGAAAGAACTGAGGTACTTACAGCTTCTATCTCATGTGCATCCAGTTATAGTTTATTTATCTAGTAAAATCTATTCTCTTTTTTTCCTCAGGCCATTTATTTTGAGTCTCAAAAGCCTATTTTAGACACCAAAGAGTACTGACTGTTTCTTTATCCTTTCAGTTCTACTATAATAATTCTACCAGTATTCCAGATAATGTGGATATTTCTGACTAAATAAGGGAATGGTTTTAGATAAGAAAATGAATTAAAGTTAAGCATCACTATTTTAAGATACTATCTGGAAATTTGTACACAACCCCTTCTATAATCTGAAAAGTATAGCTCTGAATGTTATTTTATAAAACCTGACTGCCATCTACTTAGTAATATTTTATTGGATTGCCTTAAGTTGTTTCATTTTAATTTAATAAAACTACATTTTCTTTTCATCACAGAATTACAGGCTACTTTTTTCTGTACTAAATATTAAAATTTCCTTGGTACTGTAAATGCTAATAAAAAGCAATTCAGTTGACTATAATCTAAAAGAAAATGTGTCAATTTCCTTCTTTTGTTTTGCTACACTGTTATTCTGTTTTCATCCAGAAAAATATCATGTCTACAGACATTAGGTAAGGCATAGCAAAGAAGGGGAGAAGGTAATGGCACCCCACTCCAGTACTCTTGCCTGGAAAATCCCGTGGACTGAAGAGCCTGGTAGGCTACAGTCCATGGGGTCGCTAAGAGTCAGCACTACTGAGCGACTTCACTTTCACTTTTAATTTCATGCGTTGGAGAAGGAAATGGCAACCCACTCCAGTGTTCTTGCTTGGAAAGTCCCAGGGACGGGGGAGCCTGATGGGCTGCCATCTCTGGGTCGCACAGAGTTGGACATGGCTGAAGCGACTTAGCAGCAGCAGCAAAGAAGGTGTCCAAGCTGATAATGGAAGGAGTGTGGTGGGGACAGTCATATTGCTCTTGAATGGGGTGTCAGAGCCCAGGTGACTTGAGGATGCTTTCCTGTAGGAGGGCTGCTTGACGTGGATTGTGAGAGTTTGTGCACAGCGAGGAGGTATCCATGTGGAGTGGAGAGTTGAGGTCCGAACAGATGGTAACTGTGTCCACATGGGATTGCGGGTCAGTGCAAAGTGACAGAGCCCAAGCTGAAAGAGGAAGTCATCCATGTAAGAGAGAAAGTGCAAGTGGAAATGAAAATTCCACATAGATTGATCAAATAAATAAATATATTAAGAATGATGACAGTCATGTTACTTATGGTCAGAGAAGTAAGTTACAAATGTAGATATGGAATAAACTAGAATACACCCTGTGATTGGAATTAGAATTTGTGGTTTTGTCTAATCATCTCAGGCTGCCGTAACAAAACCACTGTGACTGGTGGTATAAACAATAGAAATGTGTTATGTTACAGCTCTGCAGGCTTAAAGTGCAAGATAGAGCATCGGCAGGTTTGGAGAATTCTGCGGTCTCTCTCCTCAGCCTGAGGATGGCTGTTTCTCACTGTGTCCTTACAGCATAGTCATTCCTCAGCCTAAGCGCTGTCTGTGTCCTAATGTCCTCTTACAAGAACACCAGTCAGGTTGAATTAGCTCTCATCTATATGACCTCAGTTTTTTTCATTACCTCTTTAAAGTCCTGAACTCTGAGTACAGTCCCATTCTGAGGTACTAAGGATTAGGTCTTCAACATACAGAACTAAGGAAGACACACTTTGTCAGCACACAACAGGTATCTGCTATCAAGAATTTAAATTGCCTCTATTTGCAGACAACATAATCTTATATACAGAAAAATCCTAACGACTCTATCAAAAACTGGTTTCAGTTAATAAACAAATTCAATAAATTTGCAGGATACATAATGAACATGCAGAAATCAGTTGTTCCTTTACCCTGGGTATCAGAAAGGGAAATTAAGAAAACAATCAATCTACAATAGCATAAAAATAATACAATTCCTAGGAATAAGTTACACCAAGGAGATGGAAGATCTGTACCCTGAAAACTATAAATAAATAAATGGAATGGCATTCCATGTTCATAGATTGGAAGAGCCAATATTGTTAAAATGCACATACAACCCACAGCACAACAATGCAATTCCTATCAAAATTCCAATGGCATTTTCTACAGAAATAGAAAAATATGGAAACATAAAAGACCTTGAGTGGCCAAAGCAATCTTGAGAAAGAATCATAAAGCTGGTGTCATCAAACGTCTTGATTTTAAACTGTATCAAAAAGATATGTAATCAAAACAATATGATACTGCCATAAAAATTGACTAATAAAACAATGGAACACAGCAGGCAACACAGAAACAATCTTCTCATATATGTTCAATTAATCTCTGGCAATGTTGCCAAGAATACACACTGGAGAAAGGATAGTATTTTCAATAAATGGTGTTGGGGAAACTGGATATCCATATGTCAAACAAAGAAGTTGGTCCCTTATCTTTCACTCCAAAATCAGCTAAACTGAGTTAAAGATATAAGTGTTAGACGTGAAACTGTAAAACTCCTAGAAGAACATATAAAGAATAAATTCTGTGACATTGATATTGGCAAAGATTTTTTGGACCAAAAACCGCAAAAATACACAGGTGATGAAAGAAACCATCAGCAAGTGGAGCTATATAAAAGCTTCTGCAGAGCAAAATAATCAACAAAATGAAAGACAATTTATAAAATGGGAGAAATATTTAGAAATATTTCTCTAGAAATAAAATATTTCTCTAGAAAAATCTAGAGAATGGGAGAAAATATTCATAAACCATATATGTGATCATGAATTTCATACATATATAAGAACTGAAATAAATCAATAGCAAAAAAAAGCTAATGACCCAATTTAAAAATGGGAAAGGAAGTAAATAAACATCTCTCAAAAGAAGACATACAGAGATGGTCAAAAGTTATATGAAAAGGTCATCACTAATGATCAAGTAAATACAAATAGAAACCACAATGAGATATCTATCTCACACCTGTTAGAATGGCTGTTATTAAAAAGACAGAAGATTAACAAGTGTTGGTGAAGATGTGGAGAAAATAGAACATGTATGCACTTTTGGAAGGGATATAAATTAGTATTATATTATATATATATAATATATATATATTATATATATATATTATAATTATAAATTAGTTTCCCATCAGGGGAAACAGGAAGAAGTTTCCTAAAACTTAAAAATATAACTACCATATGACTCAGCAATGCCATTTCTGAGTATATATACAAAGGAAATGATATCTTTGCACTCCTGTGTTCACTACATCATTTTTCACAATAGTCAATATATGGAAACAAGCTCAGAGTCCATCAGTGGATGAACAGATAAAAAAGGATGATATATCCTTATGTGTATATGTATACAATGGAACTTTACAGCCTTAAAAAGAGAAGGAAATTCTGACATCTGTGATATTAGAGGACATAGTACTGAGTGAATAAGCCAGACACAGAAAGACAAATATTGCATAATATCGCTTATATGTGAAATCTAAAAAAGTTGAATTTAGGTAAAAAGTTGAAGAGTAGTTGCTAGGGGCTGGAGAGTGGGAGAAATGGCATAAACTCTCAGCTATAAGATGAATGTCTAGAGATGAAATGTACATACATACAGATGTGTAATTATAGTAAAATGCATTGTATACTTGAAATTCGGAGAAGGCAATGGCAACCCACTCAGTACTCTTGCCTGGAAAATCGCATGGACAGAGGAGCCTGGTGGGCTGCAGTCCATGGGGTCGCTAAGAGTCGGACATGACTGAGTGACTTCACTTTCACTTTTCACTTTCATGCTTTGGAGAAGGAAATGGCAACCCACTCCAGTGTTCTTGCCTGGAGAAACTCAGGGATGGCAGAGCCTGGTGGGCTGCAGTCCATGGGGTTGCACAGAGTCGGACACGACTGAAGTAACTTAGCAGCAGCAGCAGCAGCATACTTGAAATTTGCTAAGAAAGTAGATTATAAGTGTTCTCAGCACATAAAAAAAATGTGAAGCGTTGGAATATGTTAATTAGATTGGTTGTGGTAGTCATTAAATAGCATATACTGATATCTAAACACTGTACACCTTAAATATATACAAATTTTATGTATCTCTCATTCCTCAATAAACCTGGGGTGGTGAGAGGGAAGAATTAAAATCTAAACCCTCCCCAAACCTTCAGGTCTCAGAGACAATTCTACTAGTAGATTGTGAGAGAGTCAATTCCTAGCAGGTTGATAAAAGTTCAGGGTCCCCGAGGAGTAGAAAGGGGTCTGGAGCTTTCAAGGAGGAGGTAGAGATCTGGAATTCTCAAGGAGGAAGAAAGGACAAACACCTTTTTTTCTCTACATTCCTTAGTCTAAGTCACATAAAACATTTTTTTTTTTCTTTAAGCCTGGAACTGATGATCATACAACAAACAACTCAGTTTAAATTCTATACTAAAGATTATATGGGCTTCCCTGGTGGCTCAGAGGTTAAAGTGTCTGCCTGGAATGCAGGAGACCTGGGTTCGATCCCTGGATCAGGAAGATTCCCCTGGAGAAGGAAATGGCAACCCACTCCAGTGCTCTTGCCTGGAGAATCCCATGGATGGAGGAGCCTGGTGGCTACAGTCCATGGACTCGCCAAGAGTCAGACACGACTGAGCGACTTCACCTTCACTTTCAAGGATTATATAACAACAATGTATCCTACTTGAGGACAATTTCTCCTTCCTCAAAACCTCCTGACTAATCCTGATATCTTAGAATGTATATTATGGGAGTGGGTCTGGTAAAATTATTCTATTGTTAAATTCTAATCCTCTTGTCTTAAAATGTAAATTGTGAGAGTGGATCTGGTAAAATTTTTACAACCTTGAGACATTCTTTTGATTTTTGTAATAACTAGGTTAAAGAAGTATATTATTCCCTTCTAAAGACTAGCAAAGGGGGCACTCTCCATCCCCCTTCTGATGTCTATGTCAGAAGCTTTCTCTGTCCTTTTTCACTTTAATAAAACTCTGCTACACAAAAGCTCTTACATGATTAAGCCAGGTCCCTGGTCCCGAAGCTAAATCTTCTTTGGAGATCACAAATCTGACATCGTTCACCAGAAGCTATCAATTGTGGGAAGGGGGAATGGGGCATTATGATGTAAAATTATCTCAGGGGAGATCTTCACAATGATCATTGCATCATCTATATCCTAAAATAAATCTCTACTATCCATTCTCAGTCCTAACACATACACAGTTTTTCAGTCAAAACAGGTAAACAAGTACACAGCTCTTTGTCTAAAGAGGACTTCTCATTTTAAAAAAGATGATATAATCAAATTTTTATTCATATGTTATTGAAGATTTTGTGGCACATTTTTATTAAGTGACCAGAGTAAACCAGACGCTATTCTAGGTCCTGGAAATCCAACTGAAAGGAAAACTGACAAAACTGTTGACTGGTATAGCTTAGAAAGTAGTAAGGAGAGATAGGTCTATATTTGACAAAGGTCGGTATAGTCAAAGATACGGTTTTTCCAGTAGTCATGTACGGATGTGAGAGTTAAGACCATAAAAAATGCTGAGCATCCAAAAATTATGCTTTTGAGCTATAGTGTTGGACTAGACTCTTGAGAGTCCCTGGGACTGCAAGGAGATCAAACCAGTCCATTCTAAAGAAAATCAATCCTGAATATTCATTGGAAAGAGTGATGCTGAAGCTGAAGCTCCAATACTTTGTCCACCTGATGTGAAGAGCTGACTCATTGGAAAAGACCCTGATGCTGGGAAAGATTGAAGGCAGGAGGAGAAGGGGACGACAGAGGATGAGATGGTTGGATGGCATCACCGACTCAGTGAACATGCTTTTGAGCAAGCTCCAGGAGATAGTGAAGGACAGGGAAGCCTGGCGTGCTGCAGCCCATGTGGTCACAAAGAGTCAGACACAGCTGAGTAATAGCAACTCAGGAGAGACAGATAATAAACTTACCAAGTTTCTTGATAAGGACCCCAGCAACAAAGCACAGATAGATAATAAACCAGCTCCTCTGTCCAAGGGACTCTCCAGAAAAGAATACTGGTGTGAGGAGCCATTTCCCTCTCCAGGGGATCTTCCCGACCCAGGGATCAAACCTGGGTCTACTGCACTGACTGTCTGAGCTACCAGGGAAGCCCAATAAACCAGCAGACAAATTAATAATAATACTTTTGAAGCCCATGAGTTATATATTGTGAAGCTTTGGGACAATAACATGAAGTAATGTCTTATTTAAAAATAGTAGGGCAAATATTATGTGAAATTAGTGAGCACTTTTACAAAGCTCACTATGTACCAGGCACTATTTTCAGTACTTTATATGTGTATTTGATCTGTAACAGGAAGTATGTCAAGGATCAAGTTAAGGCAAGATTTTAGGGAAAAGACAAACTCAGGGAGCAGAAAGGGCAAATAGTCAAAGGCAGAAAGGAACTTAGCATGTTTACGGAACTGAAAAAGAAGGTAAGGATGTAGAGCTGACTTATGTAGGAGCCTGTGGGATATAGCGAGGAATTTGGACCACATTTTAAGTGCAACAAGAAACAAGGAGAGAGTTTTAAGCAAAGGATTGATAAAATGATATAATTGGATTTAAACTTAAAAAAAAATGTCAATCTGAGCACTTGGAAAGAATGGATTAAAGAAAATTAGGAGTGAAATCAGAGTGATGAGGCAGGAGGCTATCGCTTTGGTCCAAACACTAAATGATAGCTGCTTGGAATAATATGGTTGTGGTAGAATTTCAGGCTGCCCGAGATCTAGTTCTTCTCCAAACTTATAAAATTTTGTTTATATCCCTGCCGTGTGCTATAATAATTCTGTATGTCAATTTTAGACTCTTTTGGTCACAGGGAGGAAATCTTAACTCCTCTCTCTCTCTCTCTTCTTCTTCTTCTTCTTTTTTTTTTTTTTTTTGCTCCTGGTTTTGGGTCCTGTCTGATCAGGTAGTCAGTGATTATTTTATTTAATTCAAGTAAACAAAATTATGATATTTTCTTTGTGCGTGTATACTTTTACTCAATATATTTGGAAAACAAAAATTGAGGAAAAATACTTATGTTTCAAGCTTTAGGTTATATAAACTTTTAAAAATTTTGGCTACATTTTTTTCCCCTTATAATACTGCCAAATGTGAAATTTAAATCTACTTTTGTGTTAAACTAGTACAAATAAAAGCTTCAAGCAATTTTTAAGAGGAAGAACAAAATATTTTTTGCCATCTCATAGCTCAAAAATAACTGAGCTAATTTAATTACTCTTTCTAAAGTGGGGGTGTTGGGGGAGAAATGATAGAGATAGAAAGTGGAAGAAATAAAAAATAACATCTCTCACAAGACTAAGGCTGTAAAGTTTCAAACCCAAAGAAATTTCTTAGTATGCTGCAAACAAGAAAAATGGAAGCTGAAATGAAAATTCCTTTCACCTTTAAAGGAAAGCTTCTGCAATTCGACATCAAAGGTCCTAAACCAAAATAAATCTTTTTGGTTTTTGAAAGGAAGAACATTTCAGAAAAACACTGCTTGAGGAAGACTTATGAATATATCTAATATATCCTTGGCAAGAAAAGATTGTGAGAACATATTGTGAAAAAGAAATAGAAGAGGTTGAATTTAATGATCTACACTTGTGCTTATTTTTTCTTCTCTTCTGATTATAACTTCCCATCATATTTCCTATCCCATTCCAATAAACCTTCTATCACCAGTCACATCCACAGCTGGGTATTGTTTTTGCTTTGGCTCTATCCCTTTATTCTTTCTAGAGTTATTTCTCCACTGATCTCCAGTAGCATATTGGGCACCTCATGCAAAGAGTTGACTCATTGGAAAAGACTCTGATGCTGGGAGGGACTGGGGGCAGGAGGAGAAGGGGACAACCGAGGATGAGATGGCTGGATGGCATCATGGGATCGATGGACATGAGTCTGAGTGAACTCCAGGAGTTGGTGAGGGACAGGGAGGCCTGACGTGCTGCGATTCATGGGGTCACAAAGAGTCGGACATGTCTGAGCGATTGAACTGAACTCCAATAAACCTATCACATGCAGTAAGGTTGTTTTGTCTTGTACGGTAAGTATCACTCTGTTGTACACACATGCACAAAACCAGGGAGAAAAATTGGATGGATTCTTTAGAAACACTCTTCATTATTATCATTATTTCAGAAGGAAGGAACTGAGGAAAGGATAGAATATAGAGAAAATAGTATGAGAATATAAACATTCTGAAGAGATTTCTACAGCGAGGGGGGCGGAGGGGAACTTCATAAGGATGTGAGCTGCCTCTTGGCCAAATGGGAGAAACAGGAAGGAAGTGCCTATCTGAGATCTGTGTGAGGAAATCCAGCCAGAAACAGCTGAAACAAACCCCAAAGAGACATTTGACACTGTGTTATCAAAATGGTCTCTTCATATTCCATCAAAGTCACTTTATCATCCCAGATGATAACTTACCATCTTGCACCCATAGTGAGAAACACTGCAAATCTCTACTCATAAATTTATTTAAACCAAAATGTATTGATATCTCCTGCTTATTCTTGAGGCATTGCTCCGCAGAACTTTCTTCTATGTTCTATGCTCTCTTGAAACTAAGTTCCTGTCCATCCGAGGAGATGCCTCATGTTTTTATATTCCCCACCTTGACCTTTGATTCATGCCTGTCCCATTTACCAAAGTGATGGATTTTGGCTCACACTGGTATCTCGAAGCCTTGTAGTAGACACTTTACAAATAGTTGTTGAATGAGTAAATAAAGTGAGTTTGTGACTTGAATATCTTAACTAACAACAATATTGGGATTTCTAATTAATTATTTTCCTACCATAAAACCACCAAAAAAGAAGAAATAATCTGAGAAATTCTGATAAAATATCTATGTTTGTATTCATTATGTCCAGAGTTGGATATACAAAAGAGAGTAGGAAACTTGGGAGCCAGTCTCTCCAAATGTTTGTGTTATACACCAAGATAGACCATAATCTGGGACACAGAATAGTCTTCAACAAATAAAAATTTTGAAGTCTCACAGAGTGTGTCTTCTAAGCACAATGGAATCAAATTGAAATTAATAACAAAAAGAAACTTTTTAAATCTCTAAATTCTTTGAAACTAAACAGCACATTCCTAAATAATCCTTAAAGAGGAAGTTTCAAGGGAAGTTTAAAAAAAGAACAAAAACAAAAAAAACGAATCTCAAAATGGATTATGAATTTAAGTATAAAATGTAAAAGTATAAAACTTTTAACATGAGTAAAAATTTTTGCAATGTGGGAATAGACAAAGAGTTATTAGACATGACACTAAAAAGCATGACTCTTAGCAAAATTCATAAATTGGACCTCACCACAATTAAAAAGTTTTGTTATGTGAAACAGCCTGTAAAAAGTATGAAAAGATGGAAAGCATATTTGTCAACCATGTATATAACAAAGAACTAATATTTAAAATATATAAAGAACCTCAAAACTCAACAGTAAAAATGCACACAAATAACGTATCAGTCAGTCAGTTCAGTTGCTCAGTTGTGTCTGACTCTTTGCGACCCCATGGACTGCAGCACGCCATCCCTGTCCATCACCAGTTTCCGGAGCTTGCTCAAACTCATGTCCATCGAGTCAGTGATGCCATCCAGCCATCTCATCCTCAGTCATCCCCTTCTTCTCCTGCCTTCAATCTTTCCCAACAGCAAGGTCTTTTCTAATGAGTCAGTTCTTCACATCAGGTAGCCAAAGTATTGGAGTTTGAGCTTCAGCATCAATCTTTCCAGTGAATATTCAGGACTGATTTCCTTTAGGATGGACTGGTTTGATCTCTTTGTAGTCCAAGGGACTCTTAAGAGTCTTCCTCAATACCACAGTTCAAAAGCATCAGTTCTCCGGCACTCAGCTTTCTTTATGGTCCAAGTCTCACATCCATACACAACTACTGGAAAAACCATAGCTTTGACTAGATAGACCTTTGTCAGCAAATATGGATGGCAAATAAAACACATAAAAGGATATTCAACATTATTAACCATCAGGGAAATGTAAATTAAAATCCAAGTGATACTTTGACATACATATCAGAATTACAAAACAAAACAACAAAAATTAGTGGAAACTCTAAATGCTGGTGAAGACAGTTAAAAAGGTGTCACTTATGCATTGCTGGTGGAAATGTAATGGCCCATCTGGAAAATGGTTTGACAATTTTTTTCTTAAAAATTAAATAAGCAAATGCCATACAATCTAGATATTGAATTCTTTGAATTCTGGGCATTTATTCCAGAGAAATGAAAACTTATATTCATACAAAACCTGTCTACAAATGTTTATAGCAGCTTTATTTGTAATATCCCTGAACCATGACTGGAGAAGGACATGGTAACCCACTTCAGTACTCTTGCCTGGAAAATCCCCATGGACGGAGGAGCTTGGTGCAGGCTACTGTCCATGGGGTCATAAAGAGTCGGGCATGACTAAGCGACTTCACTTTCACTTTCACTGAACCATGAAGCTTTATTGCCTTTACTTTTTTTTTTCTGACTTTATGTGGTCCACAGCTAGCAGGCTTTTGCCTATCATTACCCAAATTACATTTCACAAAATAATCTTGTAACATTCCAAGATAATGAAAACTGAAAACACAAAGTAAATGTTCTTATCTCTACTTCACTACAAAGTATTTTACATAACATAGTAAAGACCAATGTTCAAAGTCACATAAACAATAATTGTGAACATAACAAATATATGTGTGTAAAAGTAAATTGTTTTATAAATTAAGTAGCTATTCTAATTTAAGTTGTGTGCAATGTCTTATAATGATTACTCATTTATGAATGATTCAGAAAAAGACCATGCTTTTAAAAGAACTGCTTAAAACTCAACATAGTTCATATAAGTATTACTAATTCAATCAAGTAAACTTTCTCAATAAAAAAGTATCATCATATGAAATCTATTTAATTCTTAGACCTTTAACAGGGTTTTTTGTTGCTGTCACATTAAGATAGCAACCCTACATTAGAAATACCGTGACCTAACCCAGTAAAAGACTATGGAACTTTTCAGTCAACCAAGATTTAAAGATATTCTAAATATCTCCATTTTAAATCTAATATAAAAATTATAATTATTAAAAGTTATTTTCTTAGCTTCTCAGTTTTTCCCATTTTATTCTCATTGTCCTATGAGAAGTGAGAATATGAAGAGAATATGATCAACTACACATGACTGATGGAGAAACTGAGGCAGAGGGTGGAAATTTAATTTGTCCAAGCCCTTCCAATCACCCAAGTGATTCTCAGTCTACCAATCTCATATGAAAGAAAGTAGTAATTCTTATGTATTTCTTAAGAACAGTGGCAAACAACGATTCAATGACAAACAGTATAATCTAAGTAAAAAGTTATCAATCTATAAAGCTAGTTGAAAGTTATTTATTGAAATATACTAAACATGAAAAGTTTTCATCAATGATAAGCTGTGTATTTATGGATTTAGAAAACAGTATAGCTGTTAGGTACACATCCATCTTCAGTATCAGACACTTACTCTGCTTGATTCTCAATATGATTATTTGCTATTTAAAATTATTTATTTTTGGCCATGTGGCATGTGAGATCTTAGTTTCCTAAACAGGATTGAACCCATGCCCCCTGCAGTGAAATCACAGTGTTAAGCACTGGACTGCCAGGTAAGTCCCCAACATGATTGTTTTCAATAGGCAAGTTACATAATCTTTCTCTGCCTCATTTTCCTAGAATATTAAGTGGGGAAAATGCTAGCAACCACCTATAGTTATTGTAAAAATGAGATGAGTTACATCAAACATCTAGTGGAATTCCTGGCTCAGTGCAAGTTCTCAAGCAATGGTAGACCAATGAATGATGTATCGACAAAGAATTATCAATGGAAAGAGGGGAGGGAAACTGTTATCAGTAGGAAATCTAATTGTGACATATTTATATTCAGTATGTCATTAACACCAGAAAGGGGCATTCACAAACCTCAAGTTTTAAAGAATGGGCATTTTGCACAATTTTAACAAGGCATTAAGTGAATTAAAGCATATAGAAGGTGTTTCCAAGAGCTCAACTGCAATAACTCTCCAGGAAGTGTTAGCTCTTACTAACATCACTGTTACTACAAAGTTAGGAAGAAAAATCAGAACATAAATAGAAGAATAATAAAATAATAATGTTTACAAGCATAAGAATTCTTTTAAGAACAATAAACATCTATATGCAAGTGGAAGCTTCTGAGTATAAAGTAAGGCTCTTTAAGCTTTCTGTAGTAAGTAGGCTGAAGAAACGTCAGGAAAGACATGCTGTTCAGTGGAAAGCAGCCCTGATGTGCCATCACTGGGGCACATTGCCAACATTTGATGGACCTGCTCTCCATCTGAGAGTGTGACTTTCTAGGTGACCTGAAAACAGGCATCCTATTAGGAAACGGAGGGGGAAAAAAATTAAGTCTATACCACTAGTCTCAAATTTACCATCATTAAAACCAGTCTAATTAACTTTACTAAGGGCCGATGGAAGACATTCTCATTTATCGAGGTATGTGGAAGCCATTCTCTCTTATATATGATTTAACTTAAACTTTATGCTAACTAGGACAGCCTGTTTTGTAGCCTATTAAGCATATATTGTGCACCTGCTTTTGACCATTAAAGAAAAGGGTATATTACCCAGAAGTAAAAAATGTTCATTTTGAAGATAGAGATAAATTTTTCCCTTCCTAGGATGTAAATGTTAGTATTCCTTTGAATATAAGTCTCCCTTCCCAGGTGCCCAAGTGGGTGAACACACTCTCTTCATATATGCTGACCAGCCTTTTAGTAAACCTTAAAGGAATTACACCCCTGTCATGTCTGATGTTCTTTGTCCTGACAAGATATAACAGTGCTAAAAACTGTGTTTATTTGGTATAATTCCTCAGAGCTGAGAGGCTGTCTCCCAGGCCATAGTCCTCATTAATTTGGCTAGAATGAAATTCTCTTCTACTCTAATTGTAGATTTGTTATTGGTCATGTCCGTCAACTGGCCCCACCACAAATTAGTATGGTGATTCAGAGATTAATAATATACTGACTCCTCCCTCAAGAAGCTCATGGATCCATAGGGGAAACCATCATATAAACAATCTAAGGCAATGCAACAAATACATTAAAATAGGTATAAAGGATGCTGAGACAGTACCTAATTCATTAATTCTTCCAGAAATCAAAGAAGAACTGCAAAGAAAATATTATAGTGAAAGGTTTGTTGATTATTTTTTTCACTTTAAGCATGCTTGCAAGTTAGGCCATTGTCAGGAAGCATTTAACAGGAGGCTACTTGTGTGCTGTTTTGGATCTGTCAGGAATTCTCTGTTTCTTATTAATTCCTGAGCCAAGCATCTCCCGGGGGCTGAGAATCCAGGCATTTCCTTCATTAGTTTTTCTATATGGTGATATGTTCCTCTTCCTTCTTGTGAAGTGAAGTGAAGGTGCTCAGTTGTGTCCAACTCTTTGTGACCACATAGACTGTAGCCTACCAGGCTCCTCTGTCCATGGGAATTTCCAGGCAATAGTACTGGAGTGGGTTGCCATTTCCTTCTCCAGGGAACCATAAGGTAAAAGCGATTATTTACAACTCTCTCTCTCTTTAATATGGATTGCCTATGTTTTGTAGGTCTGAAATTTTAACCTTCATCTTTGCTGAGAATATCTACAGTATATATGCCCACACCATGTTGATTAAAACACCTCTGCTCCATCAGAGCTTTGGTCCCCGTGTCTAGCTTTCTTTCTCTCTCTCTCTCTCTCAGGCTATTTTTTTGGAGTGCAGAGGTCCTCTGGTGTTCACTTTCCTGCCCAGGCTTCTAAGACCCTCTTGAGAAGGCACTCTGTGCCTTCACCCCATCAAGAGGGCGCCTGAGGCCTTTGTGAACAGAGCAAGCCCCATGCAGGGGCTTTATTGGCTTTCTGCGTAAACCAAGGAATATCAGCCTCTTTCTCTCTCCTTTACTTTCTTATCAGTTGACTCTGGACCACCAGGTTCCAGTCCATTAAAGGACCTCAACAGGCCATCACATTGTCAAGTAAAATTAGTGTGTGTGTGTGTGCTCAGTCACTCAGTCTTGTCTGACTCTCTGCAACCCCATGGACTGTAACCCACCAAGTTTGTCTGTCCATGGAGTTTTCCAGGCAAGAATACTGGTGCAGGTGGTCATTTCCTCCTCCAGGGGATCTTCTAGGCCTAGGGGTTGAACCCGCTTCTCTTACATCTCCTGCACTGGCAGCCGGATTCTTTGCCACTTAGTGCCACCTATTCTGTATTATGTGTATTATACATATTTTATATTATGTACATACAACACATCCATAATATAGATCACAAAGGATATGTAATAATTACTTTATTTGACCCAGGTGTTTACTTAGAAAGCAAACCAAGTAAAATTTGATTCAACCCAGAAATTAATCTGGGACTTTCATATTGAGGTCATCTCTGACACATTTAATACACTTAGAAAGATGAGTAATATTCCTTAATGTTAAAACACTGATTTTAAATACAAAGTTTATATGAGAAAATGAACCATTATTCATCTTATTTCTATACAGTATTCATAATAAGAATTAGTCCATGAAAGCAAGAATTTCATTAAGTTTTTAAAGGTTGACTCATACCTAGAATGGGACAGAATATAGTAGTAAATGTATGGGAATAATTTCTACTGAGTGATTGAAGTATCATTTTGTTTGAGATATGTTATATTTGTCTCTATAAAGTTTAATTTCTGAGTATGTCAGAAGAGCTTTATTACAAAGCGTTCTCATACATAAAGTTGTACCGCGGAAACTACTCCATTCCTCACAATGCAAAAAATGTGATGAATTTTTCCAATCACTGTTAGACTGAGTAGATTTTACTATTTTTTTCTCTTCAACTTCAGACATCAAGTGTCATTGTAACAACTACGTTGTATAATACTTTAAATAACTATATGGGAAAATTATGGGGTTTGAGATGGAATACTCTTCCAGTGCAATAATTTTGTCTGTGGAAGAAAATTTTTAAATTAGACCTGACTCAGTCATAAAAAAATGAACATATTGTTCAGTTCAATAAATGAGATGACAAGGCAAAACATGTAAAGTGTAATTTAAAATAATAAACCAGTCAAATGTAAAAGATAATGATGCAGAGAGAGTAGCTCTGTGCCCTTTCCCCACACCTTACCCTTTGCTTCTCTTCCATCTGGCTGCTCTTGAGTTGTATCCTTTAATAGGAAGCTGGTGATCTATTAAAAAACAAGAAAAAGAAAAAGGATGAAAGTAAATTCAAGTATTATTCACTGTTCCTCGACCACCACCATTTACCAAGCTAAGGTGCACGGCAAAGGCCCTCTAGTGGTGATATATTAGGGTTATAGAGTCTTACACTCGAGGGGTAAAAAAGCTCTTCTCTTCCAGAACTATTAAAGTGAAACATATTCCTGTGAGTGCCAAATTCTAGGAATATATTTTTAAATCTTCGTGTGGGATGTAAGTAGAAAAATTTTCCTCCACCAGTGTGGGGTTTCTTCTTGTACCCCTCCATACAAGATATGTCAAGTGGGGATGACAAATCAGGGTGCCACATGGTACATCATAACAACGCAGTACTTCTGCCACATTAAATTTTGCAAAGGTTGCACATGAGTCACAGCACAAAGTTCTGCAAGAGCCGCCGCCTCTCTCTCTATTGCACCTCAATTCTTTTCAGCAAGCCTGCTCTTCCTGGGGCTCTCACATCTTCTCAAAATGACTGACAATTGTCTTAATGTTTCTAAGATGTACAGAAATGACTCTGAAGTTTAAGACCAAAAAGCAAGTGCAGTCACCTCCTGTACTGCCTGCCTTCTATCAAAAAGCTTCCCGAGTTTTTTTAACAGAATTGATCCTGAGAAAGCCCTCCCAACACTGAGTGTATTACAACAAATACATGTTATGTTGTCTACAGGGCATTATTTGGTTCTTGGGCACTCACAAGCTGTGGTCTTTAAGGGCAAAGATGTTGCAGCTCCTTTGGCACTAATGAGAGGCTTGATGAACTTAGTTTTACAAGTTAATGCCTAAATGTCAAACACGAATCATAGCATTTGGAGGTTTTACTCTCATTTGTCTTAAGAAATAAAAACAAAGACAAGCAAACACTTTTGCTACAGCAGAACAAATCTATGATTGATGTTTAAATCAACTTAGCTTCCAGCTAAAAGATGGTCCCAGAGCTCTGGAGTGGAAGGTTGGTCATCATATGTGCAGCTCCCTACTGTACAAACCATGGCAGTTACTGTAGACAGGGTTGGTTCACAATAAACAAGTTAGTAATATTGGAAGGAAGGAGGAATAAGAGAGGGAGGGAGGGGGAGAGGAAGAGTCAGTCGGTCTGGTTTACATAAAATCCTTTTAGAGCACAGTACTTCTTCATGGCCAATAAAAAGCAGTAAGTCATTTTCTAGTAGTTTACTCCAAAATGATAAGATGTGTTCTTTTTCCTTCTTTTCTTTTTAAAGTGAAAATCCAGCTCATCAGTCAAAATGAAAATGTCATGAGACTGTAAAGTCAAATCTAAGTCAGGTGATTTTTTTACAACCAAAATTTCATTTACTGTGTGTACTCAAAAGACTTGTGATGATTATTCAGCTTTACTGTAAAAACTAATATCACTTGATATCAGCAATTAGAGACAGATTATGTTCACTTCAAATTCATGATTCTAGAGTCTGTCTTTCAATTTCATATTTTAGAATTTATTTTACTCTATTTTAACACCTAGGACTGTGCTAAGGAGTTTTAATTTTCTAATTTTCTATTTTTTTAATTTTTATAATATTTATTTTTCACTTAAAAGATGTTCCTTAAAGAAAATATGATACCACATATAGGCAATAGATAGGTTTCTAAATGTGTATATACATTATTTAAATATAAGCTTGCAATATGTATATATGAAAGTATATACACACATATGCATATGCAAACTTATGAATCTTGGCCACACCTGAGATATTTAAGATTTTCCTCAATATAAACTTTGCTATATATTTTAGAAATGTGATGAAGTTTGAAGAGGGAAACTTGAAAGGAAGAAAATGAACAGCATCACAAATATCATGCAAAATGCTGGGCTGGATGAAGGACAAGCTAGAATCAAGATTGCCAGGAGAAATATTGATAACTTCAGATATGCAGATGACACCACCCTTATGGCAGAAAGTGAAGAAATACTAAAGAGCCTCTTGATGAAAGTAAAAGAGAAGAGTGAAAAAGTTGGATTAAAACTCAACATTCAAAAAACTAAGATCATGGTATCCTGTCCCATTACTTCATGGCAAATAGATGGGGAAAAAATGGAAACAGTGAGAGACTTTATTTTGGGGGGCTCCAAGATCACTGGTGACTGCAGCCATGAAATTAAAAGACACCTGCCCCTTGGAAGAAAAGCTATGACAAACCTAGACAGTATATGACAAAACAGAGACATTACTTTGCCAACTAGTCACAGCTATAGTTTTTCCAGTAGTCATGTATGGATGTGAGAGTTGGACTATAAAGAAAGCTGAACACTGAAGAACTGATGCTTTTGAACTGTGGTGTTGGAGAAGACTCTTGAGAGTCCCTTAGACTGCAAAGAGATCAAACCAGTCAATCCTAAAGGAAATCACTCCTGAATATTCATTGGAAAGACTGATGTTGAATCCAAAAACTCCAATACTTTGGCCACTTGATGCAAAGAACTGACTCACTGGAAAAGACCCTGATGCTGAGAAAGATTGAAGGCAGGAGGAGAAGAGGATGACAGAGGATAAGATGGTTGGATAGCATCTCTGACTAGATAGACATGAGTTTGAGCAAGCTCTGGGGGTTGGTGATGGACAGGGAGGCCTGGCGTGCTGCAGTCCATAGGGTCGCAAAGAGTTAGACATATCTGAGCGACTGAACTGAACTGCTCCCAAAGCTAGCTAATAAAGATTTTTCTTTCTGTCTTCAATATAATTGTACAATAAGGTTATTTTCATACTTAAAAATATTTAGTAAAATGATCAGTGTCATGCATATGCATAGAGCTACATTTAACCACACTCAGATTAATACACAAAAATGCTTTGAATAAAAGAAAACTATGTATTCTTTTAGAGTGTGAAATTTTAAGTTGGATATTTTGTCTAATTTTTAGGTTATTTGAGTCCTGAGTCTTCAGAGATGCTTTATATTGGTGGTTAACCCCATGGAAGATGAAGCAGACAGACCTACCTAAGTTCAATTCTAGTTCTGCTATTTAGTACATGTACTTTTAATTCAGATATTTTCCATCTCTGAGACTATTTTCATAATTGTGAAATACTACCTAACTTCAGGGTTATTCAAAGGATTGAAAGAGGCAAAATATGCCAAGTGTTTTGTTTTTTTAATTGAAGTATAGTTGACTTACAGTGTTTCAGTTTTATATTTAGTTTTTAGGAAGCTCTTTACTGTTCTTTATATTGGCTGCACCAAATTTACATTGCACCAACAGTGCAGGAGAGTTCTCTTTTCTTCACACCCTCTCCAAAATTTATTATTTGTAGACTTTATGATGATGGCCATTCTGATCAGTGTGAGGTGGTACCTCATTGTAGTTTTGAATTGCATTTCTCTAATCCTCAGCAGTGCTGAGCATCTTTTCATGTGTTTGCTGGCCATCTGTGTGTCTTCTTTGGAGAAACTTCTATTTAGGTCTTCTGCTCATTTTCTGATTGGGGTTTTTTTTTTTTCCTTCTTCTTCTTCTTTTTGGTATTGAACTGTATGAGCTATTTGTATGTTTTGGAGATTATATCCTTGTCAGTTGCAAAGTGCCAAGTGCTTTTGCACAGAGGATTTTACATTATAAGAGCTTGGTAGATGGTGGTATATTATCATCATTATTATAACAGAAGAATGAGTATGGCCATAAAATAATTTAGTGCAAGGAATGGGGAGAAAGATGGAAGATCATGGGAAAAGAGTGCAGGATGACCATCTTCTTTGTGAAGAACAGTGTATTTGGGGAGTGGGGGAGGGTTGAATTCACTGAATAACTTCTCAGCTCTCCATTTCATTTTGTATTTTTGGTCACAGCCTCTGTGATTTTTGTTTTGTTCATGGACTGTTTATTCTTAAAAGACTTTATGGTGAGGTAGGTATAAATATAGGTAAAATGAAAGATAAGACATCCAAAAATTGTTTGCAGTCTTATGCACTCCAACAAGAGAGATATGGAATTTGATTTGGAATATAATGTACTATATTCATTAGTAAATTCAAGTGTTACGTGTATGCATGCAAAATAGATTATAATTATCAGCTTCTGGAATGAAGCAAACATTTGGTTCTAGAATGATTCAGCCAAAATGATAAAAAGATGAAAAGGCTCAGTTATCTGCCTGCTACTGCATCCCTTTCGCACTATCAGCTGTTTTTCAGTACACAAAGTAGAATTGATTTCTAAATATCTTTGAATTTCTCCACTTCATAGATCAGCAGCATCCAAAAATGAGCAGCATTGCAAGCTGATTTCATTAAACATAGGAAAGCAGTCTAGCAGAAACTTAAAATCCTGCAACTCAGGGATTGTCCACAATTCCCCCTCCTTGCTTCTACATCATTTTGACAATCAACTGAAATTCAAAAATTAAATGGAAGACTCCAGTCTAAACTGAGAAATAAAATATTCAATAGTCATAAATGAGTTTCAAGCTGATAATGTTTTACCTTGTGTTATATATTGAAAGGAAAACCTTAACTTTTGGAAGATCATCAAGTTTGGGAGAAAGAAATAAATTTCAAAGTCTTAGTCACATCTTAAAGATCAAAAGTCACATGAAGTGAATGTTTGAAACATTGCCTTTTACTGAAACAGTTATGCAGAGATTAACCCAATAGTGATTTTCTAAGGATTAAATTATATTCAAATATATTATTTCAGTAATAGCATTAATGGATGGCTTATTCACGAGTTCTGTTATAAATACTAGTTGAAATTTTGCAAATGAATGCTGCTTTTAATGGTTTAGTAAGTTTCTTTTTCTTTTAACTTATTGAGTTTCTGTGAAAATGTTGTTTCCTATTTATTACCTTTTCCTCTAACCATAATTTAAATTCATCTAATCCTATAATATTTTTTTTTACTCAGATACAATGAAGGACTATGTCAGAATATGAAAAGCACAAACTATGTATCTGTAGACAGAAATTTTGCTCTATTTGTTTTATTATTTGTATATGAGCAAACAAAAATCGAGAAGAGAAAAGTAGGAAAACTGGTATTACAGCTACTACCTATTGAATCAGTGCTTCCAAATATATATATATATTTTTTTGTCAAACTCTCCTGAATTCAAGATCCATATATTTAACTATGTACTTGCATCTCTGTCTAGGTGTCTCACAGACAAAACTCAAATTATTAAAATGTTTTTCTACACTAGACGAGAGGGCTTATTCATTGGGTGTAACAAAATAAATGGAAAATATTCATAGCATGCCATCAAACACTTGAGATATCCACAGTTACCACCCATGGTTTCAAGTGGAAGATTTTCCCTATCTGGGCATTAATACTCAGTCTTGAGTCATTGGACAGTCTGGGCAAAAGACGACTAGCTATGACTTTCTTATTCCAGGACTTGGATGTTTGGGGATCCAATTTTATTTTGAGTTTGCTCTTATAGAAGAAAAAGGAGTGCTGAGTAGTAGATTTGATTTCAAAGCATGATCTAATGAAGACAGCCATCTACTGTCTCCTCCCTGCTCGCCGTCTGGGTCTCCGTGTTCTTTTGGATACTCCCACGCTGCCTGACTCCGGTTTCTGTCCATCAGAATACATCTGGCTTTTTTTGGAAACTTCTCTCCCAAGAAAACCCTGTGCTTGGAAGATATTTTTCCAAATAAGAGGAAGCTTATTTTTCATGGACTTATTTGCACCTAAGACCCAGTCTAGGGGATGAAAATCAATATACTAGTGGCTCGGTTGGGCTTCCCTGGTGGCTCAGACAGTAAAGAATCCGTCTGCAGTGAAGGAGACCTGCCTGGGTGGGGAAAACTCCCTGGAGAAGTGCATGGCAACCCCCTCCAGTATTCTTTCCCGGAGAACCCCCATGGACATAGGAGCCTGATGTGCTACAGTCCACGGGGTTGCAAAGAGTCTGACATGACTGTGCACAGCATACAACAAAGGCTCAATCATCTTGTCTCACTTAGAGTGACAAGGTAATTTAAAGTAAAAATATATTTATCTGAGAAGATCATGCTATTTACCTGGAGTCCATGAAATATTTTGACGAAAATAACTATCTAAAGAATATGTGTTATCATGACCCACTTGTGCTTTAAGCATATTTTTCATTTTTTATGTCTCTGAATTTCCAAAAGAAACACATTCTCAATCGGAAAAAGTAATTAATGTCAAATTCTTCTAATTTCTTATCTCTTAGAATCCTCCCTTTACCCTCTATTTTAAAGAGGCCCCTGACTTCTTAAATCTTTAAAACCACAGAAGAAAACCATTTCAGTGGTTACATTAGAAAGGTCATCAATCATAGAAACCAGTTAGAGATACCGGTAATCTCTAGCAACTGTTGAGACTTGCCTTACACATAGCAGCAAATATGTATCAGATAAATTTCTTGGAAGACGGTAGTGGAGAATAGCTTTTAGGCTTGACTAGTTTGAGGACTGAGTTTTTTCTGATTTGGGGAGGGGGCAGAGGGTAAAAATAAAAGTCTCATGGAAGCCCAGAAATGAATATCTTAGCCCTAAAGAGTCACCTGGAGATATGGAACTTGTGGATGGTAGTTACTGAATTCATGTCAGGATATGATATGAAAAACAGTAAGGAAGGAAGACAAAAGCATATTTAATTGTATGCTTTTGAAATGAAGGTCACTTTCTTCAGTTCACCTCTGTAGACTACCCACAAAAAAAATGTTCCTCTCTCTGTTTCGATATTCTCTTTCCACCTAAAATGGACTACACCGTCATCTACATCCAGTGTATATATTCAGGTACAATGATGGTTCTCAGTTGGGAATGAATGACTGGACATTCCCTCTCTCCCCAAGGGACATCTGCTAATGTCTGGAGACATTTTTCACTGGAAGACTCAGGGGAACTACTGCCATCTAGTGGATAAAGGTCAGAGATGCTATTAAATATGCAAAAATGCCGGAGACAGCCCGCCCCACCTCTAACACTCACTTGGCTCATAATATCAACTGAGGTTGAGAAACTGTGATAGAACGTTATAAAATACTTGTGTGCCATTTGTGCACACTAGACTACATGTTTTCTAATTCATCATCTTATTTCCACTGGCAAAAGATCAGAGAAATTTTTGTACCTATTTCACATTTCAAAATATATGAACCTTCCAGTTAAACAAGGAGGTACTCCAAATGCACATTAGAAGATAAAGTTGACCACATAATGTAGTGTTGTATATGAGGATATACAGCTCAGAAGAGACTCATGCACAGAGAAAGAAGAAAGACAATTCAGCTTAGCATTCTAAGACTTCAAAACTAGCACCTATCCTGAGTGTCATGGGATGTTGGACAATTCTGAGCATCGCTGCAAGATTCCAGATAACATATGTGCATTTGGAGTACCTCCTTGTTTAATTGGAAGGTCCATATATTTTGAAATAAAAGGACATGGATTATATTTAAATCTTTATTTTTGCTTTCCAATATTTGCTTTCCTTCTATTTTCTTTTTTTAATCCAGATGAATGGTCCTTAATTATCCCAGTGCTCTAACTGTAAACCTGGGAGATACCCTAAATGTCTTGCTTAAGTTTTACTACCCTTCTCCATAAAATCACCAAGGTCTGGCAATTTTACTTCCTAAACATGGCTTATATTAATTACCTCCTCTCTCTTCTCATTGACACTGCTCTGGTTCAAGCCATTATCACCTTTTCCTTGCAATATCCATTCATTTACTCTTCTTTCATTCAGGTATTTGATCAATACCGCAGATCATTATTGAATACATATCACATGTTCTACTAATGTGAGTAAAAATAAAATCAAAACAGAATTGTTACTCTCAAGAAATTGTCATTATGATGGAAAGAAAATAAAGTTGATACTAGAAATTGTAATTCTAAAGTTGCCCCTTATGGCAGTTACAGGTATACATAGGCAAGTAGGGAAGGACTTTGGAGCACAAAAACCAGCTTAGAGTCAGATGAGAACATCTGGAAGATGCAATGGCTGAAACAAAACCTATAGAACCACAGAGCAAGGCAAGGAATAATGTACTGTAGATCATATTACTCGCCACAGCACTGCTCCCTATACTCACACATTTTGCAATATGACTGTCATTCCTCCCACAGAAGAGACAAAGTGTATTTCCACTCTTCTTGACTTTGGATACCTACATGTAATTTGCTTTAGTCAATTATTAGGCAGAACTTTTGGTGGTTTTGAGACTGTGCTATAAACGGTCTTATGGGCTTCCATTTTCCCTCTTGTACCTCTCCCATCACTATGAAAAAAACATGCCTGTAGGTTAGCCCATATGCCCAGGAGGAGGAAGAGAGACACAGGCAAAAAGCCAAGCCTCAATTAGCTAACTTGCAACTGAATCCCAGATTTGTGAATAAATACCACGCAGATTTTTGATTGTCCAATAAATAGCAAAGCAAGCTAATACAAGAAGGTTGGTGTTAGAGGTGGCATTTCAGCTGCATAAAAGAGCATGCTTAAAGGACTGAATGGCACTTGGAGAACTGTAACTTCTTTAAATTAATTAGAGCTTAACTACAGCTGGAAACTTAACTGAAATTACGGAAACTTTAATATGGAGTAGATTAGGACGGGCATTGTATGCCACATAAAAGATTTAAGTATCCATCCTCAAGGATATAGGTGGACAAAAAGAGAGTTCTAAGTAAGAGAGTAACAAGATGAAATGTTCATTTCAAAAAGTCATGCAGATTGCAGTATGGGCAATGGATTAGAGAAAGTGATTGATTAAACTAAGGGTGACCTTAGAAAATGATGATGTTGGTAATTTTGCATAAACAAACAAATGAACAAAAAATGGTAATGGAAATGGATGTAGAGAGAAGGGAAGAAATTCAAAAGATGTTAAGGATAAATATATATAACACATATATATCTTTATGTGGGAAAGACAAATATGGGTGAGAAAATGTCAGAAATTATTTCTTCACTTTTGACTCGGGCATCTGGGTATACATACCTTCAGTGATGCCATTCAATATGTTTTGTTTTGTTTTTGAAGGGCAAGCAGAGGAGAAATTAATTCAATTAAAGTTATGGTTAGTCTAAATGCCTACAGACATTAAGATGTAGCTATTCAGCAGAGCTGAAAATATGGATGTGCTACTTAGAATACTGGATTTAAAATATAAACATTTGTCAGATTGTTTAGAAAAAGATTAGAAAGTTGAAGAAAGATGTCATCAAGACTTAAGACGATAATTGGGACACATAGAAAAAGAGAATAGATTTAGAAGGATCTGTCAGAGAGGAAAGAGAAACAGATAAACTTGTATAACAATATATAAATAAAAGGCAGTTACATAGCGAAAATTATGTGACAGGCACTATTCTAAACATTTAATCTTCACAGCAGCTTTGCAAAGTAGATACAGTAATTATCACCATTTTACAGGCCAGAAACTGAGGCACAGACTCAAAGTGCCTGAGGTCTCACAATTAATTAGTAGTAGAGATGGGACTTGATCTGAATTTATAAACAACCACTCTGGTAGGGAAAAGACAGTTTTGAGAAAAGAGAATGGTCAGCAGGTTAAATACAGGACTGAAAGAATCTCATTGATTTAGCAACATGGACATCATTAATAACTTTTATCAGAACAGTGTCAATGAGGAGATGAGGACAGAAAAGCAGGCTTTGCTTTGCCCACTGACATCCTCTGTGGTAAATTTTCTGACTTCAGATCCGCCAGTCCTTCTATCAGGAAGGGATTTTTCAGAATCAAGCTGAGACCTTATTTAGGAGTGAGCTGCAGAGCTTCCCGGATGGCTCAGAGGTAGAGAATCAGCTTGCCAATGCCGGAGATGCATGTTCAATCCCCGGGTTAGGAAGATCCCCTGGAGGAGGAAATGGCAACCCACTTCAGTATTCTTGCCTGGGAAATCCCATGGACAGAGGAGCCTGGCAGGCTACAATGTACGGGGTCATGAGAGAGTCAGATACAACCTAGCAACCAAACAACAAATAACAAGCATGTCACAGATCCACTGTGCAAGGAGGAAGGAAGAAGCAATGTAGGAAAAAATAAAAGAGGTCAAATTGCAATTCAGACCTGAAATAATTTTAGCCAATCTGATAGAGATATCTGCAAGGATTGTTGAATATAAATGACCATTATATCTACTACTGTGGGCAAGAATCCCTTAGAATAAATGGAGTAGCCATCATAGTCAAAAAAGAGTCTGAAATGCACTACCTGGATGCAGAATGATCTCTGTTTGTCTCAAAGGCAAACCATTCAATATCACGGTAATCCAAGTCTATGCCCCAACAAGTAATGTTGAAGAAGCTGAAACTGAACGGTTCTGTGAAGACCTACAAGACCTTGTAGAATTAACATGCAAAAAGGACATCTTATAGGGGACTGGAATGCAAAACTGGGAAATCAAGAAACACCTGGAGTAACAGGCAAATTTGGCCTTGGAGTATGGAATGAAGCAGGGCAAAGGCTAATAGAGTTCTGTCAAGAAAATGATCATAGCAAACTGATCATAGCAAACACCTTCTTTCAACAACACAAGAGAAGACTCTACACATGGACATCACCAGATGGAGAACACTGAAATCAGATTGATTATATTCTTTGCAGCCAAAGATGGAGAAGCTCTATACAGTCGACGAAAACAAGACCAGGAGCTGACTGTGGCTCAGATCATGAACTCCTTATTGCCAAATTCAGACTTAAATTGAAGAAAGTAGGGAAAACCACTAGACTATTCAGGTATAACCTAAATCAAATCCCTTATGATTATACAGTGGAAGTGAGAAATAGATTTAAGGGACTAAATCTGATAGATAGAGTGCCTGATGAACTATGGACAGAGGTTCATGACGTTGTACAGAGACAGAGAACAAGTCCTTCCCCAAGAAAAAGAAACGCAAAAAAGCAAAATGGCTGTCTGAAGAGGCCCTACAAATAGCTATGAAAAGAAGAGAAGCCAAAAGCAAAGGAGAAAAAGAAATATATACCCATTTGAATGCAGAGTTCCAAAGAATAGCAAAGAGAGATAAGAAAGCCTTCTTCAGTTATCAGTGCAAAGAAATAGAGGAAAATAATAGAATGGGAAAGATGAGAGACCTCTTCAAAAAAATTAGAGATACCAAGGGAACATTTCATGCAAAGATGGGCTCAGTAAAGGACAGAAATGGTCTGGACCTAGCAGAAGTACAAGATATTAAGAAGAGGTGGCAAGAATACACAGAAGAACTGTACAAAAAGGATCTTCACGACCCAAATAATCATGATGATGTGATCACTCACGTAGAGCCAGACATCCTGGAATGTGAAGTCAAGTGGGCCTTAGAAAGCATCATTATGAACAAAGCTAGTGGAGGTGATGAAATTCCAGTTGAGCTATTTCAAATCCTGAAAGATGATGCTGTGAAAGTGTTACACTCAATATGCCAGCAAATTTGGAAAACTCAGCAGTGGCCACAGCACTAGAAAAGATCAGCTTTCATTCCAATCCCAAAGAAAGGCAATGCCAAAGAATGCTCAAACTACTGCACAATTGCACTCATCTCACAAGTTAGTAAAGTAATGCTCAAAATTCTCTAAGCCAGGCTTCAACAATATGTGAACCATCAACTTCTTGATGTTCAAGCTGGTTTTAGAAAAGGCAGAGGAACCAGAGATCAAATTGTCAACATCCACTGGATCATTGAAAGAGCAAGAGAGTTCCAGAAAAACATCTACTTCTGCTTTATTGACTACGCCAAAGCCTTTGACTGTGGATCACAATAAACTATGGAAAATTCTGAAAGAGATAGAAATACCAGACCACCTGACCTGCCTCTTGAGAAACCTATATGCAGGTCAGGAAGCAACAGTTAGAACTGGACATGGAACAACAGACTGGGTCCAAATAGGGAAAGGAGTATGTTAAGGCTGTATATTGTCACCCTGCTTCTTTAACTTATATGCAGAGTACATCATGAGAAATGCTGGGCTGGAAGAAGCACAAGCTGGAATCAAGAATGCAGGGAGAAATATCAATAACCTCAGATATGCAGATTACACCACCCTTATGGCAGAAAGTGAAGAAGAACTATAAGAGCCTCTTTCTTGAAAGTGAAAGAGGACAGTGAAAAAGTTGGGTTAAAGCTCAACATTCAGAAAACTAAGATCATGGCATCCTGGCCCATCATTTCATGGCAAATAGATGGAGAAACAGTGGAAACAGTGGCTGACTTTATTCTGAGAGCTCCAAAATCACTGCAGGTGGTGACTGCAGCCATGAAATAAAAAGACACTTACTCCTTGGAAGGAAAGTTATGATCAAGCTAGACAGCAAATTAAAAAGCAGAGAGATTATTTTCTCAACAAAGGTCCATCTAGTCTAGGCTATGGTTTTTCCAGTAGTTATGTATAGATGTGACAGTTTGACTATAAAGAAAGCTGAGAGCTGAAGAATTGATGCGTTTGAACTGTGGTTTTAGAGAAGACTCTTGAGCATCCCTTGGATTGCAAGGAGATCCAACCAGTCCATCC
Source organism: Nanger dama (assembly GCA_917880005.1). Lineage (NCBI taxonomy): Eukaryota > Metazoa > Chordata > Mammalia > Artiodactyla > Bovidae > Nanger > Nanger dama. The sequence continues at coordinate 21,030,219 of CAKJTW010000002.1, forward strand.
TTAAGGAAATCAGTCCTGAATGTTCATTGGAAGGACTGATGTTGAAGCTGAAATTCCAACTTTGGCCACCTGATGCGAAGAGCTGACTCACTGGAAAAGACCCTGATGCTGGGCAAGATTGAAGACAGGAAGAGAAGGAGATGACAGAGGATGAGATGGTTGGATGGCATCACTGACTCAAGGGAGATGAGTCTGAGTAAACTCTGGGAGTTGGTGATGGACAGGGAGGCCTGGCGTGCTGCAGTCCATGAAGTTGCAAAGAGTCAGACAGGACTGAGCAACTGAACTGAGGGTTTGATGTCACCATGAAAGGATTTAGTGCTTCTTTAGATATGAGGAGATGTAAGGATTGAGATCATATTATCTGTTCCTAAAAACATCCAACTATCTAAAGACCGGCTGCACCAGAATCCCTGGAGCACAGAGTGCCTCACTCCACCCTGAACTCCTTCAGGGACTGTTGAGGATCAACAGCTATAGCAGCACGCGGTTCAGTCTCAGTAGAGGCAGACGGCAAATGCCTTGTTGCTCAGTCACTGGCAATGCTCTTGGTATGTGCCAGTTTGTAGTTGACAAAAGCAAAGGTTAAACAGCTTGTGTGCTAATTGATCTTATAGTCACAACTCTATTTTTCTTTGTGTATTTTTTAAATATATTAAAGAATAGTTTCCAGAATACAGTTTTATTCATTGTATTGTAAATGCTTACTCATTTCCCTAAGCAAAAGTCTCTCCAAAAGCAATTGGAAGAAATAAAAGACACTTATTTTCAGATAATTCATTTAAATGTAAATATTCCAGTGTGTCAACCATTCAGTGAATTTTGTAAAGTTTAAATTTCATTTGTAAATTTTATAGGTTTAAATTCAACATAACATGAGAAAATTATGATTACTTCTTCAAAGGTGAAGGTGAAGTCACTCAGTCATGTCCGACTCTTAGCGACCCCATAGACTGCAGCCTACCAGGCTCCTCCGCCCATGAGATTTTCCAGGCAAGAGTGCTGGAGTGGGTTGCCATTGCCTTCTCCAATGCATGAAAATTAAAAGTGAAAAGTGAAGGTGAAGTCGCTCAGTTGTGTCCGACTCTAAAGACCTTTTAAAAATATAAAATCATTTTGTCTGTTTGTATGGTGTAAGATATTATTTTCTAATTTTGTGTGTTTGACTCTATGCTAGATGTTGTTTCAGTTCTTCTCCTATAAATGGGATAATAATCTGTAGATTTTTATGAGAATTTAAATCACACCTAAGGTATCTCGTGTATAATAGATCCTAAGAATTGCCTTATTTTTTGTACCTTAATTATCTTTTTATTTAGGGAAGCTATTGCATTTCAGCTCCATATTTTCAGTATCTAGCACAATGTTTGATGTAAAGTATGTGCTAAAGATTTCCTGGAATGATAGAAAATCAATGAAAGCAGGATGAAAATTATGATCAGAATTTTAAACAATTATAAATCAAAGAAGATAATAGTCTGAAGAATATAAAGTAAGAATTATGAATTTTTACTGCATTTTCTTTCTTCAAGTATTACCTCACAAATAATATTTCTCCATCACCCAAACAAATTTTTATTCATAAAGTCTGAATAAGGACTCAGGAAGGAAATCTGAGATTACCTACCCCTCCTTTTCAGATGATAACATTAAGGCTGTACAGCTGTATTTGTGGGAGACTGAGGGTTGGAAATTCAGTCTTGAAACATATAAATCACAATCATTCTTTCTCAGTCAAAAATATTGATTGCGATTTCTGCCGTCTTCTCTCATAGGCTTGTAAAAGATAAAAGCACAAAATAGATTTCTTTGCATGCTCAAATTATCTTCATGCTGTAATCTATCAAATATTTATTAATAACAGTAAAAAACTACGTGCATAATAAATCCATTGATGTGATACAGTATAACCATGGGATCACAGAGTGTCAGACACGACTGAGCGATGAAGCACACCTTCAGGCACGGTTCCTAAACTTCTTCCATTCACAGTTTACCCACTGCTTGCCTAAGAGACTCATTCCTATTGTTACCTAAATCCTGTCAACCCTTCACTATCATGGTTGGTCTGGTTTAGCTGCTAGAATACTGAAAAATTACAATATTTGGGTCTCTTCTAACGTAAGGCCATATTATGGGCTTGAACTCTCTTTGTGTATAAAATATGGATTTATGTAGATGATTTCTAAGTTCCTTTCCTGTTTTAGAAACTGTGTGGCCCACAGACCTTTTGCCTTATCTTACCCTTTCTTTTCTGATTCCCTGTACCATTCTAGACCCACTATCATATAATTTGGTGCTTGGAAAATAATATATATATTATTACTTTATTATATATATATAACTTTGTATCACTTTCATTTTGTTTATTGTCTGTGTATTTGACTTTTTTTCCTAAAAATATTACACCTATTTCAAAGAAAGGCTGTACTTAATCTCCTCCAGTCTCCCTCTCAGCTCCTGATTAGTAATACCAAGAATACCCTTGTTACTGCCTGATTCCTTTAATAAAGCTAATGCTTAGAAACTAAGGGCTTCCCTGGTGGCTCAGAGGTTAAAGCGTCTGCCTCCAATGCAGGAGACCCAGGTTCAATACCTGGGTCGGGAAGATCCCCTGGAGAAGGAAATGGCAATCCACTCCAGTGTTCTTGCCTGGAGAATCCCATGGACGGAGAAGTCTAATAGGTTACAGTCCACAGGGTTGCAAAGAGTCGGACACGAAAGCTTGGGAAACAATTAGGTGATGATTATTACTATTATTGTATGAAGGAAACTGGCACTTTATTTTCTTCATCACAAAGTTCATTGCAAAAGGATCGACTGCAAAGAACGGATATTTGAGAGATGTATAGAACTGTCAGAACTTTCCCTTGCTTTCCCCTGGCTGACAGACTTGACCGCAGAAGCTTCCTACATATGCCCATCACGCTTCTGTACCCTCAGTCTGTAAGAACTACATTCACCCACACCTACATTCCTGGAAATGATTAAACAAAGTTTGAACTATCAGTGCCAACTCTTGCCACAGGAAGAAAGAAGAAATCAGTTGGGAAAATGCACTTGGATCACAAATGGTAAGAGTTCTCATTATGTCATCTCTCTTACACCACTTCCCGCCACCACCACCCCTGCCCACCCAATTACTCTGGAACAGTTCTCCTAGTTCTGAATATGTTTTTCTCTCCTCTCTCCTCTACTTGAGCTTAAGGCTCAAGAAATGCTTTTCATGTGCAATCTGAATGGTATTTCAGAGTTACAGTCTCATTCGATCCATCTAAGAATCTTGTGGAGAATCATTTCAGTTCAGTTGCTCAGCTGTGTCCCACTCTTTGTAACCCTACAAACAGCAGCACGCCAGGCTTCCCTGTCCATCACCAACTTCCAGAGCTTGCTCAGACTCATGTCCATCAAGTCAGTGATGCCATCCAACCATCTCATCCTGTGGAGAATAGAATTAAGCATCTAAATGGTGCAGAGTGAAGAACTTAAGCATTGAAGTGGAGGAAAGTGATGGAGTTGGGGTCGGAATCTACTTTCTGAAGCAAATTCCTTCAAGCTATAAAACCTGAATAGTAACATACCCTCCTTCTCTACCTACTGTTTCCTAATTTTCTTCATTTTTTATGTTTGTCCTTAAATTTCCTTTGCACTACACTGAGGTTATTTAAATATTAAGTAATAAATGCTTGCGTGCATGCTCAGCCACTTCAGTCATGTCCATGGGATTCTCTAGACATCAATACTGGAGTGGGTTGCCGTGCCCTCCTCCAGGGAATATACCCAACCCAGAAATCAAACCCATGTCTCCTGCATTGCAGGCAGATGCTTTACCACTGACCACCATGGAAGCCTTAAGTAATAAACAGAAGACAGTAAACACTGTGAAGATAAAAGCTGAGGCATAAGCGGTCTTTTTTAGGAAAAGCATTATGTCTTCCATTATGTGAGAAATATTAATAGACCTAATGTATACTGTAATATGAACAATACCTTAATAGAGGATATTTGTGAATTACATTAATGCAAACATTTCTGAGACAGGCAAAGTATAGAGGGAAGGAACTTATTTTTTTGAAATGTTAGGGCCAGTTTCAGCTTTTGCCTCCATTTGGTAAGTGGATTCCATGGGGATTTTCCCAGAACTGGTAGGAGAGCATGGTGAACTCTCATCTCTTCCACATTCCTGACCTTGGCTTCTTGGAGCATCAGATTTTCTTTTTAAACAACCAATTTAAATGGAAAGAATATATGCCAAATATTTCCCATAAAAATGTATACCAAGTTGAACTGATGTGCAAACTGATCAACTTTGTCCTTTTCTTTTTGTTATGAAAGCCTGAAGGTAGGTATCAATCCATTCCAATTGATATCTGATGACAATGATAAACTAAAGACAAAATCCCAGCTAACAGCTTCCATCTGTGGTTCTGCATAAAATATCTGCTTCTGGCAAGTGACACTATTTGCAAATTTTAAAAATTTCAATCCTGAAGTAGTTGCATAATGTACTCATATATGCCTAAAATAGAGATCTCCCCCTTTTCATCACCTTTCCTTTCTTTAATGTTCAGGAACCCTATAAACACAGTTAGAAATACATTTTCATCTTTATTTCTGTTAGTATGCTTCCTTTAAAATTTTCTCTTATCATGGTTGCCAGTATCATGAATACATACTATTTTGGCTCTCACATTTAAAAAAATATTTTGTAAAATATGTTCAATCTAACTTGTATTAATATTTAAACAATGACATTGCTTTTGGCATCACTGTACCATTCTTAAGGCTGGTGGCCATATGTAACTATTACAGTGTTACCCTAGGACCTAATGTTTAGCATGTACTTGTTGCCTTAAGGCCTCTCTGTATTTGCTAGCAGCAAAGTTGTCCATCCATATGAGTCACTGTACTCAGACTTAAAATTGGATGTAAGCAATATATTCCATGTGCACTGATACAGATTTTTAACTCCTGTTATTTCAAAAAGGAAACTGAACTAGTCCCCCTCACTTCACTTCTCTCCCTCTCTCTCTCTTTCTCTCTGCAGGAAGCTCCTGGCTGATTTGAAATTGCTTCACTTTTGATGACCGTATGTTCATCTAGTAGTTTAATATTAATTTCAAGAGAGCAACATCCTTAGGGAGTCCTGTCCTTAAGTATGAATTGTAAAATTAATAAATTAGCTTGACCTTAAATGGATGAGTCTTGATGACCCTTCAGAGCCCTCGATCCAAGGGCTCAGAAGGAATGGTAGTAACTTGGAAAGTCTTAATGACCAAACTTTTTAAACCTAAGGTGCTCTTTATGAATGTATTACTGTGACTCTATGTCTGGTATCAAGCATGGTGTGTGATTTAACAGTGCAGCTCTGTTGTCCGCTAGTAAATATGCCATCTTACTTGATTTAACTGGGCAAATTCTAGAAATAAAGAAAAGATGTGAAAAGTGAGATCCTTTTTATGCATCTGAGAACACAGTATATAACCTCTATATTTTTAAGTCAAGTGGGAGATAGGAAGATAAGTTTCCATTATCTTTTGATAGGCCAGAACAATGTAGTTTTTTTTTTTTTTTTAATCACCCTGTGGAAAAGTATGTGTTTCTCACATTTCATTAACTCCTGAAGTTTGTTCTTTTAACTTGTAAACTATGCAGGCTAAATCTACTCTCACCTGAGGGATTCAATCACAAAATGCAGCCTCAGGTGAGAAAAAGAATTCTAAAGGTGTATTTACATAGGTATTGTGCTGTATTTGTGCTGGCCTTTAATTTGTTCTTTTTATTCATTGAGTTTAACTGAGCTCTCTCCAAGGTATTAGAATGATGGCAATTTAATGATCCAGAAGTAAAACATCTGAGTTTTGAGAAGCATGGAAAGGCAGAGATGTTTATCCTTTCAGATAAGGAGCATCATGAAGACTCACACTGGCAATTTTTGTAGTCTCTGAGAACTCTGAGAGGAACAATTCTCACAGCCAGGTGGATTTTTGGAACTAGTGAATCTGTGAATATGGAGAGGGTAACTGTGGATATGACAAATCAAGAATGAATGAATATTCATTCATTAGCATGAAGTCGCTCAGTCGTGCCCAACTCTTTGTGACCCCATGGATAGTAGCCTGCACCAAGCTCCTCTGTCCATGGGATTTTCAAGATGAGTACTGGAGTGGGTTGCCGTTTCCTTCTCCAGGGAATCTTCCCAACCCAGGAATCCGAACCCAGGTCTCTCACACTGTAGACAGACGCTTTCCTGTCTGAGCTACCAGGGAAGTCCAACAAGAATGAATGTTACAGGGATTAGACAAAAGTACTGAAAAAAAATACACTAGAGAAACAGTTCAAGCAATATACCTACTAACCTTCAGGAGGTAGAAATCAACCCACCATTTTGACTCAGGCAGAAATGCTACTTTATTGGTAAACATGTCCCATGTCTTACTAAGCTTTATAGCAGATACTTTCAGAAATAGTGTCCAGTTACAACCACAGTTTTTTCATCCTGGTTCCTCCACAATGACCAACATTAGCAGTCATTTAGATCAGTACATTCCATCAGTTTATAATCTGTTGATTAAAACAGAGAACCCTCAGAATCTGGGAATATGTATGTAGAAGAGGTCTTTTGGGGTAATTAACACAATAAAGCACAATTACTAAAGCGTATAATAACCATCTTTTATCAGACGTATGAACTAGGGAGGCCAAGAAGGAAAAATAAAAAGCTACACAGAGAAGAAAAGAGATGTGAAAACAAAAGTCAAGACAGCATGTCAGTCCCTTATTTCAGCATGTTTCTGGGCCTTGCCTGACTTCCTCCCTTGAGTTCCCATGAGGCAGCCCTAATCTAAAATGCTTCTTCCTTTTCTTCCCATAAGCTAGTATATATAGGTCACTGATAGCTAAATCCTAAAGCTTAATTCAAGTACTTCTTCTGTTAGGCAGTGAACTGCTCACATTTTTACATTTCCTAATGAATTACATTGCTTCTACTAATAAGTAGAGTATGCAGAAGCAGACAATATCACCTAATTACATTCAAAGTGAGACATCTATTACTTGTTATTAACAAACAGATGAAATGCAGCAAGCAAAAAATTATTGTGTTTGCTGCTACGACCTTTACTTCCCTTTTATTACTGATTAATTTCAAAATTAAAGTTAATATAAACTATATTTAACTTTATTAGTATTAAATATTTAAAATATAAAAAAGGTAAAATTAAGTTCCTTTTAAGAAGACAGATTTTTTAATCTTATAAAGGAGGAAAAAGGCATATATAATTAGATTCAGAAATTATTTATTCAATGTGGTTAACCCATCATCTCTTTGATATATATAAGTACTTAGAAGCTTGCTGGGAAAATGTAGAATGGGAATACAGGTTAACAATCTTGATACTGCTGTAAATGAATACCGTGGTTGAACAATTAAACAAATGGATGGTGGATAGTAGGATCCAGGCTTCTTACCGTCAGAGTGAGAATTTACAGATAAAGCAAGGAGAAAGGCTAGAATTACTCATGTAGTGATGGAATAGAGTTGAAGACATTAGGAAAAGCTCATGTTTAGCTTAGTATATTTAGCTTAATAGCCTCAACACAGAGGGTTACATACTAAATTACTTATAGATATGTGTATATACACAGATTAATATAAACATACATTCTCTTGTTCTGTCAGCTGAAAGTACTTACCAAAAATGGAACCTCAGGTGTAATGAGCCCACCTAGCACAGTGATCTTGGTGTATAAATCCATTCTACAATGATAGGAAACAAGGCACCTCAGAGAAATGGCTAATTCTACACTTAGTGCAGGAAAGGTGAGCCCAGAGCATCTCACAGTAACAGAAAGTAAGAAGGTGTTAAAACCAAACTCATCTTACTAAAGAATATTCAAAGGGGTAGAGAAGACAACTGAAAGAGCCCCCAGTGGCCAAAGCTGGAACAATTTGATCAAACAGAATAAAGTCATATAAGATTATAGCCCAAAGTATAAAGTAAATATTAATGAATGCATACTGATATAAGTAAATGGTTCAATGAAGTATCAAAGCCTAGAGAAGGAAATGGCAACCCGCTCCAGTGTTCTTAGGCAAAATCCCTGGGATAGAGGAGCCTGGCAGGCTATAGGCTGCAGGGTTGCAAAGAACTAGACATGACATAGGAACTAAGCACACACATTACAGCCAGGTTCTTTACTTTCAGAGCCACCAGGGAAACCCTCAAAACATATGCACACAAAGTATTAAAATGAGAGAGAATGGACAAATCCCCCATGCATAACAATTCCAAATAATTTACGTAGATACTCTTCCCTAAAGGGAGTTATGGGCTTAAGTGTTGTGTGAATACAGAAAATTATTTCCAAAAAGTCCAGTATGGAAAAAGGAGAAAAGAATAACTTAATATTGAAGATACCAGATAAACACTACCTCAGCCAGGTGATCAAGGTTAATACCAACAACCATAAAGCATATTGATAGCATGTACCCTTGATCTGTGATGTAAATGAAAATTCCTCTCTTGTTTTCTTCCCCCAAACCTTAACCTTAATCTACGTATGGAACAACATCAAATAAATTCCAAAAGTATCAGTGTTGATACACTGTACATAATACTGTACCAGTGTGCCTCAAAATTGTGAAGGTCATCAAAAATAAGGAAAGTCTAAGAACATTCACAAACAAGAGGAGCCTAAGGAGATGTGACTATTAAATGTTAATAGGATCCTAGAAGAGAGGTAGGACATGAGAAAAAAAAGACTAAAAGAAATCTAAATAAAGTATGGCCTTAAGCTGACAGTGCATCAACACTGGTTTGTTAGTTGTAACAATATACCATAAGATGTTCATAATGAAGGGAAAAGTGAGGAGCATACAGGGACTTTCTGTACTATTGTCCTTATTATTCTGTATACCTGAATCAATTGTTAAAAGAAAAGTCTATTTCTAGGGGAAAAAGTACATTTCTGAGACCTGCTCAAAAAGATTCTTATGTAAGAGTGCTAAAGCAGACTATTGATGATTCTGTTTTCTCTGGTCCATAACCACATTTGGAGGAAGACTGCTCTGGTGTGTGATGTTTTCATGGTAGAAGCAGTCTTGTTCATTGGTGTAGCTCTAGGCATCAGGTCTAAGTATGTATTTTTGTTGTTACTTAGTTGTTAAACCATATCTGACTCTTCTGCGACCCTGTGGATTGTAGTCTGCCAGGTTACTCTGTCAATGGAATTTCCCAGGCAGGAATACTGGACCGGATTGCCATTTCCTTCTCCAGGGAATCTTGCCGACCTAGGGACTGAACTTACATCTTTTTTATTGGCAGGCTTCTTTACCACTGAGCAACCTGGGAAGCCAAGTATGTATTAGGCAACCAGTAAACATAATGTCAGAGAAAGCAATGGCGACCCACTCCAGTGTTCTTGCCTGGAAAATCCCATGGACGGAGGAGCCTGATAGGCTGCCGTCCATGGGGTCACTAAGGGTCAGACACGACTGAGCGAGCGAGTTCACTTTCACTTTTCACTTTCATGCATTGGAAAAGGAACTGGCAACTCACTCCAGTGTTCTTGCCTGGAGAATCCCAGGGACAGGGGAGCCTGGTGGGCTGCCGTCTGTGGGGTCGCACAGGGTCAGACACGACTGAAGCGACTTAGCAGCAGCAGCAGCAGGCATAGTATCTGCTGCCCATTGATTTAATTCGTTATTAGTAAACACATTTCAGTTACATCTCTGCTTAAGATAAAAATAGATAACTACTTTCCTGTGATCAGCTTCTATTTATGGTTTTCCTATTGTTTTCCTGTGTGGCTGTTCATTTCAGGAACATCTCTATAATGCTCATGTATAACAAATTTTTAATTTCTTCCCCAAAACATTCATGGCACTATTGATAACTGATTGATATAAATTGTCACATACATACATTTAAATAAAAATAAGAATATTTAATAGAAATCTAAATATAAAAATTGCTGTTCAAGGAATCCATATTTTAGGTTACTTTCTTTTCTTTTGAGGATACATGTGGTCCAACATGTAGGCCAGGATAACTTCTCCATTTTGAAATGCTTAACTTAATTATATCTACAAAATCATTTTGCCTTATGAGGTACAATTCAGGTCCCAGAGATCAGGACACAAATATATTTTGAATGCCATTATTCAGCCACAATTAGTTATGATTCTGAAATTCCCTCCATAGTCTGTCTTGCTAATATCATGACATTATAATCCATCTCTTAGCTTCAGATACAATTTCTTGGTTGAGAGCACCAACATCTTTATATTTTCCCTTTTCTCTCTTCCAAATTCTGCTCACTCTACTCCAAATGCCTACTCAAGCACTGCTACAAGATTTATTTTATATCTTGTAAAATTCAACTAGCTAAAATCAAAGTCATCAATCATCCTTCAAATGTGCCCTCCTACATAATTCAGTGTTTTTCTTAGTTTTATTATAATCACAACCTACTTATATTTCAAACCTTGCCCATCTTTGAAATCACAATATATCCAGTAAGGCATCTGCCAAGTATATCATTTCTGTAAATTCTATAATGTTCAATTTCCATTACATCCAGTCCCCTAGCTTTAAATATCATCTGTATGCTAATGACTGGGAAATGTACACTTCCATCTCTCATGTTTCTCCTGAACTCCAAACTAGTAATCTAACTGCCTTGGCTATAAATATCTCCATTTGAATGTCCAAGACATGTGATGAGAAAACAGCTGTTTTGAGTTGCTGCCTAGGCATTTTACAGTATGATATTTTACAGTATGACAACCCTACTTTACCCAGAATTTGGACTTTTAAATAAGTACCTGAGCTTATGATTCCCGCCACCAGTTTATTTTTGCTTTCTTGAATCACCTTTTAAAATAATCTCAAATGAAGCAACTGACAAACATCTAATCTCAAAAATATACAAGCAACTCATGCAGCTCAATTCCAGAAAAATAAACGACCCAATCAATAAATTGGCCACAGAACTAAATAGACATTTATCCAAAGAAGACATATGGATGGCTAACAAACACATGAAAAGATGCTCAGAATCACTTATTATCAGAGAAATGCAAATCAAGACCACAGTAGGGTACCATTTCACACCAGTCAGAATGGCTGCGATCCAAAAGTCTACAAGCAATAAATGCTGGAGAGGGTGTGGAGAAAAGGGAAAACTCTTACACTGTTGGTGGGAATGCAAACTAGTGCAGCCACTATGGAGAATAGTGTGGAGATTCCTTAAAAACTGGAAATAGAACTGCTTTATGACCTAGCAATCCCACTGCTGGGCATACACACCAAGGAGACCAGAATTGAAAGAGACACATGTACCCCAATGTTCATCGCAGCACTGTTTATAATAGCCAGGACATGGAAGCAACCTAGATGTCCATCAGCAGATGAATGGGTAAGAAAGCAGTGGTACATATACACAATGGAGTATTACTCAGCCCTTAAAAAGAATACATTTGAATCAGTTCTAATGAGGTGGATGAAACTGGAGCCGATTATACAGAGTGAAGTAAGCCAGAAAGTAAAACACCAATACAGTATACTAACACATATATATGGAATTTAGGAAGATGGTAATGATAACCCTATATGCGAGACAGCAACAAAGACACAGATGTAAAGAACAGACTTTTGGACTCTGTGGAAGAAGGAGAGGGTGGGATGATTTGGGAGAATGGCATTGAAACATGTATACTATCATGTAAGAAATGAATTGTTAGCCTAGGTTCGATACAGGATACAGGATGCTTGGGGCTGGTGCACACTGGGATGACCCAGAGGGACGGTATGGGAAGGGAGGTGGGAGGGGGGTTCAGGATGGGGAACAGGTGTACACCCGTGGCAGATTCATGTTGATGTATGGCAAAACCAATACAATATTGTAAAGTAATTAGCCTCCAATTAAAATTAAAAATTTAAATTAAAAATAAAATAAAATAATCTCTTAAAAGTTGTGTCCACAAGAGTTAGTGACCACTCTCCAAATCATAAAAGTACTAGGTTTTTGCTAACCTTCTCTCTCTCTCCTGCTTGCTCATGACCTGGGATGGAAGACTGCCCTTCCACTAGCTGATTGGATCCCCCACCCTCATTTCTATAATCTATAAGTAAGAAATCTGGTGATTTTGCTTCCTTTGTGTGGGTGTAATTGCCCCTTCAATCAAAATGACCCAGGGGTTTTACTTCCCCAGAGTTGGAACTCAAAAGCTGAGGGAGCTATTTGCCAGTGCTGTGTGAGTGATTTATACCTTCTCACTTAACAAGTTATAGTCTGCATACTTTTAATTAAATATACCAGTTATGCCCCTCCCCCTGCCCATCACACCAACATGCTCAAAATGAATTAAGATCTCACCATATTTTCATAAGTACTTTTCATCAAGTTAAGAAAGCTCAGGCTAAGGAAATCCTTTTTGTTCCTAATTTGTTGAGTGTTTTATCACCAGTTTTATCAAATGCTCTTTTTGAATCTTTTGAAATAATCATGAAGTTTTTGTCTTATATTAATATTATAACATTAATTGATTTTAGAATGTTGAATCAATTTTATATTCCTCAGAAAAATCTGAGGAATAGATTTTATACCACTTGGTCATGGTATAAAAATATTGTTATATGTTAATGATTTAGTTTGCTAGTATTTTGTTGAGGATATTTGTACCTATATTAATAAAGAATATTGATCTATACTTTTCTTTTCTCATGATATAATTTCTGGTTTTAGTGTCAGATTAATAGAATGAGCTAACTTCCCTTCCATGTTTTAAAAGAATTTGAGAAGGATTGATATTAATTTCTCTTTAAACTTTTGGTAGAATTTACATTTATCAGGTCCTGAATTTTTCTTTGTGGGAAATTTTTTAAATTACTAATTCAACATATTTATTTATTGTTGTTCCCTTTAGACATTCTGTGTATTCTTGAATTAGTTATGGTAGTCTATGTCCTTTTAGAAATTTTCTCATTTCATCTGCATCAACTAATTTCTCAAGTATTCACAGTATTCCTTTATAAGCCTTTCTATTTCCATAAGATCAGTAATAATGGCTCCTTTTCCTTCTTGGTTTAACTTATTTGAGTCTTCTCTGTTTTTAATTCATCAGTATCACAAGAAATTTGTCAGCATCATTGACTGTTTTTCAAAGAAATACATTTAATTTAGTAGATTTTCTCTTCTGCATTTTTGTTATCTCTACACTTAGCCTTTAATACTTTCTTCTGTTTTCTTCTTTGGGGTTTAGTTTGTTTTCTACAATGGACTTTAAATCCAAAACTTAGCAACATTTGACACTGTGTTACATCTCATCCTTCACAGCATACTCTTTCCTAATATCTCCTACCCAAAGTATCATTTATCTTTTTACTTCTCTGCCCTCTCCTCTCCTTCTAATTCAATTTTCCTGGCCTATCCTCACATTCTGGAACTTAAAGAACTGGAATTCTTCAAGTGTTGGTCTTAACAGCTTTTCTTTCATTTATGGTAGATGCTGTCACTTGCTTCTCAAATCCAGCATGGTAGGGCCCATTTTCTAAGAATAGCTGGGAGAGAACCCTTAACTGTGGTAAGAGGCTTCATTCAACGACTCATCAACATAGGACTATAAAGGCCTGAAACCTTCCCTTAACTTTGAAAAATTTGAAATTCTGTTTTGGTTTCAGCTTCCATGAGGCCTTTTACATTTCATCATAGTGCAACTTCTCCCACTGCCCAAGCCTCTTTTTCTTTTTTTCTTTCTAATATGTTTTAACCTTAAGAATGCTCCCTTATAAACTTCCTACATGCTAATTAACATAACAGAGTTAGTTTCTTGGGAAATTCAAAGTGAAACATTACTGTATACTCTCTCCATAGGTGATTTCATCTACAGCAATAATTCCTTTCCCCACTATATGCTAACAATCAGTAATTTCTATCTCTATGCCAGAGGTCCTCCAAAAGCTATACAATATATCTTATAGATATCTCAAAATGTTCAATTTAATACCTCATAGTCAGCTAGAAAAAAGCACCCCAAAAATGAAAGTCATGATTTCCATGCTGAAACTCTATCCTCTTTCATCTCTATGTAGTTTCAGTTCAGTGCAGTTCAGTGGCTCAGTTGTGTCCAAATATTTGTGACCTCATGGACTGCAGCACACCAGGCTTCCCTGTCCATCACCAACTCCCAGAGCTTACTCAAATTCATGTCCATCACATCAATGAGGCCATTCAACCATCTCATCCTCTATTGTCCCCTTCTCCTCCCACCTTCAATCTTTCCCAGCATCAGGGTTTTTTCAGATGAGTCAGTTCTATGCATCAGGTGGCCAAAGTATTGGAGTTTCAGCTTCAGCTTCAGTCAGTCCTTCAAATGAATATTCAGGACTGATTTCCTTTAGGATGGACTGGTTGGATCTCCCTGCTATTCAAGGGACTCTCAAGAGTCTTCTCCACACCACAGTTAAAAAGCATCAATTCTTTGGCGCTCAGCTTTCTCTATGGTCCGACTCTCACATCCATATGTGACTACTGGCAAAACCATAGCTTTGACTAGATGTCAACCTTTGTTGAAAAAGTAATGTTTCTACTTTTTAATAATCTGTCTAGGTTGGTAATAACTTTTCTTCTAAGGAGTAAGCATCTTTTAATTTCATGGCTGTAGTCACCATCTGCAGTGATTTTGGAACCAACCAAAATAAAGTCTGTCACTGTTTCCATTGTTTCCCCATCTATTTGCCATGAAACGATGGGACCTCCAGATACCATGATCTTAGCTTTCTGAATGTTGAGTTTTAAGCCAGTTTTTTCACTCTCCTCTTTCACTTTCATCAAGAGGCTCTTTAGTTCTTCTTTGCTTTCTTCCATACGTGTGGTGTCATCTGCATATCTGATGTTATTGATATTTCTCCCAGCAATCTTGATTCCAGCTTGTGCTTCTTCCAGCCCAGCGTTTCTCATGATATACTCTGCATATAAGTTAAAAAAGCAGGGTGACAACATACAGCCTTGATTTTCTCCCTTCCTTATTTGGAACCAGTCTGTTGTTCCATGTCCAGTTCTAACTGTTTTTTTCTTAACCTGCATACAGATTTCTCAGTAGGCAGGTCAGGTGGTCTGGTATTCCCATCTCTTGAAGAATTTTTCTCAGTTTATTGTGATCCACACAGTCAAAAGCTTTGGCATAGTCAATAACACAGAAGTAGATGTTTTTCTGGAACTCTCTAGCTTTTTCGATGATCCAGTGGATGTTGGCAATTTGATCTTTGGTTCTTCTGCCTTTTCTAAATCCAGCGTGAACATCTGGAAGTTCATGGTTCACATACTGTTGAAGCCTGGCTTGGAGAATTTTCAGCATTACTTTGCTAATGTGTGAGATGAGTGCAATTGTGTGGTAGTTTGAGCATTCTTTGGCATTGCCTTTCTTAGGGATTGAAATGAAAACTGACCTTTTCCAATCCTGTGGCCACTGCTGAGCTTTCCAAATTTGCTGGCATATAGAGTGTAGCACCCATTTGAATGGAGAGTTCCAAAGAATAGCAAGGAAAAATAAGAAAGCCTTCCTCAGTGATCAGTGCAAAGAAATAGAGGAAAACAATAGAATGAGAAAGAAGAAAGATTTCTTCAAGAAAATTAGAGATATCAAAGGATCCTTTTACAATTCGAAATAAGCTCAACTGGAATTCCATCACCTCCATTAGCTTTATTCATAGTGATGCTTCCTAAGGCTCACTTGTCTTCACATTCCAGAATGTCTGGCTCTAGGTAAGTGATCACACCATCGTGATTGTCTGGGTCATGAAGATCTTTATTGTATAATTCTTCAGTGTATTCTTACCACTTTTTCTTAATATCTTCTGCTTCTATTAGTTCCATACCATTTCTGTCCTTTATTGAGCCCATGAAATGTTCCCTTGGTATCTCTAATTTTCTTGAAGAGATCTCGTGTCTTTCCCATTCTGTTGTTTTCCTCTATTTCTTTGCACTGATCACTGAGGAAGGCTTTCTTATCTCTCTTTGCTAGTCTTTGTAACTCTGCACTCAAATGAGTATATCTTTCCTTTTCTTCTTTGCTTTTAGCTTCTTTTCTTTTCTCAGCTATTTGTATGGCCTCCTCAGATAACCATTTTGCCTTTTTATATTTCTTTTTGGGGATGATCTTAATCCCTGCCTCCTGAACAATGTCATGAACCTTTGTCCATAGTTCTTCAGGCACTCTGTCTATCAGATCTAATCCCTTGAATCTATTTGTCATGTCCACTGTATAATTATAAGGGATTTGATTTAGGTCATACATGAGTGGTCTAGACTTTCTTCAATTTAAGTCTAATTTGGCAATAAAGGATTCATGATCTGAGCCACCATCAGTTTAGCTGGAATGTATTGTAAGAAAATCTTTGATTCAGACTTTTCCAAAATCTAGTTACATGTACAGGACTCAATACAGTCACCATAACACTGAATAGATAAGTAGGGATCAGTAGCTCTAACATAAGGCATTCTCCTGAGCACTTTACATGTATTAACTCAGTTACTTCTCACAACTCTGTGAAATAAATTTTTCACATTTAAAAATCTTTATAGAAAATATCATGCAAAATGCATATAAATTATTCAAGATCATAATATCTAAATAAGGATTTGTGCATCGATAATATATGTCCTAAAATCCCTATGCTAATTATTTTCTTACATTGCGTTATTACACAACTGTTGCTCTGAGCTTTGAATGTATTTTGTCAAAATAGATTGGTAAAAAGCACAGCTACTCATATACATATGTTTTGGTAAGGACCACAATGGACAGCAACATGTGATTTGACAATGCTATAATTTTTATATCTTCTAGGATTGTTGAAAGAAATATCAGCTTTCCATGACCAGAAAGGAAGATTCCTGATCACAGGGTGACCAAAGTCTGCCTAAATAAGCTCATACTAAGTCCTTTTCTGTTAGCATGTCTGTAGTAATACTACACAGAATATAAAACCTATCTGGCACTTATCTATGTAGTCTCATTTGTGTATACTATAGGCAAAGCCTTATCTATCCATCCATCAGATGAGCAAGCTAGAAGAGAAAATTTGAGTCTTATTGAAATCTGTATTTTTCTCCCACTCTTCAGAAGTAATTAATGGTTGAGTCACTATACTATGAGAACTTCCCAGGTGATTCAATGGTAAAGAATCTGCCTGCTAATGGAGGAGGCACAAGAGATGCGGATTCAATCCTTGGGTCAGGAAGATCCCCTGGAGTAGGAAATGGCAACCCACTTTGGTATTCTTGCCTGGAAAATTCCATGATTAGAGGAGGCTGATTGGCTATAGTCCATGTGGTTGAAGAGTCAGACATGACTGAGTGACTGAGCACACACATATATTATAAATGCTTTTAAAGTCACTTGTTTCTCTGCATCTGAAGCATGATTCTTACCACTACCCTTATAAATGCTCATAGGACATTTATCTCTGCTGTAGATGCCAGCTCCTTATTCATGGATCATGCAGGGATTTCATCCCCGGTGTCCCTCTCTGCTTTTGCCTTTCTAATCACAGTAGCCTAGAGTAGTATTTTTAAAATACATGTCGAATCATGTCAATTTCTTGCTCAAAACTTTTCAGTAAACTTTTCTTGCTCTTAAAAGGAAAACCAAGATCTATGATATCACTGGCAAGGTTGCATATGCTGTTTCTTCTTGCCTATCTTTCCCGTGTCAATACTGTTATTACTCATCTGCCCAATTTCTTTCATTTGGTTTGTACCATGGGAAAGAAGTATGCCAAGGCTGTATATTCTCACCCTGCTTATTTAACTTATATGCAGAGTACCTTATGTGAAATGCTGGACTGGATGAAGCACAGGCTGGAATCAAGATTGCCAGGAGAAATATCAATAATCTCAGCTATGCCATAACACCACCATTAGGGCAGAAAGCAAAGAACTAAAGAGCTTCCTGATGAAAGTGAAAGAGGAGAGTGAAAATGTTGGCTTAAAACTCAACATTCAGAGAGCTAAGGTCATGGCACCTGGGTCCATCACTTCATGACAAATAGATGGGGAAACAGTGGAAGCAGTGGCTGACTTTATTTTCTTGGGCTCCAAAACCACTGCAGATGGTGACTGCAGCCATGAAATTAAAAGATGCTTACTCCTTGAAAGAAAAGTTATGACCAACCCAAACAGCTAATTAAAAAGCAGAGATATTACTTTGCTAAAAGAGGTCCATCTAGTCAAAGCTGTGGTTTTTCCAGTAGTCATGTATGAATGTGAGAGTTGGACTATAAAGAAAATTGAGCACCATATAATTGATGCTTTTGAACTATGGTGTTGGAGAAGACTCTCAAGAGTCCCTTGGACTGCAAGGAGATCCAACCAGTCCATCCTAAAGGAAATCAGTCCTGAATATTCATTGGAAGAACTGATGCTGAAGCTGAAACTCCAAAATGCTTTGGCCACCTGAAGCAAATAACTGACTCCGTTGGAAAGACCCTGATGCTGGGAAAGGTGTAAGGCAGGAAGAGAAGGGGAAGACAGAGGATGAGATGGTTGAATGGCATCACTGACTTGATGGACATGAGTTTGAGCAAGTCCAAGAGTTGGTGATGGACAGGGAAGCTTGACATGCTGCAGTCCATGGGGTCACAAAGTCAGACACGACTGAGTGACTGAATTGACTGACTGATGCCCTTTCTCATATCAGGGCCATGTACATGCTACTTTCTCTCTACAAAATATTCCCAATTCTGTACCTGAGTTAAGTCATACTTCATTTTTCCATTCAATCAACAATTCTTTGAGAAGGTTTGTGTGACTTCCAGAAGTAGATCAGTATTTCCTAGTACAACTCTCTTACCACTGTGCTTTTTCTTTCATAGCTAAATTGTCCAGTAATTAACCATTACAGCCTAACCACATACAAGAATAGCAGGAGAAACTACCCTTAAATATATTTTGGACATTTTTATGTATTATATTCACAAACAACTAAATGCTTTTTAAAACTTTTATTTAATTTAATGACTTCCATTGGTTAAAACATCTTATTTCACCTACATTTGACTAGGGCCAAGGAGAAAAGCTGGCAGCTCAGTCAGTTTACAAAGACTCCTCTGGATCCAGATTTTCTGTCCATAAAACCAGCCTTGTTAAGAATAAATCATTAAGCATGTGAGAAATATATCTTAGGCTTTAAAAATCTAAGAAAACCAACTTATTCATTGCCAAGATTCTGTTTGTTTGATAGAATTGCAAGACATTTGAATCGTACTTTATATAAAACCAATATACCGCTCCTACTTATGGAGGAGACTGTGGACTAAAGCTGAATAGTTATTAAAACCAAGGGAAAGGGACAAAGCATTCAGTGGATTTGGATACAGGAAAAGTCATTTAGCTGATACTCTAGATAAGAAGCATGTGAATCAAGGAATCAAAAAGGAAGTGGGACAGGATTAAAAAAAAAGAAAGAAAAAAAGGTTAAGACTAGCCTTTAAAAATGTCCAAATCAGGACCTTTGTCCTAAAATTGGCTATCCGATATTTCCTTCTGGTTGACACATGAGAACCAGGTCGTGATGCTAATGCCTGGGAGTAGGTTCTATTTAAAGTGTCCTTCGTATCATCTCCACTTAGCATTTCCCACATTGCTGTTGCATGGCATATCTTAAGTGAAATGTGAAGAATTTACAGTATGATTACATCTTATTCTTTTCTACTTTATGAACTATTTGCCTTCTCTTGAGGATAAAACATTTCTCAAATCCAGGAAAGAAAAAAGAAATTTTTTTCACTGAGCACCTAGAATGCACCAGGACAATACTGTCACATTTAATCTGTGCGGCAACCTTTGTGCTGGCGATAACAATCTCCATTTCATAGGTTGGGAAACTGAGGGTCCAAAAGAATCAACATCTTTTCTACATCATAAGATTATTCCAGAGTTGTTTCCATGTCTCATCCTTTTGTCCATTTTCCCCCTCTAAATCATGTTAGTATCTGTTGCCTTCCAGGTTTCTTTATGGCTCTTGATGCCATTAAAACATAAGCCCATTTCTTTTATTTCACACAATCTGCTTCATACTTTGACTAAAATGACTTCAAAACAGTTGGTTGCCTTAAACAGGACATATTTATTTTAAATAGGTCCTGTCTCATGATCTGAAAAAGTGCAAAAATTCCAATTTACTGAAAACAAACTTCAGACTATAGATGAGCTATGGAGGATTGGAAATCCATATTAGGATAAGCTGATTGGCTTTGAAGATTGTTGTTCACTCAGTCATGTCCAACTCTGCGACCTCAAGGGTTGCAGCATGCCACACCAGGCTTCCCTGTCCTTCACTATCTCCCAGAGTTTGCTCAAACTCATGTCTATTGAGTCAATAATGCCATCCAACCATCTAATCTTCTATCACCCCCTTCTCCTCCTGCCCTCAGTCTTTCCCAACATGAGTCTTCTCCAATGAGTCAACTCTTTGCATAAGGTGGAGAAAGTATTGGAGGTTCAGCATCAGTCCTTCCAATAAATATTCAGGACTGATTTCCTTTAGAATTGCCTGGTTGGATCTCCTTGCTGTCCAAGGGACTCTCAAGAGTCTTCTCCAGCACCACAGTTCTAAAGCGTCAGTTCTTCAGTGCTCAGCCTTCTTTATGGTCCAACTCTCACATCCATACATGACTTCTGGAAAAACCATTGCTTTGACTATATGGACCTTGCTTAACTGTTTTTGAGGGTGACTGCAGACTGAAAGTGGTGGTGGTGGGCGGTGGGGGGTCCTGCGTCCCGCAAGACTGACTGGCTTTTCAGAGGAGAATGACATTAGGGAAGGAGAGGCGGCAACTGCTCTAATTGCCTGGCTTCAGGCCTCTGCTGGCTCTCTGCTAGCTGGGGTTCTTTATTCACCGGCTTCTTCCAAAGGGCTTTAGAGTCATACTTCTATAGTTGCAGACCAAATAGAAACCTCTAGGAGAAAAATTCCTAAAGTTAGAATCCAGATACCTGCCTTTTATCAAGCCCTTAAGTTCATTTTGGTAGTGGTGGAAACAAAATTACACTTTGAGAAACACTAATTTGGAGAGGGTCCTTTCTGACTGCACAACTCCTGAAAAGTATGTTCCCTGCAGATTTCTCTGTATCCCTACGTCTTTTGCTAAACTTCCACCCACTTTCCTTTCTCCTGTTTCACCAACCTATTAACATTGTTTTAGTCAGTAATTTGTCTTTTATTTGTAAATTGTTATTTGTATCTTTCTGTTCTATAGATAACTTTTTTTTCGTCTGTCTCTGATGATACAACTCTTGACAACAATGTAGTAGACAGGAGAGTAGATTCTTTTTATTAAAAGAAGTATTACTCTTTTGGAAAAGTGTATACCCAGGCTATTAATACTGAGAGGGGTTCTAAAGTTGATGTCACCTGTCATATTAGGATGGCAAATCAATATTTTTGATCTGCAAAGAAGCAGAAAGCAAGTATGTTGGCCAAGAGAAGAGAAAAACAGTTTTATGTGGGGGAGGGGGTGGGAGGGGAGAGGTCAGCCTTACCTTTATCAAAATGATGGATTGAAATGACCCAAAATGTTAACAGACTGCTTATGTTGAGATGACCAGATACCACAGTCACTGAAGTAATTATAGCTCAGAAACAAAGCCAATTAAGTTTAAGTAATTTGCCTAATAAAGGTGGAAAGGGAGGCAAGTTGTTATATTTTTTTATCTTATATGGATCATTTTTTGGCAGAAGGATTGAATTAGAGTTAAATTATAGTTTCTCTCTTTTGTTACCCAGGTTCCCAAATAACAACATTACCATATATGGCATTTAAAGATAATCTCTGAACAGTCTCTTTCAAAGCCTTTGGCTATAAACTCTCAGGAACATTACCTAATCTTATTTTTTCATGGACCACAATTATAAAAATGTCTCTCAAATCTATATATATAGGTCTTTTTATTTTTAAGGATATAGTCTTGAATTCCCTATGCGAATTCAACATGTTCCACAAAAAAATCAATTCTTGTCTCGTCATAATAGCTGCCTTGGCAGACTTAATTCTATTTTTGAAAATGCTACTAGCATTCTCTATGTAACTAATGCTTAAATAGGAGAGGAGCCCTTAACCTGCCCCATATCTCAGAACCAATCTTTCATCCAGTTCTTTGAACTTTGCCTTAAAATATTTTTCTGATTTTCAGCATTATGACCTTTGACCAAGTCTTCACTTCACTTGGAGCTTTCATACATAACTTCTAACTAGTTTGGGTTTTTCTGGTCTGTTTGCTTTTTTGCCATTTAATTTTTTCCAAGTATCTTCCCTATTCAGCCAGTTCTGGACTCTGCCACCAGATTAGTATTTCTAAATCAAAGGTCTCATCTTGTGATTTAAGTTTTCAATGTTTTACCAATATGTATAAAATAAATGATTAACCTTGTGCCCAGGTATTGAAAGCCACTTATTTTGCTATTATAAAGAAAAGTACATAAAGTTCCCTTTATGTACTTTTAATTTCTATAAATAGTTGTATTGGCTAAAATGATGACACCCTAAAAGAATGTCTGTCTGAAACCTGTAAATGTGATCTTATTTGGGAAAAAAAAAAAAAAAAGTCTTTGCAGATATAATTAAGTCAAGGACCTTGAGATGAGGTCATCCTAGATTAGGGTGGGTCCTCAATTCAGTGACATGTGTCCTTCCTTACAAGAGAAGACAAGAGGAGAAGGTCATGTGAAGAGGGAGGGAGAGACTGAAGTCATCTGAGCCAAGAGACACCAGGAGTCATCAGAGGCTGGAATAAGTGAGGAAGGATTCTCTCCTCAGTCCTTCCCAGGGGAAGTTGCCCTGCTGACACCTTGATTTCAGACTCATGGCCTCTAGAACTGGCAGAGAAGCATGTCACTTGTTTTAAGGTACCCAGCTTGTGGTACTGAGTTTTGGCAGTCCTAGAAAGCTGACTGACTCAATATGTTAAACCAAGCCTTCTTAAAGAAGTCTGTTTCTGTGGTTTCTCCTGATGCTCACCGTACCTTTGCACCTACTGAAATGATAAGGAGCATTTTTAAACTTTCAATATACGAGAGACACAATTTCAAGACTTTCCAAATATTAAATTCTTTCAATCTTTCATCAGTCTATAAAATAGGTCTTATTGTATCTATAGATAACTAGGCATACATTCTAGGTCAACTAAAGTTTAACAGACTTAATCTTACTCTAGAATCCATGCTCTTAATGTACCCAAAAACATTAAGGTTAGAACTCAAAATGTATCACCTCTGTGAAATCTTTTTCAATTACTTGACTAAAAAGATCTTTATAATTTCCTATAGTTATTTTGGTAAGTAGCACTCATGAAACAGTACATACTGCCTCACATAGACTTTATTTATTCACTCAGCTAAACTGTAAAATAAGTAATTATACCATTTGGGGGCGGGTTATGACAATTTTTTTTAATTTACTTCAACTTTATTTATGTTTTAATTTATTTTACTTTACAATATTGTATTGGTTTTGCCATAGATCAACATGAATCTGCTATGGGTGTACATGAGTTCCCAATCCTGAACTCCCCTCCCACCTCACTCCCCATACCATCTCTCTGGGTCATCCCAGTGCACCAGCCCCAAGCACCCTGTATCCTGTATCGAACCTAGACTGGCAATTTGTTTCTTACATATTACACATGTTTCAATGCCATTCTCCCAAATCATCCCACCCTCTACCTCTCCCACAGAGTCCAAAAGTCTGTTCTATACATCTGTGTCTGTTTTGCTGCCTCGCATACAACGTTATCGTCACTGTCTTTCTAAATTCCATATATATGTGTTAGTATACTGTATTGGTGTTTTTCTTTCTGGCTTACTTCACTCTGTATAATCGGCTCCAGTTTCATCCACCTCATTAGAACTGATCCAAATGTATTCTTTTTAATGGCTGAGTAATACTCTATGGATGCAAGTCTGAGTGGACTCTGGGAGTTGGTGATGGACAGGGAGGCCTGGCATGCTGCGATTCATGGGGTCACAAAGAGTCGGACACAACTGAGCAACTGAACTGAACTGAACTGAACTGAATACTCCATTGTGTATATGTACCACTGCTTTCTTATCCATTCATCTGCTGATGGACATCTAGGTTGCTTCCATGTCCTGGCTATTATAAACAGTGTTGCAATGAACATTGAGATACATGTGTCTCTTTCAATTCTGGTTTCCTCGGTGTGTATGCCCAGCAGTGGGATTGCTGGGTCATAAGGCAATTCTATTTCCAGTCTTTTAAGGAATCTCCACACTGTTTTCCATAGTGGCTGTACTAGTTTGCATTCCCACCAACAGTGTAAGAGGGTTCCCTTTTCTCCACACCCTCTCCAGCATTTATTGCTTGTAGACTTTGGATCGCAGCCATTCTGACTGGTGTGAAATGGTACCTCATTGTGGTCTTGATTTGCATTTCTCTGATAATGAGTGATGTTGAGCATCTTTTCATGTGTTTGTTAGCCATTTGTATGTCTTCTTTGGATAAATGTCTATTTAGTTCTTTGGCCCATTTTTGATTGGGTCATTTATTTTTCTGGAATTGAGCTGCATGAGTTGCTTGTATATTTTTGAGATTAGTTGTTTGTCAGTTGCTTCATTTGCTATTATTTTCTCCCATTCCGAAGGCTGTCTTTTCACCTTGCTTATAGTTTCCTTTGTTGTGTAGAAGCTTTTAATTTTAATTAGGTCCCATTTGTTTATTTTTGCTTTTATTTCCAGTATTCTGGGAAGTGGGTCATAGAGGATCCTGCTGTGATTTATGTCAAAGAGTGTTTTGCCTATGTTCTCCTCTAGGAGTTTTATAGTTTCTGGTCTTACATTTAGATCTTTCATCCATTTTGAGTTTATTTTTGTGTATGGTGTTAGAAAATGTTCTAGTTTCATTCTTTTACAAGTGGTTGACCAGTTTTCCCAGCACCACTTGTTAAAGAGATTGTCTTTAATCCATTGTATATTCTTGTCTCCTTTGTCAAAGATAAGGTGTCCATAGGTGTGTGGATTTATCTCTGGGCTTTCTATTTTGTTCCATTGATCTATATTTCTGTCTTTGTGCCAGTACCCATACTGTCTTGATGACTGTGGCTTTGTAGTAGAGCCTGAAGTCAGGCAGATTGGTTCCTCCAGCTCCATTCTTCTTTCTCAAGATTGCTTTGGCTATTTGAGGTTTTTGTATTTCCATACAAATTGTGAAATTATTTGTTCTAGCTCTGTGAAAAATACCGCTGGTAGCTTGATAGGGATTGTATTGAGTCTGTAGATTGCTTTGGGTAGTATACTCATTTTCACTATATTGATTCTTCGTAATCTGCGTGGTTTAATTATTTATTTTTCCTCCCTGTTATGATGCCCTCTGTGCTTCCAAGGCTTGCCACAGACTCTGCAGTGAGAGTGTTTCCTGGTGTTTGGAAACTTCTCTCTTTTAAGACTCCTTTCCAGGGATGGAGCTCCCCTCCCTACCTCTTTTGTTTCTTTTTTGTCTTTTATCTTTTTTCCTACCTGTTTTCAAAGACAATGAACTGCTTTTCTGGGTGCCTGATGTCCTCTGTCGGCATTCAGAAGTTGTTTTGTGGAGTTTACTCAGCATTGAAATGTTCTTCTAATGAATTTGTTGGGGAGAAAGTGGTCTCCCCGTATTATTCCTCTGCCATCTTAGAACCGCCTGACTATACCATTTATATATATAAGTGTGTGTATACACACACAGATATATATATATATATATATGAAAGAATATATACTGGTACCCCACTCCAGTTCTTGCCTATAGAATCCTGTGGATGGAGGAGCCTGGTGGGCTGCTGTCCATGGGGTTGCACAGAGTAGGACATGACTGACGCGACTTAGTGTACATGTGTGCATTGGAGAAGGAAATGGCAACCCATTCGTGTGTTCTTGCTTGGAGAATCCCAGGGACAGAGGAGCCTGGTGGGCTGCTGTCTATGGGGTTTCACAGAGTTGGACACAACTGAAGCAGCTTAGCAGCAGCAGCATATATATAATTTTCCTCTACAGAGGCTGACATGACATTTTTCTAGGTTCATAATAAATAAATCATTGAATAAGTACATGTGGTAGAAGACAAATTACATGACCATGTTTAAAACAAGTTAAACAGAGGGTGAAACCTTTTGTCTGAGGTTATTTAACAACAACAACAAAAGCAGAAAGAGGCTAATCTTCAAATTTCTGAATCACCAAAGCATTGCTCTCTTATCACTGGGTCTCCCCTTACTTTATACAACAAATACAGAATACAGAAATATGTTGAAAACATTTGGTGACCTTTATTAACAATTATCTCCATCTAGAAGAAATATTTAAAAAGTGAGATTTTTGAGTTATTTTAAAATAATGTACCAGATGAAGAAATTTGTTAATATAACTAATTTTTTGGCTTTATTTTCAAATTTAGAAATCTAAGAAAGTTGATGCTTTGAACTGAATCAGGATACTTATTTCACTGATTTATTTATTCTGTGTAGAGAGAGAAAAATGATTCACCTCCCTGTTTCCTTTCTAGACTCAGTCATCCTTCTTAAACAACAATTTGTGTGAAACCAGATTCATCGCAAGAAAGATAAGAAACACAAACTAAAGTGTTACTTCATGAATTCTAGAAAAAGCCTGTTTCCCAGCTGGAATTTTATAATCTATAAAATTTTGCAAGGCGATAAAGTTGCATGTTTCAGTTCTAACAGCTAGTCAATACTACAGTTATGGGGAAATATCTAAAATAAGCATGACTCTTATTTTTTGGATCTTATAGAAATATCAGACATAAAGGAAACATTTTACAGACATGAAGGAAACATTTTAACAAGTACAATGTTAAAGTTATTCATAAAAAAAATGGTATTAATCACGAACTCTGAGTCTGCATGAAAAGCATAGTGCTAAATATTTTCTCCTAAGCTTTAGTTCTTTGTCACTGAAAAAAAAAAATTGTTTGATGGGAGTGAGGGTATAACCAAGGAGAAATGAATAGAAGCAAAATAAAGTGGCCAAAAGAATACATATGCTTATATCAGTTAGCAATATTTCAGCTGCTAATGAAAAAATATTCAAATCTTTAATAAAGATTTATTTGTTTACACTTAATATGGAATCTGAAGGTTGACAACTATTGACGATGGTTCCTCACCTCAGCACTATCCAGAATCTCCATAATTCTCTTGGCTTTCCCCTGTGCTCATCTCAAAGAACTAGAAGCTTTTGTTATCTGTCTAAAAGAGCGCAGAACAAATGAGTAAAAGCTATTTCATCAGAAAAGTGAAAAGCTTCTAGGAAACTCCATTTAATTTTGCTCCCTTTGACATTTTATTGGCCAGAGCTGTGTCAAATGGTCACCTCCAGGAAGGAGGCCATGGGATGTGGGAGCTGGATCACCCAAATATCCAAAACAGTGTCTGCTACACAACCACAGTGGAAAATGACAGTAATTGATCTTACTGAGAATTTGATAATCATAACTTGAGGATATGTTTTTCTTGGAAGGTATTTGTAAAGTTAAATTTGATTCTACATATTTGCCTAAAGAACTTGAAAGCATTCGATCATTGAAACTTTCTCAACACGATGATATCTGTAACTGCAGTCTGTATTGTGCATCTTCCCTTTTGAGAATCATTCTTCTTAGAACCATCCACATTACTGAATGCTTGTCAACATTTAAGTCTGAATTCAAATGTTAACTCACTATAGTGCTTTAATGGCATGAGATACAGTAATGTCTTTTCCATTCATCATTCTTTTGCCAATATGCTAAATTTGTTCATATATTTATTGCCTTTCTTCCTGAGTAGAATAGAAGCTCCATGAGAGAATGACCTTTGCCTTGTTCACCACCATGTTCCCCACCATGTTCCCCATACGTAGAACAGCATCTTACATAGTACTAAGTATGTTAGTACTACATCTACTAAGTACTTCATAAATTTTGATAGAAAGTATGGCATCTGGTCCCATCACTTTATGGGAAATAGATGGAGAAACAGTGGAAACAGTGTCCAACTTTATTTTGGGGGCTCCAAAATCACTGCAGATGGTGATTGTAGCCATGAAACTAAAAGACTCTTACTCCTTGGAAGGAAAGTTATGACCAACCTAGATAGCATATTCAAAAGCAAAGACATTACTTTGCCAACAGAGGTCTGTCTAGTCAAGGCTATGGTTTTTCCACTGGTCATGTATGGATGGGAGAGTTGGACTATAAAGAAAGCTGAGCACTGAAGAACTTATGCTTTTGAACTGTGGTGTTGGAGAAGATTCTTGAGAGTCCCTTGGACTGCAAGGAGATCCACCCAGTCCATCCTAAAGGAGATCAGTCCTGGGTGTTCATTGGAAGGACTGATGCTAAAGCTGAAATTCCAGTACTTTGGCCACCTCGTGTGAAGAGTTGACTCATTGGAGAAGACTCTGATGCTGGGAGGGATTGGGGGCAGGAGGAAAAGGGGACGACAGAGGATGAGATGGCTGGATGGCATCACCGACTTGATGGATATGAGTTTGAGTGAACTCCAGGAGTTGGTGATGGACAGAGAGGCCTGGCGTGCTGCGATTCATGGGTTTGCAAAGAGTCAGGCACAACTGAGCGACTGAACTGAGCTGAACTGATAAGTATATATATGTGCATATCATGTATATAAATATCTATATGCAGATTTGTCTACCGATCATCTTTATTTAGAAAGTTTTGCTAAAATGTTAATGAAAATAAACTATAGAATTTCTCTCTCATTGTAATAAACTCTCCTATCACAACTTCTAACCAGCATAATGTATCTGATGATAAAACCAGTATGTTTGTGCAGACAGAATGACTTTAACATGAAAATTTACTGGTTACTCCTATCTCTGGGCCCTGGCAATCACAAATAGTACATCAGAGATTAATTTCATATAAATAACAATCTTAAATTAGATTATGATACATAAACCTCAAAATAATGCATAGAACTTTTAATAAATACAATCATTCATACAACTTCTTATATTTTTCTATTTTCCTTTTGACAAGCTTACCAGTTACAATAATCTGAAGATGCTTTCTATAAATTTGCTTTTAAAAGCTTCTAATTAAAATATATAATTAAATATATAATTATGAGAAAAATAAAGTCTATATATATATAATAATGAGAAATTTTAAAGAAAAATAAAGCACAAGCATGCACCATTTTAGTGTGTGTACATGATTTAACCTGAAAAACAATAATTTAAGGCGGTTGACTTCTCAATATACCTTGGTGACACCAAAACCTTGGTTTTGAGAATTCTTTACTGATATCTTAGTGATGAGGATGTAAAGCAATTAGGCAGGCAGCTATTTTACCTGAAGAAAAATGCAATGAATACTTGACAAAAGTGTATATGTGAATTTAGGGAACTATAGCACACCATGAGAGTCAAACACTCTGTGGCACAACGGTATTCTGAGATGACCCTGACCCATAGGAAAGGATGTCCAAAACTCTCCTGAGAGCACAGATGACCAGAATTATGATGCAGACTTAATCACCAAGGCCTGGATTATCTTGAATGGAGTGGGAGAGTCCTGGAAAAGTGTCCTGATGGGCAGCTCTTCCCGAGTCTTCCCAGTAGGACATGGGAATGACACAGTGCTCCTTAAGACTGAAGTGAAGATAACCCAGTTCTTGAGCAGATGTCTGAAGTGATGCTACTGGAACAGGGTGGCAGGAGTGATGCCCGTGGTGTGGTGGCTCAACAGAAGCTGAGACAGCCTTCCATCAGGGGCACGCCTGATGACTAGGCTACCATGGACCTGGAACCGTGGAGCCATGGTGGAATCTCTAATAGGAGCAGCCGTGTGTCACACAGGCAAGAGAAGAGTCATGGAGCCAGCTGTGGTCTGGCGAGGGTGGTACTCACTGACTTTGTCCCTGCTGAATCTTTCTCTCCACTGTCTCTGAAACTGCAGTGCCCCTCCCAGCTGTAATTCCCTGCACCCTCGCCCCCGTAGCCCCAGGGGCCCCTCTGTCATTCAGCATCCCCTGGGTGCTATCCAGGGAGCCTTGGCATCTGCCACTGGCTCTGCCTGCACCCTTAGCCTGACCCTTGCTTGTTTCTGGAAGTGAAACATGTCCTCGCTGAGGTCTGGGAGTGGGGGCTGACCCACTCCCTGGATTAATCTGCCTTCACACACTCCATCGCACCCAGGAACAAGAACTTTAAAACTGTCTCTCAAAAGCCACCTCCAGGGACTTCCCTGGTGGTCTAGTGGTTGGGACTTCACCTTCCAATGCAAGGGCTGTGAGTTCAAGCCCAAGTCGGGGAGCTAAGGTGCCACATGCCATGTGGCCAAAAGTCCAAAGCATAACACAGATGCAGTATTGTAACAAATTCAGTAAATACTGTAAAAATAGTCCATGTCAAAACATTAAAAAAAGAGAGAGAACAGGTCAAAGAGTCAGCAAGTGGAATACTCTTTAGATAGTCCATCTTGCAATTTGGCTTCTTTTACCTCCAGGTATGAGTGTGAAATTTGCTTGATGCAGGTCAATAAAGAAACCTGGAGTTAATCTTAAAGTGGGAGAGATTAAGACTGATATGTGAGTCTGAATGTTGGGGCTTGAAATTATCTTAGGAAAGTTACCCGGATGATAGAAAACAAATCTGGTTCATAATATATTCTACTAAAAAATTAATTAGGACTATTTTGAAACTTGAATGATGCACATAATCATAAATTCAGGCAGTAGGATCAACTACTTGATAAAAAAGGCAAAGCCTTTAAACAATCACACTTATCAAATGTTCAGTGATTGAATAACTGTTCTGGTCCTTGGGAAGGGAGAAGGTGCTGAAGATGTGTTCTTTCTTCTCTACTCTACTCATTCTGCTCTGGGCATAAAAGTTTTTGGCTGTTCCTCAGACTCAGGAGGGCGTTCCTGCCCGAGGGCCTATTGCCTAGACCTGAAACACTCTGCCCAGTTAGACGGCTTGCTGTTTCACGTTATTCAAGTCTGTTTGTGTGTCACCTTCCATATGAGGTGAACTGCCTCCCTGCACCACCCCTTTATAAAACTGCAATCTTCTCACACATACCCTGGTATTCCTTACTCATCCTTCTGCTGCAATATTTTTCTTTGTACTATTTACCCCTGATATACTATTTAATTAATTAGTATATTGAATGGACACCTCCACCCCATCAACAAGAATATAAACTCTACTGTAGCAAAAATTTTTATATGTTTTGTTTACTGGTATGTGTGCAAAGCTGGCAATAAATATTCAGTGAATACTGGTGAATGAATGAATAAAGATGAGAGTGGGGGAAATCACTGTAACATGAAACATGAATTAGTAGGAACCAGGAAAAGAATGGGCCTCCCTGGTGACACAGTGTGAAGAATCTGCCTGCCAATGCAGGTGATGCAGATTCAAGCCCTGAGTCAGGAAGATCCACTGGAGAAGCAAATGGCAACCTACTCCAGTATTCTTGCCTGAGAAATTCCATGGACAGAGGAACCTAGAAGGCTGTAGTCCGTGGGGTCACAAAAGAGTTGGACACAACTTAGCGACTAAACAACAAATAGAAAAAGATAAGCTATAAGGGATGGGGTCACAGCAGAAAAAAAGCGACTGTAATATAGCAATAAATTGTTGGGAAGACAGGCCAGAGAAGGAAACTTCTGAGTTTGTCCACAAAAGAGGAAGTGTTAAAAATGAGTAAAATTTTATGTGTGTAGAAGCAAAGATTAAGCAAAACCACAGATGAACAGTTAGCTGGACATCTGGAGTTTTGATGTATTTAGAAAATCAGGTGTATGGGATTGTGTAGTGAGAAGAGCTAGAAAATGTGCATGCATCAGCCAGATTGTTCTTGGCTGAGAAGACCAAAACCATGAATGAAATTATATCCTTAAGAACACTGGCATAATCAGTTAGACATTTACTCCCTTTCAAAACTGCAAACCCCTCATAGGGATGCCTCAGACTGAGATGAATTGGTAGTTCAGTGAAATCACAGACCTGGGTTCTTTCCATCTCTCCATGCCCTTCAAGCATTGCATAGGTTTCCTCCTCAGGTTGATTCCAAAATGACCCCTTCAGTTCCAGTCTTCACATTTTCAACATAAACACATCCAGAGGAAGAAGATAGATTCTTGTCTCTTACTGTGGGTCTCAGTTCAGTTCAGTTCAGTTCAGTCACTCAGTCATGTCCTACTCTTTGTGACCTCATGAATCACAGCATACCAGGCCTCTCTGTCCATCACCATGTCCCGGAGTTCACTCAAACTCACATCCATTGAGTCAGTGATGCCATTAAGACATCTCATCCTCTGTCGTCCCCTTTTCCTCCTGCCCCCAACCCCTCCCAGCATGAGAAACTTTTCCAATGAGGCAATCTTGATTTCAGCTTGTGCTTCTTCCAGCCCAGCATTTCTCGTGATGTACTTTGCATAGAAGTTAAATAAGCAGGGTGACAATATACAGCCTTGACATACTCCTTTTCCTATTTGGAACCAGTCTGTTGTTCCATGTCCAGTTCTAACTGTTGCTTTCTGACCTGCATACAGGTTTCTCAAGAGGTAGGTCAGGTGCTTTGGTATTCCCATCTCTTGAAGAATTTTCCACAGTTTATTGTGATCCACACAGTCAAAGGCTTTGGGATAGTCAATAAAGCAGAAATAGATGTTTTTCTGGAACTCTCTTGCTTTTTCCATGATCCAGCGGATGTTGGCAATTTGATCTCTGCTTCCTCTGCCTTTTCTAAAACCAGCTTGAACATCTGGAAGTTCACAGTTCACGTATTGCTGAAGCCTGGCTTGGAGAATTCTTAGCATTACTTTACTAGCATGTGAGATGAGTGCAATTGTCTGGTAGTCTGAGCATTCTTTGGCATTTCCTTTCTTTGGGATTGGAATGAAAACTCACCTTTTCCAGTCCTGTGGCCACTGCTGAGTTTTCCAAATTCCCTGGCATATTGAGTGCAGCACTTTCACAGCATCATCTTTCAGGATTTGAAACAGCTCAACTGGAATTCCATCACCTCCACTAGCTTTGTTTGAGTGATGCTTTCTAAGGCCCATTTGACTTCACATTCCAGGATATCTGACTCTATGGGTCTAGCTTAAAAATAATGAGCCTACATGAGAGAACGCTTAACACACTTTCCCTCACATGTCATGGACCAGAGTTGGATCACATGCCCATCTCTGAGTAGCTTCTTCAATTTATAAATATTTATTGAGCCCATCAAATGTCAACAAGCACTGTCCTAGGCATTTTTCAATACTCTAGACATTAAAACAAAAGAATTCTTGCCTCCGTGGAGTTTATACTCTTGTTGGAGAAACTGAAATGATACAAATTAACAAAACATACAATCTCAGATTATAAATTCTGTGAGCAAAAAATACAGTAGTGCAAGAGACAAAGAATAGATATATCACAGGGAAGGAATCTTGAACTATAAATTCTGTGAACCAAGAACACAGTAGTGCAAGAGAGAAACAATAGATATATGACAGTGAAGGAATCCTGGGCCATGTGGACAGAGAAAGAGTCTCTGAGGAAATGACTTTAAGAGACATGAGTGAACTGAAGGAGGGAGTCATGTGACTATCTGAGAAAAGCTGTTTATATGCAGAGAGAATGGCAAGTCCAGAGCCTTGAGTCAAGAAACACCGTGGAAGGCAAAGTGGCTAGAAGAGAATAAGAAACCTAGAATACGGAAGGAGCTGAGGTCAGAAAGTTAGCAAGGGGGGAATATCATGATGTGTTCTAGGCCTTGAGAAATATGCTGGATTTTTTTCTAAGGAGGATAAAGAAAAAGAAAGTGTAGTTGCTCAGTCATGTCCAACTCTTTGCAAACCATGGACTATAGCCTACCAGGCTCCTCCATCCATGGAATTTTCCAGGCAAGAGTTCTGGAGTGGGTTGCCATTTCTTTCTCCAGGGGATCTTCCTGACCCAGGGATCAAACCTGGGCCTCCCATATTGCAGGTCTCCCATATGTTTTACCATCTGAGCCACCAGGGAAGCCCCTAAGGGGGATAGGCAGGCATTAAATGATTTTGAAGAAGAGAGTGGTGTGATCTGATTTACGTTTTGAAAAGGATCAATCTGTTGACAGAGAATCTACTGTAGGGCAGCAAGTGCAGAATCAGACATAGGAGAGTAGAACAGGGGTAGGGGTGAAAAAAACTTTGCGGCTTAGAGAAGGATGCTAACAGTGAAGATTAGAAGTGGCTGGACTGAGCGTACATTGTGAAGCCAGTGAAACAACTGGCCTTAGCCAGCTGAGTAGACTACCCTCACTGTTTAAGCTGATCTGGGAGGAATGCATATAGAGGATTTGAGCACAATGTCCACTGCAGAATATATGCAGCTTAAGAAACTTTAGTTATGTGCATCTCAGCCAACATTGGTGGAGTAGCTAGTATACATGTAGCAGGTTGATTTGTCTGAGAGGCAGACACTGAGAAAGACTTAGGGGATAGGATGAATATTGGTTGCCCTGGTGGCTCAGCAGTAAAGAATCTGCCTGCAGTGAAGGAGCCACAGGTTCAATCCCTGGGTCAGGAAGATCCCCTGAAGATGAGAATGGCTACCCACTCCAGTATTCTTGCCTGGAGAATCTCATGGACAGAGTCACCTGGCAACCTACAGTCCATGAGGTCGCAAAGAGTCGGACACTTAGCACACATGCATGACTGTCAGGCCACCCCATGGGCTCTACTCTGAGAGAAGCTGGGGCTTCAGTTGTACCTTTCATTGGTTTGCCAAGGCTCTGTCAATTTGTAGTTTCTGAGTGGTCTGGTCTGTACTCTAACTAACGGTTCCCAAAGTCATAAGCCTACTCCTGCTTCTCCTTTAGTGTAAAATATAGTATTCTGGTCTGATTTAATGACATGGGGAAACCTGTTCTGGATTATCAAATGTTTGATGAGCTCTGTAGCCACCATCTACTGGAGATATATTACCTTTTTACTATCTTGGAGAGGGAGAATTTCACAGGGTTCTTCTTGGCTTTCCATATTATGAGAGCTCTTACCTCACAGGAGCAGGACTTGATGTGAGAGTTATCTCAATCACCAAGTGTGCCTGTTAAAATTATACAATCAGACAGTGATAAAATAACCACCATCTGGGTCTATAAACTCAGTGGATCCCGTGTGGGCTTGATCTTGGCCAGAACTCCGTTTATTACCTGGTCCCATATGTCTACACCTCAAACAGGAGGGCCATGATTAGTAAGTTCAATAGCCCTCCAAATGTACAAGCATCACCCTCTCACTGTGCAGTTATCAGAGGAAATGACCGTAGTTACCTCTAGGAATAAATGGGGAAAATCATTACCATGTCCATTTGTCAAACTACTGCAAGATGTTTCCTGCGAGGAAAGATCAATAAGATTAGGTCTGAAAACTGGTTCATATATAGGAACCAGACAAACGTGAAAGGTAGAATCAACCCCTAAAGATGTCCAAACCCTAATTCCTGGAGCCTGCAAATATGTTACGTTAAATTGCAAAGGGGACTTTGTGATTGTAATTAAAGTTACAGACCTTTACCTTAAAATCGGGAGGTTGTCTTGGATTATCTGAGCAGGTTCAATCTAATCACTGGAGTTTTTTCAAGCAGAGAACATTCTCAAGTGGAGTCAGTGAGATAGATGCTCATGAAGAAGGAGGAAAGAAGGTGCAGGAAAAGGGAATGTACAGAAGAGTCTACATGGGATAAGTATTTAGTGCTGGCTCTGAGATGTAGGAGCCCACATACAAGGCTCCTATAAGAACATGCAAGAACAGAGAGTGACTTTGGGAGCTAAGGGCAACCCAAAGCTGACAGCCAGTAAATAAATGACAACTTCAACCATCCAACTCCAAAGCACCAAATTTGGTTAATACCTTGCATGAGCTTGGATGCAGAGTCTATGGAAAGCAGTGGGTGAAACGTCAGGCTATAATTCAAAGTTAGCTCGTGAAAGGCCTGAGAAGATAGAGTTAGATTGTTTACAAGCTCCTCAGAGAAAAACAGTCTTAAAGGCAAGTCCATGTCGGGAGCCAGAAGCAAAGAAGGAAAGAAACTAAGAGATCCCCACCTGGGGAATTACCAGTTTAGGGGATCATCTTGGGAAAGGTCAACCAAATACTCTATCTCTACGATGAAGAGTCTCTCATACTTCTACCAAGAGCCCATTTGACAGGGACCATCAGCAGAGTTCTGGGAAAGTGTTTCTATTACCAATAGTAAGACAGCAGGTTCAGAAGTCTCTAACTGTTGAGGGAGGCCTTTGAGGGGGATGAGGAAACTGGTGAGACTCCAAATACTGTTAGAAATAAGAGGAACCTGGTAGGAAATTACTCCAAAAGGACCAATGACTATTTAAAATATATCAAAAAGAAGCTGAACTTTTAAAATCAAAACTGATTGAGAGTATACATCCTTTTATGTAAAGATATGCATATATTGTAAGCAGAAAGCAATTAATATAAAAAGTTCATTATGGAGATCACCTATTTTCTCCTCCATCAGGTTGACTCTGCTTCTTTGCACCCCATCAGTTTTATCATTACTTTACCCTCCTTCATAACTTTAGTTTGTATATCAATTTATTAGGCCTTTTCTCTATATCATAACTTTGCACCTTAAACTCACACTGTTCACTGGAAAATATTTCATGTATTTATCATTTCAAATTTAAGTTTATGGATGCAAGAATTGGGCAGACCCGAGTCATCATTTCAAGTCAGGCCAAGAGATTGTTGTTGTCTGGCCAGCCTATAGTCCAGGGACCATCCTTTACAAACGTGACAACTTAGGCAGCCAGTGCTGTCGCAGAGGTAGGTTTGTTTAGAAGTGAGTGTGGTCAAGGAAGCGGCTCCAGCCAGGATCTCTGTAGCACACTGGCTGAGGCTTTCACGCAGTGCACTCAGAAACCTTTGGTTACACATCCGGGCCATCCATGGCTTCCTGTGTTCATATGCAGGGCATGGAAAGTAGAAACGCCCATTGGCTAGATCTTAGGAATAAAGTATTTCTCTACCAGAGGCAGAGTTTATATTGAATCTGTTCCCAGTTCCTGAATACCCTCTTCACCTTTTCTGGACCTCTTTCTAGAATAAGCCATCAGATGAGGGCCACCTGAAAGCCCCGAGACTTTGCAAAGATTGAGCTTTCACTGCCCGCTAGAGGAAGTGGAAGAGGCAGTTCCATGGCTAATAATAGGATGTAGTTTTGAATGGATAAGCTGGATCCATCTTACTGTCCAAAAGAGCCATTGTGAGTAACAGGGAGAGAAGAGAGTTTTTGTATAGCACAGTAAGAGGGTAGAATAGGTAGAGGGTGCCAAAGAAGTTTGACAAGAAAGGAAGGCCACAGAGGATAGACTGAATGCCAGGAGGGCCAAGCTTGGAGAGCTAACATAAGGGAAGATGAGACCCAGAAAGTACTGATCAGTGCATAAAAAATTATCTGATGACAGGATTTGTGGGGCGGGGGTAAAGTCTTCACTAGAGGCTTGCTTGCATAGTCTCCCCTGAAGGAGACCATCTATGCAGCAGTCTTCCATTTTTAGCATTTTCGGGCTTTGAACCACTTACACCCAAGTGTGTATCTGGTATACTGTCAAGCCCAAGGTACCTCTGACTTTCCCATGGGAAGCTTCCCCACAATATGCCTTCAGCTCTGAAATTAATGTCTGGAACTTAATTAATTGCTCAAAAGCTGGTTTCATAAACTGTAACATCAACAGGGACCTCTAGACCCTAAGGAGAATGTTGAAAGGGACTTCTGTACAATTTTTTTGAAGAATGTAACAAAAACAGTATGGTATCCTGGGAAAAATTTGCATTTGAATTATATTCACCAGAGAAAAGAAAAATCACCGTGAGTTGAGGTGAGTTTATTCCTAAGAGTCCTCCATTCTTATTTAGCTCAATCCACACTCCACTTCAGTTCTTGCTAGGTTTAAGTGTATAGGATATCCTAATATCTGTCTTGAAGTGGCTTTTGTAGAACCAATTTCAATCAATTAAAGGGCTGTTGCAATGACTGAGACCCAGCCAATCACAGTACCGCATTTTCCTTGGCTGCAGTGATTGAGCTCAGTTCAGTTCAGTCGCTCAGTCATGTCTGACTTTTGCGATCCCATGAATCGCAGCATGCCAGGCCACCCTGTCCATCACCGACTACCCAAACTCATGTCCATCGAGTCGGTGATGCCATCCAGTCATCTCATCCTCTGTCATTCCCTTCTCCTCCTGCCCCAATCCCTCCCAGCATCAGAACCTTTTCCAATGAGTCAACTCTTTGCATGAGGTGGCCGAAGTATTGGAATTTCAGCTTCAGCACAGTGATTGAGCTAGACTGATGTAATTCCTCACCTGTAAATAGAGTTTCTATATTTCCTTCAGGCTTGCTGGTGGCCATCTTGGAGTAAGGGATATAGCGTGTTAATCAAGCTAAGAAAAGACAA
Source organism: Nanger dama (assembly GCA_917880005.1). Classification (NCBI taxonomy): domain Eukaryota; kingdom Metazoa; phylum Chordata; class Mammalia; order Artiodactyla; family Bovidae; genus Nanger; species Nanger dama. The sequence continues at coordinate 21,068,705 of CAKJTW010000002.1, forward strand.
GCAAAGCTGGGCAATAGAAATAGAGAATCCTTAAAAGAGACAGAAGAATGCAGATTTAGAAGCAATGATCTTGGAACACACTGCTGCCTTTGAATTGCAAATTTTCCACATTCCTTGAGCAAATAAGTTGACCTCTTTGAACCTTAATTTATCTCAAAAACAGGTATCTTGTGAGGTTGTGAGGATTCTATGAGTTAATACATAGAAAATGCTTAGGATAGTGTCTGACACATAGTAAGTGCTATGTATATGTTGGATATTTTTATGATAACTTTGGTCACTCTTACTGTAATGTGAATAAATAGGTCAAAATATCTTATATCAGCCTCTATCATTAATAACTGCACAAGATGCCCACATTTCTCAAACTAGAACTTTTTAGTGCAACAGTTACTGAATGTACTGAATCCTGGATACTTTGAAAAGAGAATAATATTGATATGACTGCAGAGTTCCAAAGAATAGCAAGAAGAGATAAGAAAGCCTTCTTCAGCGATCAATGCAAAGAAATAGAGGAAAAGAACAGAATGGGAAAGACTAGAGATCTCTTCAAGAAAATTAGAGATACCAAGGGAACATTTCATGCAAAGATGGGCTCGATAAAGGACAGAAATGGTATGGGCGTAACAGAAGCAGAAACCTGGTGGCTCAGAGGTTAAAGCGTCTGCTCCAATGCAGGAGACCCAGGTTCGATCCCTGGGTTGGGAAGAGCCCCTGGAAAAGGAAATGGCAATCCACTCCAGTATTCTTGCCTGGAAAATCCCATGGACGGAGAAGCCTAGTAGGTTACAGTCCACGGGGTCGCAAAGAGTTGGACACGACTGAGCAACTTCACCTTCACCTTCACCTAACAGAAGCAGAAGATATCAAGAAGAAGTGGCAAGAATACACAGAAGAACTATACAAAAAGATCTTCACGACCCAGATAATCATGATGATGTGGTCACTAATCTAGAGCCAGACATCTTGGAATGTGAAGTCAAGTGAGTGTTAGAAAGCATCACTGTGAACAAAGCTAGTGGAGGTGATGGAATTCCAGTTGAGCTGTTTCAAATCCTGAAAAATGATGCTGTGAAAGCACTGCACTCAATATGCCAGCAAATTTGGAAAACAGCAGTGGCCACAGGACTGGAAAAGGTTGGTTTTCATTCCAATCCCAAAGAAAGGAAATGCCAAAGAATGCTCAGACTACCAGACAGTTGCACTCATCTCACATGCTAGTAAAGTAATGCTAAGAATTCTCCAAGCCAGGCTTCAGCAATACGTGAACCGTGACCTCCCTGATGTTCAAGCTGGTTTTAGAAAAGGCAGAGGAAGCAGAGATCAAATTGCCAACATCCGCTGGATCATGGAAAAAGCAAGAGAGTTCCAGAAAAACATCTATTTCTGCTTTATTGACTATCCCAAAGCCTTTGACTGTGTGGATCACAATAAACTGTGGAAAATTCTTCAAGAGATGAGAATACCAGACCACCTGACCTGCCTCTTGAGAAATCTGTATGCAGGTCAGGAAGCAACAGTTAGAACTGGACATGGAACAACAAACTGGTTACAAATAGGAAAAGGAGTATGTCAAGGCTGTATATTGTCACCCTGCTTATTTAACTTCTATGCAGAGTACATCATGAGAAACACTGGACTGGAAGAAACACAAGCTGGAATCAAGATTGTCGGGAGAAATATCAATAACCTCAGATATGCAGATGACACCACCCTTATGGCAGAAAGTGAAGAGGAACTACAAAGCCTCTTGATGAAAGTGAAAGAGGAGAGTGAAAAAGTTGGCTTAAAGCTCAACATTCAGAAAATGAAAATCATGGCTTCTGGTCCCATCACTTCATGGGAAATAGATGGGGAAACAGTGGAAACAGTGTCAGACTTTATTTTGGGGGCTCCAAAATCACTGCAGATGGTGACTGCAGCCATAAAATTAAAAGACGCTTATTCCTTGGAAGAAAAGTTATGACCAACCTAGATAGTATATTCAAAAGCAGAGACATTACTTTGCCAACTAAGGTTTGTCTAGTCAAGGCTATGATTTTTCCTGTGGTCATGTATGGATGTGAGAGTTGGACTGTGAAGAAGGCTGAGTGCCGAAGAATTGACGCTTTTGAACTGTGGTGTTGGAGAAGACTCTTGAGAGTCCCTTGGGTTGCAAGGAGATCCAGTCAGTCCATTCTGAAGGAGATCAGCCCTGGGATTTCTTTGGACGGAATGATGCTGAGGCTGAAACTCCAATACTTTGGCCACCTTATGCGAAGAGTTGACTCATTGGAAAAGACTCTGATGCTGGGAGGGATTGGGGTCAGGAGGAGAAGGGGACGACTGAGGAAGAGATGGCTGGATGGCATCACGGACTTGATGGACGTGAGTCTGAGTGAACGAGAGATGGTGATGAACAGGGAGGCCTGGCGTGCTGCGATTCATGGGTTCACAAAGAGTCGGACATGACTGAGCTACTGATCTGAACCTAACTGAACTGAGTGGTATTCTACTTAAAGAGCTGTACTTCATCTTCTTAAAAATAAGAGCTACATACTGCTGTTTAGTTCTTCACCTATTATACACTGATGTTATGAATTGGAAAAGTATAAATCAATGATGAAAAGCTATATTATTCAAGCATATACTATATCCTAAACAATAATTTCTTTCTTTTATACACAAAAGGGAGTTAAACCAAGTTATCTTTTTATAGATTTAGTTCTAAAACTATCTAGAATTCAAGCTCCTTAAAAACATGTATTTTTAGCATCATAATACTCTGCTACAAGAAAACATTTAAGAATCATTAGGGTTTCTCTGGTGGCTCAGTTGTAAAGAATCTGCCCGTCAGTGCAGAAGACATCCCTGATTCAGGAAGATCCCACATGGGGCAACTAAGCCACTAAGTGGTACCACAACTTCTGAGCTTGTGCTCCAGAGCCCGTGAGCTGCAACTACTGAAGCCCATGTGCCCTAGGGCTTTGGCTTCACAACAAGAGAGTCACCTCAATGAAAAGCTTTACACCGCAAGTAGAGAGCAGCCCTAAGATCTCACATGCAGCATGGTCAAAGAAAGACCAACATTCATTAGCCCAATTTTTTCATATTTAAGAGAGAGGTCTAAAAGATCTACTATGATTTCTACTTGATTGTTCTAAAATGGCAGGTACTTGACATAAAAGCTGTCAGGAAAGAGAAAGGAGAAAGGTAAAATGAAAGCATAGTCAAGCAAAAAGATATTTAATTTTTAGAAGGCAGAGAATGGAAAAAATAAAAATAAAGGTCAGGAATCCTTATGAGACTGCTAGAAAGAGCACTGTAAGAGCAAGGTTCTAGAAGGAAGTAGGGTGAGATTGGTTTACAATCCAGGTGGAACAGTTACTTCTATTTTTATTAATAGAATATTCTGGGTTTTTCAAGTACTGGTTAGAGGGGCTTTCAGTTGCTAGAGAAACAGAAACATCCTATAATTTTGATCTGCTTCTTTGCTATTAATTAACATTTTGATAAGCCTCTCAAGTTTTACAGAGTGATTCCCATATTCTAATTTGGAAGGAATGATGCTAAAGCTAAAACTCCAGTACTTTGGCCACCTCATGAGAAAAGTTGACTCATTTTTGGAAAAGACTCTGATGCTGAGAGGGACTGGAGGCAGGAGGAGAAGGGAATGGCTGAGGATGAGATGGCTGGATGGCATCACTCACTTGATGGATGCGAGTCTGAGTGAACTCTGGGAGCTGGTGATGGACAGGGAGGCCTGGCATGCTGTGATTCATGGCGTCACAAAGAGTCAGACATGACTGAGTGGCTGATCTGAACTGAACTGAATCCAAATGGATGCTGTGAAGTATTAAAAATAAAACAGAAAAAAAAAAACCTCATATGAAACCACAGGCATTTACAGGATAAGAATCATTCAATGAATCTAAATTGAGACCATTGTCCACTCATCCTAGGTCAATAAACTGTCAATATCATGAGCAGTTCCTTGCTGGCTTCTGCTTTATAATACGGCCCTTAACCATGCACGGATAACTAAAATCACAAGTCTGTGGAGGTATAAGACACAGCTCTAAAGAAGAGAAAATTTAAGTCTTTCAAGTAATCTTCCATGGACTTTCAAGATCAAATGCCCTGTCTGAAAAAAAAAAAAAAGTTAAATAGTTTTTCTTGGAGAAATTTTCTCTTGTGAATCTGAATGGAAAAGTTTTTAAGAGATATAAATATATGTTGGTGCAAAGACATGAGGGAATAGGGAGGGAAGTACCTATGCCAAGATGCTGTTTGGCTTCACTTTCTTCACTTCTTCACTCCTATCTGCAATCCTATTCCCTCCCACGATTGGACTATTTCTACTCTTAGTGGATCCATTCACCTCCTGCTTTCTGGGACTGGTTTAGCTCTAGGTTTCTGACCCTGAAAGACGTTATTTGGCATCCAGAAATTCTTGTTCCTGGGCTTTATGTCTACTGCTCAGGATGTGTTCAACAATGCCTTCTTTGGTGCTGAGTCCTGAGAGTTCTTTGCCTTGGTTCCCAGCCCATGTTCCCAGACTGTATATTAGATCCTATAAAATCACTGTTCAGATTCTCACCAAGCCCCTCAATGAGGATCTGTCTTACCTTCATAAGCGTCCTTCCTTATACTTGTGACTTAGAATATTATATACTGTTATTCTCCAAGTGGAACGTTCTCAAGTTCTTTGCCTTCATGGAGTGCATGTCCGTCATGACTCCTTTTGTATACACTCTGATCATGTGTTAGATTCTTCTGGTGTAATTGTTTTCCAGTTTCAGGCAGTAGCATCCCAAGCCCTAGGGTTGATTGTTTGTGAGAAATGTTCTCAACTCTATAAAATAAATCTAAACGTCAAGTATAAGTGTTGAAGGAATCATGAGAATGAGGACTTCCAGTTACACTTTAGCAGATGAAAACTGGCAAGTATGGAGAATTCACTGGGGAATTAACACAACATGACTAAGAGAAAGAGAGTGAAGTGAGACGAATCACTACCGAATAGGTTATTTAAGTAAGAAGCAAGATTAATTAAAGTTGATTATCTTCCTACCAGAAATGACAGAAGAGCTGGGTATGTGTGTGCTCAGTTGTGTTCGACTCTTTCTGATCCTATGGACTGTAGCCTGCCAGGCTTCTTTGTCCATGAGATTCTCTAGGCAAAAATGTTGGAGTGGGTTGCCATTTTCTCCTCCAGGGGTCTTCCCGACCTAGGGGGTGAACCCGCATCTCCTGCGTTGGCAGGTGGATTCTCTAACACAGAACCACCTGGGAAGCACAAAGATCTCAGGAGAATACACAAATTATGAGACAAGAGCAATTGTTGTCATAAGGTTGACCAGAAACACTTTTACACAGAGTAGAGGGTGGGAGGGTTTGATTATTGGTAAAAACAAGAGGTGAAATAGAACTTCTAATAAGCTTTGAAGTTGTAACCTTTTCCTAATGCTTATCAAAATTTCTTCAATTTTAACTAATATTTTACTAACTTGTTTGCAAAATTTATTCCACAAACCATTACTTAAAAAAATATTTCCCAGTTTCATAACAAAATTTCTTGGCAAGTGCAACATGCAAAGTATCTTCAGTAGATTACCTTCTTAAATTACATATTTGCTTTACAATTTGGGGCTTCCTGGGGGTGCAGATGGTAACACAAAGCAGGAGACGCAGATTCAGGTTCTATCCGGGGGTCGGAAAGATCCCCTGCAGAAAGAACAGCAACCCACTCCAGTATTTTTGCCTGGAGAATTCCAGGCACAGAGGAGCCTGGTGGGCTCAGGCTACAGTCCATTGGGTCACAGAGTCAGACACAACTGAGCGACTAACATTTTCACTTTTTCACTTGCATTACAGTTTAACTAGCACACAAAGCTCTTGCTTTATTCTAGGTACTGGAAAGCTGTGTTTAGTGTAATGTGAGATGATATATGTTGGAGCTCAGATGCATTTTATGAAGGACAAAAGTGAAATATAATTTTAATGGCTTGAAACTCTGAAAAGTTCTCTTGTCTTTGTTGTATCTTCATTAATGCAGTACTCTGTTATCAGTTCTGAGAATTGAATTCATAGGCAGTTAGCTCTCTGGTTTTAGGATCACACCTATTAGGTGTGATAATAGCAATATTTAGAAATTCAATTTGTGCTTCTGAAGGCACATATTGAGTCATATTCCAAAGGAATAAACTAAATGTTTTTATTATTTTATAAAATCATACTCATAGTTGTAACTGAAGCTCAAATATAACCTGTGCATGTTTATAGTCTGATTGTGTGTATATAATGAAGAGGGTCTGATTGAAAGTCCATATAATCTTTCTACAACAGACAGACATTAAAGTAGATCCTGGTTTGCAGCAAACATTTGCTGAGTTTGCCATTTATCGTGACACTTCTCATGTCTGAGCAGGTCTGTGTTGTACTAAACGTAAAGAATATTGGTTTCACTTTGATTTCATGTACACCCAGTGCCAGTTTCAATTAAATGTATGCTGGTGGTATTAACATAGATATATCTTCAAATCTGCAAGCACCCTAATACGCTGGCACCCTAATATGTTCACTAAAAATAAACCAACAAATAAAACCTAGAGTTATACCCTTTCTGTTTGCTAAATTTTACGCAGTAAAGTAACCCCAAATGAATCAGTCCTGACACATTTTCATAAGATTTAGCTGAAGTTGTTAACCCAACATCAGCCTGGTTTGGCTACTTGGGCAACACAGGATTTAGCATTTGCTTGGGATATGGAAATCAGAAAATGGTCTCAGGCTATTTTATTTGATCTGAAACTTGTCAGCTAAGTAAGATTTTGCTAGGAGTATCTGGAAGGAAGTAGGTTTGTGGACAGAAATAGCAACATTAGAAAAACGTCACAGATCTAAAGGTATATGTCTGGGTCTGGGAAATGCTGAGTGTCCCTGAGTGAGTTTGGAACAAAAATGAGAATGAGACTGGAGGGGACTTTAATGTTGTAATCAAAAGGGAGGAGGCCACTGGAGGTATTTAAAGTGTCGACTGTTCAGTCGTGTCTGACTCTTTGTGACCCCATCAACTGTAGCATGCAGGGCTCTTCCATCCCTGGAATTCTCCAGGCAAAAATACTGGAGTGTGTAGCCATTCCCTGCTACGGGGGATCTTCTCCACCCAGGGATCAAACCCAGGTCTCCTGCTTCGCAGGCAGATTCTTTACCATCTGAGCCACCAGGGAAAGCTGAGGGGCAAAATAGTCGAAATTTTAAAGGTCAGTCTGGCAGATGAAGGGAACGCAGTGAATTGAAAGGCAAGAAAACCCAGGAAGAATTCTTTCTTCACAATCCAGATAAAAATAATAGGCACCTGGACAAAGACAAAATCAAGTCAAGGTCTTTGACATTTGCAAGCCATTTCCACCACCCTCAGGGCTCGGTTTCATCTTTTCATCTTTTTCATTCTTTCCCATAGGGAAGGGGAGAGAGGAGCATTAAAAAAATTTTTTTTCTAGATATTTTCAAAATGAAAAACTTTTCCCTCTCCTTTTCATTCTGTAACAACTGACCCACACAATTACACTGAAGATTCAATAAAAGAGCTCATCTGAACACACATAATACAACGTATATATGCTATGCATTTTATATATGTGTTTCCACATTTGTAACATACACTGATTACTTTCATTTTGTGTAGCACAAGGATTTTTACTTTATAGGCCTTAAGATTGCTTTTTTAAGCTGATGTCTTCTAAATAATCAACCCTATTCCAAGTTCTTTCATGATCCATGCTCAGTTTACCAACTTCCCACTCTTAGATTTTCACTTAAACGTCTTTTGGCATATATCATGAGGAAAAGGAATTCAGCTGGTTGCTTCACCTGAATTTCCTATGACCATGAATGGCTCACACATTCTTTTAGTAACTCAAGCTGTTCACTCTTAGCTTCCTGTGTGTGAAACCTCTACAATTCTTCACACTTCTGTCTGCTTTCCCATTTCTCCTGCCACCACCCTTTCATAAGCCTCAAAATCTCTCAGGAATCCTACCCAGGTTCCCTGACCTGCTCCATGCTCCTCCTCCAGCACTCTGTTGCATGATGACCCTCCTCACATGTGTTCAGTTGTTCAGTCGTGTCCAACTCTTTGTGACCTCATGGACTGTAGCACACCAGGCTGCTCTGTCCATGGGATTCTCCAAGCAAGAATACTGGAGTGGATAGCTATTCCCTTCTCCAGGAGATCTTCTTGACCCAGGGATCAGACCTTGGTCTCCTGCATTGCAGGCTGATTCTTTACTGTCTGAGCCACCAGGGAAGCTCCCTCATATTATGCCTCTGCTCAAAACCTCCGATCGTATTTAAGAGAACAGCATGGTTTTCAGTCACCATTCCTCTTTTTACCTTCACAAAGTCTGTATACTCAAAGCATGTTAGATGTTTTCTTAACATGCCTTGTGTTTTTCTGACTTTGGATGTGTTTATTCAAGAATATCAGATCCTTCTCCCCATTTTCAAGTATGGTCTCAAACACCATTAAAACTCCATAGCATTTTAATCCCTTCTCTTTATAATATCTACTATAATTCTTACCCTCAAAAATGCAGTAGACCATAGACTTTTCATGATCAGAGGTGATGCTGTCCATAACTGAGGATAGTTTAGAGCCATGCGTGCAGAATCATTTTAATTGTACTGAGCATTCTCTCAAAGCATGTTTTCCTAGCCTGGGTACATCTTTTACACTTTAGGTGAATGTGAGATTTTCTCAGATATCTTTCTGTTTTTCATTATCAACATCACCAGCAGTAGATTCATTATCAAGAAAGAAAGAGCCACTGAATGTCTGCAAATGCAAGGTGTGCTTATTTGGGCAGAACTGAATGTGGTCAGCACAGATCCAGTGCAGGTTTTACTCCAGGATTTCATTGTTGGTGATGGTCAGTTAAGCAAGTCTTGGCAACAGTGTCAATGCACTTAAATAATGAAATGGGACAGCCACAGCTACTCTTCACATGGATGGAATGCAGACATTTAGGCACTGCCATGATTTTGTTGAGAGATGGAACTACTTGTTAGTTAAGCCTTATTAATTCTGAAGCTTATCTAACATGCATATCTTCTCCACCCAGCACATAGCAGCTTTCTTTCACTTTAGGAGCTCTAGCTAGCACTTCAGCCTTATGCTTTGGGGCCATTTTTTAAAATTAATTAATTTATTTTAATTGGAGGCTAATGGCTTTACAGTATTGTAGTGGTTTCTGCCATACATTGACATGAATCAGCCATGGGTGTACTTGCGTTCCCCATTCTCAAACATCCCCCTTCCTACCTCCCTCCCCATCCCATCTCTCAGGGTCATCCCAGTGCACCAGCCCCTGAGCACCCTGTCTCATGCATCAAACCTGAACTGGCAATCTATTTCATATATGATAATATACATGTTTCAATGCTATTCTCTCAAATCATCCCACCCTCGCCTTCTCCCACAGCATCCAAAAGTCTTTCATTTTAAGCAGCAAACCACCAACACAAAGCTCAATGCAAAAACACATGGCACTAAATAGACCTTGGAAAGGATACTTGTTTACAGTGTGAGAGTTGCAATAAGAAGATGGAGTCACCTTGTTTGACTTCAGCTGGGAATGTGCAGGATGGATGACTTAAACTCCTCATCACTCTGCCCTTGTCTAGGTAAAAGCACTTAGCTGTTGATGTGGGGGTTTTAGATAAATTTTAGCACACGGACAAATTCACAAATGTGGAGTCTGCAAATTATGAGGTTCAGCTGTATTAAGGATAATTCAACTACCGGGCAGCCAAAGATCATATAATCTTTACTTACTTCTTTAGTGAAGTCAAAACGATGTTTAGTAAGTTTCTTACAGTTTCTTAGCTTGCATTTTCTACTGGTGGTAAGAAGCTATTTATAGTTGCCATGTATATTCACTGCTGTAAGCCTCAACTTTTTTTTTTTAATTTAAAAAATTTTATTGAAGTATAGTTGATTTATAAGATTGTGCTGCTGCTGCTAAGTTGCTTCAGTCATGTTTAGCTCTGTACAACCTCATAGATGGTAGCCCATCAGGCTCCCCCATCCCTGGGATTCTCTAGGCAAGAACACTGGAGTGGGTTGCCATTTCCTTCTCCAATGCATGAAGGTGAAAATTGAAAGTGAAGTCGCTCAGTCGTGTCCAACTCTAGCGACCCCATGGACTGCAGCCTACCAGCTCCTCTTTCCATGGGATTTTCCAGGCAAAAGTACTGGAGTGGGGCGCCATTGCCTTTTCCAACAAGATTGTGCTAGTTTCGAGTATATGGCAAAGTGATTTAGTTATATTTGTGTGTGTGTGTGTATATATATATATATATTTTTTTTTTTCTTTTCAAATTATTGTTCAGTCGCTAAGTCATGTCCAAATCTTTGCAACCCCGTGGACAGCAGCATGCCAGGCTTTTCTTTATTATACAGTTTACTCTGCCTGCAATGCCATAATATTTATTGCATGACTTAATTCCCATTTAGTCCTAAGAGCTCAAGTTAGCATTATCTCTACCAGGAAGCCTACTAAGTGATCTCTTTCTGAATGTATGTATCCCTCTACCTTGGATGTGGAATTTAATAAATTTTCTGTTACCTCTGTATTGGGAACTTCTTAATAAGGCTCACGTTTACCCATTTTATACCCTTAATATCTGGTACAATTCCTGGCACCTAATAGGTGCAAAATATTGCATTGAATAAAATTGAACTAGGAAGGATGTAGGAAGAATTGCTAATATTTAAGAGAATATAACTTGAATATGTAGAAAAACAACTTTAAAAAACAGGACTGAATTCCATCAGTTTGAATGAAAGCTAGAACAGTGAGGAACAAAAAAAAAAATGATTTAAGAAAGACTGAGTGTGTTCAAGTACTGTGGGAGGAGGGGGTGGCTTAATGCTCATCATAGAACACAAATTGATGATTCAGCAGCATAAAGCAATTATTTAAAAAGCTAACATTGTGCTGGAGTATATATGAATAGGAATATGACAAACTTATCATGAGTAGTAATCTTTCTCCCATATTTGGCATTAATCAAGGTTTTCCTGAAGTATTTATGAGAGTTGTAGAGAAATTGGAGCTCATTCAAAGAGGACCAACAAAAATGAAAATGAGACCATTAGAAAAGATGAAAGGGACTCTGGGGACTCCAAGGAGGTCAGAGTATAGCAAAGAGGATCATGAATTAGAACTTGTTATTAAGCCCAGCCCCATACTTGGCACAAGGTTCAGGAAACAGCTCGTTGATTAATTAAAGTACTCAAGATGAAGCTCACAGGACTGAGGCCAGAGGTCCTGCGTTAGGATACTAGCCAAAACTGGATGAAATAGATTAAAATTCTAGAAATAGATGAAAAGTTACTTGAAGGAGAATCTGATGATACAGTGATTAAACACTGCAACAAACTTCAGCAAAAGATCTTGAAATATTCTTTCATATATATCTCTTAGAGTCATTTAGATGACAAACTGCTTTCAATGATTTAACTAAGTTCAGCCTAGGAAGAGGGAGATGAACTCATTGTCCCTTTAACCACTCTAACAGAATTATAATACTTGCTGGTATACTATATTAGTTTTCTGATCTAGAAATCTGTGACTATAGTTTTATTTAATCTGTTTAACCTATGTCCATCAAGACTGCTTTCATATTTCTCACTTTCACTCTCACACATATTTTCCTTGGGAAGGTGAGCAAAATGTCTCCATTCATTTCCTTCTTCTTATTCTTATCTGGTAATAGATTTGAACCATTTATAGAAAGAAAGACTCTTGATTTAAAAGTTGACATATCTCTTGCATAAATAGTTAACAGGAAGAATTATTTTACTAAGATCTTGAATGTTCCAGGCACGAGGATGGGTTTTACATGCTTTATCTCATTTAATCCTAGCAAAAATTCTCTGAGAAAAATACTATTATAATCCCTTTTATGGATAAGGATTGGGCTTCCCTGGTGGCTCTGTGGTAAAGAATCCACCTGCAGTGCAGGAGGCCCAGGTTCGATCCCTCAGTGGGAAGATTCCCTGGAGAAGAAAATGGCCCGGAAAATTCCATGGACGGAGGAGTCTGGTGGGCCACAGTCAATGGAGTCACATGAGTCAGACATGACTTAGTGACTAAACAGCAACAACAGCATGGATTAGGACTGGGATATAATGCTTTGAAGGTACTTAAGCCTACATACCCTCATGAGGCTTATTTACTGGATAAATGAGAGAAACTGTCAAAGCAATACGTTTTCCCTATGGCAGATGGTATGTTGTAACAAAGTAAGGTAAAGCAAGAGAGAGGGCGTTCAAACAGGAGGTTGGGTATAAGGCAGTTTAGGTAAAGCTTCACTAGACTTTTGAGACATTTGAGCAAAGGTTGGAAAGAAATGAGGAGGTACATGAAGACAGCTAGGGAAAGAGAATTTATGTTGAGAGAAAACAGTCTTGTGCAAAAGCCCCAAGCAGCAGTATGACCACACTGCTTGAAGAACTGCAAGGTGAAAGGAGGGGGTTCAGCTGGCCAGCGTGGCCAAGTCATAGCTGGCAAAGAACAGAACAGTTAAGAAATCAAAGCCACAGAAATCACAGGCTACTGGAGCCCAGATAATGCGGGAGCTCTGTGACTCATTAAGGACTTTGGCATTTACTCTGGATGAGTTTGGAAGTTATTTGAGGGTTTTGAGCAGAGGTGTGAATGATTTGACAAATTTTAAAAGGCTCCCTCTTATGTGTTAAGAACAGACTGTAGAAAGACAAAGACAAAAATAGGATAAGAGTTAAACTATTTCAGTCGCCCTGAAGAGAACTGGTGATAGCCTGGACCTCAGTGGTCAGAGTGAAGGTAGTGAGAAGTGGTTGGATTCTTGATTCATTTGGAAGGTAAAAGAACTTGCTAATCAAGGCTACTATTTAATTTCTTAGAGCCTTAGTATTCTTTCCTTAAAATATGGGCCAATATGTCTACTCTCCTGAGCAGATTGTGAGAATTAAATGAAAAAAATATATGTGATGTGCTTGGCATATTGCCTGGAATACAATGGATGTCTAATGAACACTGTTTCTTTTCCCTCCTTGTCTCTCAGCTTTATCATCTTTCCGTCACTTCATTTGATCCTAAAAATAAATAAATAAATAAAGCAAGTATTGTTAAATTTAATTTATAAATGAAGACATATAAGGCCATTAGTCTAAATGATTTATATGAAACTGCAGCAAAAGTTGAAATATCTCTGGACTTAACTTCTGTTACAGCTTACCTTCAAGTGTAGAGTGTGGCTTCTTAACATGTTAATGTTTGAATCCTTCCAGACATTTCATGAGTCTCATAAGAAGCAAAATTCACCCTACTTTTGGAGGCTTTTAAAAATATGCTCTCCAAATTTTAATTTTAAAGGTTTCTTTTAAAGAAACATATGCTCTCCCAGCTGTCTACATCTAATAAAGCAACTAGTGACATAAGGGGAAAAAGGAATGGAATATAACATTTCAGGGGTTCTTCAGATCCACTAGACTTGAATAAAGTGAATCCAGTTGAATCAGGTTGACTTGCAAATGTAGGGATTGTGGAAGAGTGAAACTACCTTTAATGAGCATAATACTATTTATTATATTTAATACTATTTAATACTATTATATTTAATACTATATATATTATATTTATTATATAATATATAATATAATATATATAATATATAATATTAAATATATTATATTTAATACTATTATTTTTAATACTATTTATTATACATATATTATTAATAAGAAAATAAAACAATGGTTTATTAAGCAAAAATGAAATGCTGGATGTTTTTGCTATTGGTGTATTTTATTATCACAATATGTTTATTTGTAGGATGTTTATATAAAAATGCATTATAATAATATTTATAATGTTCCTCTAATCACTAGTTGAATAATTATAAAGAGAAGTCAGTGCATATCTCCACGTGTATTACTTTCTCATGGTCAGAACAAGAAGTACTACAACAGTTTATGGATACTGTTGAAATTTTCTTTTAAGTCACAATAGAAAAAAATCAGCTTTTTTTAAAGAGCAAAAGCATTAGACTTGCTAATAAATAATGCTGCAGTTTCAAGTTGAGTCAACAATTTAAGTAAAATTATTTTTCATATGATTGACTGGTAATGAAAGCTGACAGTACATGTTATGCATTGTATGATTTATCTTTCAAAGTCAGTTTGGTTTTGGACCCAGATCCATCTGGTCTCACTCTCCTCTCCAGAGGGCAATAGTAAAAATATTGCCATGGCCCAAATGGAAAAGAGAGCTACCCAAGCTGCCATCTCCCTCTGAACAAGTCTCCCATTTATCAAAAATGTCCAAACAAACACCTACAGAAAAGAGAGTTATGGAAGAGCAAGATGAGGATCACAGCCAGAGTCATTGGGGGAGCTTGGAAAACATGCAGAAATATTTTCATATAATGGTTTGAGAACCAAAAATTCTAACTTAAGAAATAACATGAATAAGTTTTTGAGCCTCACTGATCCTCAGTTTCTTTATCTGTAAATTGGGGATAATTATAATAATTAATCTAATTGTCAGTGTCTCCTCTGTCCATGGAATTCTCCAGGCAAGAATACTGGAGTGGGTAGCCATTCCCTTTTCCAGGGGATTTTCTCAACCCAGGGATGGAACTTGTGTCTCCTGCATTGCAGGAAGATTCTTTACCAGCTAAGCCACCAGGGACCCCCTGAATTATTCAATATAATTCACCTTCTTCAATCATTGTGAAGATTAAATAAGAAAAAACCAAGATGAAACATATAAAGCATGTAATATTTTATGCTATTTTTGATCATTATTGACCTAGTATTCAAACAGTTTTCTGGGCTGGTTCAGTGGAAAAGGAAAGAATTTGAAGATATTTTCAATAAAGCAGTTCAAGTAATAGATCATGAAATTTAGACACACTGATCAACATAAAGCCAGAAAGGACTTGGCAGAGTGAAAGAAAAATGAGTGTTGGAGGGTTTGAGAGTCTCAAAGAACTTAAACTAAATGTGCAGTGAGCCTTCAGAGAGATTTGGCAGATTGGAGAATGCAGAAGAAAGTATGTCCCTTTTCTTAATTATCTGGAATAAAAGTGTGTGTGTGTGTGTGTGTGTGTGTGTGTGTGTGTGTGTGTGTGTAATAGATGGAAATGTGATAGCATTATCAAAAGTACCTGATATCAACTACAAAAGTTGTGAAGTATATGACACAGAATGATTTGACATGGGACAATTTAAAACTCTCAAGACAAAAATCAAAACCTTATTTCTACTGCATCCAAAAATCCGGGTTCTCTCTCTCTTTATGGGCATGTAAGGGATTAGAGAGCAGAGCAAGAGAAGAAAGTTGCCAATGTAAGGAGGTTAAATTTTAAGATTTCCTTGGTCTGGTGGCTCTCAATTATGGCAAGACTGAGTAAGACAAATTAAGTGACTAGATAGAGTTGAAGGCCATTGGGGCTGAGGCCAAGGGCCCGTGAAATAAGGATTAATGTATGAGTTCTAACCTACCTGGGAGGAAGGCAGAGTTGGGGTTGAGAGGAAGACTGTGCTCTAGAGGCAGTCAGTGATCAACAGAAGGTGAACAGCATTCAAAAGGCTGACAGATAAAGAGGAAGTGTAAACGGACTGCCCTTCAGTACACCTCATTTACGTTAAGTTGGAAGAGCAAGGCTAGTTATGGAGCTGGGAGCTATGCCTCCAGTGCCTCCACCCACCCCCATTGTCAGGAGCATATGAGAGTAAGCAGTGTACGCTAAGGCAACCTCAAAAATGCCCACTTCCTTAGGGGAACACCAATTTCAGAGGACAGAAGGCTCTGTCTGAGAAAAGGCAGGAAATACCTGGAAAGCTGCTCACCTTAGTGGGGTCCCCCAGCTTTCTGTGTGGCCTCCTGGGGCCCATAAACAGGGTCTCTCCCTGCAAAGGCACTCTACCTTCTGTGGATAGCACCTGAAATTCTTATCAATTTTATCTCTGAATTTGTGTTTTGCAAGTGAAATGTGATCCGTGGGATGATGAAGAATACACAGGGGATTTAGAACCTCAGCTCACCTGTTGTCATACCTCCCTGGGCAAGACCTCGGCCATCCGGCTTTCCCCTGCCCCACCCTACTATCTGGGGATGCCGCCAGCTCCAGGGAGCCTAGATAAAGGCTTGGGGAGGGATGGGAATCAGGAATATAAGCCCCACACTCAGTTGTGGGGCAGGACTTGGGCTTTGGCCAAGTCTCTACTTGCCCCTTGCCTCAGGGAGCTCAACACTGAATGATAATAAGAAAAGCCACCAGAATGGTTTTAGAAAGAGATCACAAAGGGAAGGAAAGAAAGCTTCTCCCTGCTGTTTTTGCCCAAGGAGACCTATATTTTCATTTGCACTGAGTCCTACAGTGCACATGGGGTCCTGACTAGAGGTTACCAAGGTAACGGGAAGTACACTAGGAGGAGGGGCAATAGTAAGAAAAGGGACTAAAGGGGCATGGATGAGACAAAGGGAAAGGATGGAGGATGGACTATAAATTGAGATAATAGGGGATGATGGATGTTGTATTTTGAGCAAAAAGACATAGAAATCACCCCATCACAGATCCAGATGGACAAGTTTCCATTTGTCCATTTGGATCTGCACAAGTTTTGTGTAAGTGGACTGAACGCCAATACTCAGTTTTATTGCTGATTGCTTTCACTCAGTGTATCAAACAGAAAGTGGAGAGGTTCTCACAAGCTGGCTCAATAAACCCTTTCCTAGGGGTCATTTAGTTAGAGAAACTTCCCTTCAAATTGAAAACAGTGCCTCTCTCAGGGAATACAACAGAAGATCACAGTATACGTGGGCAGGTAGAAGGCAGTGGGAACAAAATTTGAGTCTCATTGTAAAGAGCTGGATACAACCCAAACCATTCAGTTTAGAAAGGAAAACGAGCAGGCTTTGAGTGATGGCTTTTCAGTTGCCGTTTTACCCTGATTGTGGACCTTAATTTCTTTGAAATTTATCTGTAAAATGGGGATATTGACAATTCCTGGTTTCTGACTGCCCAGAATTGTTTAAACATCAAAATATTTAATAAATGTGAAACTGCCTTGCAAATAGCTATGTAAATTACATTAATTGATACTTTAATTCTGTATCCTTCATTTTTTTCTTTTGAAATATTATAGAATATTTCAAATTACTCGGTAACAGCATCTAGGAGAGAGATGCATCCTCTCAACAGCATCTAGGAGAGAGTCAGGCTTCATCACTGCCAGCTCTGTGTCTATTGAAGGTTAAACCTGAAGATGGAGCAGTGAAAAATTTAAACACAAACCAAGCAAAAACAAAAGATAAAGTTCCAAAGCAGAGGACAGCTAAGTTTATACACACACACACACACACACACACACACACACACACACACACATACCCCACACGTGAATGTCATGTCTGAAAGGCTGACTGTCTTAGAAAATATATATTAGGGTAAAAGAATGTAGAAAGAAAAATAGGTCTTATCTTGTGAATTTTAATATATTTTCCACTCCATATCATTTTTTTACATCTAACTAGTTTCTCTTTTTCTGTTATTCTCTCTCTCTTTTTTTCAATACAGGGTAGAAGAGTCTAAAATGCAAGTGGGCTTAGCCCTACTTACTCATCTTCTCTCATTTACCTGTGGTATACTCACAAAAGATCAATTGTGAACAGTGTGAAGGAAAGGAAAAAAGCAATTATCAATCTAAAGAGATCAATGAAACATTTCATTAAATAATAATGTCAGGATTTTACAAAAGGAGCTTTAGATAGTTTGGTAACTAAAATGAGAGCAACATGCTTCAGTCACCGTTCGATTAATTAAAACTTCAGCTTAATTCAATCTAATGTTTGTGAAGCATCTTTTCTCAAAAATGCATTTAAATTTTAAAGTAGATAACATCCATCTCTTCAATTTATTGAGATTTTGGAGACAAAATCTAAAATCATACTCTGTCCCCTAATTTTTTTTTTTTTCTCCCAGTGGAGATGAAAATAGCAAACACGTTTAGGGTATAAACATTAGGTGCTGATAACCAGTTCAATTGGTTTCGGTGGAGGTGCAGGCAAGGCTTCTTTGAAAAGATCGCCACCTAGGGGAAATTATGAGTCAAAGCAACATCTGCAGTCCACCACAGATGCTGCCTAACTGATGACATATTTAAGAATAAAAACAGGTAAAATGTTCTCGTGCTTCCCTTGTGGCTCAGTTAGTAAAGAATCTGCCCGCAATGCAGGTGACCTGAGTTCAATCCTTGGATTGAGAGGATACTCTGGAGAAGGGAAAGGCTACCCACACCAATATTCTGACCTGGAGAAATAACATGGACTTATATAGTCCATGGGGTCGCAGAGTCGGACACGACTGAGCAAAACTTTCACATACATAGATACATAAAATGTTCTCATATTGCAGTAAATGAGGTGGATCTCCTATGAAACACATACTAACTGGTGGCCCTAGAATTTTTTTCTCTGATTTTATGTTTATTCCAAAGTAACATTAAAACTGCATATAGTTTTTACGTATGCGTTAGAGTGTGACTTCTATTTTTTTCTCCATATCTAGAAATATTTTTTAGAAAATAGGTATTCTGACATTTGGATACAGGGGGAAAACTTACATTTGGGGAAAATTCATCAATTTTAAAAATTCAGAAATTTTAATTAAGACTCTGAAAAGTTTGAGCCAAACATGTCAAAGATTTCTATCTCAGTTTAGTCATAGAAATTAACAAAAATGTTTCCTCCTTAAACTTATTTGCTTCTGAGCATTTTTGCCTGTGTCTCAAATCAGAACAAGTGGAGTGAGAGATAATCTAGTTAGTTGATTCAAGTGAAAATAGGCTATTTTTCTTTGCTTCAATTTCTGGTGTTTTTGAATCACTGTATTTTTGAAAGTATATTCAACATGAAGTATGATCCATGTCATACTCTTTGTATATTATTTTGCAAATAAGCGAATTTAAAGCAAAAAATCTTTAAGGTAGTTCTAAGCTGATTTAGCAGCTTTGGGCAATTTATGTCCTATTTGGCTTTTTTTTTTTAAAGCTAGTTGTTCGGTCACTAAATCGTGTCTGACCCTTTGCGACTCCATGAACTACAGCACACCAAGCTCCCTGTCTTTCACCATCTCCTGGAGTTTGCTCAAACTTATGTCCATTGAGTTAGTGATGCCATCCAACCGTCTCATCTTCTGTCACCCCCTTCTCCTCCTGCCCTCAATCTTTTATAGCATCAGGGTCTTTTCCAATGGGTCAGTTCTTTGCATTTTTAAAGTTGCTACCTTCAAAAGTTAATTCAGTCAAAAATTCTCTTAAAAGTAATTTTGTATTAAATCACATGTTTTGAAGATATTTTTTTTGTTAATTAAACGCCTCAGTATTGTGAATTTTTAATGCATCAAGATTATGGAATAGGTAAAAGTAGGGAGAAAGTGATTTTATGGATTATTTGAAGAAGTTTTATTGTCCTATGTTTACCTTCTTTAGATCAGTTGTCTTACTGTTAGTGAGTGCCTGTTAACTCCTCAGTCTTCCCCCATTAAAGGTAAATTCCTCAGAGGCAGAGACTCTGTTTTACGTAGTCATTACCAGGGAGCTATTGAGCCAATGTCCGTTCTGAATGATTGGTACCCATTGTACCAGTGATTAAATATCTTGAATATAACCCATAGATGTCTCTATATGACTTAGAATGTACATAATGCTTGACATTCAGGAGGGATACAAAGCATAATGGGTGAGTGAATGAATGAATGGCCTCCAAAACCGGACCTACTGCTGCTTTGTGTGTGTTTATTTAATGCACCACTTTCCCACAAAAAAGAGAAAAACATAATTAAGAAGTTAATCTGCTGTAGAAGGCATAATTAATGTTTGTAAGGCAAAGGCAAATATAAATTATTATCATCTCTTTTAAGGTTATCACCAGACTAAGCATCTTTATAGATAATCAAAGATAATGGCCACCAAAGGGAACTATTTTATCATACAAAAGTGTATGTATATATAAACATGTATAATCTTATAATGATACACATATATAATCATATTATTATATATACACAAATGTAATCTTAGGAATGAGTAGTGCCTTTGGTAATAGAAAAGATTCTTAAATGTATTAAGATGGATTATAAATTTATTTACCTGGATAACTAAACTTATTTGATTACTGCCTAGTGAAATTATTTAAATTACTTGATGGTTCACATGTAACACCCCTAAGATAACTCCCCTGGTGGTTTAGTTGGTGAAGAATCTGCCTACAATGTAAGAGACACAGGTTTGTTCCTTGGGTTGGGAAAATCCCTGGAGAAGGAAATGGCAACTCACTCCAGTATTGTTGCTTAGGAAATCCCATGGAGAGAAGAGCCTGGTGGGCCACAGTCCATGGGATCGCAAGACTCAGACACAACTTAGCGACTAACCCACTACCACCACCACCACTCCCAAGATATATTAAATGCATCTAATGAAAGTGAAAGAGGAGAGTGAAACATTGGCTTAAAGCTCAACATTCAGGAAACGAAGATCATTTCCCGTGAAGTGATGGGAAATAGATGGGGAAACAGTGGAAACAGTGTCAGACTTTATTTTTTTGTTTCCAAAATCACTGCAGATGGTGACTGCAGCCATGAAATTAAAAGACGCTTACTCCTTGGAAGGAAAGTTATGACCAACCTAGATAGCATATTCAAAAGCAGAGACATTACTTTGCCGACTAAGGTCCATCTAGTCAAGGCTAGATTTTTCCTGCAGTCATGTATGGATGTGAGAATTGGACTGTGAAGAAGGCTGAGCACCGAAGAATTGATGCTTTTGAACTGTGGTGTTGGAGAAGACTCTTGAGAGTCCCTTGAACTGCAAGGAGATCCAAGCAGTCCATTCTGAAGGAGATCAGCCCTGGGATTTCTTTGGAAGGAATGATGCTAAAGCTGAAACTCCAGTACTTTGGCCACCTCATGCGAAGAGATGACTCATTGGAAAAGACTCTGATGCAGGGAGGCACTGGGGTCGGGAGGAGAAGGGGACGACAGAGGATGAGATGGCTGGATGGCATCCCTGACTCGATGGACGTGAGTCTGAGTGAACTCCGGGAGATGGTGATGGACAGGGAGGCCTGGCGTGCTGCGATTCATGGGGTCGCAAAGAGTCGGACACGACTGAGCGACTGAACTGAACTGAATACCAATTAATTTCTGTTTTCTAAGCAAGTGTGTTACGAGTCTAAACTTTACAGTGTCCTATAGTTTTTAATGTAATAATGGATAATAATAATGAACATCCCAAATGGTGAAAAACTCTGCATTCTAAAACATACTTGACTTTCACGATTTTATCAAAATCCTGTAGCCCTGTCTTGTATACACAGTCTAGACCAATCAACTTTCTCCTCTTACCCTCTGTCAACAGTGCATCACTCCCATTTGAATATCCATCAAATCTTATTCTCTTCTTTTCCATATGGGTTTGCTCTCTTTTTCTCAAAGCAACAACTTTGCCAAATTAAATAAACAAATCCGTGCTAATATTATATATTCATCTGGCATTATTAATTGCCAGCTCTCTCCTGACATACACAGAATCTAATAGCTCACCAATAGGGATAAAATTTGTCTTAAGCTAAAGGAGTAGGGAGGCTTAAGGTGAGTTGTTTAAGCTGACAAGAACATGAACGTGCCATTAACTAGTAGAAACTATCTTACAGAAAGGAGGGTTTAAAAGTACACCAAGATGTAAATACTCTTTTGCCCATGCTTATGGCTAGGTCTGTTGGTAATCACAGGGACACCGATGTTGTTCAGTCACTATGTCCTGTCCGATTCTTTGTGACCCTATGAACTGCAGCACACCAGGCTTCCCTGTCCTCACTGTCTCCCTGAGTTTGCTCAAACTCATGTCCATTGAGTCGGTGATTTGATCCAACCATCTCATCCTCTGTCATCCCCTTTTCCTCCTGTCCTCAATCTTTCCCAGCATCAGGGTCTTTTTCCAATGAGCTGGTTCTTCACATCGGGTGCCCGAAGTATTGGAGTTTCAGCATCAGTCCTGCCAATGAACATTCAGGGTTGATTTCCTGTAGGATTGACTAGCTTAATCCCAATGGCGACCATGAGGCTCTCAGAGTCTTCATAAGGATATACGAGTTGTATACCTTTCACAGCATTGTTCCCAGCTAAAGTGCTTCTTTTTACATTTCGTCCACATTTTCTATTTCCATTCTTACTCTAATTACTGATACTTTCTTCATAGCAAACCTTTCTCAGCCTTTACACTTGGATTCTTCATTAGACTCAAATGCTTTCAACTGACCTTCCGATACTGGCTGGTGCTTTTCCTTTTTATACTGTATTTAACTTCCTCCCCTAACTGTCACTGTCAGGTGGCACCCTGCGCTCTTCTCCTGCCAGTAGCTAGCAATTTTTCATTTCTACCCACTTCCATTAGTAACAGCCGATTCCTAATTCAGAGAATTAAGAATTCTGCAATCAGAGTGAGCTTTATACTTTGACCTTAGAAGAAAAGGGAAAGGGGCCAGAAAACCTCTCTAATGATGTGAATAGTCTAGTAGTTTTGCACTCTGGTTCTTTTCTCTCTTTGAAATTTCTCATCTCATAAATAATTTATCACAGAAGCTTTGGACATAAATTACTGAGACTCAGCATTTTTTCCAGGACAGTATTATAATATGCAGTATAACTGCCAAAGTTTGACTTTGAATATTGACTCAGAATTATATCCCCAAATAATCTGAACTGAACTTAAAGTTTCACCATACTCCCATCCATTTCACAAAGCAGAGTTAATGATATAAGGAAACAGACTGAGCGGCTTCCCATGTCTGTCACCTATTGGCTGTGTGACTTGGGGTAGTTTTCTGAACAGCTGTTGGCATCAACTTTCTCATTGGTAAAGTTCCCTAGTGGATGAGATGATAAAGAACCTGCCTGCAGTGCAGGAGACCTGGGTTCAATCCCTGGGTCAGGAAGATCCCATGGAGAAGGGAATACCTGGAGAATTCCACGGACAGAAGAGTTTGGTGGGCTACAGTCCATGAGGTCCCGAAGAGTCAGACACCACTGTGCAACAAACACTTTCAAAAATAACACTCGTGGACTAAGTCCAGGCCCTGGTTCAGGGTAACGGCTTAGCAAATGCTAGCTTAAACATGGAATAAAATAAGTGTTGGGCTGTTTTGAATTTCTAAATTGGGTACTTTAAATTGTAGAAAGCATTTTAAGTTTATTATAATGTGCACTTAAGAACCATTGCTGTGGGTATTATTAAGGTCATCCTCCTGATTCTGTGGCCCAGCAACAGAATCTGTTGGCTCTGTTCGAGCCAACAGCTTCCTTGTGAAATTAAAGGATTTTGTGTTCAGTTTCTATGAAGATCTGTCTGTCCTGAGAACCAGTCTGCTCTATAACAGAGTTCAGGCCACAAGAGATGCAGGTGGGTACCTGCTACTGTAACAGCTCCGTCCTTCTTCTTTGTTCTTTATATTTTTCTACTGAAAGTTGTTTTAGTACACACATCATGAATAAGTCACTATACTTCCCTCTTAGAACCACCTAATAATCATAGTTCATTTCATACCTTTAGTTTTACTTAATTTTCATAATATTAAAAATGTTTATGAAGGGCTTCTTATTATAGGCAAGACTATACTGGAAATAGAAAATCAGTTCCTTCCCTATAGGATTTTCTGCCACAGACAACTGTAGTTTTAAAAGGATAATGGAATTATTAATGGAATCAGTGTGAAGGATGTACAAAAGCAGGGGTACCTACTCTGGGAAAATTGATGAATGCATTGCTAAGAAAGTGGTAAATGTGGAAACTGTCTGCTAAGGAAGACCTAGTCCTTAGCACTGATTTATGCTTCCAATAGAAGTGGTTAAGCAGTTGGAAACAGCTGGAAAGTGGGCTGTAATACAAGTATAAATTATTCCCTCTGGTCACTCGATCAACAAATAAACAGGTTTGTCTCTTTCCTTAACAAATTGCTCTGTAATTAGTGGCTGTGATCATTAATAAATTAAATGATGCTCAAGTCCTAGGAAGTAACTGACTATCACAAGTCTTGCATTTGAAAGTAGGCCAGTGGTTATATATTCTTTTTTTTTCTTTTTACTAGGATTAAAGTATTAGGCATTGTTTACTTTAGTAGTCTGGATTTAAAAATTTAAGCATATAAATTTCAAATTTGTTAATTTTCTTCTGTTGTCGTATTAAAAGTAAAACCTATACTGTGAGTGTAGATTGCTAATGTTAATTAGTGCAGTGAATGTCAAAAGGAATTCAAAATATTTTCATAGTAATGTCTTTAAACTCTTATTGGCAGTGAAAATTATTATAAGTATAAAAATAATCATTTAGGGAAATCCAAGACCTCTTGTGGGGCTAAGTTTTCCCTCTTTCTTTCACTAACTTTGATAATTTTATATTTGTGGCTTAGTCTCATCAAGACAAAAGATACTATTATTAAACACCACAGCATATGGCAACACATTCAAATAAACAATAAAATATTTTAATATGATTGTTCATGCCAACACATTTACAATACTCCTTTTATATGTATCAATGTATTATGTGTCCCACAAAAATGCATCTGTAAAAACAAGAGGAACACCACAAGTAGCATTTTTGTATACACGTTTTATTCTGCCACTAGGTGACACCTAAATATTAATAGTCGTTGAGCACACAGTCTGCATAAGAAGACAAAATAGAAAGTAAATAACAGAAACAAAAGTTACTTTTATTAACTTTGTTTTGTATTTAAATATTTGTGCTAATGTATATACTTTGAGGTCATGAGTTAACTGCAAGGAATAGAGTGGAATTCATAAAAAGTATTTTCAAGAAAAGGAAAATAGTATTTCTTTTTTATGGAAAAAATAAAAATCAACATTGACTTTGGAAAATCTTCTGGAGGCAGGGGAAATGTACAGACATTTAGACTTAACCTTGCCTTGTTATTTTATATTATAATCCCTCAGCTCAAGGGACTGCTACAATCAATAGGAAATTACAAAAATACAGTTATATATAGCAGTATTCTGAGTTTGTGCTTGGGAATGCTATTTAATGATAAACGTCAGATGGATTATCCAATCTACCAGGGATTCTGTGAGAACTGATACATTAACATCAGGTAAAAGTCTTAAATTACTAGAACTAAAATTAATATGCTAAACCAACCTGCCTCTTAAGAAATCTGTATGCAGGTCAGGAAGCAACAGTTAGAACTGGACATGGAACAACAGACTGGTTCCAAATAGGACAAGGAGTACATCAAGGCTGTATACTGTCACCCTGTTTACTTAACTTATATGCAGAGTACATCATGAGAAACGCTGGACTGGAAGAAACACAAACTGGAATCAAGATTGCTGGGAGAAATATCAATAACCTCAGATATGCAGATGATACTACCCTTATGGCAGAACGTGAAGAAGAACTAAAGAGCCTCTTGATGAAAGTGAAAGAGGAAAGCAAAAAAGTTGGTTTAAAGCTCAACATTCAGAAAACAAAGATCATGGCATCCGGTCATGGGGGATGACCGGATGGGGAAACAGTGGAAACAGTGCCAGACTTTATTTTGGGGGCTTCAAAATCACTGCAGATGGTGACTGCAGCCATGAAATTAAAAGACGCTTACTCCTTGGAAGAAAAATTATGACCAACCTAGATAGTATATTCAAAAGCAGAGACATTACTTTGCCAACTAAGGTCCGTCTAGTCAAGGCTATGGTTTTTCCTGTGGTCATGTATGGATGTGAGAGTTGGACTGTGAAGAAGGCTGAGCACCGAAGAATTGATGCTTTTGAACTGTGGTGTTGGAGAAGACTCTTGATGAGTCCTTTGGACTGCAAGGAGATCCAACTAGTCCATTCTGAAAGAGATCAGCCCTGGGATTTCTTTGGAAGGAATGATGCTAAAGCTGAAACTCTTCAGTACTTTGGCCACCTGATGCGAAGAGTTGACTCACTGGAAAAGACTCTGATTCTGGGAGGGATTGGGTGCAGGAGGAAAAGGGGACGACAGAGAATGAGATGGCCGGATGGCATCACGGACTCGATGGACGTGAGTCTGAGTGAACTCCTGGAGATGGTGATGGACAGGGAGGCCTGGTGTGCTGGGATTCATGGGGTCACGAAGAGTTGGAAACGACTGAGCGACTGAACGGAACTGAACTGAAACATATTCATAGGAGAGAATATTCAAATATTTCATCATAACAGAAATATCAACCATCATAAAAAGTTCAGATACCTTATGAAAATATCAGAAGATGCTATTATTAATAGTTTATGCTTAGGTGTTACACAAGATAGAATCTTCAATAAAGTGTTAACATTATGAATATTAACCAGATATAGATCTATAAAATTACCCACAAATTTTTGTGAATATTTTCCTAAATAAATTTTTTATTTTACTTTCGTTATAAACAGCATCACAACAATCTCTTAGGTTAATTTATTCCACTCTGGTGTTTCTTTCAACCAAAGCTGTTTATATTGGTATCAATTTCAGTTCAGTCACTCAGTCATGTCTGACTCTTTGCGACCCCATGGACTGCAGCATGCCACACTTCCCTGTCCATCATCAACTCCCAGAGCTTGCTCAAACTCATGTCCATCAAGTTGGATGATGTCATCCAACCGTCTCATCCTCTGTCATCCCCTTCTCCTCCTGCCTTCAGTCTTTCCTAGTGTCAGGGTCTTTTCCAGTGAGTCAGTTCTTCCCATCAGGTGGCCAAAGTATTGGATGAATAGCTTCAGCACCAGCCTCCCAACGAATATTCAGGATTGATATAGCATTGATTGGTTCAATCTCCTTGCAGTTTAAAGGACTCTCAAGAGTCTTCTCCAACCCCACAGTTCAAAAGCATCAGTTCTTCGATGCTCAGCTTTCCTTATGGTCCAACCCTCACATCCATACATAACTAGTGGAAAAACCATACCTTTGACTAGATGGAACTGCAAATTAATATCTGGTTTTTAATATGCTGTCTAGAGTGATCATAGGTTTTCTTCCAAGGAGCAAGCATATTTTGATTTCATGGTTGCAGTCACCATCTGCAATGATTCTGGGGCCCAAGAAAATAGTCTGTCACTGTTTCCATTTTTTCCTGATCTATTTGCCATGAATTGATGGGTCCAGATGCCATGATCTTAGTTTTTTGAATGTTCAGTTCTAAGCTGGTTTTTTCTCTCTCCTCTTTCACTTTCATCAAGAGGTTCTTTAGTTCCTCTTCACTTTCTGTGATAAGGGTGTCATCTGCATATCTGATGTTATTAATATTTCTCCTGGCAATCTTAATTCCAGCTTCTGCTTCATCCAGACTGGCATTTTGCATGATGTATTCTGCATATAAGTTAAACAAACAGGGTGACAATATACAGCCTTGACATACTCCTTCCCGATTTGGAACCAGTCTGTTGTTCAATGTCCAGTTCTAACTGTTGCTTCCTGACCTGCAAACAGGTTTCTCAAGAGGCAGGTCAGGTGGCCTGGTATTCCCATCTCTTTCAGAATTTTCCACAGTTTATTGTGGTCCACACAAAGGCTTTGGCATAGTCAATAAAGCAGAAGTAGATGTTTTGCTGGAACTCTCTTGCTTTTTCAATGATCCAATGTATGTTGGCAACTTGATCTCTGATCCCTCTGCTTTTTCTAAATCCAACTTGAACATCTGGAAGTTCTTGGTTCACATATTGTTCAAGCCTGGCTTGGAGAATTTTGAGCATTACTTTACTAGTGTGTGAGATGAGTGCAATTGTGTGGTAGTTTGAGCATTCTTTGGCATTGCTTTTATTTGGGACTGGAATGAAAGCTGACCTTTTCCAATCCTGTGGCCACTGCTGAGTTTTCCAAATTTGCTGGCATATTGAGTGCAGCACTTTCACAACATCATCTTTTAGGATTGGAAATAGCTGAATTGGAATTCCATCACCTCCATTAGCTTTATTCATAGTGATGCTTCCTAAGGCCAGCTTGACTTCATATTCCAGGATGTCTGGCTCTAGATGAGTGATCACACCATCTTGTTTATCTGGATTGTGAAGATCTTTTTGTACAGTTCTTCTGTGTATTCTTGCCACTTCTTAATATCTTCTACTTCTGTTAGGTCCATACCATTTCTATCCTTTATTGTGCCCATCTTTGCTTGAAATATTAACTTGGTATATCTAAGTTTCTTGAAAAGATTTCTAGTCTTTTGCATTCTTTTGTTTTCCTCTATTTCTTTGCACTGATCACTGAGGAAGGCTTTCTTATCTCTCCTTGCTAGTCTTTGGAACTCTGCATTCAAGTGGGTATGTTTCCTTTTCTCCTTTGCCTTCAGCTTCTCTTCTCTCAGCTATTTGTAGGGCCTCATCTGACAAACATTTTGCCTTTTTGTATTCCTTTTTCTTGGGGAAGGTCTTGATCCCTGTCTCCTGTACAGTGTCACAAACCTCCATCCATAATTCACTAGGCACTCTATCAGATTTAAACCTTTGAATATATTTCTCACTTCCACTGTATCATTGTAAAGGATTTAATTTAGGTCATACCTGAATGGTCTCCCTACTTTCTTCAATTAAGTCTGAGTTTGGCAATAAGGAGTTCATGATCTGAGCCACAGCCAGCTCCCAGTCTGGTTTTTGCTAACTGTATAGAGCTTCTCCACCTTCAGTTGCCAAGAATGTAATCAGTCTCATTTCGGTGTTGACTATCTGGTGATGTCCACGTGTAAAGTCTTCTCTTGTGTTGTTAGAAGAGGGTGTTTGCTATGACCAGTGTGTTCTCTAGGCAAAACTCTGTTAGTCTTTGCCCTGCTTCATTTCGTACTCCAAGGCCAAACTTGCCTATTACTCCAGGTATCTCTTGACTTCCTACTTTTGCATTCCAGTCCCCTATGATGAAAAAGACGCCTTTTGGAGGTGTTAAATCTAGACGATTTTGTAGGTCTTCATAGACCTGTTCAGCTTCAGCTTCTTTGGCATTAGTGGTTGGGGCATAGAATTGGGTGATATTGGATTACTGTTATATTGGTATATACACACAATATTATATTGGTAATTATATTATATATTATATAAGTATATACTGTATATTATATTGGTATACATACACAATATTAACCAACAATTTGTTAGATTGTCATCACATGAATTATATAAGTTATTAAACTACTACTAAGTATTATAATTGAAACATAGATATCCGGTGTTTGTTCCTTAGGATCCATTGTTATCAAACCCACATTGACGAGACTGCATTTTTTCCTACCCTCTTCGGAACTCAGATTAAAGGAAGTTTATTAAAGGAAGTTTTATTCTTAGCAACCTTATTTTAAATAAAACAACAAGAAGATGTGTTCCAATAACATACTGGATCCACAACTTTGAACTCAGAATAGAGGACTTAAAGTCCCAAAATAATTTACTTCTTTGAATTGAACGTCCTTCATCTGTAAAAAGAAAATAAAGTATTAGTTCTTAGTGTGGTTATAAGTGATAATGTGTGTTAAAATCTTGCATATGCTTAAATGATTTTTGAATTCTTAGGTCTCTGTTCTGACTGCCTTAAGTGTTCTATGTAAGTGGCTTATAGAAGGTATTTCATAGTCGTTGGAATTTTCATTGTCTTCAGGTATACCATAAGATAGAACCTTCCTCTTTAGGCATTAAAATACATGCATTTTTATTTTGAAAAGATGCATTGCCTATATGGAAAGGAATGAGCTGACTCGAGTGGGTAATTCTTAGCACTACTTATTAGAATATTAATGTCGGCCGTAAAGAGATAGGAAGTATCATGACCCAGTAGAGGGAAGAGACAGAGGGCAAAAATATACTTGGGGAATGAGTCCAGCTCCAGAGATTCAATTGGTTCTTACAGTCCTGCACAATGAAATATGCAGCTCAGAATAACATATCTGACTGCAGTTATCCAAGAGAAAACAAGACATGTAATGAATTACTTTTTCTAATTGTCTTATTAGATATTACATTTATACTTGTCCTAATTATTAACAAATGATTTTTATATACCACATAATACATAGTCTCATCTGTGCATTTATTAAATACTTATTATAACTGGAAGATATTGAGTATCACTGTTCTGAGAATGTGGTAAGCGCTGACCCATTTGATCATCATAATCTCCTTTAATCCCAGGAGGTAGATACTATAGATGAGGAAAATGAGAAGCTAGAATTTCAGGAACATGCCTTAGGTCACACAAGTAGAACAAAACAGAAGTACTGAACCCACAAACCACAGTCTTATTAAATTCCCAAGAGGGCTCTGCCATGCAAAAACCGCTCAACCACAGATCTTCTAGGTCCCTCATGTGTATGCTTAGATGCCTTTCTACAAAGCAGATTCCAACTCAGTAGGTGTGGGTGGAGCTTGGGCAACATTTCTAAAAAGCTATTAGATGGTTCCCATAATGCTGGT
The DNA here is from genome assembly GCA_917880005.1 of Nanger dama. NCBI lineage: Eukaryota > Metazoa > Chordata > Mammalia > Artiodactyla > Bovidae > Nanger > Nanger dama. The sequence continues at coordinate 21,099,209 of CAKJTW010000002.1, forward strand.
CCATGGACCACAGTTTCACTATCAAAGTGCCAGACCACTGCATTTGCACATTCCTCATAACTGGAAGCCAAAATTGAATTTCTATGACCAGCTGGTTCATGTTAAGCTCAGGTGGTATCAACTATCTAGATATCTCAATCCAACAAAACTACAATGAGATCTCCTGCTGCTGCTGCTAAGTCACTTCAGTCATGTCCGACTCTGTGTGACCCCATAGATGGCAGCCCATCAGGGCCCCCCCGTCCCTGGGATTCTCCAGGCAAGAACAGTGGAGTGGGTTGCCATTTCCTTCTCCAGTGCATGAAAGTGAAAAGTGAAAGGGAAGTCGCTCAGTTGTGTCTGACTCTTTGCGACCCCATGGACCGCAGCCTACCAGACTCCTCTGTCCATGGGATTTTCCAGGCAAGAGTACTGGAGTGGGGTGCATTGCCTTCTCCTGAGCCTTGTTAAATTAGACCTAATCTTCAGAAATTGAGATGATTTATGTACAGTAATTAACTGATTTATAGTCTATAATGAAATTCTTAGCTATTAGGTTATTTGCTCTTCACAATAGGTGTGTTCAAAATTGGGGAAGGAATATGTCAAGGCTGTATATTGTCACCCTGCTTATTTCCCTTATATGCAGAGTACATCATGCAAAATGCTGGGCTTGATGAATTTCACAAGTTGGTATCAAGACTGCAGGGAGAAATATCAATAACCTTAGATATGCAGATGATACCACCCTAATGACAGAAAGTGAAGAAAGGAGAAACATTTCATCAAGAAGTGAAAGAGGAGAATGAAAAAGCTGGCTTGAAGCTCAACGTTCAAAAACGAAAATCATGGCACCCAATCCCATCAGTTCATGGCAAATACATGGGGAAATAATGTAAACAGTGACCAACTTTATTTTCTTGGACTCTAAAATCACTGTGAACAGTGACTGCAGCCATGAAATTAAAAGATGCTTGCTCTTTGACAAACCTAGACAGCATATTGAAAAGCAGAGATATCACTTTGCTGAAAAAGGTCCATACAGTGAAAGCTATGGTTTTTCCAGCAGTCATGTATGGATGTGAGAGTTGGACCATAAAGAAAGCTAAGAGCTAAAGAATAGATGCTTTTGAACTGTCGTGTTGAGAAGACTCTTGAGAGTCCCTTGGACAGCAAGGAGATCAAAGCACTCAATCCTAAAGGAAATCAACCCTGAATATTCATCGGAAGGACTGATGCTGAAGCTCCAATACTTTGGCCACCTGATGCAAACAGCCAACTCAGTGGAAAGACCCTGATTCTGGGAAAGATGAAAGGCAAGAGGAGAAGGGGGTGACAGAGAAGGCTATGGTTGGATGGTATTATTGACTCAATGGACTTGAGTTTGAGCAAATTCAGGGATATGGTGATGAACAGGGACGCCTGGTGTGCTGCAGTCCATGGGGTCACATGACTGAGTGAATAGCAACAACAAATAGGAGTGAGCAGTAATAAGGTGTGATAACTGTTTCTTAGGAAACAGAGACCTAGGACTACCCATCACCAGTCTCTTAAGCACAGTGATAACACAGTTGTCCAAACTCTTCTCTTTCATCAGCTGACCTTGAGGTCAGGTTATGTTCCATTAACTGGCCAAAAGTTAAATAAATGCAGAAAATTTATAGTACTAAAACCGTTAAAATACAGCCATATGTTGATTTAGCTTTGAATATACAAATAATCAAGGCCAAATTGATTCAGAAGCATTAGTATTAGCCATCAGGGAAGCCCAATTTATATTAACACTAATTTTCAATTATGATTGTTATTTTGAACCTGTATAAATATAATTAAGCTGCATATATCATTATTCTGTTAAAAAAAAAAAATAAACTGAAGAAGCTGTGTTTTCTTATCTTATTCTTGACCCAAGAACACCTATAGGGTGATACTTGAATTATTTTCTTCCCAGACTCTGTGGGTTTGATACAGCTGAGTTATTTCACCTCTTGTGTTTATTTTAATGAAACTAAAGATGTTTGAATAACTCTTGTCTTCATATGCAGGTGTTACAAAATGTTATGAAACCATTCTCAGAGAATTCAGAGTTGATCTCCAAATGCCAAATGTATTTACCATCCTTAGAGGACTAATATTTTCACAGGAAAAAATTCCATTAAGTTACTATGGAGACAAAGTAATGAAGATAAATTAAGAAATGCTGTCAGTCACTGAAAAAGAAAATATCAGAATCCCTTGTGTAAAAACACCTGAGAATAGACAGCAAAAATTTTTATCAAGCCTAGGCCTTCTGAATAGACTTATGATTTATAATGTTATTTTTCTGACAGTTGACAAAGCAAATATTGCCATGTTCTTGAAAGACACAGCTAAGTGGCAGCTTTTTAGCACTGTGTCCTCTTAAGTTTGCAATGATTAAGAATTTTTTTTTTTTAATCGTGAATTTTCATCAAGCATACTTACCTCTAAAACTAAAGATGGGGTTTATTCTGAGCCATATGTAACACTGATACTCTTGAATCTTCAAGTGGTGTGGAGCGTCTCCAAGGTGATCCAGTCACGCTGAGCAGCAATGCCCAGGACCCCTTCATTACATGGGAGTCGTTGGGTATGTCTCTGAAAAGTGGAATAGGTGTCCTAGGATGTGCAAACCTCCCACCCTGTGACATGATTTAATCATTCCATATCAGCCTTCAAGGTTAGTAAAGGGACCATCAGAGTATCTGGCTTAAAAAATAAAAAGCTCAGGTAGAGACTCACCAATGACTTAGGTTCTCCTTTCTTTCTTTTTTTTTTTTTTTGCTGGACTATTCAGAAGGTATGGACAGTGCGGAAATGAGTAGATAATATGGTTTCTCTCTCACTTCTCACTGGCTGCTCCTTCAGGACACTCTGGCGCTTCTGTACTGCTCCTCCAAGGTACCAAGCTCCTCCCAGCTCTCCACCTTTAGCCGCAAGTCACCCTCTCCCCACAGTGAACATTCCCAGCTTCTCTCAAACTATGTACCACATACTTTCATAGCGTTGCACTTCCTTTAGAATTCTGGCAGTGGCGGATTTGTCTAACTTCATTTAAAGTCTGTCCTTTGGACTAAACTACAAGAGAGGATTTTGCCTATTCACCATCGTATCCTAATCACTGTTTGTGGTCCCTGGCTCCTGGTAGTTCCATAATTATCTGGTAAATAATGGTTCCCAAACTGAACTCTTGAGGCACTGTTCATATTTGCACCCCTCCCAGAGACCAGTGGATAATGTCTTGTGTATGTGGAGGCAATTAACATGTGCTGAATTTTGTCATGTAAAAGTGGAATCTTTTGTAAGAATAATTTGAGAACTGTCTGATATGATTGTGAAGAAATTCAGTCCTGAATGAAAGTGTTTCTTTAATGAGAACTTAGCGATTACTTGAGTATCTTGGAGCAAGTATTTTTGGATGGTAACTTGTAAGGATTTATTGATCAGTATCAGCAGCAGGATTCTTGGTTTCCCGCTGTGCATTAGAAATGCATATGGGTGGTCAATTTTATCGGTCACCATAAAATTGCATCTTGCAGAAAATAATGATTTAAGAGCATAATAAATGTTTGGTTAGTCACTGCTGTAGTTTGGACTGTTTAGTGTCATTAAAAAATAATTCTACAATCTTTGTGTTAGTTTTTCTTCTTACGTTCATCCTGTTGACCACTGAGTAAGATGTCTGATGCTCAAAAATAAGAATTGAGAAGCACACTTCAACACTTTAATTATTTTATTATCTTTTTAACAGCTTAAGCTTATCACCCCCAAAAGCTGCAGTAAAATCAGCATTCAGGTAAGCGATCACCCTACAGTCTTCTTTTCATTAAATACTGATTGTTGGTTCAGACTATACTTAGTAGTATAGTTTGTCAAAAGGTGTAATTTTTGAGAAGCTGGACTCAAATCCTTCATCCAGGGGAATTTTGGAAATATGCTATAACTGGAACTTTTACTAAGTTATGAGAATCAAGGATCCAAGAACTGTATTACTTCCTAAACAGTCTGAATAAAAGCTGTTAATTTTGAATGTTGAATTCTCCATAGATAATTGTTTAGACATCAGAAACTAGTTCAGAAAAGCTTGCACTTAAACATATTTGTTTTACTCTCCTTTATAAAGAAGACAATTGGGAAAGAAAATTTAAAAAAAAAAGAAGATATTCCATCCCCAAAAGGCCAATCATCTTTAAAAAATTCATTCTGCAAAGTCTATTTTTATTATTCCTGTGAACTTATGACAAGGAATATATCCAGGAACAAGGCTTCAAAATCTATGTTCCATTGTTTGCAGTTACCTTAGATTTTAACTAGGTGTGCAAGTTGACTTCTGACCATGGGGAATCCTCTCCATGCATGGATTTATGGATTGCTGAGGCCATGGCAGATAACCAGTTCCACAGAAGCAACTTCATGTTCTTCTGAGGAAGATCCATAGCACTGTGGAACAAGGAATATAAATGAGCGATGCCACAAGAGACTGCAAACTGGGTTACCAAAACACAGCCCTCAAAAATGAACTCTGAAGGTGGAAAATCTATAAGAAAAAAATATTAAAATAAGCATTTTAAAATGGTTTCACCTATCATGTTAAAAGTACTGAGAACATTTAATAAACATGGCACATGCTTCTTAGGCATGTAAGTTAAAATAACTGTTCGTTCCAAGCTCATTAAGTAGAAATGATGCATAAAGTTGTTATAAAAGGAAACATTTTCAGCATTGCCAGAATTATTAAAAAAACAAAAAACAAAACTCAAGCATCTAGGGGAGAAAACACCAAATGACAATATTCAAACTGTAGTAATAAAATATTTGGCCTTTAATCATTTCCAGTTAAATTATATTTGAAAGCTCTACCTCCCCCACCCATAGTCATACACACACACACGAATTTTTAAACGTTTTATAATGGCCAAAGATGATAGGTTTATTAATGGAACTCACTTTTTCATTAGTTTTTGACAAGTGGCTAATTCATTAGCCTCCGATCAGTTCCATCGCATTCCTCCATCCCTTTCCTGATGTCTTAACAGTTAATGTCCTGTACCGTGAAGAGCGCTTCTTGTGCCACGTCGGGAATTCTCTCTTTGGGGCTTAAATACGTACAGTTCATAAAGTTCTCTCTCTCTTCTTCAGCCCCCACTAGGAATGATAAAGGCATTTCCAGAGGCAAATGATTCTCTTCCTCCGTCTGCTCATCCTCCACCAGCCCCTCTTCTTCCTCCGCGGTCTCCTCCGCTTCGTTCTCATCTTCCTCCTCCCCCTCCTCCATATAATCAGCCTCTTCGCCCTCCTCCTCATCTCTGGCCTCTGACTCTTCGTCCTCCTCCTGGCTCTCCAACTCCTTGCCATCACACTCCTCCTCGTCACACCACTCCTCCCTCCTCCTCCTCCCTCCTCCTCTTCTCTCTCCCCTTCCTCCACCAGCTGTGAGGTGGCTGCCTGCTTTTCCTCGTCTGGGTCAGGACTGAAGACGAAAGAGGGATTCTGCACAAAGCTGTACGGAGTATCTTGCAGCGCCCCGTCTTCCTGGCCACCGCTAGGGGGCGCGTCGTTTCCGAAGGCGCCCTCCGGGGAGGCTGTGCCCCCGCCTGGGCCTGCTGCGCCCGCAGCGCCTCCTGCTGGCGCTCTAGCTTCTCCTGCTGCCGCATGTCCTCGTAGATCTGGTTCATGATGAACTGCGTGGTGTTGCGCGGCGCCCGCATGCCCGGGGCGCGCCACCCGTACAGGTTGACCGGCCGCAGCAGCGTGCTCAGATCCACCGGAGGGCTCCTCTGGGCGGAGCGGCGAGGGTGACGGCGCAGGCCGCGGCCCCGGCGACCCCAGCGCTTCTTTCTGCCCGGGGGCCTCGCCCAGCCGGGGTTCCAGGGCCCATGGCAGCAGGAGCAGCAGCAAATGCAAAGCGGATGCAGGCCGTACACCCGGATCACTTGCACCCGGCCCGGGGGCTTCCTGAATCTCGCCGGAGGTGGGCACCAGGGCCCTCTCCAGCGCCCCCAGTTAGAATACACGGCCCAGTAGGGACGCCGGGGTGGTTGGAACCAAGGGCCTGGACCGTATTGCTGCTTCGGCTGGTTCCTCGGGGCTCGTATTCGGCCTTGGGGCCGTAGCGAGGCCGCCGCCTGTAAACGGGGCGCCCCTGCGCCTTCGGGGGCCGGACGACCAGGTGCGTAACGGGGCAGAGGATGACCAGCCGCCGCCCAGGTTAAGAGGATCCTTTTTTCTGTCGAGGGTTTGGGTCATGATTCAGGGTGCTCCGAGAGGTCGACACGGTAGCGCCCTAGAAGCTGTCGTCGCGTTTGGACAGATCTGATGGTCTCAAGGGCCTCGTTTCTCTCTCTGCCCAGCACCACGTGCCCGCCGCTGGGATCACGCCTTTGTCTCCAGAAGGATCGCCGCCTCTCTGCTCGCTCAGTCACTCTCCGCCTAATCTCTGATCCTTCGCACTCGAGTTGTCTCGCCCAGGCGGGTTGGGTGGGAGTGGGGCTGGGTAAGGATGGTGGGTGAGGAAGGTGTTGGTGGGCAACGCGCGGTGAGAACCTCTCCTGGGTCCCACTCACACCCGCCTCAGTGGATGCGCGGGCTGCGGCCGGGGGAGGCAGGGGTCGCGCCGTTACCTTCCTGCTCCCTCTCAACCCAGGTGCTTCACCGTCGCCGTCCGGGGGCCGGACTGGGGGGCGTGGGCCGCGGCAGCCTTTAAATACCGGCCAGGGGCCCCGCGTGCCCACTGCATCCTTGGTTGCCCCGGGAGACAGCCAATTGGGGTTGAGCTCGTTCTCCCCAGGCGTGGAGGTGGGGTTCCGGCCGGAACAGGTGCCCAGTGAACATTCGCAGGGGGCTTGTGACGTAGTTTTGCGGGAGGGAGAGCGGAGGCTGGGTTTGTGCAGCCCACGTCAGGAACTGCCTGAAGCCATTTCTTTGCCCCCTCCGACCACCTTGAGGTGCTGGGTTAGAGAAGATGGACCTTCAGCTGAACCCAGAGGCGGGGGTTGGGGAGAAACTTGTCTGTTGAAACAGAATATCCTACGCCTTTGGGGTGATGGAAGGGGTAAAGAGAAAGCCCCTGGAGTCGGAAGTAGGGCGCTACGCCTTACTTTGTGGCCACTGCTCTAACTCCTGGAGCTCTGTTTCATCATGCATAAAGCAAGATGGCAAACGTTTACTGTGTGTGCTTTCTGTGCAGGTGTGCCGTGAGCCTCACACCTGCTCTGTGAGGCAGGCATTGTTACCACATCTCGTAGGTTAGGAAGCTAAGACGTTAATATACTCGAGCTTGTGAGGTCAGTGAATTTAAGGGCTAGTGTTGAAACATGTTTGATCTCAGAGCCCAGATTCTTAGTGAGGTTACTGCAGTGCCCAGACACCTTACACAGGACTGTGACGAAGAGAGCAGGGAATCTGTATGGCCAAGCACTGTACTCATTGTAGTATATCGCGTAAATGTGCTTTGATTAAACATTACCAGGATGTTTACCATGGGTTTGTTTGTAAGAATGCTACTGTGCCAATTGTTTTTCCTTTTGTCCTTTTGTTAACCAGGCAGCATGGAACCTTGGGAGCCTCTGTAATATTACAGTTAAGAATATGGGCTTCGGGTTTAAATAGACAAAAGCCTACCCTGAATGATTCCCTTCGGTCCGGTCAGACTCTTTGCGACCCTATGGACCATAGCCTGCTAGTCTCCTCTGTCCATGGAGTTCTCCAGGCAAGAATACTGGAGTAGGTTGCTATGCTCCTCCTCCAGAGTATCTTCCCAACCGAGGGGATAGAACCTGTGTCTCTTGCATCCTCTGTTGGCAGGTGGACTCTTTACCACTAGGGCCATCTGGGAAGTCTAGGTTTATCCAAATCTGTAGAAGGTGTAATGTCAAGAGGAGCCCTCAATTCAGTTCAGTTCAGTTGCTCAGTCGTGTCCAACTCTTTGCCACCCCATGAATCCCAGCACGCCAGGCCTCCCTGTCCATCACCAACTCCTGGAGTTCACTCAGACTCACGTCCATCGAGTCAGTGATGCCATCCAGACATCTCATCCTCTGTCGACCCCTTCTCCTCCTGTCCCCAATCCCTCCCAGCATCAGAGTCTTTTCCAATGAGTCAGTTCTTCGCATGAGGTGGCCAAAGTCCTGGAGTTTCAGCTTCAGCATCATTCCCTCCAAAAAATCCCAGGACTGATCTCCTTCAGAATGGACTGCTTGGATCTCCTTGCAAGTCCAAGGGACTCTCAAGAGTCTTCTCCAACACCACAGTTCAAAAGCATCAATTCTTCGGTGCTCAGCCTTCTTCACAGTCCAACTCTCACATCCCTACATGACCACTGGAAAAACCATAGCCTTGACTAGACGGACCTTAGTCGGCAAAGTAATGTCTGTCCTTTTCAATATGCTATCTAGGTTGGTCATAATTTTCTTCCAAGGAGTAAGCGTCTTTTAATTTCATGGCTGCAGTCACCATCTGTAGTGATTTTGGAGCCCCCAAAATAAAGTCTGCCACTGTTTCCACTGTTTCCCCATCTATTTCCCATGAAGTGATGGAAACAGATGTTAATGACCTCTAATATAAACTATGGACTTTTGTTGGTAATGGTGTGTCACTGTAGGTTCATTATTAATAAATGAACCGCTTTGGTGGAGGATGTTTACAATGGGGGAGAGAGTATATGAGGTATCTCTGTACCTTGTTCTCATTTTGCTGTGAATCTAAAATTGCTCTAAAAAATAAGGGCTAATAAGAAAAAAAAAACAAAAACAAATAGTGCCTTCCCTGGGGGCTCAGTGGTAAAGAATCTGCCTGCCAATGCGGAAGACTGGGGCTGGATCCCTGTGTTGGGAACATCCCCTGAAAAGAAAGTGGCAATCCATTCCAGTATTCTTGCCTGGGAAATCACATGGACAGAGGAGCCTGGTGGGCTACAGTCCATGGGGTCACAAAGAGTCAGATATAACTTAGCAACTAAACAACAACAATAAAAAATAGAGGTGCTTCAACTTCAGCTCAGCAATTATTAACTTCTGGAAGCCTCCAGTTCCTTACCCATGCCATGAGTATAGTTATAGTGCCTATTGCATAGTTATGTTAAGGATTAAGTATCGATTAAAGCACTTAGCACAGGTACTCTGTGAGCACTTAGTAACTGGGAACTAGCATCATTATCATGCTTGCATGTTTTAGGACTTGTCAAGAAATTGATACAGTACATATAGAGATAACTAACCTTATGCCAGAAGCAAAAATAGACTAGATGTCCCCATCCTTGTACCCTTTTTCTTGTCCCACTTTTGAGAAATAGCAGGAAAGTGCCACCGGCTTTGACCCTACAGAAAACTATCGAGTATATTCTTTTATTAACTTCCTGTGTTCAGTGGAATTGTGCAAAATGGAACACTGGGAACTAAGTCCATACAGGCTTCCATTAAATGACAAAGAAGCAAAGTGTGGGGAAGCCTTGCTGCTTGCAAAGGTCATTTATACTTTCCTGGCTGAGTGACGGCAGAGGCTGGTGGGCTGCCGTCTCTGGGGTCACACAGAGTCGGACACGACTGAAGCAACTTAGCAGCAGCAGCAGCAGCAACAGGGGTTCTGGGATCAGCTCTCCACCCTTTGACATGGGACTTACCAACTCCACAGACATCATTCAAGTTCATTTGCTCTGTGGTTTGCTGAGGAGACACATCTGCTTGAGTTCAAGGGCAGAATGCTGACATTTTAAGCCTCCAGTGTCCATTTTTGAACAGAGACTCACACACTGGGTGGTGACTCACCCCCTGATCTGCTGAACTTGGAACTGTGCCATTCCAGATTTATTTTTCTAAGAACATATATGATATATGATATTGAGTTTTAATTGAGATCTTTAGAAATTGAGCATGTTGATTAGTGGAATTCCCATCCATTTCTTTCTTTAAAAAAAGATTACCTCAAGGATAATTAAGGACACTTTTTTGTTCAGTTGATGTGAACTTTATATAAGTAATACTGACTTTATACACTTTTTTCATGGTGAGATATATATCTTTCAGATCTATCCTCCCTACTTAAAAACATTAATGCAGAATTGTCTTCCTTTTTTAAGAAAAGCAGCAAATTACCATTTATGATTTTTATTTTTTCAGTAGATTTACATTATAATACTGATTGTTCATGTACTGGTAAATTACCCAAGAGAATTAGCCCCCAGAGTGTTAAGCACCACCATCAGAAATGCAATTAAGAAATTTTAAAGACTTTTAAAATTGACCCATATTCTTCAAATACTGCAAAAGGAAATACTTGATTCAACATTAACTTGATTCAACATTAAAATACAACACACCATATTTTTATACATTGTATCCATCTAGATTGCTACATTAAAATTTTCCACAAACTTAGTCATCCATACTTAAAACAACCTGTACATACATTTGTTTTCTCAGCAATTCCAAGTGTTGGGATCCAGGAACAACCTAGCTGTGCTTTCTGCTCAGGATCTCCCTGGGGCTAGTATAGAAGCATTTGGTTTGTGCTCTCATCCTGGAGCTCAGTGGGAAACTCTGCTCCCAAGATCATTCATGTTATTGGCAGAATTTATTTCCTTGTGGCTGTTTAACTGAGGGCCCTAAACTTTAGGTTGCATGCTGGCTAGAGGAAGTCCGCAGGTTTGGAGGCTAACTGCAGGCTGGCAAGGACACCAGGGTTCTAGAGGCAGCCTGCAGATCCCGGTCATGGCATCCTCAGCGTGGCCGCTCACTCCCTCCCGATAGCCAAGAGCCTCTCCGTGCTTCCTAGCACGGTGAACACACAAAGACACATATGTGTGGTGTGTATCATAATCATGAGGCTTGACTTTTGTGACATCACTGACCTTTGTCATTTCCTCTTGGCTAGAAGCAAGGCCAGGTCCTACCAGCGCTCAAGAAGAGAGGCTGACACGAAGGCACGAATTCCAACAGGCAGGAAATCACTGGGGATCACTTTCGTCTGCTTGCACGTGTTTCAAGTAAAGGCAGTCAAATAGGTCCTTTATAGTAACTAGTTACAACCTGTAAGATTTTCATGATATTGCTGCATTTTGAAATTCTGATGAGTACCATGTCAGCGTTGGTTTTGCCATGTTTTATGTTATTCAGAGTGTTATGTTAAGTTGAAAACACTGCAGTCTTGGCTGTGCATTTGGATGACTTGAAAAGAATGAATTCTAACACTTGATGGCAGTAGTAACTCAAGATTCAGTCAGTAAAAGTCCTTATACCAAAGAAACTGAAATTAGACACTTTATAAATAAAGTATTTTATCACATATATCAAGTTACTCCAGGTTGCCAGGATTAATTATCCTTTTCTTTCCTGGAGTGGTAGAATTGGGTATATTTATTAGATTTCAGCATTTTTTTTTGACTGAAGTTTGGAAAGCTCAGCTCCGCAAGTTAAACTGGTAAATAAAATTCTTCAGAGAAAAGTGGGATATACCTGACATATTTGGTCAGAGAAATGAAATAAAAAGCCTATTTCAGATTTATCTTTGTAATCAATGTGTTTCTATGATATACATAAAATGATGTAAACATAACTCCTTTTATGCACTCTCAAAAAATTTGCCTTTTTCCACCCTGAAGATATTCATGTAGTTTAAAACGTAGTTGCCATCTAGTGGTTACAGAGACTAAATGCAAAGTATTAAGCCTTTCTGAGTTTTTGAAAGTGAGAAAAAAGGGATTCAAAATTACTCACTGCTTTCTGTCCACAATTTGGAAAGTTGTGGTGCTTGCAAGTAAATAAGGCTGTGGTGTTTCCTGTGGTCATGTATGGATGTGAGAGTTGGACTGTGAAGAAGGCTGAGCGCGGAAGAACTGATGCTTTTGAACTGTGGTGTTGGAGAAGACTCTTGAGAGTCCCTTGGGCTTCAAGGAGATCCAATCAGTCCATTCTGAAGAAGATCAGCCCTGGGATTTCTTTGGAAGGAATGATGCTGAAATTGAAACTCCAGTACTTTGGCCACCTCATGCAAAGGGTTGACTCATTGGAAAAGACTCTGATGCTGGGAGGGATTGAGGTCATGAGGAGAAGGGGTCGACAGAGGATGAGATGTATGGATGGCATCACTGACTCGATGGACATGAGTCTGAGTGAACTCCGAGAGATGGTGATGGACAGGGAGGCCTGGCATGCTGTGATTCGTGGGGTCACAAAGAGTCGGACATGACTGAGCGGCTGAACTGAACTGAAGGCACCTTGTGCATCAGGGAATACCACTGTGATATTTTCCATTTATGATTCTCATTTAAGTAAATTATGAAGGGAAAGTTTGTAATAACTACAAAGACAGTGTTGCTACAGATTTAAAGAGAAGTAAGGATATGAATTTTACACTCATAACAGTAGTCTGTGTAGGTATTATTTGCTATTGCCTTTTGAAAATATTACCAACCCTACAACAACTCAAGGTTTTCAGAGGATTAGTAAAATATATTGTAGTCCTATTATCTGAGAAATATGTGTATTCAGTGAGAATTACTTAGGAATTTCAATATGGAGATGTTTGCTTATAAATAATTTTAAAGTACACTATAATATGGGGCAATAAAATGCAATGTCCTCCCACTTGGAAAAGAACCTATAATATTTAGAGAAAAAGAAATGTGTATAGCATATTCATAAAGAAAAACTGTTGTTATAAAAAAAAGATTGTGTTTAATCGAGGATCAACTTTAGATCAGAGCTTTCAGTTAAGAATGTGAGGTGTTTAAAGTGGTCATTTAAATAGGATACATTTTAAAGGAATGCCATCATCAGTTCAATTCAGTCGCTCGGTCGTGTCTGACTCTTTGCGACCCTGTGAACCACAGCACACCAGGCCTCATCTATCACCAGCTCCCAGAGTCCACCCAAACCCATGTCCATCGAGTCAGTGATGCCATCCAACCATCTCATCCTCTGTCATCCCCTTCTCCTCCTGCCCTCAATCTTTCCCAGCATCAGGGTCTTTTCCAATGAGTCAGCTCTTCACATCAGGTGGCGTGAAAATTGCATATTTTCAGGGTTATAGTACTTACATTGGAGAAGGCAATGGCACCCCCTCTCCAGTACTCTTGCCTGGAAAATCCCATGGATGGAGTAGCCTAGAAGGCTGCAGTCCATGGGGTTGCTGAGGGTCAGACACAACTGAGCGACTTCACTTTCACTTTCTTTTATGCATTGGAGAAGGAAATGGCAACCCACTCCAGTGTACTTGCCTGGAGAATCCCAGGGATAGGGGAGCCTGGTGGGCTGCCGTCTATGGGGTCGCATGGAGTCGGACACAACTGAAGTGACTCAGCATCAGCAACAGCAGCAGTACTTACTTTGTCCTTATAGAGTTGATGATGAATTACATCTGTAAAGCAGCCTTGTGAGTAGGTAGACATAATGCCCACGAGAATGTCAACTGACCCCATCAGTTCAGTTCAGTCGCTCAGTCGTGTCCGACTCTGCGACCCCACGAATCACAGCACGCCAGGCCTCCCTGTCCATCACCAACTCCCAGAGTTCATTCAGACTCATGTCCATCGAGTCAGTGCTGCCATCCAGACATCTCATCCTCTGTCGTCCCCTTCTCCTCCTGTGCCCAATCCCTCCCAGCATCAGAGTCTTTTCCAATGAGTCAACTCTTCACATGAGGTGGCCAAAGTACTGGAGTTTCAGCTTTAGCATCAGTCCTTCCAAAGAAATCCCAGGGTTGATCTCCTTCAGAATGGACTGGTTTGATCTCCTGGCAGTCCAAGGGACTCTCAAGAGTCTTCTCCAACACCACAGTTCAAAAGCGTCAATTTTTCGGCGCTCAGCCTTCTTCACAGACCAACTCTCACATCCATACATGACCACAGGAAAAACCATAGCCTTGACTAGACGGACCTTAGTTGGCAAAGTAATGTCTTCGCTTTTGAATATACTATCTAAGTTGGTCACAACTTTTCTTCCAAGGAGTAAGCATCTTTTAATTTCATGGCTGCAATCACCATCTGTAGTGATTTTGGAGCCCCCAAAAATAAAGTCTGCCACTGTTTCCACTGTTTCCCCATCTATTTCCCATGAAGTGATGGTACCGGATGCCATATCTTCATTTTCTGAATGTTGAGCTTTAGGCCAACTTTTTAACTCTCTTCTTTCACTTTTATCAAGAGGCTTTTAGTTCCTCTTCACTTTCTATCATAAGGGTGGTGTCCTCTGCATATCTGGGGTTTGCATAATGATATTCTTTGTATCTCAGTATTTTCTTTTGTTTCTTCCTTCCTTCCTTCCAGTCTTTCTCTTTCTTTCTTTCCTTTTCAGTCTTTCCTTCTCTTTTCATTCTTTCTCTTTCTCTCTCTTTATCCCTCGTCCCTCTTTCTTTCCTTCACCTACAACTTCCTACACCCCCTCTCATGACTTTTTAGTCATGGTGTGTTGAGAAGACTGTGAGAACAGAGGGGTTTTCTATGTCATTTGTGGGGAGATCTGAGATCATCAGTAGCTTGTGTGGACAAGGCATTATGAATTTATGGACCCTTTTCTCCATTAAAAGTGAAAGTTATAGTTTATATCATGTTGCTATAAACACTAATATGTTCCAGGCTGGATTCTTTATTGCCTGTTTACTATTATTATTATAATCATATGTTTTCTTTTATTGAAAAGCATATGCAAAGTTCCGAAAATGAGTAAGTCAGCTCTGTCTGCTGGGAGTCTTTTTACCCTCCTGGTCCAAAGCATCTCAGTCCATCTTTCTGCTGAACTTCTGGAGTGGGTATCTGGAAGCCTACTCTGTACCCTAGAAGTGTTTACTCAAATGTGACTCAAAGGCCTTTGGCCATTTGGAAGGCACTGTGGCATGCAAAAAGATAACACTGAGCTTGACACCTATGTTAGTCTGTTTGGGTTACTATAATACCATAGACTGAGTGGCTTAAATAAAACAATTTTATTTCTCCTAGTTTTGGAGGATAGGCTATCCAAGATCAAGGTCTCAGCTAATTTTATTTCTAGTGAGATCTTACTTCCTGGATTGCAGATGGATGCTTCTCATTATGTCATCACATAGCTTTTTTTTTTTTTAAATAATGAATTTATTTTAATTGGAAGCTAATTACAGTATTGTTGTGGTTTCTGCCAAACATCAACATGGATCCGCCATGGGTGTACATGTTCCCCATCCAGAACCCCCTACCACCTCCCTCCCCATCCCATCCCCCAGTTTCATCCCAGCGCACCAGCCATGAGTATCCTGTCTCATGCATCGAACCTGGACCTGTGATCCACTTCACATATGATAATATACACATTTCAATGCTATTCTCTCAAATCATCCCACCCTTGCCTTCTCCCACAGAGTCCAAAAACTGTTCTTTACATCTGTGTCTCTTTTGCTGTCTCACATATAGGGTCATCATTACCATCTTTATAAATTCCATATTCATGCATTAGTATACTGTATTGGTATTTTTCTTTCTGACTTCACTCTGTATAATAGGCCCCAGTTTCATCCACCTCATTAGAACTGATTCAGTGCATTCTTTTTAAGGGCTGAGAGTTGGTGATGGACAGGGAGGCCTGGCGTGCTGCGATTCATGGGGTCGCAAAGAATCAGACATGACTGAATGACTGAAATGAACTGAACTGAACTGAATATTCTATTGTGTATACATATCACAGCTTTCTTATCCATTTGTCTTCTGATGGTCATCTAGGTTGGTTCCATGTCCTGGCTATTGTAAACAGTGCTACGGTGAACATTGGGGTACATGTGTCTTTTTCAATTCTGGTTTCCTTGGTGTGTATGCCTAGCAGAGGAATTGCTGCGTTGTATGGCAGTTCTATTTCCAGTTTTTTGAGGAATCTCCACACTGTTCTTCATAGTGGCTGTACTAGTTTGCATTCCCACCAACAGTGTAACAGGCTTGCTTTTTTCTCTGTAGCCTCTCCAGCATTTATTGTTTGTAGACTTTTTGATAGCAGCCATTCTGACTGGTGTGAAATGGTACCTCATTGTGGTTTTGATTTGCATTTTTCTGATAGTGATGTTGAGCATCTTTTCATGTGTTTTTCAGCCATCTGTATGTCTTTGGAGAAATGTCTGTTTAGTTCTCAGCCCATTTTTTGATTGGGTTGTTTATTTTCTGGAGTTGAGCTGCAGGAGCTGCTTGTATATTTTTGAGATTAATTTTTTGTCAGTTGCTTTGTTTGCTATTGTTTTCTCTCTTTCTGAAGGCTGTCTTTTCACCTTGCTTATAGTTTCATTTGTTGTGCAAAAGCTTTTAAGTTTAATTAGGTCCCATTTGTTTATTTTTGCTTTTATTTCCATTACTCTGGGAGGTGGGTCATAGAGGATCCTGCTGTGATTTATATCAGAGAGTGTTTTACCTATGTTTTCCTCTAGGAGTTTTATAGTTTCTGGTCTTACATTTAGATCTTTAATCCATTTTGAGTTTATTTTTGTGAATGGTGTTAGAAAATGTTCTAGTTTTACAAGTCATTGACCAGTTTTCCAAGCACCACTTGTTAAAGAGATTGTCTTTTCTCCATTAATTATTCTTGCCTCCTTTGTCGAAGATAAGGTGTCCATAGGTGTGTGGATTTATCTCTGGGCTTTCTGTTTTGTTCCATTGGTCTATATTTCTGTCTTTGTGCCAGTACCATACTGTCTTGATGACTGTAGCTTTGTAGTATAGTCTGAAGTCAGGCAGGTTGATTCCTTCAGTTCCATTCTTCTTTCTCAAGACTGCTTTAGCTATTCAAGGTTTTTTGTATTTCCATACAAATTGTGAAATTACTTGTTTTAGTTCTCTGAAATGATAGCTTGATAGGGATTGCATTGAATCTATAGATTGCTTTGGGTACTATACTCATTTTCACTATATTGATTCTTCCAATCCATTAACATATTTCTCCATCTATGTGTGTCATCTTTGATTTCTTTATGGCTTTTCTTTAGTATAGGTACACCCCCCCACATACACACACCCACACAACCCCCTCTCTCATACACACACACAAACCCTCTCTCATACACACACACACACCCCACACACATCCCCACACAGAATAGTCTCCTTTTCTTCCTCTGCTTACAAGGCCACTAATCCCATCATGAGGCTGCTACCTCATGACTTCATCTAGCCCTAAATTCCCAAAGGCCCCATTTCTAAACACCATCATAATGGAGAGGGGGTTATTTAGAACTTCAGTATACAAATTTGGGGGTAAACATTCAGCTCATAACAACTTCCCTGTCCAGTACGTACACCATTTTCTTGTATTACAATACAGGGAAAAGACACATCCATGGTATATGAGACAGGACAGTGAGGTGAAGTGTAGAATAGGCCTTTGAGATCAACCCTTAACCAGCGGCAAGTTGTTTAAGCTCTCTCTCTGATCTGTGACTGGAATAGTCATTCTATCTTCAGCTCCTAGGATGTTGTGAATTAATACATGCAGAAAACCTTGGTAGATGCCTAGAACATCTTTTGTGTTCAAGAATTGGTTCCTGTTGTAACAATATACATCCTTGTAGTAAGCTGATCTCTGTTTTTCAAAATCAGTAGAGCTGTGTGTGCTAATATGGTAGATGTGTTAAGAGTGATCAAGGAGTAGTTTTAAGTGAAACAAGCAAAATAGTGATTATCTATTGTGTTTAAAAATCCATGTTTACATGTACCAACACATAGATAATAGTGATATATATATATATAATATATCTATATGTATTTTTGTAAAGAGGAGCAACAATTTTATGTGCAAGTTTTTGCTTCTCATGGAAAACTTGATAAAATAATGAAAGAAACCATTGACTGTTTCCAAGGAGTGGAACTTAGGGTTTGCTGCAGGAAAGAAACTCACCTTTCAGTGTATACTCTTTTGTTATCTTCCAGTTTTTTGTATTATTATCACACATTTCAAAAAGTTCAACTTTCTCTCTAGAAGGTACTCTTTAACTTCTTCCCTACTGTCATTTTCATATTATTGTTTATATTTTCATTTTCTATGTTTTATTTTTTCCACAGGCAAAGAAATATTACCAGTTAACTAATAATTTAGGAAAGGTCAAAAACGAATTGGCAGGGCTTTAAGATGATAAAATATTATTGTTAAAATACTGAAGCTAGGTGTATTATTATGATTATTTGCATGTTGTGATTATAATGAATATTTTCCACAAGGCCCTTATAATTTTCAAATATTTTTATTCTTTTCTTCATTTTCTTTAATGAATTTGAAAATAAAACATGCTTTAGTTAAAAAAAGGAAAAGTTTAATTAAAACATTTAAATTCTGGCATTATACCTACACTGTTAATTTTTAATTTTTATTATTTGATTAATTTAAAATTATATAGGATATGAATTCCTAAAACTTGAAAATTACATGTGATTTATAAGCATATCTATGAAATATTTTCTTAGTCTCCTATTTCTGTACATTTTTGGTTTATTTATGATTCATCTGGTGTTTTCATAGACTACTACATTGCTATCATATATTAAAACTTTTAGCTGTATTTTATGTACTTATATTATCTTCCAGAACATATTTTGAAAGTATCATGCTGAGTTTTCTTTTGAAGACAGCAGGAAGAATCATTTTGTTATAGGAGGCGTCATAATGCTAACCATTATCTGAAATCAGACGAGACTCCCAATAGGCAAACGAGGTAGGCACATATAGGCTTGAGGAGTTTTGCTGAGATTGATAGGGTTTCCATCCAGTCGAATATCCTCTAGTGCCTTACGAATATAAGTCAAATTTTTAACATTGCAGAAGGTATCTTCATGCATCTCCAGAATGTTGTTATTCTAAAAAAGATTAGATAAAATATTAGATTAGTTATCACATATTCCTAGTATTGATGAATAATATAGTCAATTTTGCTCCACCCTGCTTTTATTCTTTCATTCCTTCTCTCATCCAGAAATGTACATTATGCAACTATTATATACATCAGCACTTTCTAAAGCAGTAAGGATAAACCAATCAACATAATAGACATATGCTTGCCTTTATGGAGCTTATACTTCAGTAATGGGAATATAAGATACTGAGATGAAAAAACAAATTTAAAGAAAACAAATTGTTTCCAAAAATAATCTGAACAAAGAAGAAAGGAAAGTGTCTGTGAAAAATTCTCTTAAGAGACAGCAGTGGAGCTGAGAATGGAATGACAAGGAGACATGGACATGGGAGAGAGCTGAGGTAAGAATATTCCAGACTGAGAGAACGCCAAGTTCAAATTCTGAAAAATATGCATGGAAAGTTCAAGAATGAGAAAAAAAAAGTCAAAATGGCTATTGGGTTGAAAGTTTTGTGCGTGACTGTTAGGGCTAGTTGGTATATAGTGTTGCTGAAGTCTTCTGTTTCTTAGTTAATCTTATGACTAGTTGTTTTGTCAATTATTAAAAGTGGAATATTGAGGAATCTAATTATGATTGTTGAATTGTCTTTTTCTCCCTTCAATTATAATAGTAAAGTCCATATAAATTTTGAGGCTTTGTTGATAGGTACATATGTATGTGTAAGCCTTATGTCTTTCTGATAGATTGACTCTATTTTACAAAGTGTCCATGAGGAAAAATAAAGATTTAGTACCTGCGCACTATTCTATTTTCTTTGATAGGTAATACATACACAGTTAGTAATGATTATGCCTTATCTTTAAGTCATTATCATGTATCAGTGAATGCAGCACCCATTTTATAAGCTAAAACTGAGATGCAGGGAGGTTTAGATATTTGTTCAGTCATTAAATAGTGTCAAGTACAGTTTCAGCCCAGGGAATCTGCTTTTGCCAGATCTGTCATTCTTATAGGACGTTGGAAAATATTTTTCAAATGAATCACAAAAAGAGATTTTTATATCGGCATTAAAAATAAATATAAAATGAAGACAATGTAAATTAAAAACAGCTTTATACTGGATATTGGTGAGGCGATTGTGAAAGAGAAATATTTTTAAATGTTCACTTGATACTTTTTAATCCTTAGAATAGGAAATGCAAAGCCAGTCTCTTCAAAAGAATCTTAGATTGTATATGCAAGCACATTATGTTTTAATGTAACATCAGAGACCTGGTTACTCTGTGGAGTCAATATCATCAGACATAGTAATGAAATTTAATTCAGAATTGGAAAAAAATTTTAGTTCCTTTTATGGTTGCCTTGAAAATCCTCTTTCCAATCCTAAACCAGGCAAGAAATTCTCCTTGACATAGACATTCACCCCAAGAAAAAGAGAAGACCAATAGAGAGCCATCCAGAAACCAGATAAGGACTAGAAAGGACATCACATTAAGGGAGTTAAATAGAAAAACACTCAAGAGATCGATATCTAAGAGTCACAGACAGATACACACACAAAGACACCAAAAAGAAATATGGAAAGAAGTAAATAGGAATGGAAGAAAGGACATAGAGGTAAATAATTACAGAATCCACAGAGCCAAAAAAAAAAAGAATCAGACTTGCTCTCACATAGCAGAATCTTGTGATGGTTTATACTTTTCCTCCTAAAAGATTGTAATATTGCACTATGATATTGTGTATTTGAGCACACAGTGGTTATGTTCTTTACAGATTTATTCCATAGAACAGATGAAATTATTACAGAAAGTTGATTACAACTGTATACCAACAGTTACATCTGAAATAAGAAGTAATTTATCTTTCTTTGTTTCAACAACCAAAAGTGTGTTTTAATTGATCATATTGTAGTATACTCAATGGAATATATTTGGTTGGCCAAAGTTTGTTTGGGTTTTTCCATAACATCTTACAGGAAAAAAATAAAGAATGAACAAACTTACTGGCAAACCCAGTATTTAGAAAATATTAGATTGTAACATTTTGAAAATGTGTTTTCACTCATTACTTCAAAGATAAAATGAAGCTTAAAGGAATTTAAAATAATGCAAGCTTTGAAATATGTTGGTTTAGAAAAAACTGCATTTTCTTAATCCAGAGAGATGAAAGTCCATCATCTCTCAGCAGATAGGAATGTCCTAGGATTGAATTTAACTCAGTTCATGGAACCTAAAATCAAGAGCTAAAACTGACTTTTTTTCCTCTGAAAGCTAGAAATCAAATTAAATTTTTCTTTCTCTCTTATTCTCTTCCATTTCTAATTTTCACACATTTCTTCAGCAGATGAAGCTCTTATTTTCTAAAAAAGAAGATCTGTGTGCCAAAAGATGCATTATGACTTGGCAAAAATGAAAATAAAGACTAAACTTATCAGAAATAAATCAGTATAGATAGAGTCATGAATATGCAAGCACCTTGTTCTCAGAGAGAGAGAGAATAAATGAGAGAATTTAAAAAAGAACTATCATAGTGTATTAGCATGCTATTATACACAGCTTTTGCACTGTGGCTCCTCCCCGTCTGCATCTGTTTTCCACGGGTGTGTTGGGCATAACTTCCTAGCGGAAGCCTACCTGGAGGTGAAGGGCCCCGCAGGTTTTCTGGGAGTGGTAGAGGGATGTGGTCCAAGTTGTTATCCGTGAGGTAGAGATGATGGAGATCATACATGTCCTGTAAACATTCCAAATGTAGGGCCTTAATAGAAATGAGTGAGCCACAGTCATACGGTTCATCCCCTGTCCATGAAACTATTTGTGAAATAACACAGGCCTGTTCAGGTCTTGTTTTCTAAATGAGTGAGTGAGTGAAGTTGCTCAGTCGTGTCCGACTCCTTGCGACCCTGTGGACTGCAGCCTACCAGGCTCCTCCATCCATGGGAGTTCCCAGGCAAGAGTACTGGAGCGGGGGTGCCATGTTTTCTAAAGATAAGGCAAATTAGTTCTCTGTGTTCCTGGACTATTCAATTGAGTTCTGCAAGAATTGATAGCAAGCAAATCTCTCTCGATGTAAATGAAACATCTTTCTTAGTCTCTGGAAGAACCTACTTTGTCCACTCTAACTTTCTCAGTTTAAGCAAGGCATTGATTTCCCACATAGAGATTCTGCAATAAAATTTTGAGGATTATGGTGAGAAATAATGAGAATTTCCTTCATATTACAGGAATGAGGAAATGAGAAATTTTCCCCAAGAAAATCACACCGCCTCCAGCACAAGTAGCAAGAGGGCAGCCTAACAAGACAGAATATACGTTTAGATACGACCAGGTCTACTGCGACCAAACATCACAGGACAAACAGACTCACTGTCACCCATGCCAACAGACTCTGAGTGAGGGGACTAGATTTGATCTTTGCCAGGCTCTGATGAGGTGCCCTAACTCCCTTGCCTGCCACAGTGGTGTCACAGGAGCACAGGTGGAGACAGGCTTTCTACCATTGCCCAGGACTAGCAAATCCACACAACCCCTTGTAGCCTCCATGGAAGTTGTGAGATGTCCCTTCAAACAGTAGCTTAAACTAATTTGTTCAACAGATATTTAGAGAAGCAGCTCAAAGGGAGTTAAGACTGGGTAAGAAAGCCAAACTGGTTACTGTTCTCAGACTCTCTGCAGTTGTGCCATGCAAAATCATTCTAACCCCAAACTTGTTTCCTTCACTTGAAAATAAAATTCATAAGATTAACTGAATCCATCCCCCTTACAGATACTTTAGAAGGCTTCTACCCTCAAGGCACCACCCACACTCTGTGCAAGTAACTGTCCTTCCAACCACACAAAGTGCTCTCCTTGGGTGGAGGCTTGGTAAACATGCATCATTTGGCTTATAGCATTCTTAGGTACAACTGAACAGACTGGTGCTCCACCCACTTCTTATTCCAGCTCTGCTTTCTCTTCTTAGCTCTTAAGCAGCCTCAGAGTGTACCAGAACACTCTGAGTGTTCTGGAACCAGTATTTCCCAAAGGCATGACACATAGTGTTCTAAAGTTTATTTTAGACATTAAAAGTCTCATCAAATTGAATCCCTTTGTGGAAATAAAAAGTCTAGACACTGACAGCAAAGGGAATGGGAAGATGAAAGTATTTCATATTCAAACTTAAAACTCACTTTAAATGCTTCTTGCTTTATTCCTTTCCTTCCAAGTCTATTGTTGCTGATATCAATAAATCTCAAAGTGGCTGGCAATTCTGGGAGCTGCCTAATTTTGTTGTCACGCAGGACAAGCTCTCGGAGTTGAGGCAGCTTTCTGAATGCATCTTCATCAATCTCAGATATTAAGTTTGATGTCAGATCAATCCTTCTTAGATCATCTGGGCAAAAAAATGAGAGAAGTAGTTGAATATATTTCACTCACATAAAAATATAAAGATTTCCCACATATAAACAGATATAAACATGAATCAGCAATAGTTAATAAAACAATTATTTCTAACAACTTTATAAAAATTTAATAGACGACTGCTGCTGCTCAGTCATGTCTGACTCTGCGACCTCATGGACTATAGCCCTCTAGGCTCCTCTGTTCATGGGATTCTCCAGGCAGGAACACTGGAGTGGATTGCCATTCCCTCCTCAGGGGATCTTCCTGACCCAGGCATTGAACCCCTGAATCTTATGTCTCCTGCATTGGGAGGCAGGTTCCTTACCACTGAACCACCTGGATTTCCTCCAAATACTATTCATATTTATGCACTCCAAAGAAAGTCTAGCCTTAGCAAAGAAATTGACCCATTATATTTCATTATACTTAAAATAATTGATCTTTTTCCTATATTCCTCATAAATTTTATCTGGATCTTACTATTTAAAATATTTTTTCTCCGTGCTGGCAGATTATTATATTTTCTAACAGTAATAGATACATTAGCATTAAAATACACAGGCATTAAAAGAAATTTTCGAATGATTAAAACACTTAATGAAGACACATACCAACTTTTTTCAAAGTCGGCAACAACTTTGGCCAGAATTTAGATTTGCATTCATCAATTATAGGGCTTCCCTGGTGGTGCAGAGGTTAAAAGCATCTGCCTGCAATGTGGGAGACCTGGGTTCGATCCCTGGGTCGGGAAGATCCCCTGGAGAAGGAAATGGCAACCCACTCCAGTATTCTTGCCTGGAGAATCCCATGGACGGAGGAGCTTGGGGGCTACAGTCCACGGGTCACCAAGAGTCAGACACGACTGCCCACCTTCACTTCACTCATCAATTATAAAGCAATTGTGTTTTGTTTTTTTTTTTAACTGTGCTTCAATGGAAGTCTATTTGAACAAGCCAGATCCTACTAAATATATGGTCCTGACTTTCTGCTTTTATTAGGATAACATGATAATGAATTTTAGCCTATAAAATATAATTATTTGTGATTTTTGTCTACTTGAAAATAGTTTGAGAATATCAACAACTATATAGTTTCACATGCATAAGTCACGTCACTTCAATCGTGTCAGATACTTTGTGACCTCATGGACTGGGGATTGTCACTGGGATTCTCCAGGCAAGAATACTGGAGTGGGTCGCCATGCCTTCCTCCAGGGGACCTTCTCTACGCAAGAATCAAACCCACATTTCTTATGTCTCCTGCATTGGCAGGCAGGTTCTTTACCACTAATGCCACTTGGGAAATCCATATAGTTTCATAACAACCGTTAGTGATTCATCATTCTTTCTTATTGTAATTAAAACAAACCTTCAAGCATACAAATAAGTAAAAATTGATTTATGAGACATATTTTAATATTCAAGTTTCATTTTGGGTACCAACATTTTATAATGCAAACATTTAAGAAACAAAAGGGAAGGATATTAGTGCCAGCATCCATACTTAGGCTTGCAAAATCATTTTTGTTGATCTTTTTAATTCTGTTAAAACGGGAATAGAAATAAGCTGTGTTCTTGGGCAGCGGAGGAATAGCATCAAGTTCATGGTCATCACAGTATACGGTGGTACTTATACAAGTACACAGAAGGCAGGTGGGAAAGTCTAAAAGAGAGGCAAATAATATATGTAAGAAGCAAGCAATTTCTAACAAATAATGGGATTACAAATGTTTATTAAGCAAGATTACAGTCTCATATAGACTATGCTGGCATATTTAATATCTCCTTATGTAGTTTCCTATAAATAAAATACTAAAGTCAAATATAACAACCCAGGCTGCACTAATAATGAATATAGTCTTTGTAATGTTTTAAAATTTTATTTTAAATTATCTACTGAATATTGCATGATTGTTGCCTTTACATTTATTGAAAATTCTATTTTCAGAAGTAAATATTAAGACTGTGGCTTTTATAAATTTTAAAACATCACATTTAACATTTTTATTAGATCTTTCATTCAGTATTTATACACCCCACTGAAATAAAATCAAGGGAAACGGTAGGGCAATTATCATTAATATTAATTCACTCAATATGCATTTATTAATATTTTCTATGTAAATTGCATTGTGCTAGCTGGTGGAATAGTGGTAAGCACAAAGACACAGTTCTGTTTCATGATCTGCTGTGTAAGATAAACGTTAATCACACACAAAAAAATGATGATTGTGGTAAATGTCATGGAATATCATAGAAGCATAAAATAGGAGAATTTGATCCAGTCTGAGACTCATGGTTCTTTGAGGAGGTGATGACTGAGTTGAGATCTGCAGGAAGAGCAGGACCTGACTGTTCAGGTGAGCGGAGTCTGCAGGCTGAGGACGCAGCACGCACCTTCACTCTGAGGGTACTGAAAGGCTGTCCCTGTAGCGACAGCACAGAAGCATTGGAATGTGTAGGACACAAAACACACAGGCCTACAGGCTGTGTTACAGGTTTGGTCTCTTGTCCTAAGGATGGGCAGGAGTATTACATGATCAGATTTGCATGTTAAGATATCACCCTGCTTAACGGTGAGCTGGAAGACTGATTGATGGGGGTGGGGGCGGCAGGGTGAGATGGGCATAGGGGCAATGAGTTATCATGATAAAAGATGGTGCTTGCTTGGCTATGATAATGTGATAGAAAAGGCAACTGCTGCTGCTGCTGCTGCTGCTGCTGCTGCTAAGTCACTTCAGTCGTGTCCGACTCTGTGCGACCCCATAGACGGCAGCCCACCAGGCTCCCCCGTCTCTGGGATTCTCCAGGCAAGAACACTGGAGTGGGCTGCCATTTCCTTCCAAGAAAAGGCAACAGACCCCCTAAAAATTCAAATTATATCTCCATTTATTAATCTATTTTTCTCTCTCTTTCTCACACAGAGAGCTCCCTCCGTCACTCTGCTTATTGGTCTTATTGGTCTTATAGAGGACAGAGAGCCTCTAAGAGAGACAGAGAAGCAATGGTCAGAAGAAAAGAAGGATAACGGATGATCAGGATTATGGAGGCCAAGTGAGAGAGAGTTTGAAGGAACAGGGAATAGAAAATAATCTAAATCTGCTGAGATATCAGTTAAGGACTGAAAAGTTTCTCTTGGAGTAGTTGTTGTAGAGGTTAAAGGAGACTTCGGTAAGAGCTGTGGGGTGATAGGGCTAGAAGCCAGATCACAATTCCTGAAGGAGGATGCAGGAGGTGAGGAGACAGTTACAGAACACGCAGACAGTGTTTCTGAGATGTCTGACTGTAAAGAAAAAGGAAAGAGAGATAGGATAACTATAGAACATATTTGTAAAGTGGGAGAGATTTGAAGAAAAGTATCCGAAGGGAGAGAGACTCAACATAAAAAGAATCCTGAGAGGGCAGCAGAAATGGAACCAAGAACACAGTGGAAGCATTTGCATCCCACATGAGGGAGCACAGATAGTTCCTCTGTTGTAACAGGAGGAAGGGGAAGAGGCGAGGATGTCTGTCAGTCAGTTCAGTTGCTCAGTCATGTCCGACTCTTTGCAACTCCATGGACTGCAGCAGGCCAAGCTTCCCATGTCCATCACCAATTCCTGGAACATGCTCAAACATATCCATCAAGTTGGTGATGCCATCCAACCATCTCATCCTCTGTTGTCCCCTTCTTCTCCTGACTTCAATCTCTCCCAGGATCAGGCTCTTTTCCAATGAGTCAGTTCTTCCCATCAGGTGGCCAAAGTATTGGAACTTCAACTTCAGCATCAGTCCTTCCAGTGAATATTCAGGACTGATTTCCTTTGGGATGGACTGGTTTGATCTTACAGTCCAAGGGACTCTCAACAGTCTTCTTCAGCACCACAGTTCAAAAGCACCAATTCTTCAGTGCTCAGCTTGCTTTATGGTCCAGCTCTCACATTCTTACATGACTACTGGAAATGACTATACAGACCTTTGTCAGCTAAGTAATGTCTCTCCTTTTTAATATGCTGTCTAGGTTTGTCATAATTTTCCTTCCATGAAGCAAATGTCTTTCAATTTCATGGCCACAGTCACCATCTGCAGTGATTTTGGAGCCCAAGAAAATAATGTCAGTCACTGTTTCTATTGTTTCCCCATCTATTTGCCATGGGGCCAGGCCATGGTCTTAGTTATTTGAATGCCAAGTTTCAAGCCAGCTTTTTTCACACATCTCTCTTACTTTCATCAAGAGGCACTTTAGTTCCTCTTCATTTTCTGCCATAAAGGTGGTGTCATCTGCATATGTGATATTATTGATATTTCTCCCAGCAATTTTGATTCCAGCTTGTGCTTCATCCAGTCCAGCGTTTCTCATGATGTACTCTGCATATAAATTAAATAAACAGGGTGACAGTATACAGCCTTGACGTACTCCTTCCCCTACTTGGAACCAGTCTGTTGTTCCGTGTCTAGTTCTAACTGTTGCTTCTTGACCTGCATGCAGATTTCTAAGGAGGCAGGTCAGGTGGTCTGGTATTCCTATCTCTTGAAGAATTTTCCACAGTTTGTGGTGTCCACACAGTCAAAGGTTTTGGCATAGTCAATAAAGCAGAAGTAGATGTTTTTCTGGAACTCTCTTGCTTTTTCAATGATCCAGCAGATGTTGGCAATTTGATCTCTGGTTCCTCTGCCTTTCTAAATCCAGCTTGAACATCTGGAAGTTCTCAGGTCACCTACTGTTGAAGCCTGGCTTGGAGAATTTTGAGCATTACTTTGCTAATGTGTGAGATAAGTGCTATTGTGTGGTAGTTTGAGTATTCTTTGTCATTGCCTTTTTTTTGGATTGGAATGAAAACTGACCTTTTCCAGTCCTCTGGCCACTGCTGAGTTTTCCAAATTTGCTGGATGTAGATGGAAATGTAGGTAAAACATGTCTGGCATAGATATGCTGCTGCTGCTGCTAAGTCACTTCAGTTGTGTCCGACTTGTGAGACCCCCAGAGACGGCAGCCGACCAGGCTCCCCCGTCCCTGGGATTCTCTAGGCAAGAACACTGGAGTGGGTTGCCATTTCCTTCTCCAATGCATGAAAATGAAAGTGAAATCACTCAGTTGTGTCCAACTCCTAACCACCCCATGGACTGCAGCCCACCAGGTTCCTCCATCCGTGGGATTTGCCAAGCAAGAGTCCTGGAGTGGGTTGCCACTGCCTTCTCCAATAGCGTGGATATAGATGTAGGTAAATTATGTGTCTGAAAATAGAAAGACCAAAGAGCTGTTAACCCAAAGACTGTATTTTCTTTGTATAGGAGGAAGCTAAGCTCTCTGACAAGGTTGAAGAGTTTAGGGAGAAGGAGAGAATAGTTGTGAGACCTGAGATGGATGGAGAAAGTAAAATAGCCACAAGAGATAGAAGAAAAAAGTGATGCAAGACTTTCTTGGAATTGCTTGGTGATCCTCATTTGGCTGAGAGTTTGCTGATTTTAGCATTGGAAGCCTCGTGTCTTGGGATCCCTTGCTCCCAGGCAAATCAGGACATTTGGTTGCCATTGTTGAAGGATCCATTTGTGGCTTGAGATCAAGGATTAGTAATGCACCTACGAAGGTCTTATTATTGTTGTTGTTTAGTTGTTAAGCAATGTCCGACTCTGCAACTCCATGGACTGTAGCCCACTAGGCTCCAATGTCCATGGAATTTTCTAGGCAAGTATACTGGAGTGGGCTGCCATTTCCTTCTTACTGACCCAGGGATTGAACCTGTCTCCTGCATTGCAGGCAGATTTTAGTGATTTTAATTATAAAGTTAAGATTCCCAAGAAAACAAGGTCATTAAATAGAAGAAAATCACTTATAACAACTTCAGGAATGAAAGCTATTTTAGGAATGCAAGTTTGGGAAAAATTTTTAAGAGCGAGCTATAAAATATTTAATGCTTGCTGCTGCTGCTGCTAAGTCGCTTCAGTCGTGTCCGACTCCATGCGACCCCATGGATGGCAGCCCACCAGGCTCCCCCGTCCCTGGGATTCTCCAGGCAAGAACACTGGAGTGGGTTGCCATTTCCTTCTCCAATGCATGAAAGTGAAAAGTGAAACTGAAGTCACTCAGTTGTGTCTGACTCTTTGCGACCCCGTGGACTGTAGCCTACCAGGCTCCTCCATCCATGGGATTTTCCAGGCAAGGGTACTGGAGTGGCTTGCTATTTCCTTCTCCTTAATACTTGCTAATTTTTCCAATTATTATAAATAAATATTTTTACTTATCACAAAGTTTCAAGAAGAAAAGCATTTCCTTCTTCTATATATACAGCCATGCTAATTTAGCAGTAATTGCTTAATTATATATAGTCACAACAATTGTTTTTAATTCTAGTTTTTTTCCACTTGTAAGTCAAGCCTACTCAATGTAGCTTTTGAGTATTATTTCTAGAAGTTGATGTTTATAGTAACAAATAATGGTTCAGTTTTTAATGTTTTAAATATTTCCAAACTATTTGACTTAAATAAACTGATGATTTACATTTAATTTTAAAGTTTAGATTTTACTTTTGTGCAAAGTAAAACGTGAATTAAATTTTTAATTTCATTGCTTAGACTCCTTTAAGAAACAATTTTTTAAGTCATAGTTTTTCTTACATTGTTTCAAAATTTAAATTATTGAGCCATACATTTTACTAGAGCTTTTCAAAAGATTGGGCATTCTACTCCTCTTAATCTTGGCACATCAGGTAATTCCAAATCAGTCAACTTTTGAAAGCTCTGAAATTACTTAAAAATAAGTAATCTTCTAGAGATATTTAATTTCCCTGTTTTGAGGACTTTCTGCTGGGCATGCACATTTCCTTCTCATTGTGTGTGTATCTCCCTGGTTCTGTTTTTATTCATTTTTTCCTGGTTCTGTTTTTAGCATGTTCTATCACCCCACAGAAAGTTGACTGTGTGGGAAGCATACAACGTATTCATTAAAGACAGGATTTAGTGGCTTCTGCCTTCATTCCAGCACCATTATGTACGACCTCCATGAACTTGGACTACTTTTATGGTATTTGGAGTTTTAGTTTGCCTATTCATAAAGTGAAAATAATAATAACTAGCACATATTTAGTACTGTTGTGTCTCTTCAAAGACACAATATAAAAACACTTTGCTGCTGCTGCTAAGTCGCTTCAGTCGTGTCCAACTCTGTGCGACCCCATAGAGGGCAGCCCACCAGGCTCCCCCGTCCCTGGGATTTTCCAGGCAAGAATGCTGGAGTGGGTTGCCATTGCCTTCTCCAATAAAACACTTTAGTGAATGGCATATTGGCAGCATTTCATGAAAGACAACTTTTCATATGACTGCTTAGTGAATAGTGAGAAACTCATAGAATCAGAGAGTACCTTGGTGATTACCAGGGACTGGGGGAGGGGGAAATGGTTTCAGGTATGTAAAATAAATTATGTTCTAGACATCTGCTTACAACAGAGTGTCTACAGTTAATGTATCATACACTGAACAATTTGTTGACAGTAAGTAAAAACAAATTCTCTTCTATCAATAATAATGAGAATCACTACCATTGATGATGTTTACTGTGGGCCAGGCACTAAATTTATTAAGTTAATCCTTGTAACAACTCTATGAGGTAACATCTGTTACTGATTACCCCATTTTCTAGATAAGGAAACAAAGGCAAAAAATATTGAATGCTTTGCTCAAGACTGAATATCCAACAAATCTGAAAGTGGGGATCTGAATGCTCTTTCCTCTCTTTCTCTGTATGCTCTGTACTGACTTTTTCTTATATTACCTATAACACCTAATGTCTCTAAGTTGGTTCACATATCTGTCTCTCAGAACTTACAGTACAGAGACATTTGATGCTAAGTAAACCTTCTCAATGGAAACTATTCATTATTTTCTGTGCCCCCTTCATCAGGGCACACACATTTTCCATGTGTGTAAAAGTATTCTAGTGTGAGTCCACTTGAATACCTCCCAAGGTTGACACTGACAAATTCTAACATGAAATATAGACAAACCGGAGACTCACATTTAGCAGCAGGAATTCCTTTTATCCCCCAAAAGGCCCTGGTTTATATAACTTTCAGGTCCTACAAAGTGGAGTCCAATATTACGGAAGCCTGTCTTCCTTTTCCTTTCTCTCTGTTCCGGGACTGAGTGGAAAGGCAGCCTGGTTTCCACTAAGAACACACTCAAGAATCAGAACGACTATGCTTAAAATTCAATGTGTGAAACTAATGCTCAGTGATCTCTGGGAAGTTCCAAACCCTTTCTGAGCTAGTTTTCTAGGTAAGACTGTTAAAAAAATGAATACTAATACCTTCCCAGGGAGGTTGTGGTAGTCACATGCGATAATGTGACATGCTGAGCATTGTGGCCCCCAGAAAGTGTGTGCTCAGTCAATGGAAAACATTATTACTATCCTCACCATCATCGCTTATCTCCTTGAAATGCTGGGACTTGATCTCTCAGCCATGGATTCGGATCTTGCTAATAGTGTATCCTTTGGTCTAGAAATGCATTCCATCACAAAGCTTTTTGAGTAATGATGCCAGACAAATACTTTCACCCCAGATCTCTGGTTATTTGATCAGTTCCATCATGCCAAAGCTGAATTATTAAAACTGCTTTGTATTTTAACACAAAATAACACGTGTATCTCCTGCTTCAAACCTAGCCTCTAGCAAAGCTCTCTCCTTGGGTCATGTGGGTCCCTGCAGAGTTGGAACTTGGCAGTTTTGAGAAAGAGACAAGTGAACGTCATTAAAATCCAGCCCTGATGGACCTGACCTTCATTGGTCTGTGGACCCAGAACCCCGGTGAACTCAGGCTCTTGTGGGGAAGAACCATCGATCAGCCGGGGGTAGATTCCTCTTCCTCTTCCTCTTCAGCCTCCTCTGGCTGTGGGGGCGGAGTGAGGAGCTCTCTGTTTCCGGAAGGCATCACTGTCGCTATTTCAGTCTAAAAGAAGCAGAATTTCATCAGGCAACCTTCTCAATCACCCTTTGTGACCGTGATACAAATAAAAAAATATATCCATCGTTGCCGCAAGAGGGCGCTGGTGTCCTGAAGTTGAACACAGACGCCTGCTTGCCTGGGAAGGCACATGCCGGTCCTGTTTTGTTTTGTTTTTTTCCTAACCAAACCTAAAGACTTTTTTTTTTTTTTTCTGTTTTGTTTTTAATTAATTTTGTTTCTCAAATCTTAGTAATAGTTTCCAGCGCCTTTTAAATTTTGGTCTTATTGCTCTTTAAAACACCCGCGTGTGTTTATTTCATAGGTTTTAAAATAACCTTGTTTATTGTTTTCTAAATACATAGTGTTGCAAGAATGCCTTATTGTGAAAGATTCTGAGAGTAAAATCCGAAATTCCCCCTTCCTCCTGCAGCCCCAATTCTACTCACAATAAGAAATTGATGTGTATTTTCAACTCCTTTTAATCTTTGATTTTCTAGATTCAAATATTCTGTTCCTTTACAGTGACTTACACTTCCTTCGGTTGCATTTTACTGAAAAGTAGAAGGCAACCCACTCCAGTACTCTTGCTTGGAAAATTCTTTGGATGAAAGCGCCTAGTAGGCTATAGTCCAGGGGTCGCAGAGTCGGACACGACTGAGCGACTTCACTTTCCTTTCCTTTATCCTTTATGCTAAACTAAAATGTGTAAACATATGAAAACTACATGATTTGATCATGGAATGCCATTTCTCATATATTTTCACTATTATTTGAATAACAAATATTACCAATAATATTGGGATATTAAAATTGACCTTCTTGAGAGTGTTGACAATATAAGGCACTTTTATAAAATTTGAAAACCTAGTCAAAGATGGCTTCTATTTTAGATTATTCTTGATTTTCTCTTCTTACTTACGTGTTTTATGTAGTGAGTTTTTATTCTAAGAACACTGGCACTTAGAAGAACCCCTTACTCTCAACTTTCTTCCCTTATCTCAGTGTCTGGTTCTTTGTTGTTGTTATTTAGTTGATAAATTGTGTCCAGCTCTTTGCAACCCCATGGATTGTAGCCCACCAACCTCCTTTGTCCATTGGATTTTCAAGGCAAAAACCTGGAGTGGGTTGCCATTTCCTTCTTCAAGGGGTCTTCCTGATCCTTAGATTGAACCAGGGCCTCCTGCATTGGCAGGCGGATTCTTTACCAGGAACCACTAGGGAAGCCCCTGTTTCTTTGTATCCCTTCGTAAATCCCTACCTTAACTTCCCTAACTTCCTACCTAACTTCCTGCTGACCTTGAAACTTTGGGTGAGAAATTTGTTCAAGACAATTGGTTATCAACACGTAGGAAGTGGCTCAGAGGTGAAGAATCCACCCGCCAAGCAGGAGACACAGGAGACCTGAGTTCCATCCCTGGGTTGGGAAGATCCCCTGGAGGAGGGGCATGGCAACCCACTCCAGTATTCATGCCTGGAAAATCCCATGGACAGAGGATCCTGGTGGGCTACAGTCCATGGGGTTTCAATCAATTGCAACTGAGTGACTACACCCACTCACAGGCGTATGTAGGAATCATCCTTAGAGGACTAGTTTTTTCATGGCACTGTAGAATTTCCAAAGTCTCCTGTTATCACCTTGATTTTTTTAATCCTTCTTTATTTGTTTTCATTAAACACACACACACATTACTTTCTAACTTACTTAATGTCAACATGATATGCAAGCTATTACTCTCATGTTTGAAATATGAAATATGTAAAATAAATATATAATTACACTAGATACTGAGTATTTTAGATAGATGTTTCAGATTATTTTAAAATTTTATGATAGACTTATGATTTAAGGTCACTTTTATGCACTTGAATACATTGCTTCACAAATGAAAATTATCCTTTAAAGGAAACTAAACTCTTTTTGGTCAATTTATTTTTCTGGATTGTATCTCCTTCTATGCATCTGTAGTTTCTCTATTTCAGCCCCTTCCTGCATTGGATGGTATTGATTCCATCGGTTTTCTATACCCATACACTTTGAGTTAGGTCTTCTATCTTTGCACTTCAAGGCTGTAGCATAGTAGGTAATCAACAAGCGCTTATTGATCATAATTAAAAAAAAAATTCGCTTGTCCAGAATATATCTAATTCACAGCTCCATGCTTAGTTTTAGACATTTTGCTAAGAAAAATCAACACAGGTGTTAAAGCTTATTTTACTGCATTTAAAGCATGAAAGCAAACGTAAAGCAAATTACAGTATATTGGGTGCATTAGGAAGCCATACATGAGGATATTATAAAACGTGTCCAGAAATCTCTGCTGAGAAGCACACTTCCTTAAACAGAGAAACATACGGTTTCCATCTGCAGGGTCAGAAGGAGGCAGTTTCAGAAGGAATGGATTTGCAGAGAGACCAAAAGGAGGTTCTGGGAAGAACGGAAATTGAGACAGATGTTTCATGGAATGGAGGCAGCCTAAAGGGAGAAACACATTCCAGACACTTTGCCTTGAATCTTTAGCTTTGTAGAAAAATGTTTGTGCATACTTTTTTTACAGATAATTGTTTTTCCACTGATTTGACGTGAAGCTGTAAGATCTCAGTTGTCATTCAATATAATGAGGCAAAACAGCTTTATGTTTATCAAAAACTGTTTTGTTCATGCTTCCTTGCTAATAAAATGTGAATGCTGAGTAGCTTTTAAGACCGACTAAAAGGAATGCATTTTCAGTTCAGCAAAGTTACGGAACTATAGCCTCAAAGTACTGTGCCTGGAGAGCCTTTTGCCCTGCAGACGCATTTATTCTCACCATTGGATAGAAGTGATTTAGGTTCTGTCTTCTTTTCCTCTTTAACAATTTTCATACCGTGATATGAAGCGGTGAGGCAATGCATGCAGGAGAATGAGCCCAGGGAAACTTGACCACCTGGCTCTCCGAGTAACAGACTTTTATGCTTGATGCTGCAGAAACCTAAATTTGGGAAGAAACGTAAATGGCCAGAAAACGCCCCTGCCTCCTTTCTCAAATGTGCACATAACTGAGCCTCTGATATAAATATTTATTCTTTTGAAGTTTTTTCCCCTCTTTTTCATTTTGCCTTCTTATTTTATTCAAACTTGCTCCCTACTGAGTTGACTTTTGATCTGATCATTATATTTCCCTAAATTTAAAGACACAATACAAGGTCATTCCCACGTGTCAATACTGCTTGTGCTTATCTTCTTGACCCAGTACCAGTAGGGAATATTTTTGAGTTAATTGGTTTTCTCATTCTATTTTCTTGTTTACTGGCCTTGGAACTGTAGATAGTTGATGCCACGGCAGACAGTGTTTAGAAGTACCTTCCATATCCATGAAAGAAGTCTATTTCTATCAGAGATTACAGATGCATAGCCAGAGGCTGGGTAAAGTGCTAAACTTAGTTGCTCAGTCATGTCTGACTCTTTGAGACCCAATGAGCTGTTGACTACCAGGCTCCTCTATCCATGAAATTTCCCAGGCAAGAATACTGGAGTGGGTTGCCATTTCCTTCCCCAGGGGATCTTCCTGACCCAGGGCTCGAACCCATGTCTCTTGCATCTTCTGCACTGTCAGGCAGATTCTTTACCACTGAGCCACTTGGGAAGTCACAGTGAGGTCTCTGCACATGTCACACTGAAGAGATCATAGTACCAAGAAGTGTCCTCCACCGTCCCTTGGTCTCCCACCACGCAGCACAGCCCTGATTCCTTGGAGGTAACCCTGCACCTCAATGCAATGTCAGAAAACAGGGCTGAAATGACCCTGACGTGGCTTAGATGAAGTTTCTGCTCCTGGAGAAATAAGGACTCTAAGTGGAAAGAAAGTCAGTTACATTTATTTTTTTAACCAGATTATGTGTACTCAGACTTTTACTGGCTGTGTTTGTTTATATTGTTATTAATAGAACTGTGAAAGATTTGAAACCTTCATTCTCAAATAGTAAGCAGGCAGGGAGCTTAGCTCAATGCTCTGTGATGACCTAGATGGGTGGAATGAGGGTGGGTAGGAGGGAGGTTCAAGAAGGAAGGGATATGCATTTACATATAGCTGATTTATTTAGTTGGATAGGAGAGACTAAGAGTACTATAAAGAAATTATACTCCAATAAAATTTATTTTAAAAAAATAGTCTGCTGAGCTGCCCACGGAAGAAACTTTATCTGAAAGCACCCAGCACCATTTTAAGTGAAGTAACATAAAGAAGGGGAGATAAATTGGGAGATTGACATATATACACTACTATATATAAAAATATATAACTAATAATGATCTATTGTATAGCACAGGGAACTCTACTCAATACTCTGTAATGAGCTACATGGGGAAATAATCTATAAAAGAGTAGATATAATATAACTGACTCACTCTGCTATACTCCTGAAACTAAGACAACACTGTCATCAACTGTACTCCAATAATAAGAAATATAATATTAAACAACAAAAAGCCCCTCAAAAATCCTTTTAATCAAATCAATTTGCCCTCTAGCAAAAAGTATATCTAAATGATCTATGCAACTGAATTACTACCGTTAAGCCTACATTTATTTGTCTTAATTTCAGAGTAAAAATATGAATAATTAGTATGTTCAGAAACAGCAGCCACAGCTCTTCTAATTGTCTTATTTGCCACTGATTCTTTCGGTAGAGACCTGTTGCTGAGCATGCTGCTCACACCTGTTCAGGGTAGTCACTAACCATTTTGCTGCTCTTAAGCACTGTTTGAATTAAATAAAACTAGTATATTTTTTTTTTTTGATATTTTAATATTTTTCATCTCTGTGCTTAATGTGCACTAAGTTTCCGGTGAAAACTTCAATGAAAATGTTACACCTGTGAGATGGAAAGAATGGAGAGAAAATATAATACATGTGAGATGGAAATCATTACTTGGGTTCTATTCCTATCTTTACGAATGAATGAAAAGATCACTAAATGAATGAATGAATTTGTAAATGATGGAAGGTTTGGCAGTGTTTATCATTATCTAATCAACCAGACTGAATGCTTGTGCCAAGCATTACAGTTAAGCTATGGTCAACTGTCCATTTTCCTTGTCATTAATATTTTCTAAACATTGATCCAAGAATGAAAATATAATTGACCCTATTGGGAAAAAAAATAATGCAGATTTTAGTAGATAAAATAGAGTCCAGGATAGAGTCACAATGTGATTCTCAGCCCAGGAAACTGAAGTTACTTTAGATTGTTCTTATGATATAGATCTAATCAGTGAGAAGAGACTGTCTCAAACCCTTGGGAGTACTTTCTTGGTTCGTGACTCTTGACTCGTTAGTGATGGTGATATAGTCAAAGAAAGGAAAGTAAAGTCGCCAGTCATGTCTGACTCTTTGAGACCCCAAGGACTGTAGCCTGCCAGGCTCCTCAGCCCATGGGATTTTCCAGGCAAGAAAACTGGAGTAGGTTGCCATTTCCTTCTCCAGGGGATCTTCCTGACCCAGGGATAGAACTCGGGTCTCCTGCAAGTAAACTGAAGAAGAGGATAGTCTAGAAAAATCGAGTTCATTGAAATATGTGATATTTCCCTGATATTTCGTTATTGTAGCCATCATTGTTTGGAAGAGAGAAACACTAAATTCGTTGAAACTAAAGATATCATCTCTAAAATGGAGAAGAGAGGATTCATTGGATCTCACTATGAGCTAGATGAAAATACTGGGCATGGATTGAATACTCATTGTATATGAAAGACTGTTATACTCTTTCCATTGATTTGCATGTAATTCTCAAAATAGCCCTCTGTGGAAGGCACAATGATTGTGCACATTTAATAGATTTGTAAACTGAGAATGGATGGAGGGAGGGCTGAGTAAGCTGTCTGAGGTCGCACACCTCCTATGTAGTCAGCCCAGGATTTAAATCTGATTATGATTGTCATAAAACTATACAACTTCCTTAATACTTACTGATGTACTCAGCCAAAAAAATTTATGCTGAATAATCTAACTTCTTACATATCTTCATTCTGACAAAGAGTAGCTATGGATAGAATTGAGCATTGTCATCGGTGGAAATGACCTCACATTATAAATTCATAAATGGACTTTCTTGTACATATTTTAAGCCTCGTGGTGATTTTTTTTTTTTTTTAGTGTCATTTATCAGCCTACCGTCTAGTCAAGGCTATGGTTTTTCCTGTGGTCATGTATGGGTGTGAGAGTTGGACTGTGAAGAAGGCTGAGCACTGAAGAATTGATGCTTTTGAACTGTGGTGTTGGAGAAGACTCTTGAGAGTCCCTTGGACTGCCAGGAGATCCAACCAGTCCATTCTGAAGGAGATCAACCCTGGGATTTCTTTGGAAGGAATGATGCTAAAGCTGCAACTCCAGTACTTTGGCCACCTCATGTGAAGAGCTGACTCACTGGAAAAGACTCTGACGCTGGGAGGGATTGGGGGCAGGAGGAGAAGGGGATGACCGAGAATGAGATGGCTGGATGGCATCATGGACTCGATGGACGTGGGTTTGAGTGAGCTCTGGGAGTTGGTGATGGACAGGGAGGCCTGGCATGCTGCGATTCATGGGGTCGCAAAGAGTCGGACACGACTGAGCGGAACTGAACTGATCAGCCTACCATCAATCTGGTCATGACTGATTACATAGGTCTGTTACTACACATGAAGGCTGAACACCTACCAAGGCCATGCTCCCCTATGAGAGCACTTCTGGCAGCCAATCAGTTTTTCTCCTGAAATTGACAAGTATAAAAAATATCACGTAACACTGATGTAGGTAGAATGCAAAATTCAAGCAGCATTGATTGTAATTTTCTCAGTTTTGTAAGAAATAAGCTTTGATGTAGAATGAAGCTCTAGTCTGCTTAAGCTATGATAGTTTCATATATTCATTTTCCTCTTGGGCATCCAGCTGAAATCAGTTTCCCACTTTCTTAGACTCTAGATTGGGTCATGTGGCTAGTTCTGGCCAACTGATAGGGAGAGAAGGTCATGTGCAACGTCTGGTTCAAATCAGAAGAGCAAACATTCTTTCTTCAGATTTTCTCTCTTCCCTTAATCTGTCAACAGAAGATCCACTGTGACTTTGAAGTCCAAAGGTGAAGATGGTGACGTTCTAACATGACAGATGTTTGAATCCCTGAATAACTACTTGGAAGGCAGTAAACCCCTTGACCTGCACTAGGTAGCCATGTCAGCAAGATATAAATTTCTTATTGCATTAAGCCACTGGGATTTTGAATTATTTGTTACTGCTGCTAATGTAACTTGCCCTAAAATAGACCTTTTCAATTGTTTTCTTATTCATTTCCTAATTAAATTAATGAAACAATTTTTAACATTTTTGGAATTTATTTACCTAGCACATTTCACATTGACATTAGAAAAATATAAATATGCACATTTTTTTGTCTCTTTATCCTCTCTAATTTCTCTTTAACAGACTACTATTCTTTGATCTAGGTCACTTATGTAGTACTTACTGAAATATATCACCAAATTTTACTCAGTTCACCATTATTTCAATTTATCTATTTTTCTCAGTATTTTATTAACATTTCAAAATTAGTAAATCTATATAATGAAAAAATGTCTGAAAGTCAAAATCAAGACTAGTTAATGGCTTTTTAAAATCAAAATAGCATATTTGATATTAACTTGCTAAGATGTGTATGTATTGAAGAAAACCTGTAAATGCTTTCTTTTTTAAAATCTATCCTGATGTACAGCTATTCTTCACAGATTTGTGTTCAATGCCATGTTTAAGTGAAAACTGTAATGCAAAAGAAACAAAAGCTGATGATTTGAAGGTTGCATTTAATCATAGCCTCTCTAGCCGGTGTCTCTTCTGGGACCTCAGTGTTTTTTTCTTTTGTTCACATGTTTATTTTCTCATTTCCTTTTCTTGTTGTCAGAAAATGGAGATATTTCATTTTTACTTGCCAGATAGACTGTTTTTCACTCCAGTTTTATCCCAGTTTATTCAGGACTCTGTTCACCATCACCCCCTTAGGCTCCAGAAACTTAATAGGCTTCTAATATCTTAGTTCTCACAAAATGTATCATCTAGTTATAATTGAATGTCTCCAAATGATATTGGTAGGGGACTTTGGCAAAGGCTGTAGAAACATTATCTAATAGCAAAGTCAGTTCATTTTCCCTTTCCCCTTACTGCCCTTGTTCCCCAAGTAAGGTTGCCAGAAGGACAATTTAGTGCAGGCTGAAATCAGTAATCTCATGAGGATGGGAGTAGGGGAGAGAGTCAATCACAGTAATTGAAAACAAAGAAGTTGGACTGAAAACCAAGATATTTGGAACCTTTCAAACACTGGCTCTTTATTTTATGATGGAGTAATTTCGTATTTTTTTTTAAGTTTCAATCTTTCCCATCCTAACACAAAGCAAATTGTTCCTTCTAACACAGACTTTCTTGAGGCACAAAGTATAACAAGCTGTGCCTTTTAATATGCAGAGTGTCTCTGAATACAACTGCTGTTCATTCACGATGATTTATGTATTATTAGAGGTGATTATAGATATTTTAAACAGGAAAACTTGCATTTCAGAGAATGTTTTAGGGAGAAGCAGCTAAGACTCAATTGTCTTCAAAATAGTTATTACATTATATATTTTTTCCTATTGTACAGGATTGGTGGTAAGCCCTTATAAAATTTTGCAAATTTAGAAATCTGACTTAATCTCTCAGTGGCAGAATGACTTTAAACAAATTCAAAAGAGCTTTCTAACCTAGTATGCTAACCTGAACCCTGTTATTGCCACCAGTATGTTCTCTGTAGTCTCTGTAGCTTCACTTGGGGGCTTAATTATAGTTAAAACTCTGTAGAAACAGAAGCAGAGCAGAGGACCCTGTGTATATCAGCTCTATAATAACGTAAAGTAACAGAAGGCTGTTTTTCCAGGGTTTGAAATCCTTGAATTTGTTGACTATCATACGTTTTTGCAGTCATTTGCCTGATAGACCCTCTTCCAACAACACAAGAGAAGACTCTACACATGGACATCACCAGATGGTCAACACCAAAGTCAGATTGATTATATTCTTTGCAGCCAAAAATGGAGAAGCTCTATACAGTCAACAAAAACAAGACCAGGAGCTGACTGTGACTCAGATCATGAACTCCTTATTACCAAATTCAGACTCAAATTAAAGAAAGTAGGGAAAACCGCTAGACCATTCAGGTATGACCTAAATCAAATCCCTTATGATTATACAGTGGAAGTGAGAAATAGATTTAAGGGCCTAGATCTGATAGATAGAGTGCCTGATGAACTATGGAATGAGGTTCGTGACATTGTACAGGAGACAGGGATCAAGACCATCTCCATGGAAAAGAAACGCAAAACAGCAAAATGGCTGTATGGAGAGGCCTTACAAATAGCTGTGAAGAGAGTGCGAAAAACAAAGGAGAAAAGGAAAGATATAAGCATCTGAATGCAGAGTTTCAGAGAATAGCAAGAAGAGATAAGAAAGCCTTCTTCAGTGATCAGTGCAAAGAAATAGAGGAAAAGAACAGAATGGGAAAGACTAGAGATCTCTTCAAGAAAATGAGAGATACCAAGGGAACATTTCATGAAAAGATGGGCTCAATAAAGGACAGAAATGGTATGGACCTAACAGAAGCAGAAGATATTAAGAAGAGGTAGCAAGAATACACACAGAAGAACTGTACAGAAAAGATCTTCACTACCCAGATAATCACAATGGTGTGATAACTCATCTGGAACCAGACATTCTGAAATGTGAAGTCAAGTGGGCCTTAGAAAGCATCACTATGAACAAAGCTAGTGGAAGTGATGGAATTCCAGTAGAGCTGTTTCAAATCCTGAAAGATGATGCTGTGAAAGTGCTGCACTCAATATGCCGGCAAATTTGGAAAACAGCAGTGGTCACAGGACTGAAAAGGTCAGTTTTCATTCCAATCCCTAAGAAAGGCAATACCAAAGAATGCTCAAACTACCACACAATTGCACTCATCTCACATGCTAGTAAAGTAATGCTCAAAATTATCCAAGCCAGGCTTCAGCAATACGTGAACCGTGACCTCCCTGATGTTCAAGCTGGTTTTAGAAAAGCAGAGGAACCAGAGATCAAATTGCCAACATCCGCTGGATCACGGAAAAAGCAAGAGAGTTCCAAAAGAACATCTATTTCTGCTTTATTGACTATGCCAAAGCCTTTGACTGTGTGGATGACAATAAACTGTGGAAAATTCTTCAAGAGATGGGGATACCAGACCACCTAACCGCCTCTTGAGAAATCTGTATGCAGGTCAGGAAACAACAGTCAGAACTGGACATGGAACAACAGACTGGTTCCAAATAGGAAAAGGAGTACGTCAAGGCTCTATATTATCACCCTGCTTATTTAACTTCCATGCAGAGTACATCATGAGAAACGCTGGGCTGGAAGAAACACAATGGAATCAAGATTGCCGGGAGAAATATCAAATAACCTCAGATATGCAGATGACACCACCCTTATGGCAGAGAGTGAAGAGGAGCTAAAAAACCTCTTGATGAAAGTGAGAGTAAAGCGAAAAAGTTGGCTTAAAGCTCAACATTCAGAAAACTAAGATCATGGCATCTGGTCCCATCACTTCATGGGAAATAGATGGGGAAAGAGTGGAAATAGTAGCAGACTTTTTTTTTGTGGGGGGCTCCAAAATCACTGCAGATGTTGATTACAGCCATGAAATTAAAGGACTCTTACTCCTTGGAAGATAAGTTATGACCAACCTAGATAGCATATTAAAAGCAGACAGTACTTTGCCAACTAAGGTCTGTCTAGTCAAGGCTATGGTTTTCCTGTGGTCATGTATGGCTGTGAGTGTTGGACTGTGAAGAAGGCTGAGCACCGAAGAATTGATGCTTTTGAACTGTGGTGTTGGAGAAGACTCTTGAGAGTCCCTTGGACTGCCAGGAGATCCAACCAGTCCATTCTGAAGGAGACCAACCCTGGGATTTCTTTGGAAGGAATGATGCTAAAGCTGAAACTCCAGTACTTTGGCCACCTCATGTGAAGAGTTGACTCATTGGAAAAGACTGATGCTGGGAGGGATTCGGGACAGCAGGAGAAGGGGATGACAGAGGATGAGATGTCTGGATGACATCACTGACTCAATGGACGTGAGTCTGAGTGAACTCCGGGGGTTGGTGATGGACAGGGAGGCCTGGCGTGCTGTGATTCACGGGGTCGCAGAGTCGGACACGATTGAGCAGCTGAACTGAACTGAGCCTGATAGAAGTCATCCTGTCAGCAGAAGGCTGCTGAGTAGTAGTTAATTGGCTCTGGCAATATTTGGCTCTATGATATTCCTTGTTAATCTCAGTAACAAAATGTATGTATCTGCTTTAATCTCCATTCTGTGTATGTGTTATAGATTCAGTATAGTTATGGTGAAGGACTTTTAAACGTTCTGAATTTGTTTTTGTTCGTATTCATGTCTTTGATCAGAGTTTCAATATAAGATTGGATCTATCCTCAATACCTTCTAGATACATTTCATCTGTTCTTCTCCTTTTATGCTTTAAGAAATGGAGTGTTTTATATATTTACACATATACTTTTCCTCATTAAAGCCCACATTGAAAGTTAGCAAAGATATTGACATGATGTCACTGTGATTATCCTTTGGGCCCACCTAT
The DNA here is from genome assembly GCA_917880005.1 of Nanger dama. Taxonomy (NCBI): domain Eukaryota; kingdom Metazoa; phylum Chordata; class Mammalia; order Artiodactyla; family Bovidae; genus Nanger; species Nanger dama. The sequence goes on from CAKJTW010000002.1 coordinate 21,142,946, forward strand.
CTGCATCCTATATGGAGTACATTGACATCATAAGCCAATAATTGTATACCCTAATGGATGACAACATTGTTTGACCTTATTGTCCTGCCTAGCCTTTTTTTTTTAATGCCCTATTTTCATTGGATTTTCCCTAATTCCATAAATTTCTCATTCTAACACTCCTAGGGAAAGTTATGGTAAACTTTGTCTTGAGTTTGCTAGGAACAGAGAGGCTTACACTGCACTTTTAAAAATAAGGCTATGCAGTACAATAAGAGGTCAGGTCCAATCCTGGGTTAGAAATTAGTGTATTGGAAGAATATGTCTAGTATAGGATTGTCCAACTCAGAAATGTGAAGATGTCCATAATTCCTTTGAACAATGTTACTTTTGGCAGATTTATCATTTACTGATTTTTTTAATGTCTCTGTAGAAGATGCTACAAAACAATATCTTGAGAACTTTATCAGAAAATAGTGGCTTAGATGGTAAAGAATTCATCTACAGATGCAGGAGGCCCTGGTTCAAACACTGAGTCAGGAAGATCCCCTGGAGAAGGGAATGGCAACCCACTCCAGTATTCTTGCTTAAAATTCCACAGACAGAGGAACCAGGCGAGTTACAGTCCATAAGGTTGCAAAGAATCAGATATGACTGAGAAACTAATGCTTTCACTTTTGTCAGCAAAACAAGTCTGGACCGGAAAGAAGAAAGAAGGCTCTCATTACTAGAAGGCACAAAGTACTACAGATGTAAAGAGACGAAACTAAAAAGCATATTAAACTGGTTAAACACGATAGTAACTGACGAACACTAAAAGAATAGCTGAGGGATGTCAAATACCCAATCTGAGTAGTCCTACCCCTAGATATTCTGATTTGAATAATCTAGAGTGTGGTCCAGGCATTAAAATGTTCTTTGATGGCTCAGACGGTAAAGAATCTGCCTCCCTAGGTTGGGAAGATCCCATGGAGAAGGGAATGGCAACCCACTTCAGTATTCTTGCCTGGGGAATTCCATGAACAGAGCAGCCTGGTTGGCTACAGTCCATGGGGTCACAAAGAATCAGATACGACTGAGCGACTTTCACTTTGAAACTCTAGAAGTGATTCAAATATACGGCCAAGGTCAACGTTAATTCCATAGATTAGAACATAGGAGACACACGTGCCAATTAAGTCCTGGAACGCTGAAATGTTGAGTATAGCCTTAGAACACACAGTAGAGGGACTGATTTTTACTGGCCTCCCAAGGGCCGCAATCATGAGAGACATCAGCTGGCAGTTTCACTTCAGGAATCTGCAGAGGTTCATTTTCCAGCTTGAAACGAAACAAACAAACAAACAAAAAAAACCCTTGGGAAAGCAGTGGAAACTCTCTGGGAGGTAGATTTCTTGAATTTCACAGCCTGAAGCAAGGCTAAAAGCCCCCGGCACACAGAGCTTCCAGACTGGAGAAACCCCTGGCTGAAAACCCTTGCATACAACCATCTGTCACTTGAAAGAACACATCCTCAATGCAGCACCAGGAGACAGACAACCAGGACTTAGCAGGAAAATGGAGTTCAAAAAGCTTTGAATGTGCAGAAAGATAAGCTTCAGGTGGATCTGATGATTGGTGGGGTGGTGGTTTAGTTGCTCAGTCATGTCCAACTCTTTGCAGTGTTATGGACTATAACCTACCAGACTCCTGTGTCTGTGGGATTTTCCAGGCAAGAATACTAGAGTGGGTTGCCATTTCCTTCTCCAGGGGAACTTCCTGGCTCAGGGATCGAACCCAGGTCTCCTATATTGCAGGCAGTCTCCGGCAATGCAGGCAGGTTTTTACCAACTGAGGCATCAGGAAAGCCATCAATCACCTGTGATAAAAACAGATGTTTAAAACTGGGCCAAGAAACAGTAAGTCTCCAATGATACTGTGAGGGAAGAGACATGATGTTTGGGGATGTTTTCTAGTTCAGTGCAGCTCACAGGTACATCAGAATGACCTGGAGGGTAGGTTTCTGATCTGTTAGATCTGGAGTGGAACCTGAAAGTTTGCATACCTGACCAGCTTAATGTTGATGCTGCCAGCTCAAGAATTACACTTTGAGAACAGCTGCTCTTGTAAAGGAAAAAAAAGTGCCAAAATTTAACTTCTAGTGGGAGATTTCTCCAAATTGTACTTGATCTCAAATTCTGTGGGCTAGGGTCAATGAACATAAGCTGACCAATATCTGGATGAGGTTAAACCAAAAGTTCTTCCATCTTCTGAATTCTCCAGATACCATCAACTGTCTTCTTGGTCTCTGGCAATAGTATGTATAGACATGAGGAATACACTTTTGCCTGGAATAGCTGTTGAGGGACTCAGGATTAACATATTTCTTAAAATTTGATGGAGGTTGGGCTCAGTGAAGTGAGAATATTGTATGTGCAATCAGTGCTTCATTCTCTTTAAATATCAGGGTCACGGGAGACTTGGTAATGAACAAACAGCAATTTATGTGCCTTTGAAGAATTACACCTGTACTTGATAGAGTCCACTCAGGTTGTGAAAAAGAGGAGTTTGGGAGTCCATATTCTTTGATCTTTTAAATCATGAGGCAAGTAATTCTGACTCTGTACTATAATCTCTTTGGATTTAAACAAGTTTCTACTTTAATATGGGCTTCCCTTGTGGCTCACCTAGTAAAGAATCTGCCTGCAATGTAGAACCTGGGCTCGATCCCTGGGTTGGAAAGATCCCCTGGAGAAGGAAAAAGCTACCCACTCTAGTATTCTGGCCTGTATAGTCTATGGGTTGCAAAGAGTCAGACATGTCTGAGTGACTTTCACTCATACTTTAATATGGACTTTCCAGGTGGCGGAGTGGTAAAGAGTCTGCCTCCAATGCAGGAAATGCGAGTTCCATCTCTGGGTCAGGAAGATCCCCTGGAGAAAGAAATGGCAACCCACTTCAGTATTCTTGCCTGGAAAATTCCATGGATAGAGGATCCTGGCAGGCTACAGTCCATGGGGTTTCAAAACAGTCAGACATATCTTAGTGACTAAACAACATGCTTTAATATGCAAGGGACATTAATGTGTACTTTTAACTTTTCCTCCAAAACGTTACAGAGATAGGGGAGCTATAGGCAAATCTGTACCCTCTATGTTTCTGAAATTGTCTTATTGGTGTAATTACTCAGCATTTCTCTTCACTGCAGAAGCTCTGATATTAAATAATGGGGCTTGATATAATTTGAGGTTAGAACATAGAACTGAGAGTGAAATTTCAATCTTTGAGATAAATGCACTGATGTTCTTGGACCTATTTCGGGATTTTGTGCAATCCAAATCTACAGAGGATATCTAAGAGTGCTGGTTATCCTCATGCAGGCCTCAAGGGCAGGCCTCAGGAATGTGGGAGCCACTGTCCTAAAAAATGGGCTGACTTCCTCTCTTGATGTGGAGAGCTATATTGAACTCAGTGGCCACGCCTCATGGCTTGTGAGGCCACCGTGTTGGGGATTAGGTCCATCCACTCCTCCTAAGGGAAGAAGAATGACCAGGGTAATTAGTGAGTAAGAAAAGGAGCTCAGCATGAGTGGCTATCTTCTTTTTTTAGAAGAAGTTGCCTGCTTGCCAGGAGCATGCATTCTGTTTTGCCCCTTCGTGCAGGCAATAAGGTTTACTGTATGCTGAGTCCTGAAGTTGATTAGCCTTACCTGTGACTGATGACCTGGCCTATTTCTGAAGTTTTATATTAAAAACACTATAGTTGCTTCACACCTAAGTCATATATTACAACTTAGCTTTTATCAGTAATAAGGGGGATATTTTGAACTCTATTTGTCTTAGTCACATTTCTGTCTCTCAGTTGATCTTAAATTTAGGTAGGCCATAGCAGGAACATGTATAAGGTTCCTTAAAATCTACCACTATTGCCCAGAAAATTTCTATATTATATGTACCTCTATGTGTCATATATAGAATAGCACGCATTTTCAAATTGTACTCAACCCCTGTTTTCATATTATGTTAACAACTCTTTTCTTTGCCTCACTGTCTTAATTTATATTTTATATCATAATATAACACATAATTAATACTATGTAATACAAGATGTGATATGGGAAATATAATACAATATACTTTATATATATATTTTGTAAACTGTTTTATGAGATAATATTATTGTATATAGCTCTTGCTGTGCTTAGTTGCTCAGTTGTGTCCGACTCTTTATGACCCCATTAACTGTAGCCCGCCAGGCTCCTCTGTCCGTGAGGATTCTCCAGGCAAGAATACTGGAGTGGGTTGCCACGCCCTCCTCCAGGGGATCTTCCCAACCCAGAGAGCAAACCCAGGTCTTCCACACTGCAGGTGTATTCTTTACCATCTGAGCCACCAGGGAAACCCATTGTATATAGCTTATGTTAATCTGATCTTATCTATAATTATATTTATCTATATATGTATACATCTATTTCTGTATTCATTACAGAGTTTATGCATGTAACTAGACTTACGTACTATTCAAAAACAATAGTAGATAAACACAAGAGTAAAATAATTTATATCTAAGATTTTCTGTCAGGTCTGTGACTCATGACAGATGTGGAGACATAATTTCTCAGCACATCTGTACATTTTGTGGCTGAACTCACAGAAACCTTATGTCCCCAAACTACAGATCTTGTTTATACTAAATTTTTTCACTCCCTTTATTTGTTGAAGCTGTGTGTTTCTAAGATGACTAGACTGAGAGCTACCGAGGGACAGGGAGGGACTTGTTCTGATTTACCTGCTTCTATTCCTGACTTTCACCAAAAGATCTGTAAGTGAACAATTTGTAAGTGAACCCATGCCAGTAGAGTTAGTCTTCATTATAGCACAAATCCTCTCCCTTCCATGAAGGCTTCTCTGATCACCAGTGCATAACCCTCTGTGGCTGTTGCCTAATAACTGATTCCATGGTAAAGATAACATTCATTGAACGTTAGCCATGTTCCAGGCTGTAAGTTAAATCATTGTTATTTAGTCTCTTAAGTCGTGTCCAACTCTTGTGACCTCATGACTGCAGTATGCCAGGCTTCCCTGTCCTTCACGATCTCCCAGAGTCTGCTCAAGCTCATGTTGATTGAGTCGATGATGCTCTCCAACCATCTCATCCTCTGTCACCCACTTTCTAGTGCCCTCAATCTTTCCCAGCATCAGGGTCTTTTCCAGTGAGTTGGCTCTTTACATTTTTAAAGCTGCCACTTCAAAAGTTAACTCTTTCAAAATTCCCTTAAAAACTATTTTGAATTAAATCACATGTTCTGAAGATAATCTTTTCCATCAGGGTTTTTCCAGTGAGTCTGCTTTTCGCATCAGGTGGCTAAAGTATTGAAGCTGCAGCTTCACAGTCAGTCCTTCCAGTGAATATTAAGGACTGATTTCTTTTAGGACTGACTGCTTTGATCACCTTAGAGTCCAAGGGACACTCAAGTCTTCTCCCAAGGTATCTTAGGACTCAGAAGCTAAACTCAGAGGGTTTTTATGACAGTCCAAGGCTCATAGTTGGTGTGACAGACTTGAGACACATGAGGAGTCTGACTCCATAGCCCATGTCACTCAACTCTGAAAAACTGCCTCTCAAGGATGAATCAGCTGTACACATCAGCAACACCCAAAGCTGGTGGTTTCTACTCCCATTCTTTGTAGCGTGTGTGGTAATGATTTAAGTGCCCAGGCAAAACCAGATTAAAAAGCAAATGTCCTACTTGTTTATTTGCTTAGAGTCTCCACTCTGCCAGTCTATACCTAACCAGTGAACTCCATTCCTCCAGCACATAATATTTTAAATTATAGGCTCATCTCCCTGTTTTGTTAAAGTCTTCAAAATCCTGAATAATATTTGGATTTTTATTCAGCACCAAGTAAAACAGAACGGAATTTTAAATTTATCTTTCTCCCCAGTTACCCCACCAGTCAATACTCAGTCTTTAAAGTTTTCTTTGTTGTCATCGTTACATCAAAATCTGGCTTCCAAATAGGCCCTGGGCCACGCATTCAGCCTGAGTTCCTGAGAGTATTCTTGTGGGTTCCACATTTCTGGCATGTAGGTAGGCTAAGTGTGATGAAATTCTGCAAAAAGCATAAGTCTGGTGCTCAAATTGATTTAAGTGATTTATATTAATTATCCAAAAGAATGTGACCATGAACACCGGAAATGAAAGCTATATCTTATTTTCTACTTTATCTTGAAAATGTATGAGGAAGAAATGTGTTTGGCAAAGATTACTCAATCGCAGAGTGTTTTACAAAGCTGCTTTGAGTTCAGAAGGATCATCTTTCCTGTCTCTTCCTTAAATATTTTGACAGCTAAGAGAGATACTTAGATAGTGTGTTAATTGCAATCACTAGAAAACTTTTTTTTTCTGGTTCCTAATACTCAAATAACTTAATTTCAGAGAAAGTAAGCCTCAATATGGGATACATCTAAAAGAAGCAAAGATGAAAGAGAAGGAATTGAAAAATAATGGACATTTTAGTGCCTGGGTCTCTGTACTTTGGCATCAGAAGAATCTGGCTTAAATTTTACTCTGAAACTTCCTAGTTGAATAAGAACTCTGCTCCTCAGACTTAAAAATAAGTCTTATTTCAAGAGCCAGTTTTGATAATTAACTTATATTTGTGGTCTCATAAGTAATGTATAGTACAGATACAAACACAAACAAATCACTGGCAAATAATATCAGTGATCTTTTTCTCCTGATGAGCCTGCATGATTGTACATTTTTGTTGCTTCACTTTTTAAGGTTTTCAAATAGCTTAAAATAAAAATCAAATGGTTTAATGCTGCTTTGGAAAAAAGCATATGGAAACTCAATCAGACAACCATATTAAAGGATCATCAGCAAAATTCTTTCCTCTCATCCTCAGAGCATCTTTGATGAAAAGGGAGGGTAAAGAGAAAGATTAGCTTTTAATTTTGCCATAGCCTGAAAAGAATATTTACTTCAGGCTGACTGACACTTTAACAAGTTACCTCTTCCAATAAGAGGTATTTTATATGCCAACCATATGTTGAAACTTTTAAATATATTATATAAATTAGCCAAAGTAAGACATCATTCCAGATACAATATAAAGTATTACATGCCTTTTTCACCAGAAGAAATAAATAGCAGAAATATTTCTAATTTAATTGGTTTTTTGTGCAGAATATATAGAGATGAGTTTTGAGACAAACTATCCTCTGGTATTAATGAAGTTGTACACCAATTCATTATACTTGTCTAACCTAATTTTAAGATCCTTTTTATATGTCATTATCTAAAGTGGACAATGATTTCTGTAAGTAGTCCCATATTAGTTTGATTCTACTTCAGCAGTTTCAGGTGTTACAGGCCATCAGCATATATTCTAAAACTTTTTTTGCATAACATCCTGTTATGATAAGAAGTAAATCACTGCCCTATTGTTAATTGATACAACTGCCTTCACTGAGTTCTCTCCCATTCCTATAACTTCACTAAATTTAATTTTCATTCCCTTGAAGGTTATTGATAAATGCTATTTTTGAAGCTGAATATATTTATTTCAATGGCAGTTTCTGTCTTAAGGACAATTTTAAACAATCTGGCCACCTGTTTTTTTCTGTGAAACTGGGGGAGGGGGAAGGCCTTAATTTTAAGATCAATGAAGAGTAACAGCAAGAAAAACATTCCTCATGACTCTTGGCCAATTGTTACTGATGTTTTTTGTTAGTTATTTAATGCTATTTTCTTACGAATGCATACTTTCTCTCATTCCAGTAGGTATATAAGGCAATTTTTGAAGCACATATGGTAGTATTTCAGAAAATAACCTCCTTGAAGAGATTAGAGTGATGGGAAGATAGAGGTGTGGGAAATAATACAAAGCCAGGGAAGAATGAGGCAAAAATTAAGATCTAGTTTTCTGAAAAAAAAAAAAATGACAAACACATTTACAAGATGGATGGCCTAGAACATAAACAAATTTCTTAAAAGTTGCAACCTGTTCTGACACTGAGGCCTGAGAGAAATTTTTCCTTCATGTCCTCATGAAAGAGCTTGTGTGATGTTGTCCTAAATGTCCCCGACACCATCTACAACAAATACAGTCAAGTGCGTCATGGGACCACATGATAAATATCTCTGGTATTTATTGAAGATACGGAAACAGTGCAGGCTCAATTAAGTAGAAGTAATTATGCAAGACTAATTAATGTGATAGAAGTATGGAGAAGTCTAATTACCTGAAAGGAGCCAAGAAAATTTCCTGGAGGACTGGAAGTTCATACCTTTCAGCAGAACCTCAATAAATATTAATAAAGACACTGAGTATGTTTCTGAGCCAAATCATTTACTCATGGACAACACCAATGATTTTTTAGACCTAAGAGAGATGGACGATCAATAATGCAGAAACTGCATCATGAAAATGTGTACACCAAATACCTGCTCAGTCAAAAGCACAATCTCAACTTAAGCCATTCAAAGAATACAGAATTTTGAACTATTTAGATTTTTCACGAGTCTTTTAATAAATTAGTGAAATGTTTCTTTGGACCCTACACACTCAGGTTATTCCTTATAACTTAGATACATACACCTATTCACAATTATTCTTACGTAGTCTTAAACCATTTTTTCCTAAAAAATTAGAAAACTGTCCATTGTCTATAAAGTTCACTTCTAGTTCACCATATTCACCCATAGAAGAATGTTTTTCTTCCTAAAAGTGCAGTATAAAATGCACCTGGCATTAAGTTCAACCAAAACTGGTGCAAGTTAAAAGGACGATTAGAAAATGGTAGAAAATGAAGGGAGGATAATATAATCTTTATTAGTTTGTTGGAAATTATATTCTGGTAAGAGAACATCACTATGATTATATATTATGAATAACTGTAATCTTAGTCAAGCTACTTAACTGCTTTTTGTCTCAACATTCTTATCTATTCGACGGGAATAATAATGGACTTCATTCTTTGGCTGGGAGAAATAAATGAGATAATACATGTGATATTCCTAGAATAGTCTTGACATGCAATAAGTGCTCAGAATTAAGCTATTATCCATCAAGAAGGAAAACATCTGCATTTCAGTCTTATGGCTTATAACCAGGTCCTACTCATATCATTACAGTAAAATGAAAGCTAGAGGTAAAAACTGCGGCAACTTTATATCAGCAAATTTATCCACAGGATAATTTAAAACATTGTGATGGAATTTGTTGTTGTTTATTTACTAAGTCATGTCTGACTCATTTGTGACCCCATGAACTGTAACCTATCAGGCTCCTCTGTCCATGGGGTATCACAGGCAAAAATACCAGAGTGGGTTGCCCATTCCTTCTCCAGGGGATCTTCCCAACCCAGGGATGGAACTTGCATCTCATGCACTAGCAAGCGGATCTTACTGTTGAGCCACTAGGGAAGCCCAGATGATGGAAATGCTGGGTCTAAAATCTTTTTCTAACAGATGTCTGGTAGATCCCAGATATTCTAGAGCTTCAGAAATCATGTAAGTCATCAGTCTGAAATATTAACCGCATATAATTTTCAAACCATTGAAAGAAATACTTTCCAACCACTGAGGAGGTAATGAATATACTACTACCAGTAGAAATTCATAAAGCTCTACTGAGATTCTAACCCTGGGAATCAAGGGTGGTTTGGCTCACTGACTAAATAAATCATTGGACTCGTAAATGCAAGCCTTGCAGCCTTACAGTAATTCAAATGTGACTTTCAGAAAAGCAGTTTAAATCACTACATATTATATTAGTTTTCTGTGGCTGCATTGAAAATTGCTATCTGGGTCAGGAAGATCCCCTGGAGGAGGGGATGGCAACCCACTCCAGTGTTCTTGGCTGGAGAATCCCCATGGACAGAGGAGCCTGGAAGGCTACAGTCCATGGGGCTGCAAAGAGTTGGACAGAGCTGAAGTGACCTAGCACACACACACATAGTAGTTTGAAACTATACTCACTTTTAAATTCATAGTTTCTATGGATCAGAAGTTCAAGAATGGTCTGACTGGGTTTTCTGCTTAAGGTCTCACAAGGCCAAATAGAGGTGATGACCAGGGCTGTAACCTCATGTGGAACCTGAAATTTCTTCTATATTTAGAAATGGGTTTCTTCTACCCCCCATATACTTGCTGGCTATCAGCTTCTCCTCAGCATTTAGAGACTTCCTGCATTCTTCCTGCTCCATACACCCATCTATTTTTAAAGCCAGAAACAAGTTATTTCCCTTGCATTGAATTTCTCTCGTGACTCCAATTTTGTCCCTAACCTCAAGACACTGACTTAAAAGAGCTCATGAGTTTAGGTCAGGCTAAGATAATCTCCCTTTATAAATTTCAAGTATGCCATAGAACCTAACCTATTACAGGAGTGATATCCCAACATATTCATGATGTTAAGAATTGTAAAGAGCATGGATGCCTCCAGGAATGGGCCACTTAGGGCACATCCTAGAATTCTGCCTACCACATATATCAAAGGCCTTAAGTATTAATCACACCAAGTTTAGACCAAAGGATCAACTATATTAGCATAAGTTGCCAAGTCTTAGACTTTATAAGAAAGAAAATTGGCATTTAAAAGCATTTATCCTGTCATTTTACAATTTTAGAATATCAAGTTTTCTTTTATACAGATGAAACAAATTCTAGGTTAAATTATGTAGAACCACACTTGGCATCAAGGACAAAAAAAAACACTGAAGAATCAGATCCCCTCATTCTCAATGTGCATCATTTACTCTGAACTGTTTCATCAACAAGACCCTGTATGGGTGTGTTATCAGTGTTCACTCAAAAGTATCCCATAAGATCAAGAACATATGTAAACACTGCCTTTAATTTATAAAGATGAGATATATGTTTATTTGACCTTCCAGAATCTAAACTTCTAAGACTGCATCCAAGAAATTCATGCTATGTTAATCAGATTCTAGAATCCATTCACATGACTGGAACTATTGGCTGTATTTCATATTTTCCCATAGGAATTATATGGTAGTTGTTTATAAGGAAATTTATAATAATAATTTGTAAAGATCTGAACTAAAGTTCTTCTGAATTTTGCTCCTCATGTCACCTTACTTTATCATATTGATTTGTTTGTTTTGGGGTTTTTGCCATAGGTGGTGAGTGAGTGGATTCGTTGATTGATTTTGCTACTGGACAAATTTCATAAATATCTTTTTAAAATTATATATAGTTTATGTTTTCAAGTGTGTTACACTTTCATAGCAGAAGATGTTGAGAAGAGGTGGCAAGAATACACAGAACTATAATGGCATCCCACTCCAGCACTCTTGCCTGGAAAATCCCACGGACAGAGGAGCCTGGTGGGCCGCAGTCCATGGGGTCACTAAGAGTTGGACACAACTGAGCAACTTCACTGTCACTTTTCACTTTTATGCACTGGAGAAGGAAATGGCAACCCACTCCAGTGTTCTTAGCCTGGAGAATCCAGGGATGGGGGAGCCTCATGGGCTGCCATCTATGGAGTCACACAGAGTCAGACACAACTGAAGTGACTTAGCAGTAGCATACAAAAAGATCTTCATGACCCAGATAACCACTATGGTGTGATCACTCACCTAGAGCCAGAAATCTTGGAATGCAAAGTCAAGTGGGCCTTAGGAAGCATATCTATGAACAAAGCTAGTGGAGGTGATGGAATTCCAGTTGAGCTATTTAAAATCCTACAAGATGATGCTGTGAAAGTGCTGCACTCAATATGCCAGCAAATTTGGAAAACTCAGCAATGGCCACAGGACTGGAAAAAGTCAGTTTTCACTCCAATCCCTAAGAAAGGCAATGCCAAAGAATGCTCAAACTACCACACAATAGCAAAGTAATGCTCAAAATTCTCCAAGCCAGGTTTCAACAGTACATGAACCATGAATTTCCATGTGTTCACACTGGATTTAGAAGAGGCAGAGGAAACAGAGATCAAATTGCTGACATCCGCTGGATCATTGAAAAAGCAAGAGAGTTCCAGAAAAACATCTATTTCTGCTTTATTAACTATGCCAAAGGCTTTGACTGTGTGGATCACAACATACTGTGGAAAATTCTGGAAGAGATGGGAATACCAGACCACCTGACCTGCCTCCTGAGAAATCTGTATGCATGCAGGTCAAGAAACAACAGTTAGAACTGGACATGGAAGAACAGACTGGTTCCAAATAGGGAAAGGAGTACGTCAAGGCTGTATATTGTCACCCTGCTTATTTAACTTATATACAGAGTACATCATGAGAAATGCTGGACTGGATGAAGCACAAGCTTGAATCAAGATTGCCATCTTTATGGCAGAAAGCAAAGAAGAACTAAAGGGCCTCTTGAGGAAAGTGAAAGAGGAGAGTGAGAAAGCTGGCTTAAAGCTCAACATTCAGAAAACTAAGATCATGGCATCCAGTCACATCACTTCATGGCAAATAAATTGGGAAACAACGGAAACAGTGACAAACTTTATTTTGGGGGCTCTAAAAGCACTGCAGATGATAGCAGCCATGAAATTAAAAGACACCTGCTCCTTGGAAGAAAAGCTATGGCCAACCTAGACAGTATATTAAAAAGCAGAGACATTATGTTGCCAACAAAAGTCTGTCTAATCAAAGCTATGGTTTCTCCAGAAGTCATTTATGGATGTGAGAGTTGGACTATAAAAAAAGCTGAGCATCAAAGAACTGATGCTTTTGAATGTGACGTTGGAGAAGACTCTTGGGAGTCTCTTGGACTGCAAGGAGATCCAACCAGTCCATCCTAAAGGAAATCAGTCCTAAATATTCATTGGAAGGACTGATGCTGAAGCTGAAACTCCAATGCTTTGGCCACCGGATGTGAAGAATTAACTCATTTGAAAAGACCCTCATGCTGGGAAGGATTGAAGGTGGCAAGAGAAGGGGATGACAAAAGATGAGTTGGTTGGATGGCATCACCAACACGATGGACATGAGTCTGAGTAAGCTCTGGGTATTGGTGATGGACAGGGAAACCTGGCGTGCTACAGTCCATGGGGTTGCAAAGAGTCAGACATGACTGTGCAACTGAATTGAACTGATAGCACATTTCTGTCTATATTTCTATCTATATCTATCTGTCTCCCACATTGCAGGCAAACACTTTACCATCTGAACCACCTAGGAAACCCATATCTATCTATGTCTATATCTATCACCTACCTAAAACCAGTTTTCTGATGATGAGTTCGCCACAAAGAATTATTAAATCAGTGATGATTTGTGTATTTTAATTAACTACAAAGTGTTGTCCATGACTGTTTGGAACCCTCTGCTGTTTAGGTTTCTGAGCTTGGGTAGGCCATTATGAAAATTAGAAATGTTTGCCTGAAGTAAGGGCTAGAGTATAGGATATAATGCCCCCTATTCAGTACCCTACAGAAAGGTTCTTATTTTAGAAGAAGCAAACACTGAGGAAAGGTTGTCTACTAAATCATCTCTATGTGAATATATTGATTAGCTTAATTTTCTTAATGGCAGAAAGAACTTTGGACTTTCATGAGAATGTGTGGGGCCTCTTGGGCAAGAAAAAAAATCCTGATAGTGAGGAATAACTTACAAGCAGTCTGCAGATAAAGTTCACTTCCTTCACAGTTTTCCCAGGGCATTAAAAAACGTGAAAGTGTTATTCACTTCTGCGACCCCATGGACTAGAGCCCACCAGGTTTCTCTGTCCATGGAATTCTTCAAGCAAGAATACTGAAGTGGGTAACCATTTCCTTCTCCAGGCAATAATCTCTACCCAGAGATCAAACCTGCATTGTAGGTGGATTTTTTTTTATCATCTGAGCCATGAGGAAGGCTTAGTTCCAAAAGGTATTTTCTCTATTGTGCATCTGTTCTTCTGAAGTCAATAAATAGCCCCTTGAATCCAAATTCCTTAGCTCCACTTAAAATAGAGAATTCACTTATGGTAGTCACCAATCCTATGAAATATTTTTTGAAAGAATGACAAATAAGTTTAAAATCTTTACTTTAGTAGATAACTGCAAATATGCACTGTGGTTTTTAAAAAATTTATGCAAGATGGAAAAAGGAGAAGGGCAGATGAGTTAAGTACTGGAAACTTTCTTCTAATGCTCTGCATTGATGCAATAGAGATATAGACATCACATTTATAGCAAGATAGATATTAATGACTATAAATTCTCTACAGATAGTCCCTTTGTATAATAGAAGGCACACAGTGAAATGAATCAACACTGATTATTAATAAAGATTTAAATAGTTATAACCAAATGTTCAGAAAAAGTCTACTGTCAAGCCTGAAAATTCAGTAAAAAGAAGAAGAGAAAGATAAAGAGACAGAAGGCAAACGAGAGAAAGACAGTAAAAGAATAGGGTAGGGGGAGAAGATATAAAAATATTGTATAGTGAAAATCTAATAATCTATTAATCTAAATTAATAAGGCAATAAAAAGAAAGATGAGAACATTTACTATCTTAAAAGGATGTATCTAAGTCTCATAAAATTTAAATACATGCTTTTGTTTAAATATTTCATGTCCCTAGTTATCAAAAGTTATTCTAAGGAGATTTGCACTTGAATGACTGCCTCAAATATGTTCTGATTCCGTAAAGGTGATGTAATTTCCCTTTTGGATATTTGTACTTAATTAGTTTTTGTCAATGTTGTATGTTCATTACACGCCAACATTTCAAGGTCTGCTTGTTTTCTGATTCAGAAAAATTAGTCTGTATCCTTTAGTTATATAAAAACCCTACCATTTAAGTAGGAACATGTCATATTAGATTTAGGTAATGGTCTGTAACCTTGCCAATGCCTACATTACTGCTGAGAGTAATCAGTCATTTAGGGAAGCGTATTTTCACTTGGAAAACAGTAAAGTTTCAAACCATTGTCCCTTTTTTGCATTCGTTTAGTTTTCTTCTATTACATTTTAATCTCTCACATCTTTTTCTTCACTTCAAACTTCCCAAACTTCTTTCTCATTATAGGTGTACTATTTGAATGCACCTTACTCTCACTGATTGCCTCTTTCTCTGCTCTAACTTGATAGAAACTCTTATTTTTCAACTTTATGAGGCGATATAAAGAAAATGAAATGACATATAAAAAGAGAAGAGTCATCCAATGTTAACCTGCGTCACATTGAACATGTTCTGGAGAAAATGTTAATATGAAATTATTAAGTTGGAACATTTCAGTGTATGTTCTCTGTCGCTCAGTCGTGTCCAACTCTTTGCGACCCCATGAACTGCAGCCCACCAGGCTCCTCTGTCCGTGGGATTTTCCAGACAAGCATATGGGAGTGGGTTGCCATTTCCTCCTCCAGGGGATCTTCCGGAACCAGGCACCGAATCCATGTCTCCTGCATCTCCTGCATTGGCAGGCGGTTCTTTACCACTGAGTCACCTGGGAAGCCAGGACCATCTCTACTTCTAAGTAAACAGAAATCTATGTGAAGAGAAGAAACCCCAATAATCCCTTATATAATGCTTAAAAAAATCTCAAGAGTTGGAGGAATCAGTTACCTCGGCTCGCCCCATTGGAATGTTCTCGTAGTTGTACAGATGATCCAGGTCTTCTAAGGTGGCATCGTATGTCTCTGAGTCGTAGTTAATGGATTCCAGAGTTGGGGCAGTCACAGCAGCATCCAAGATGACAAGTCCCACAATGAGTCTTGCTAATGCTTTCATTTTTCAAACTTTCCTAATCATAAAACATTGGAACACATAAATATTTAATTGCTAATAACTTATGATAGTTTGCACTAAATAGGAATGATATATCACTCTTAATACTGAGAAACTCAAGCTGGTAGTTTTGTTTCAATGGGTAATTTATAACATAATGTTTAACTGTGTGGATTCCGAGGACTACTGCTGCCAGGTATTCAAATTAATTCACAAACCTACCCACATTTTTTGCAGTAGATATTGTAATTATAATAAACTGATTTTATTTTATAAAGAAACATAGAGAAAAAGAGATGCAGAAAGACTGTGATAAACTTAGGTGGCTCAGATGGTAAAGAATCCACCTGCAATGCGGAAGACCTGGGTTCAATCCCTGAGTTGGGAAGAGCACCTGGAGAAGGGAACAGCTACCCACTCCAGTATTCTGGCCTGGAGAATGCGTGGACTATACGGTCCATGGGATTCACAAACAGGTGGACACGACTGAGCAACTTTCACTTTATTCACAAAAGCCTTCACATTATCTAAGTTTCCCCACTTACTAAGCATGAAGTTATTTCATCAGCTCTGGGATGCAGAGCTGATGATGATGATAATTACTATAACTGTCATACCATTTTAAAAATGAGGAAACCAAGACAGAGTTGGCTAGTAATACAACTAAGACTGTTTCTTCTTCATTTAAGCCCAAGGCTTTTTCCAGACAAAATAATGAAGGGTGTTTTCCCCTTCTTTGTTGCCTCTGGGTGTCATTAATACATATATAATTTAATATGTACATATATAAAATTAATATTTCATGCAATATTTTCAAAATTTGTTCTTAACTAAATGGAGGAGATAAGAAAAACCATTTTTCCTTTAGTCCTTAGTGTTTTATTTCAATTCTTAATGGATATTTAAAGTTTAGATTCAGAATCAATGGGAATACATGTTTAAAATCACCATTTAGCAAGATTTCCTTAGAGGAGCATTTGCACACACATAAGATTAGAGCAAATTTTGTAATTCATTAATTAATATAATTCTTATTTTCCATAATAACATCATGCATTTGGGAGAATCAGTCAATATCTTATAATTTCAATTATTTTAATTCTGTGTATACTCCTTTGAATAAAGTGTAGTTTAGAAAAAATCTCAGCATAATTTTAAATGTTTAAATTAAGCCTATCAAAAGTGTTACCTCATGATCCTTTACTGAGGAACGAAGTATTTGTAAAACTTTTTATCAAGTGTGTCTAATTTTAAAGGTTTTGTATTTCAGATACACTTCTTAGATTTACTTATGAACAGTACGTGTGGTTTTTGTACCTATGCAGACATATAAAAGGAATTCATGGTAAATATTACCTTTAAACTTGAATGCACTGGCAGACCAACTGACCTTCAGTTATTTGAAAGAAAGTCTTTATGAAGCAGGTTTAGGCAGAAGCATATGAAATTCCTCTGAGAATAAGAAGTAGTACAAGGAGCTCCTTTTTATCCCCCTATGCTTTTTTCAAATAAATTTTATTCACACAGGATAAACTAAACCTCCATTTTACTTGCCTTTGCAGAAGTTTTGCACAGTCTCAGATCTGAAACTGTATTATGCAATCATCAACAAAGTCCTGCTTAATAAAACAGTGTGATTTGCAAATCTCTCAAGAACCAATCTCCATATTCAGGTGGGAAGCAGTAACAATGGCCAACACTAATCTAAGAAGTATATATTTTCCTTGTATATTTCCAGCGAGTTTCATTGTTCAAAAAAATTATGCGATTGCTTATTTTTCTCACTTCATGCTATAAAGGTCTGCATATTAGAATTTATTAGCATTTGACATATTCCCTAAAGCTATCACCAATAAGTCAGTCTGTGAACCTTAGAAATATGAAGAACACATATACATGTATAGATAAAAAGCATATCTCTTCCTTCAAATACTTAGATTAGTGTTTAATGTAGTGGCTTGTTGAAACTTTGAAATTACTGTCTACTGTATGCCATCTAATGATATTTTAATAACATATACTTATATAAAGCTTTAAAATATATAGCTTAAAAAGGCATTCTAATTGCAGAATTCTAATATGATCATCAATACAATTTAAACACCTGATTCTTATAATTTTCTTCTTTTGCATAATATTTCAATCAATAACAACCAATAGTGCCTGTCAATACTAGCAAAGAACGTGTTCTGTATCAGGGCACCTGATTTAAGGAATATATTGGAAACAACTATAATTTTATTGGCATCTGTCATGGCTATTAAGATAAACTCTTTCAACTGTATGTTTTGAATTCCTAAGCTAATTCAGAATTTTGGATTTTCCAAGAATAATATAAATATAAAAGGAGCAAACTAAACCCAATCCATTGAAGTTCACCATGAAATACTAAAGCAAGGTGAATTATTTTTTTTTCAAAGGTTGTTATAGTAGGAAAAAAAGTCTATAACCCAAGAAGAAGGCAAGTGTAAAAACTTACCTTTGGCTCCGACTTGTTGAAATGGCATGCAGGGACTGAGGATGCCGTCCCAGTGGTATTTGTCCCTGACCAATGGTTGTGAATTCTGGTCTGTGGGAGGTGGAATTTACAACACTCACTTTTCTGTTTGGAAAAGCTCACCTTGGGAAACGCTTCTCAGTCTTTTAAAAAACCCAAATTACTTTATAATCACTCAAATTAAGCAGCAGAAGCCAAATTACATAGTACATAAAGCTCCTGAAATTATGTTAAAGGAATTCTGATTGCAAATGTGTCACCTTAAAAATTTTAAATGGAAAAAGTTTAACATATCTCGTCTACAACACATTCACCAGTTAAGGGAAGACAGCAATGTACATACACAGTGATCCTATAAATGGATATTTCAGAAACGTTCTAAGAAGAAAGAATTTTACCACACCTTGCATATCTTGAATTGTTTTTTTTTTTTTCAATTTTCACTGACATTAACTCAAATTTAGTAAATGTTGCAAAAACCTTACCTATATAATGCTGGGTAAGGAAAAGAGACAAAAGAAAACAAATTATTTTGATTGCTGGGAATGCTTTAAGAGCAAACAGTAACCTCTTGTGTGATTATCTTTTTAAAAAATTATGCCCAGAAATAATGCATAAATGTGATCTGAGTGTTTTGAAAAGAAGGCTCCATTTCTTCTCTTTTATCTATCAATCAGAGCCCCAAAAATCAAATTACATTAAAAACTTTTTGGCCCCAGAATACAAGATTTATTTTAGGCTTTTGGTACCTGACGTGTTTTGTGAAGCTGAGTTTTATTACAGGTATATAGAGAAAATATATTTGTATTAAATTTCTCTTCTTCGCTTTTACTCACACTGCAAAAGTTCTAGAGAAAACTAAAACTTCCATCTGGTATTCTGGTATGTCTTGTGAAAATTTAGGCATCTGGCTCTCACCTGTACACCAGGAATCTTTCCTTCATGACCAGAGGTGAACAGCTTCCCTGGATTTTGAAAGCAGATTTGGTCCTGGAGAAACCGACGGAGGAGATGGTCTGTCTTCAGAACACTCATTCTCCTTTCTGGTTCCCTCCAATATTTCGTCCTTCAAACTGCTTTGCCCATCTCTTCAGGGCACTCTCAGTTATTATCCCCATCATCTGTACCTGGTTACAAATTTGTTTTCAGTGTGAATTATTTTTCTCAGGGTCAGTTTTATTGATAATGGAAGTAGTGATAAAATGTAAAGTATAAAATCTACACAGACCTCTGGAACAGCAGTGAGACCATCTTGGAGGCGGTGGTTTCCTCTCGGCTGCCATGCATGCTTTCAGTCTCACCACATCATCTAGAGTTTATCTTCAAAACATTTCTGGAAAGAGGCATTTCTGTCCTTTAAACCAGGAATCCCCAACCCCAGGGCCACACCTGTTAGAAACTTACACGGCAGGAGGTGAGCAGCAGTCAAGGGAGCAAAGCTTCACCCAGCATTACTGCCTGAACTGTCCCCCACTCTTCCCAGGGAAAAACTGTCTTCCACAAAAACCAATCCTTGATGCCAAAAGGCTGGGAACTGCTGCTTTAAGTTATTGATGTTTCAGTGATGTCTTCCATAGGCCTCAGGACACTCCACGAATGCAGTTTTTTCATGATGATTTCATAGCCAAATTACTTGTGTTATATATAGAACTGTATATAGAATTAATATTATGTTGACAATTACTAGCCTTAATATAGAATGGAAAGCAAAAGTGATCATTTGTGAGTCTTCTTCCAAATTCTCTTTCCTTGTAAAAATGGAAATTGTCATACTGAGTGAAGTCAAACACAGACGAATATCATATAATATCGCTTACATGTGGAATCTAAAAAAAGGGTACATGTGAACTTATTTATAAAACAGAAGTAGAGTCACGGATGTAGAAAACAAGCTTATGGTTACTGGGGGTAATCAGAAGAGGGATAAATTGATAGACTGGGATTGCCATATACACACCGCTATAAATAAAATAGATAACTAATAGGAACCTACTGTATAGCACAGAGAACTCTACACTCTGTGATAACCTATCTGGGAAAATAATCTAAAACAGGGTGAATATATGTATATGTATAACTCAGCCATTTTGCTGTACACCTGAAACTAACGCAACTTTGTAAATCAACGGTACTCCAACATTTTTTTTTTTAAGGGACAATTCTTAAAGTACTTTCTCTTATTCTTACCTGGATCCTCTCCAATATTTCAAAACTGTTTTGAACTCTGGGAGTTCAAATTTGTAACAGCCTCCTGAGGATCTAATCTCCACTGAACAATGAGGGAGGATTAATTACCAGTTCCAGCCTTTCATATCCCTGGTAAATATCTTCTAGTTTCATGATAATTTTCTTAATAGAGCCTGAACTTGGTCATCAGATATGCTCAGGAGATCAGTTATTATGACTACTTGTATTATCTAGTAACTGAGGCCTTATGGCTTTATCCCTTTTAAGTCCCCAAACATTTTATCAACACAAATCCTTTTGGCTATAACTCTCTACACAGTTAATTAAATGCCATCTTTCTTGCTGAGACAGAATTCATTTTTAAACAGAATGGTCTTGTACTAAAGAGTCCCTTCTCTCTGTTCTGTAGCAGTGGTGAGCGGAGAGGAGCCGTCACTCCGAGGGCAGCCCACAACTCTCTGCCCTTGTTATCAGCTCCCAAAGACCGCATCAGTGAGACTCAGCAGGAGGGTATAGACGTCCCACTCCACTGATTATAAGGAGTAAAACCGCTGCCCGCATGGTTAGCTCTGAAGAACCCCTTATTGCCTCAAATACCTAGTCATCATGAGACACTCACAGCTCTTGTAAGTCTTCCAGCATCGCCATACACTCATGTATCAATACAATGCACTGCCTGTGTTCCCTAGTCCTAGCCAGTCTCTTTCTGTATTCTTTCAAGCCTGAACTCCGATCCAAAAATTCACCTTTGTCCTCAGTTTCTTTTGAAAAATACCCCTCTGTTTTTCTTAATCTTAAAATTCTGGCTGTCTCCCAAGAAACATTTCCCCCTATAGTCCTTAAAGCTGTGCTTCTTCTTTGCTCACATGATGCAAAGATGGAGGGATGTTCCCTGTTCTACATCTCTTCCGAATGATTTCTTCTCTTTACTCTTAAAAAAATAACTTCATCCATTCTGAAACTCATGACACTTGGATTAATTATCTGCAAACTCTTCCTGTCATCAACTGCTAGACCTCCTAGTCAAGACTCTCCTTGTCTATGACTTTGACTCCTGGGTCCCTCATACTCACTACTGATACCCTGTGATCATGTCCAATGACATGGTTCTATGTGCATAATCCACGTACCGCAGAGGCCTTGGAGTTGCCTTATCTTCTCACGTGAAAAGTTACCCACAATTATTGTCATAACCCCAGCTTGTTATCACTAGACATGACATAATCCTATTACTGAGGCATTGTTATTTTTCCCTTTGCCTCAGGAGAACATCATTCCACAGACTCTGTCTCTTCTTCACTATTTATTAAATTTTCTATATTCAAATTCCTCCTTAGCTTTTAGATTTGATGAACCATTATCACAATTACTCCCTTTCAAGCACTTTCTGCTCTCTTCCTTCTTTTTTTTTCATCATACTCATTTATGAAAACTTAAATTTTGGTTAAACACAACTCCCAACCCTCTTCTCTCTTGCATCTGAGCAGCTGTATATTACTAATGAAAATCGCCTACAGCAGTTGGTGTCACTTTAAATTCTTAAAAATAAGCTTCAACCCTAGCCAACAGGTCTACCATTTTTCTGATGTTGAGTCCCTTCCCAGTACTCTAAGATGATTACATTACATTTCTGTTGTCCTTAAACGCATCCTATATTCTGTTCCTCTTCACAAACATCAGCAGAGTAATAGTGAAAGTCATTACAGAAATGTTCAGTTAACTCATTATAAAACCCACCTGCACTTATGTGTGTTTTGTTTTGCCTTCTGTGCCAGTGGAAGAAGTTAAGTAAATTCCCCAAACAGGATCTAATTCCCGTTTCTCTTCTCAACGTCTGCTGCTGCTGCTAAGTCGATTCAGTCATGTCCAACTCTGTGTGACCCCATAGACAGCAGCCCACCAGGCTCCCCCCGTCTCTGGGATTCTCCAGGCAAGAACACTGGAGTGGGTTGCCATTTCCTTCTCCAGTGAGTGCAAGTGAAAAGTGAAAGTGAAGTCACTCAGTCGTGTCTGACTCCTAGCGACCCCATGGACTGCAGCCCACCAGGCTCCTCTGTCCATGAGATTTACCAGGCAAGAGCACTGGAGTGGGTCTATGCTCCTTTAATTATCCCCTCTTGCTTCACTAGCTTCTCTCTCTATTATTGTATGTAGAAACACACACAGCCTGTGCATAGTCAAGCAGATATTCTATACTGAAAGTACAAAAGGACATGGGTACAGTAGTAACTATCAGAGCATATGCCACTTCTAAAATAAAATTCAAAATCAAATTATTTTAAAACACTCCAGGGTCTAAAAATGTTTATCTACAGATGAGTCATCCTATAAATTCTACAGTTATGACTTCAGATGGTATGTCTCATCGTTAAAAGTAATGGCTCTTAGATTCCACATTTTCATCCTACTATTATTCCATTTCTTTGTCCCCTTTACAGAAAAAAATATTCTCAAACTAATGGTATGCATTTACTGTTTCTTCTTGCTCTTTTCCCATCCGCTCTTCATTCTACTGCAGTTTGAGGTTCTGTATGGATAGTTCTCTGGCTTCATCCCAATTGATGTCCTAGCAGCCCACCTTGGTTTCCATATCTCATTGGCTATGTCTTCTCAATTCCTTTCTCAACTTTCTCTTCCCATAACTGGCCTGTAAATGTTGGAGTACCTTAGCTTTTAGTCTTTGGGTGACTTCATCTGTTTCCACTCTAAAATTACAACAAAAACAAAATTTTAAGAATAACTACCATTTTGAATGTTTACTATGGGCCTGGCATTGTTTATTATCCTCACTTACTAGAGAAGTAACTAAGGTCCAGGAGGATTAAATGACTTCAGCTAATAAGAGGCAGAGCCAGAATCAAAGCTGAAGCCATCTGGCAGCAAAGCCCAAGTTTTTAACCACAACTTTGAGACACCACCTTATGTTTAAATCTCCCACTGCTGCCTCTCCATTCTGCACAGCTCAGTTTGAGCTGCCATTTCTTTTCTTTTATGCCATTGACTACTTAGAACTTGACATCTTCACTTGGGTGTCTAATCATGATATACCCAAAACAATGGCCTTACGACCTACCCTAAACTTTGTTCCTTTACTCTACACTTTATTACATGATAATCACATCTCTCTAGCTGGCTCCAGCTCAAAGCCTTACAGTTACTGTAGATTCCTTCCAATTCTTCATGGTGTCCCATCCAATCCATCAGAGATCAGTTCTTCTTAAAATATATTTCATTCCACTGTCTTCTCTCACCTGAACTAGCAAAAAAACATGCTGCTGGGTCTCCTTGCTTCCTGTTTTGTACTTCTATCATTTATTCTCCAAACACCAGCAAGAGTCATTTAAAATATAAATACATTAAACTCCACACCTTTTTCACTGGAAGCGTTCAGTAGCTTTATATTTCTCTTTGAACAAAATCTAAACTCCTGACCCATGTCCCAGAAAGCTCCCCATCAGCCGGAGCCCCGCTCCTTCTCCATGCCTAGATCAAGCACCTCTCCCTCAGTTTTTCTACTGCAGTCATAGGAATGACCTTTCTGTTCTCAAGTCACACCCAATCATTGTTTCCTCCAAGTGCTGATTTTCATGACACCTGTTACAACCTGCTATTATAGTTTTTCTTTTCTTATATACATCTCTCTTAGGAGAATACTAGCTTCACGAGGCATAAACTTTACTAGTCATAGTCACAGCTGTATCCTTAATGTCTAACATAGTTCTTGGACCACAATTTGTGCCCAGTGTTTCATATGTGAATCAGTCAATTAATGATTGTATGAATCAAATGCATAGCAATTCAAAGTAATAAATAATCACTTAACAAAATTATAATGATTTGCTTGGGCTAGTTGGATTACTTCCACTTAGAATAACTGGTTCTTGGTTAACATACCAAATTCATTCTCTTCTTTTTTTTTTTTAAACTACATTTTCTGTTCTAGCAACTGCTCATCTGTCCAGTGACACTTTCCAAGCTGTTGCCCATTTCCTCATGTAGATCCCAGGGACGGGGAGCCTGGTAGGCTGCCATCTATGGGGTCGCACAGAGTCAGATACAACTGAAGCAACTTAGCAGCAGCAGCAGCAGCAGCAAGGTTTTCCATTTGTTTGTTATGACTTACTTGTGTCACATACAAAGATATATAGTATAGGGTTTTGGTGAGAATCTAAGAGAGCTTCCATACCACTTAGGATTCCTGGATAGAAGTATAAAAATCAAACTGACTTAGGAAACAGATAGTTCATTGACCCAATAAACTGAAAAGTTACTTGTAACTTGACCCAACTTACAAGTTTCTCTTTTTCCAGAGAGTTTTCTTTTTGTTGATGCCATAATTAGTGATCTTCCACATAGAGGTGGTAGCTACATCTGCTCCATACCTTATATCATTTTAGGTTAAAAACAGAGAAGATGAGAATTCTTTGTTCTCATAACCCAAGAAAATATTTTCTTTTGTACTATTGATTCTGATCAAATCATAGGCTCACCACTCAGAAAACAAACAAGGAAAGAGATAACAATGGGGTCGAGAGAATACAGTGTCTATTTGGTTGAATCCTTACCCCATTTGGGCTCTGCTTAATGTTACCTCCTCAGTTTCTCCTTCCCTGAGCACTCCATCTAAAAGTGAATGAACTTCTTCATAACACGCATAACTGTATGACATAAATGCATACATTATCAGTTGACTTATTTTCTCCACCTGGATGCTATCTCCACAAAACATGGTTTATCAGCTTTGTTTATTGCTGTACTTCCGTCCGGTCCATTACACATATTAGGCATTCAGTAAATATTTGCTGACTTAGACCTTTGGCCAAATGCTTTCTCCTTGATCTTGTAACAGACTGAAAAGGGAGTCAATGGTAGTTCCCAGCAAGAACTAGTGAAAGAAGAGTGAATTTATCATGCATCACAAAATCTTTGAACTTTTGTGCATGGACTTTCTGAAAACTATTTTAGCTGCTTCTTTTGCTCAATTTCTGATTCTTATCTGTCTTCTAATGAATTGGATGTACGACATATATAAATCATTGAAAACCAAAATGGTATGGTAGTGTCATTAAATCTCTGCTTCATGAAGGTGAAGGTGAAGTCGCTCAGTCGTGTCCGACTCTGTGACCCCATGGGCTGTAACCTACTAGGCTTCTCCGTCCATGGGATTCTCCAGGCAAGAATACTGGAGTGGATTGCCATTTACTTTATGTAGAGCATATGTATATATTCTGTTTTCCATGTCATTTTGGCATTACTCATGCTTAATCAGTAAAATTTAAAATAACAATTTTAGATACTGTTAATGCTTATTTTGTCATAATTTAGACCCTGAATTATTACATTTTACTTGTCTTTTAATGTTGCATTTTTTAAAAGGTTATTATCTTGGCAGAAATTATACATACTCATCATTATGAATCAAGAACTATAAGTTTTGAGGAAAAGACCCAATAATCATCCACATGCTTACCACACAAAATGTTATTATCTCTGATTATTTAGAGATAAAAAAGAATGAAAAGATAAGTATAGATAATATTATAAGATATAATAATATGATACATTATTTCTATAAGGAATTGGTAAAAGTTTAATAGACATTTTATCCAAAAAATTCATAAGTATTCACTTAAATATTAAAATTATGAAATTACTGAGTTAAATCTTTTAAAAATATTTATAATTTTTATGTACTCATTTATATTTGCACTTCTTTTCACTTTCTAATTTTGTTATATTTTACTTATCAGAGATTGGCAGTTTTTCTTATTGTCTGAATACATGTTTGCTTACTTTAGCCAACATAGTCTAATGTCTCCTGCACTTTTATTTACAGATTATAGCACATTTAATCTTCAAAATGACCTCATGAAATAGTTTGTATTATTAATTTGCCCAAGGTTATAGACCTAAGACTTGTCAGAGTTAAAACTACAATATAAGAATGTGGATCCAGACCATTTATTTGTCACATTATACAATTGTATGTCTTGTGTTTGACTTTAGATATATGCGCAATAGTATTTAATATGAATGACTCATTCTTTTTATTCACATCTGCTTCAGTTTTGAATGTACGATTTTGATAGAACTGTTTTTAAAGTATACTCACTTCTTTCTCATATGTGCTATGTTCCCTGAGTACTTCCTTTTTTTTTTTTTTTTTGATATCTGTGAACATTTCACTCTAAGGACAAATTGGTAGAATATTCTTAGGTCACATTTTTCTTAGAATATTGAGACATTGCTTCATTGTCTTCTGGCAATAAAAGTTTCAGTGGAAAAGTCTGAAGACAGCCTAGTTATTTTCCACTGTTTAGGTTACTTACTTTTCCTCTTTGGACACCCAAGATGTTTTCTAGACTTTGAATCTTGGTAACATCACAAAAGATGGCTTGACCTTTACAGTTTTGTCAGTCTTTACAAAAGAAAAGTTTCATTTTTTACTTGCAGGTTAATTAGTATTCTTAATTTCAGGACAAATTTCTTCTAATGTACCTTTGAATTTTTATTTCTGTTTAATTCCTTGTAATCATTTTCTGGAAGAATAATTATGCTATATTAAAACTCATTTTGCTTTGTTCCATCACCATCAGTTTTTGCTCTAATCAGTTTTTATTATCTCAATATTTTCTGTAAATTTTTTTAACTCCGCCCCTCTTCCACAGACTTTAGTGAATAAAAGTATGCCCAAAGAAAACTTAACAGTGTCCTCCATGGGGAGCTATTCTACCCTATCTTACTTGAGCAAAGAACAATCAGACAATTCCAGCTCCTGCTAGACTTGTCTGTCATAAACAATGAGAAAATAGGGGCTAAGGAAAGTTTTGAAAACCACATTTCAGGGACTAAGGTCTATTAAAATCTGAGATTTATTATAAGAATATAGAATTCTTACCCTTCTCAACATCTTACAGCCACCTCAACAGGGCTTCAATATTAAAAGATCATAAGTGAGTCACAGATTATAAATGAGAATCACAGATTCTATTTAAGAAGGAGTCCCTAGGGAAACCCAAAAGCAACAGGAAGAAAAAGTCTGACAAGGAAACTAGAGAAAATCTAAGCTTCTGGCAGTTACAGTTACGGCAAACACTGAACACAACCCAACTCCTAGCCAGATTAACATAAAATGTCACAGTAAAAACTTAATTACTTCAATAACTATTATTCAATACATTGCGTCCAGCTTTCAACAAAAAAATTACAAGGTATTCTAAAAGATAAAAAAAAGAAAGAAACAATCTGAAGAGACAAAACAAAAACAAGTTTTGAGATAAAGAGATAAAACAACACAACTCAGGTATAACAAGTTGAAATTATCAGATAATTTAAAATTATTATGTTTAGTATTTTAAAGACTTCATTGGAAAGCATATGCAACTTTCAAGAACAGATGGGTGATATAAGTGGAGGGACAGAAACTCCCGAGAAAGAGTATCAAGCAATTTTTTTTTTTTCTACCACACTGCATGGCTTGGGGGATCTTAGATCCTAACCAAGGGTCAAACTTTAGGGCCCCAGCATTAAAGCACTGAACTACCAGGGAATTCCCAAAGGAAAATGTAGAAGTCACAGATACTATAATAGACATGAATAATTCTTCTGATGGTCTCATAAATAGACTAAACATGGCAAAGGAAAGAATTGGTGACTCTCAAGATATGCCAATAGAAACTGTGAAAGTGAAATGCAAAGAGTTAAAAAAAAATCAAAGAAAGAGAATAACCAAGGCATGCAGGAGAATTTTAAAAAGTGTAAAATATGTATAATAAAAAACATGAGAAGGACAAAAATGACAGGAAAGAGCAGCAGAAATATTTGAAATACTAATAATAGAATTTTTAAAAGTTATTTATAGACACCAAACTACAGATTCAGGAAACTTAGAGAACACCAAGCAGAAAATAAATACCAAGAAATCTACACCTAAAGCATATTAGAGTTAAACACCAGAAAACCAAAGACAAAGAGGAAACCTAGAAAAAATTATTAAACGGTAGAGGAAACCATCTCTAGAGGAGTAAGAATAAGAATTACATTGGATGCAAGCAAGAAGAGAATGGAGTGAAAGATTCAAAGTGCTGAGGGGAAAAATAAAAACCCTAAATTCTTGAGTTATGTCTTTGTTTAACCTATTGTTCAGGCTTCCCAGGTGGCACCAGTGGTAAAGAACCCGCCTGCCAGTGCAGGAGATATGATATGCGGGTTTGATCCCTGAGTTAGGAAGATTCCCTGGAGGAGGGCTTGCAACCCACTCCAGTATTCTTGCCTGGAGAACCCCATGGATAGAGGAGCCTGGTGGGCTACAGTCCATAGAGTCACAAGTCAGACATGACTGAAACGACTTAGCACACACACATGGAACCTATCTTTCAAAAGTGAAAGAGAAATAAAGACTCTTAGACAAACATATACTGAAGAAATCTGTTGCCAGTAGATATGCCTTGCAAGAAATGTTGAAAGAAGTCTAGAGAAAAGAAAGATATAGGTCAGAAAATTGGACCTAAATAAAGAAAGGAAGAGCATAAGGGAAGGGGTAAATAAAGACAAAATTAAATGCTTTATTTATCTTATTCTTAATTTAATAGATAATAGTTTGTTTAAATAATCATAGCAACAATGTTTTAGGTGATCATAGCATATGGACAAATAAAATAAATGACAACAATATTGTAAAGGATGGAAGGAAGCAGTTGGGAATACTCTGTTTATAGCAGTTTTATTTATAATCACCCAAAACTGGGAGGAATCAAGATGTCCTTCAAAGGTGAATGAATATACAGTGCTATATCCATACAATGAAGCATTATTAAAATAATTTTTAAAATGAGCTATCAAATGATAAAATAACTCCTAAAAATTTGAATACATGCTGCTAAATGAAAGAAGACTATCTTAAATGTCTACATCAGTGGTCTCCAATTTTTTTTGGCATCAGGGACTGGTTTCACAGAAGGTGATTTTTCATGGACCAGACGAAGGGGTGGTTTTGCGATAATTCAAGTGCATTACATTTATTGTGCATGTTATGTCTGTTATTACATCAGCTCCACCTCGGATTGTCAGGCATTTGATCCCAGAGATTGGGGACACATATTGTGTGAGTCCAACCACATGACACTCTGGAAAAGGGAAAACTGTGGAGACAGTGTAAAGATCTGTGGTTGGCAGGGGTATAGAGGAGTGAGCAGGGGTTAAGAGGTGAGGCAGGGGGATTATTAGGGCAAGTAAACTCATCTGTATGATATTGTGATGGTAAATATATGACATTTTGTGTTAGTGTTAAGTCACTCAGTCATGTCTGACTCTTTGCAACCCCATGGACTGTAGCCCACCAGGCTCCTCTGTCCACAGAATTTTCCAGGCAGGAATACTGGAGTTGCCATTCCTTTCTCTAGGGGACCTTCCTGACCCAGGGATTGAACTTGGGTCTCCTGCATTGCAGGTAGATTCTTTACTATCTGAGCCAACAGGGAAGCCCTACATGACATTATGCATTTGCCAAAATCTATAGCACCATACATCACTAGTGATGAACTTTAATATGAACGATAGACTATAGTTAATAATAACCTACTCCAGTGTTCTTGCCTAGAGAATCCCAGGGACAGTGGAGCCTGATGGGCTGCTGTCTATGGGGTCGCACAGAGTCGGACACGACTGAAGCAACTTAGCAGAACTTAGCAGATAGTTAATAATAATGTATTAATATTGTTTCATTTATCATAACAAATGTACCATGCTAATGCAAGATATTAATAAAATAGGAAATGTGTGCAGGGGATGGGAGAGTGTTACATGAAAATCTCTGCACCATCTGTTCAGTGTTTTTGTAAATCCAAAACTGTTCTAAAAAACTAGATATCCAATCTCTTCATTTCACACCAATAAAAAGATTAATATATTATTTTACTCCCTAATTTGCCTTATTTTCTATGTTCCTGTTACATATCAGGCACTGTATTTGGGGTATATGAGTTTACAGAACTCTCCTGATGTAGGAAGAACTTAGACTAAATATTCAGTATTATACTGGAATAAAGATCAGCTTGGAGAAGGAAATGGCAACTCACTCCAGTATTCTTGCCTGGAGAATTCCATGGAAAGAGGAGCCTGGCAGGCTATAGTCCATGAGGTCGCAGAGTCAGACACAGCTGAGCGACTATCACTCACTCAAAAATCAACTACATTTTAAAATGAGGTAAATATGATTATGGGTACTACCTCTGCCACAGTTACTACTTTAATTACAGATAGGTTCCTACATTAATCTTCAGGGAAAACCCACACACTGTGTACATTATATACCAATTCCAGAAATTTTGTCTCCTTTAGCAAATATTTGCTGAAGGAAAACATTTGAAATCAAAGAGGCTTTTATCAGAACAGGAAACTGTATCACACAGTCCATTTATGTTCTTCTTAGAGATTATTTTCTGACGTCTAACTTTTAAGGTCTACACAGGCATATAAATGCCAACAGTCTTAACACTTCACTCCTAAGTTTTCTAACTCTGATGTTTTTGGCTCTGTTACAGTTAATATCTAGTCTTTCTTGGCTGAAGTTACTTTATGTTGTCTCACTTGGTTAAATCACTTGTTCTGGACTGAATACGTTAATTCATGTACTTGTTTACAAGATGATATGTTTTTCTTCTTGGCCTTCACAGTTGGTGTAAGTGAATAGGCTTTTGCTCCAAGGTTGATGCTGATTCCAAAATATCATCCAACTTTCACTCTTTCTGTGTTTCAGACATTAATTTGACTCTGGTGTTTGCCACTTCAGATAGCACTCAATGAGCGTTTATAAGTTGCTACTAAGATTTCCAGCCCCCGACCCCTTGTCCCTTAGGTTTCCCAGTTATAATCATTTTTAGGCTTTATATTTTATTATTTAGTTGCCAAACTCATTAACAAAAATAAAGTTAGATAATAAAAAGAAAAATATACCAAAGGGGTTTCAGAAAGTTTATCAGTAATTGATAAAAAAATTTTTAAAGCAACTGTATAGTATATTAGGGCTTCCCTGATAGCTCAGTTGGTATAGAATCCACCTGCAATGCAGGAGACCCAGGTTCAATTCCTGGGTTGGGAAGATCCACTGGAAAGTGGATAGGCTACCCACTCCAGTACTCTTGGACTTCCCTTGTGGCTCAGCTGGTAAAGAATCCGCCCTCAATGCAGGGGAACCGGGTTCAGTCTATGGGTTGGGAAGATCACCTGGAGAAGGGAAAGGATACCCACTCCAGTATTCTGGCCTGGAGAATTCCGTAGACTCTGTAGTCCATGGGGTCGCAGAGAATCGGATGACTGAGTGACTTTCACTTTCACTTTTATGTAGTATATTACATAGAATGGCACCAAACTTAAAGATTTAATTTTATTTCATCTTTTTTGTGATTTAAAATACCAAGTAAACGTCTCAAAGAATTAGAAATGCTTCCCTTTACAAGAAGAAATATAAACAGTCTGTTTATAACAACAAAGGAAATTTTCCATTTGAAGGACTATAAAATTTATATTTCTACTTAATGCATTGGTTTGAGTTTCTTTAAATTGTTTACAGTGCATAGTTTTACACTGTAATTACTAAAAGAACCCTCTGATAATTTGACTGATATTTACAATGAAGCAATGACTATTGTTCTTAGAATTAAATTAAAAAACACTAATATAGCTGAAATATGTTTTCTGACATGACTTAGTGCCTTCCCAACTTGATATTATCCAGCTGTGTTCCTAACTCATCAAAAATTCAGCCACAGCTGTCTTTGGTGCCTCCAAAACACCAAGTTCATTCTCATTTCAAGCACTTCACCTCCTTGTTCCTTTTGTCTTATTTGCATTTTCCTCCTACCAACAATTTATGTCTGGGAGAGGCCTTTCTGATCCATCCGAACTAAGATAATTTTTCTTATTATTATTTTCCATAGCATCCTGCTTTATTTTACTGTATTTCATATCGGATATTTTGCACTTGTGTATTATCAAATTTAACTTCCACAGAACTGAAATTCCATGGGAGCAAAAATTATGCTTTATTTTCCCTCCTTTGGATACCCACTGTCCAGCTCTGTCTCTGGAAGAAAAGAGGGCTTGGATCAATGTTTGCTGAATAAATAAAATATAACTTCAAAATTTATATTGTGTTACCCTTCAGGCCATTCAGTTTTACTGAGTCTCTTAGTATAGAACTTCCCTCGTAGCTTAGTGAGTAAAGAATCTGCCTGCAATGAAGGAGATGCTGGTTTGATCCCTGGGTTGGGAAGATCCCCTAGAGAAGGATATGGCACCCCACTCCCATATTCTTACCTGGAGAATCCCATGGGCAGAGGAGCCAGGAAGGTTACAGTCCATGGTGTACCAAGGGTCAGATACAACTTAGCAACTAAACCACTACCACAATACTAACACAAATTAGATAGAAATACGTTAGTCCAAATTAAGACCACCAGAATCACTGTGTCCTTGTATCATCAACATGTCTATTTTGGAGACAGTACTGGGTACTGGTGATTGTTCAGTATGTCTTGTGTCTGTCTTTGAGGTGATAACATTTACTGACACTTGCTTAAGTGACACACCATCCTAGCTATTCAGTGAGTAAATGTTGTGGGTTTTCCTGACTTTTCTTCTGTTGAGCATTTCATAAGAACCCTTCTTTCATTCAAGAAGCTTTTTTTTTTTCAGTTCCAATATGCCAGTCACTTATAAGTCTTATAAAAATTAAAGTGAAAGCAATTATTATTTTGCCAATATTCCCAGTTACATTATCAATAGAAAATATTATATGTTACTCTCCTGTTTAGGTATTTTGTAATTATGTATTTCAACTACTTGTAAGTGTTGCCAGAGCTAAGAAATAAAAATGCAGCAAACACAGTGAAATTTGAATTTCAAGGAAGTGAAATATTTGAAAGGTGTCATTATGCCTCATGCAATATTTGAGACATATTTATACTGAAGAAGTTATTTATTTTTTACCTGAAATTTAAAGTAACTGAGTGTCCTGTATTTTATGGTCAACTCTAATTAGTTCAGAACTTGAACAAGAAAAAGTAAGAGTGGATCTTTTTAAACCCAAAAAGTCATTGCAAAGATCCCTCATAGAACCTCACAAATCTCTAAAAGGACAAGGAATTAAAGGCATTCTAGGAACTAAAATGTATAATATGTATATTACTCTCATTGGGTATTCAATGAGGTTTCATTGAAGGCAACTAAATCTAAACAATCAGAAAGAATTTGAGGGCAAGTGTGTGGAGCCTGGGGGCAGTGGGAATGGGCCAGGGCAGGTTTATTCATCCTTTGAAATCTAAGCTGATATCCTTGAAGTTCCCTGAAATCTTAAAGCATGTGTAGTTTCAGAGCAGCGTGTAAGATTTCTGAAAGTATGCATGAAAAAATTCCTTTGATTTTTAATGGCCAGCATGAGTCAGCATGTACCATAGATGGTGCCATTTATGAGTTCTGTTACAGCAGTCTAATTTAAGCAAGCAAGTTTTTACCCAGCATCTTTCCTTAAGTGTCAGTGATGCACATGATATGTGTTAGAGTAGGTGTGAATGAATGCCCCATACATCATCAGGATTCTCCAGAGAAACAGAACCAAAAGAATTTATATATATATATATATATATATATATTCTACTATATATATATATATATATTTATATATATATATATATATCTGTGCGTGTGTGTGTATTCTATAGAGATTCACTTCAAGGGATTAGCTGAAACAATTGTGGGGGTTGGCAAGCCTGAAATTCTAAGGGCAGACCAGCAAGCTGGGAATTCAGGCAACAGTTGAGGTAGCCTTGAATCTGAAATGCATAGGGTAGAATGCAAGTTGAATACTGAGGCAGGATTTCTATATCACAGTCTTGAGGATGAATTTCTTCTTCCCTTCAAAACCTTAGATTTTGTCTCTATAGGTCTTAAACTGATTGGGTAAGCCCCATCCATATAATCAAGGGCGATCTCTTTGACTTAAAGTCAACTGACTCTAGATCTTCATCACATCTATTAATATAAAATACTTTCACAGCAACATCTAGATTAGGGCTTGACCAAATGATGGATACATTAGCTTAGCCAAGTTGACACGTAAAATTAGCTATCACACCATGTTATTTCTGCTCTTTATTTAAAGATTTTAGAGCATTTTATTCCTAACACAAGGTAAAGAACTTTGGCTCTGGAGTCAGATCCCTCCTGAGGTCAATGTTGGCTATGTAAACTTGACAAACTCATTTAATCTGTCTTTACCTCAGATTATCATTCTGTAAAACAGGAAAAATAATACCCTCATAGGATTAACATGAAGGTGGTATATTAAAATGATACATCACAGTCAACATATTTAGAGCAATTTCCAATGTACAGGGAGCATTTAATAATGGTAATTTTTGTATACATTAATAGTTATTGCTATTATTCTCTTTCAATGAGTCTTATTATAATTAATGCTGCTCCCTGAGTTATTTAGATATACAAGGAATGCTGGCACTGTCCTTTACCACTATTCCCCTTCCTTGTAGATTTTCTAAGGAGCTCCACATACAAGGAACATCAAGAAGGAAGAAATTAAGTACAAGTTTAACCTTAACTGGGCTTCCCAGGTGGCACAGGAGACATCAGAGACGCAGGTTCAATCCCTGGGTTGGAAGATGCCCTGGAGAAGGAAATGGCAACCCACTCCAGTATTCTTGCCTGGAAAATTCCATGGAAGGAAGCCTGGCAGGGCTATAGGTCCATTGGGGTCGCAAAGAGTTGAGTGCAACTGAGCACACACAGAAACATACACAGCGTCATTCTTCACTGATCTTTTTACTGGCAACTCAAGCAGAGGTCTTTGGTAAGCCTTTTGGGCTCCATTTTCTTGAGATGATGATAAATACACATGTGTGAGCTAAATCGCTTCAGTCTTTTCTGACTGCTTGCAGTCTTGTGGACTGTAGCCTGCCAGGCTCTTCTGTCCATGAGATTCTTCAGGCAGGAATAATGGAGTTGGTTGCCATGCCTTCCTCCAGGGGATCTTTCCTGACCCAGGGATCAAGCCCATATCTCATTTCTCTTGCATGGCAGGTGGGTTCTTTACCTCCAGTGCCACTTGGGAAGCCCAATGACAGATGTTGTTGTTCAATGGTCCAGTTGTGTCCGACTCTTTGCGACCGCATGGACTGCAACATGCCAATCTTCCCTAGCCAGTGCCATCTCCCAGAGTTTACCCAAGTCCATGTCCATTGCATCGGTGATGCCATCCAGCCATCTCATTCTCTGATCCCCTCTTCTGCTCTCAATCTTTCCCAGTGTCAGGAACTTTTCATATGAGTCAGCTATTCACATTAAGTGACAAAAATACTGAAGCTTCAGCTTCAGCATCATCTTTCCAGTGAATATTCAGGGTTGATTTCCCTTGAGACTGACTGATTTGATCTCCTTGCTGTCCAAGGGACTCTCAGGAGTCTTCTCCAGCAGCACAGTTTGAAGGTATCAATTCTGCGGTGGTTTGCCTTCTTTACAGTCCAGCTCTTAGAACCGTATGTGACCGCTGGGAAGACTGTAGCCTTGACTATATGGACCTGAGTCTGTAGAGCAATGTCTGTGCTTTTCAACACACTGTCTAGGTTTATCATAGCTTTCCTGCCAAGAAGCAATCATACTCTGATTTCATGGCTGCAGTCACCATCCACAGTGATTTTAGAACCCATGAAGGGGAAATCTGTCAATACTTCCACATTTTCCTCTTTCATTTGCCATGAAGTAATGGGGCCATGACCTTAGGTTTTTTTTTTTTTTTTTTTTTAATATTTAGTATTAGCTGGCTCTTTCACGCTCCTCTTTCACCCTCATCAAGATCCTCTTTAGTTCCTCTTCACTTTCTGCCATTAGAGTAGTATCATCCACATAGCTTGGGTTCTTCATGTTTCTCCCACCTATCTTGATCTGAGCTTGTAACCATCCAGCCTGGCATTTCTCATGATGTGCTGTGTACAGTTTAAATAAACAGGGTGACAGAAGACAGCCCTGTTGTACTCCTTTCTCAGTCCTGAGCCCATACAGTGTTCTAACTGTTACTTCTTGACCCACATATAGGATTCTCAAGAGAAGCTCCCTTCTCTTTAAGAGCTTTCCACAGTTTGTTATGATCCACACAGTCAAAACCTTTCGTGTAGTTAATGAAACAGAGTTGGATGTTTTTTCTGAAATTTCCTTACTTTCTCTATGATCCAACAAATGTTGCCAATTTGATCTCTGATTCCTCTGCCTTTTCTAAACCCAGTTTAGACATCTGTAAGTTCTTGGTTCACATAATGCTGAAAACTAGCATGCACAATTTTAAGCCTGACCTTCAGTTCAGTTCAGTTCCACTGCTCAGCCTTGTCCAACTCTTTGTGACCCCATGAACCGCAGCACACCAGGGCTCCCTGTCCATCACCAACTCCCGGAGTTCACCAAAACTCATGTCCATTGAGTCGGCGATGCCATCCAACCATCTCATCCTCTGTTGTCCCCTTCTCCTCCTGCCCTCAATCTTTCCAGGCATCAGGGTCTTTTCAAAAGAGTCATTTCTTCACACCAGGTGGCCAAAGTATTGGAGTTTCAACTTCAACATCAGTCCTTCCAATGAACACCAGGACTGATCTCCTTTAGGATGAACTGGTTGGATCTCCTTGCAGTCCAAGGGACTCTCAAGGGTCTTCTCCAACACCACAGTTCAAAAGCATCAATTCTTCGGCACTCAGCCTTCTTCACAGTCCAACTCTCACATCCATACATGACCACAGGAAAAACCATAGCCTTGACTAGACAGACCTTTGTTGATAAAGTAATGTCTCTGCTTTTGAATATACTATCTAGGTTGGTCATAACTTTCCTTCTAAGGAGTTTCTTTTAATTTCATGGCTGCAGTCACCATCTGCAGGGATTTTGGAGTCCTCCAAAATAAAGTCTGACACTGTTTCCACTGTTTCCCCATTTCCCATGAAGTGATGGGACCAGATGCCATGATCTTCGTTTTCCGAATGGTGAGCTTTAAGCCAACGTTTTTACTCTCCTCTTTCACTTTCATCAAGAGGCTCTTTAGTTCTTCTTCACTTTCTGCCATAAGGGTGGTGTCATCTGCACATCTGAGGTTATTGATATTTTTCCTGGCAATCTTACTAGAGGATAAATGATATTCAGATAAATAATGTATCCTTTTCAGGAAAGAAGGGAAGTATAGAAGAAATTATGAGAGTAGCCTCACATGCATTTTCTCAGCAGACATATCTGAGAACAGATTTAATTAGAAGAATCTGTGATGGAAAGGAAAAGCATGAAACAAATTAGAAACAAACTAAAAATCCAACTCATGTCTGCCCAGCTTTCTCAAGCCAGCCACTTCCAAAAAAATAAAATAAAATAAAGTAAACCCAATTTAAAAACTGATAGCTAGTGGGAAGCAGCTATACAGCACAGGGAGCTCAGCTTAGTGCTCTGTGATGACCTAAAGGGGTGGGATGGGGAAATGGGATTGGAAGCTCAAGAGGAAGGGGAATATATGTATGCTTATAGCTGATTACCATTGTTTTACAGCAGAAACCAACACAACATTGTAAAGCAATTATCCTCCAATTAAAAATATTTTAATAAAAGGGAAAACAAGCAAACAAACACAAAACCTGCTGTTGTTCTTTTAAAGTCAAGAAGATGGAGCTGCGTTAAGAGCCCATGTGAGTTCCCATTCTCCTGGCTTGGCCAGTAGACAAGAGATAGCAGGACAGGGGCTCATCAGGGATCTTTAGAGATAGAAGCTTGGAAAAACACTGTCTGGACAGGTAGGAGATTGAAGTCACTGCAGCTGGAATGATTAAGAAAACATCATCTGATTCCTAACCCAGTTCTAGTGTGGCCCAGTAATGTCACGCTTAAATATATGAATCAATACAGTATTTTCCAAGCTTCCATATTCCCAGACACTTAAAAGAGTTTTGTCATATCCCTATAAACCCATTGTTTTAATTATAATAACTTAATATTTTTTCAAATCAAATGCAACTTGATTTCTTTAAATGTTTAGCCTCACACTATCTCATGATTTTTGTGAAGTTGTGTTTTTGTTACTGTTGTGTGTGTGTATCACAATAAAAATAAATTTTAAAGCTGCCTATGTAAACTGCCAATATATGTCTATAAAGCACTTGGAAGTATATCATGCTTTGGGAAAAAAATTAGTTTTATGCAGAGTACATCATGAGAAATGCTGGACTGGAAGAAACACAAGCTGGAGTCAAGATTGCTGGGAGAAATATCAAGAACCTCAGATATGCAGATGACACCACCTTATGGCAGAAAGTGAAGAGAAACTAAAAAGCCTCTTGATGAAAGTGAAAGAGGAGAGTGAAAAAGTTAACTTAAAGCTCAACATTCGAAAAAAGAAGATCATGGCATCTGGTCCCATCACTTCATGGGAAATAGATGGGGAAACAATGGAAACAATGTCAGACTTTACTTTTTTGGATTCCAAAATCACTGCAGATGGTGACTGTAGCCATGAAATTAAAAGAAGCTTACTCCTTGGAAGAAAAGTTATGACCAACCTAGATAGTATATTCAAAAGCAGAGACATTACTTTGCTGACTAAGGTCCATCTAGTCAAGGCTATGGTTTTTCCTGTGGTCATGTATGGATGTGAGAGCTGGACGGTGAAGAAGGCTGAGCGCCGAAGAATTGACGCTTTTGAACTGTGGTGTTGGAGAAGACTCTTGAGAGTCCCTTGGACTGCAAGGAGAGCCAACCAATCCATTCTGAAGGAGATCAGCCCTGGGATTTCTTTGGAAGGACTGATACTAAATCTGAAACTCCAGTACTTTGTCCACCTCATGCGAAGAGTTGACTCATTGGAAAAGACTCTGATGCTGGGAGGGACTGGGGGCAAGAGGAGAAGGGGACGACCGAGAATGAGATGGCTGGATGGCATCACGGACTTGATGGACGTGAGTCTGAGTGAAATCCGGGAGATGGTGATGGACAGGGAGGCTTGACGTGCTGCGATTCATGGGGCTGCAACGAGTCGGATACGACTGAGTAACTGAACTGAATTGAATAAAGCACTTGGAAGTATATCATGCTTTGGGAAAAAATTAGTTTTATGTGAGTGAAAAGACAGGTTTTAATAAAATATGTATATATCCTGGACTCCTATTGCGTCAATAAATATTTGTGAATTATAATATCAGGAGTTGTTCTATGCACTACAAATGCAGAAACAATCCAGGCAGTCAAAAATGATATGTGTTATAAAGGAAATAAAACATGTCAAATAAGGAAAGTTCCCAGGAAGGTGAATTTTTTATTTGAATATGGCCAAGTATAATCCAGGTGGCACTAGTGGTAAAGAACCTGCCTGCCAGTGCAGGAGATGTAAGAGACGTGGGTTCTGTCCCTGGGTCAGGAAGATCCCCTGGAGGAGGGCATGGCAACCCATTCCAGTATTCTTGCCTGCAGAATCACATGGACTGAGGAGCCTGGCAGGCTACTGTCCATAGGGTCGCAAAGAGTCGAACATGACCGGAGTGACTTGGCAGGCACACAAGTGAAATCAACATCCCCCTCTATTTCTTAGTAACCATCCAGAGGCAACAAGGAGGATAAGAAATAGAAATGGGAAGCCCATTAGCAACTAAATGAAAATAAATGAATAGTATCTTAGATGTATCAACGAGCAATCCTGAATTGCTAATTAGGAGAGAGGATTGTCCAAAAGTGAAGACCAGCAAGGTAATAGAGAGAGGATCTTTGTGGTTGCAGACCTGCATGAAAAACCACAAGCACTGCTTATTCTTAAGTAGGTGGTAGACTCTTGAAATTCAAAAGCAACATTTTCTTGTTTGTAAAAAAAAAAAAAATGGCAACAGGGTACTTGGGGTCCCTGGAGAGTTTCCTTGGAATTGGCCCTATTTTGAGGAAAAGAAGATGGAAAAGGATGTAATCACACAACTTACATTTCAGGTCAGCCCCAAGAGAGGTGAGAGGCACTTCACACCATTGTGAGCTGCCTGCCAGTTGCTAACCTCAATATTTTTGGATCAGTAAAAGCTAATAAACTTCTCACATACACCAACCTAGAGCATAAAAACTTTCTCAGCAGCCTGGAATATAATATTGGTCCACCCTTTAGGAAAAGCCCGCTGAGGTCTTAGGGGAAGAGACTTAGTTTCTGAGGGCAGCACAGCAAGTCTTCCCATTGCAGGAGGTTCCAAAGTCAGCTAACTACTCAAAAGACTTCATCTTCTCCATTTGCCTGAAGACTGCATGCCTTTGTATCTATAGGCTACTCCTCACTGTTATGCATGCAGACAAATCTGTTTGCATCATAAAAATAAATATATAGATAAATGTGTGTGTACTCAGTTGTACCCGACTCTTTGTGACCCCATGGACTGCAGCCCACCAGGCTCCTCTGTCCGTGGGATTCTCCAGGCAAGAACACTGGAGTGGGCTGCCGTTTCCTTGTCCAATGGATCTTCCCAACTCAGGGATCGAACCCACATCTCTTATGTCTCCTGCATTGGCAGACCAATTCTTTACCACTATGCCACCTGGGAAACCCAAAATAGATAAATAAATAAATAAATAAGTAAACAATTGTTTTAAAAGAGGTGAATCACTGCCCATAAATACAGCTCTTCAAACGCTTCTGGCCTTTGCAGTCACCTGTTTCAGATATAGCTCATACTGGAGGAGAGTTTAAAGATACAGATGTCACTTCAGAATTGAAAAGTAAGATTTGGATGCATTAAGGAATTGCCCATCATTTTATGTATATAACCATCAGAGCTGAGTCTTATTCTGGCCTCTGGATACAACAGATTCTTCAAATCAAGACTCATTGCCTTTAACACATCACTGAAGTTACAAAAACCCAAATCACTGCACAGTTAGGATTTTTATAAATTATGACCACAGGACAGGACACAAAGTTGGAATATTGGGGTTCGGGGTATAAAACGTTCCCCCACCCACCTACCATTAGTTTTTATACTAAGGTTTCAGTACTAATTGAAAGAAAATCTATAGTCCTTGTTTGTGCACTGTTAAATCATTAATGCAATATAATTTCCCTAGAAAATATATATTTGATCTTTCATGAAGGGAATATTTTTTCATTTAGAACAAATTCACTTGTTTAGTAAAAGTCATTTTTGTAATACGTTTCTTTGCAAAGCATTGGTTTTTAATTAAAAAATAAAAAGAAAATTACCCCCAAATTTGGCAGCTTAAAGCATCAGTTGTTTATTCTCATGGATCTAAGGTTGCCTAAGACAACAGACTGCTATAACTCCAGTGGCTGTGCTCCACCTAAGACCAACAGGTTAGCTGGAGTCTGTTCATCTAAAGAATGGATATTAGGTGGCAACTAACAGTACCACAAGGGTCAGGTTAATGACTGAATTTAGCAACAAACGTGACCTTGGTGACACTTAAAAAAAAAAAAAAAACTGCTTTAGTGATACTAGTTGGGTTAGGAGACAAATTAGAGAAACTAGAAGTAAAGAGAAAGGAAAAAGAAAGAGAATGAGGACAAAATTTTCATGAAATTCGACTCTAAAAATAGCTAAAGGAAGTTGGTATATTGTAAGCTTTAAACACTACACAATTATATAGACATGCAGTGTTTTATTTTTATTAATTTTCTTTAGATTTACAAAATTTTGAATTAAAATGTATTTCAAATGTTAAAATATGTATATATTCCCAAGTATGAAAATGAATCAAGATAAATAGTGACTCAGTAGTAAAGAATCCATCTGCAATGCAGGAGACTTGCAGGAGACATGGGTTTCACCCCTGGGTTGGGAAGATTCCCTGGAGAAGGAAACAGCAACCCATTTTAGTAGTCTTGCCTGGGAAATCCCATGGACAGAGGAGCTTTGTGGGCTACAGTCCGTGGGGTCACAAAGAGTCAGACACAACTGAGCAACTAAACAACAACAAATATTGATATGTATAGACATTCATGACTCTGTTTGCAAGATCTTATATGTCTTAAATTGGACAATTAGAGGAAGAGTCTCATACAAATGTAATAGCAGATCAAGGTTTAACTGAAAACCAATTTGCCACAAATATTACATGGGAAAACTCCAATTCCGCAGTGGTCACTGGCCTACCTGTGGACTTGGAGAAACACGGTCTATCTTGGAATCCCTTTCTGTTCTCATTTGTGGAAGCCTACCTGAGTACTTTGCAAATATTATACCCAAGAAACCACATGATGAATTTGGCACTAGTGTTGTTATAGAAGACTTATAGTGAATACAGCAAAATTAAATACTGTGAGGAAAGTTTGTAGTGACAGACTCTTCTGTGCTATTTCTCAAAGATGGTAAGGGTTGTGGAATATTTCAGACATGTGGAGTTGGACTGGGAATTTGGGTGAACTTTTTTCAATGTTATGGAAAAGTTCTGTTTATACAAGTGTTTATGATAAGTGAGTGGATAAATACAATCATATCTCTTCCTGTGAGGAATTTTTGTTGAGGAAAGAGAATTTCCTGTTAATTTCACTGAGAAAGCTTTAGAATTATTGAATTCTAAACTTGAAATTTGCATTTCAAAGTTAAGCCCTTTCCTAGAGATAAAAATGAAAGGAACATTGATTTTCGTGTGTGCTTTGTTTTCTGAATGAAATATTAGTTTTTATTCATTTGGTATTCAAATTGCTTATGCCTCAATTATTTTGCTGAAAATATTTAAAGATATGAAATATACTTCAACCCAGCTGGTATCCTATTTTATATTAAAACCAGACACTTTTATATGGTGCTTGTTTTCCTTATTTAGTTCTTCTATGGATTTTTTCTAGACACAGTTTGCTTTAAGTTATAAGAACATTCTGAATTAAAGCACATACTAAGATTTAGTACAAATAATGTTATAGACATCATTCTGGATGAAATTTGTTCTACCATTTTCCACGTCTAAATGTTCATTTCTGCACAGACATTATCTTTGGCTTCAATAAAGATTTATAACCCTTGGAACTGTTTAACTTTATAAAATGAATAACAGTCAATCCAGGATTCAAGTACTTCCTTTATAAGAGACAATTTGCTGATTATTATAACTCTATTCTTGCCTCTCTAGTCTACCTAAATGTTAAACTTAATCAAATATGGCATGTGACAATATATTTACAAAAATGTCAATAATAATGTCAAAATGATAATATTTTCATTTAGTAAGAGTTAAGGCATAGATTTATAGACTTGTTGGACTTCTTAGATGGAAATTAAAAGAGAATAATAATGAAGTTTGATGTTTTTAAAAGTAATGTAACCAACTGACTTTCTTCATCTGAAATAATAGTTAAATGACTATTGTGATATCTTCTAAGCCCACAAACATTTTTAAGGGAAAAACAGTTCCACTCTGAGCTTTTATCACAGATATGCTCTCTACACCTGGTTTTGTACAGTGTGATATTACTGAAAAGCACCTGTGAATACACAATGACTGAATGCTGCATCCAAGAAGTATATCCATGCCAGACTATGAGAGTCAGTCATGGAAAAATGCCCTGAATGGCAACGTAATCATTGTGAGAAATCTGAACT
Organism: Nanger dama; assembly: GCA_917880005.1. NCBI lineage: Eukaryota > Metazoa > Chordata > Mammalia > Artiodactyla > Bovidae > Nanger > Nanger dama. The sequence continues at coordinate 21,186,896 of CAKJTW010000002.1, forward strand.
AGGAACTCTGGAGTATGCTAGCCTTCTTTGTGTTTATGTCCAGTAATTCTTTCCACGTTTCTTCTAGGGCTATAATAATTTTACTGTTAGAAACTTACTGGATATGGTCCAGGAGGAGCTGACGTTCTCCTTGTTTCCACTACCATAGGTATGAAATAAATATTGATTTAGAGATGGGCACTTACTATGTTATATTAATTAGAGTCTATCAGAGTATGCCTGCTGGCTATTATGTTAAAGCTGTTGGGATATACACTGTTTTTCATCCAGGTCACTAAGAAAATATGATGTAACTTACTCTAGGATGGCTAATGTCAATATGGCCATCCCATGGAGCAATCTTGTCTTATTTCTATCTATCTATCAACCTACCTATCTAGCTACCTATCCGGAGAGAGAGAAAGATTGAGAAAGAGAAATGTTATTTTAATCTCTGCATCAATCATTCCTGAATGCAGTGGTAAGTCTTTATTTATACGTTATACACAACAATAAATTGTTTTACATTAATGGTAGTTTGCTTTGCATTTTTATTAATTGCAATTGAAAGTAACCCAACTAATAGAGTGAAAATATATGCAAAGGCCAAGAAATCTGAAGTTTAAAGGAAACAGAGATAGAAGCCACTTGTAAGGCATAGAAAAGGAATCATAACAAAATAAATCAAAGTTTTGAAGAAGCAAAAGCTAGAGGAAAATAACTGGTAGGGGGAAAAGAAGGAAGAGAAGATGTTTCTAAAAATTCATTAAAGGTTAGTCACTGCTGAATCACCTAGAGCTGCTTAGAATCCAGTTCTGGCCTTTGTGATATCAGGCACTGCAAGGATTTCCATTATACCTCAAGTCAAGTTGCATACCTGAGTGTCATATTTCCTTATATTAACTTGTATCCTTATAGTAAGCCCCCATTATTTGATGATAACTTAAAAATTCTGTTTTACTTGCATTCACAAGGGACTAAATAATTTTAAACTTTTTAATGAAATAGTAGAAACTGTCACACTCCTTTTTACCTACCATAGATTGATACCAGTTATGAAAACATTGGAAATTGAAATGAGGAAAAGTTAATTTTCATCTGTAAGATTTTATAGGATGGCAATGTATAAATAAAGTTCATTTTTAACATAAAGTTTCTGGATCTTGGCAATTTCATATCAGTGTTTACTATATTCTTACTCTTTAGTCAAGATGCTCTCAGATAAAAACATGTGAATTAAATTTATGTTGTTATTAGGTAATATTATATAATCAACAACTCAAAATCCAGAGACAAATTAGGCACCAGACTTTATGGAATATCACTCAGTAGTATAAATAAAAGACTCAGGATCTCTGCCAATAAATTTCACAAAACCATATGAAATAAATGGTTACTTAGAAAAGACAAATTATTAAAGGTGACCAAAAGAGAGAACAAAAAAAAGAAAAAAAAAAAAAAAAATCTGATGTGTCAAATAGCTATGTTTAAAATTAAACTGTTATGGAAAACCTCCCTGTAAATTCGTATCCCCATAATGTTAAAGTAGCTGAAATATGACTAACCCTAATTCAGGTAAAAGTATAAAAGCTGAGTAAAATATTAATATTTGAAGAAAGAGTGAACAAAGTAGATAAAAACTAGAAAGAGTTGACCCATGAAAGAAGGAAACTCCACTAAATTTTCTCATGAGGGCCCTCTCAAGTTAGTGTACTAGCCAAACTTTGACTGGGTTGACAAGAGTAAGGAGAAAGATCCAATAAAGGAGTGATTAACAGAAGAGAGAGCCGAATCTGTATGTAAACTTTATCCAAACTCTTTGTTATCCACTGAACCTCACATGTTCTGAGAATAGTTTAGATTTCTCACTGAAAAGCACAATCAGAAGACTGAGATAAATGCAGTTTCATTGACTCCCCCTTCAGGGGAGCCAAAACCTTGAGTTTGGATCAAATCAATTTAATTGCCTACTAGAATAATAATAAATAAATTTTAGAGCAAGATAACAGAATCCAGTTTCTACAATGTGTCATTCACAATGCCCACTATACAATAAAAAATTAGTTGACAATGAGAAGAAATTATGGGGGATTATGGAGAAGGCAATGGCACCCCGCTCCAGCACTCTTGCCTGGAAAATCCCATGGACAGAGGAGCCTGGTGGGCTACAGTCCATGGAGCCGCTAAGAGTCGGACAGGACTGAGCGACTTCACTTTCACTTTTCACTTTCATGCATTGGAGAAGGAAATGGCGACCCACTCCAGTGTTCTTGCCTGGAGAATCCTAGGAATGGGGGAGCCCAGTGGGCTGCCGTCTATGGAGTTGCACCGAGTCGGACACGACTGAAGCGACTTAGCAGCAGCAGCAATGGAGGGTAGATGACAGTGACATTAACATCTTTAAAATGCTGAAAGAAGGTTTACCATAAAGTTCATTTACGGAAAAAAAAAGTTTAAAAAGTAAAATATTGACACTGTCAATAATTGAAACCTAAGAGTATTTGTATGCAATGCAACCGAATAAATGCTTTTATGAGAACCATGAGATATGTAGATGTTTTATGTATATGTATATATATGTTATTACATTAGATAATAACAGTACAAAGGATGAGAGATAAATGAAACTGTACTCTTTGAAATATGAATCTAAATTTTAGACATGCTGCTGCTGCTGCTGAATCGCTTCAGTCGTGTCCGACTCTGTGCGACCCCATAGACGGCAGCCCACCAGGCTCCCCCGTCCCTGGGATTCTCCAGGCAAGAACACTGGAGTGGGGTGCCATGTCCTTCTCCAGTGTGTGAAAGTGAAGCCGCTCAGTCATGTCTGACTCTTCACGACCCCACGGACTGCAGCCCACCAGGCTCCCCCATCCCTGGGATTCTCCAGGCAAGAACGAACACTGGAGTGGGGTGCCATGGCCTTCTCCTACACTTTGTTTTTTTCATTTGCCTCTTTTTTTTTTTGACTTGGATTATGCTGTGCCATTGCCTTTCTTTGTACCTTGGAAAATATAACTCAAGATTCAAGTCAAGTGACTTTCTCTGAGGTAACTTCTTAATAATCGCTGAGTAAAAAGTGTTCAGGCTTCATTAAAGCAACTCTAGCATTACTTTATTTTATTATAACCATTTTGTATAATGTTGCCCTGCTGGACCCTTCAGCAGCAGGCAGTGTGTTTTATTGTTCTTTGTGTCTGCCTTAGCTCCTCCCAACATATCTCTTGTTTATTGAATGAAGAGATAATAAATAAATGAAACAATGCTTGGAGGAAAGGATGCATTGTTGAAGGAATGGGAAATCAGCACAAGGAAAGAACTTTTAGGGCATATTAAGTTTGTGGTGCTAAAGTAGCCATCAGGTAAAGATGTTACAAAAGCTGTGAAATGTGGGTTTGGATGATAAGAGAAAGGTAGGATTTGAAGACACAGCTAGTGAACATAAATGAGACTAAATCCATTGTAGAAAAATAAAATACAAAAAAAAAAAAAAGATGAAAATGTCTCCCAAATCTCTCAAGTTATAACATTTTGTACATTTATCACATAGCCAGTAATCTTTACAAGTCTAAGACATTTATCCAAAAATTTAGGTATTTTTGTCCTGTAAAAATGATTTTGAGTATACAAACTATGGTTCATGGAAATTATTTTAATATTTTACAGAGTCTTATTGGATAACCAGACTTGCCCTGACTCATTACTTACACAAGTTAATGTCCTACTGTTTAAAATAGAACTGTCTCCCTGTATAAGTTCTCTATCTTCTGTTTTCATGATGAACATCTGGCATCAATAGTATGATAGTTTAGGAAAAAATTTTAATCATAAGGGTTTTTTTGAGGATTTAGTTTGTTTGGGATTCTAGCTTTATTACTTACGCATGGTTTCTTTCTCTTTAAAATTCAGAATTAAAAACTAATTTTTTTCAACTCTTGAAGTAAAATTGCTTGTACTACATGGACTATTATAAGAATTTGTGTGAGCTATGTCCAGTCACTTTAATAGATAATTTGGCTTCTCCTGCAAAAAGATTTTGTTTTAAACACATTAATTTATTCATGTTACAGAGGGCTTTCTGATAGTGCAAATGCATTCTATTTTCTATTTAGTGAAAATACAGTAAGTGTGGTAATGAAAAGTTTTAGGCTTGATAAAAGAGTAAAGTTATTTTAAAAATCATAAAAGTGCATTTAATTCTTTTGATACATAAACTGGAAAAGTAATTAGTGTCATCAGCAGTCCAAGCTTATCATTTCTCAACAGGATTCTAAGGCCCAGACAGAGAGCCCACTCCATTTTGTTATCAGCTAGTGGCAAACCCAGAAGGAGATAAAATTCAGGTCTTCTGATCAAATTCTGTACTTTTTCTCCTACCAAGACAAATTTGCAGTATTTCACAAGCACATGATTTTAAGATGACTTTTTAAAACTGTCCCTACATGTCCAGTTACTCATGGTCCAGTCATGTTGAGTCTATTTTAAAGAGATAGAAAGTTGAATTGGTTAAAAAGAAAAAAAAAAGAGTAGTTGTTATACAGGAATCCCCAGCTTTCTCACCCTTCACTGGATAATTCTGGGAGGACTTCTCCACAATTTCTCAGGGTCCCCATAGTGTCCGATCACTAGTTGTCTCCATGGTGATTGCACCCTTTATTGGCTTTTCTATTTTATACATCCCTTTAAATTATTTTCTTTCTATCCAAATCTTTGTCTCAGAATCTGCTTTGAGGATGATTGAAGAGAAGACAAAGGGAGAATTAGAAACTAAATGTTTAGCCTTTACAGTCTCTGTAGAGAAGTGGTAAACAGAAAATGGGAATCAGCAGCCAGTGTTGACATAAATGACCAACCATTTTGTTGCAGCACCTATTATTAATCTCACTAACAAATAAGAAAATTAAAGTCTAGATATGTTGTAGTTACATGAAACAATACAAGAAGTCAGTGATGTACAGTATGATCTGACAAATATAATCTGCTATTTACTTGCACCAATTGCAAGATGTGAGAGCATGTTCCCTGTGGTTGGAGTCAACCAGAACAGAAAAGAGCTGAACTTCTTTTGCTTTAGATGATCCTGCCACCTCTTTCCTTTGCTTTCCAGATTGAGAAATAGTACCTTTGGCTTTTGAGTTAGTATAAATTTTGTTAATTTGATTGTGCAAATTGTGCAATTTGAAACTTATATTTATTACTATTTGTATTTGATACTGGGTATTCATAACATTATCAATGTATATTTAGCAATTTATTTTTGGTGGCTCAAAACAGCAGCCACTTGGGGTTTTTTATGTGTATTTTTCTTTTGCCTCAGCCGAAACGTCAGAACTAGATTATATTCTCTTAGACAACAGGCTAATTATAAGAAGGCTGATTATAAGAAACAAATTCTATCAGGAACCAGGACTCCAGTAAGACTTTTAATTCTACTTTCTAATTAAAATAAAATCTCAAAAAAACATAGCATAATATTTTTGACATTATTTTCCATTCAGATCAGATGAATTAGTTTCTTTGCTATGTAAAGGTATTAGCTTTTCTCTTTTCTTATTTTAGCTACTCTACTGCATAGCCCTTCAGATTTCTCTAGACAAAAGTACACAGCTCAATAAATGCTTTTAAAAAGAATCATTAGTAAAAACTAACTCTACTTGGAAACGAATAATTAGTGGAGTCTCAGTCTTTGTTGCTTTTCAAAGACACTGTTGTCTCTTGCGAAAGAAGTGAGAGGATAAAGAAAGAGAACAACAAAGGAACTTTAGAACAGTTACTTTTTGCATAAGAGTTTTATGTGCTTAGAATCACATAACTTTTGATGAATGATATTGTGCAATATGTACCATCTGGAATTAAAATAGTTATCATTTAGTAAAGTAGATAAAAAAGAACATTTGGTCATTTTTGCAATATGTTCATAGAATAAGAAATCTTTTGATTCCAACAAAAATATATAGAAACTGTTTTTTTTTACCATCATCTATTCTTCTTGTGTGCATGAAATATGAGAAATTAAATGTAAGACTAGTTTTCTTGTGAACTTTTTCTTTGGATTTGCCAATAAAGAGATGATATAATTATTTCCAGATTTGCATTGGTTTAATTCTGTTCTGTATGTATCTACGTGTGTGTGTGAAAATGTTAAATAACTATCATATTGGAATACTGATTCTCATTTACAACTGTGCACAGTTTAAATTTAGAAGAATTACAACATACTTTTGGCATGAAATCTCTGAACTAATTACATGATATGTAATTGCAAAGTGGATCAGTATATATTTATATGGCATCTATAAAGATCATTTCCAATGGGTGTGAGCTTATTTTCTTATGAACGTGTTCAAATTCATAACTCCAGTTCAGAGAGATAACAGAATATTAATTCATTGCCCTCAACCACAGCTGTTTTCTGTTATATAAACACAGAAGCTTTGATTTAGCAATTCTCATTTTATTCTGTTGAGATCTTTCTCCAAATATTTGGAGAAATATTGGAATATTTGGAATTATTACTTAGGAACAAAAGATTCTGTTAGATAACTTAGGAATTGTTGACTGATCTTGGCCATTTAATGTTGTTGTTAATTTATATTAACATTCATTCTTTGTAAAGTCTATTTGCTTAGATTCTAGGAGTATCAATTTTCATTTTCCTAAGCAATGAACTATTATTAGTTTTAGAGACCACTTCACTAATTAGTTGTATTTCTATCAGAAATTATGCATTCTGTATTTAAAATTTGATATATTTTGTAGGATTGATAACTGAAGGTTGAATTTAGTAGTGATCAATGTATTTTCCTTTTCTGGGCTCTATTGTATGCAAAGATTTTTATAGCAATAGCTACCAATTCTGTCAGATTTTCCTTTAAGCACTAAAAGCACCTAGCAGATATACCTATATATATTAATGAATGGTAATGATTAGTATGATAAAATGTGTACATAAACTATTTTTATGTACCTTTATTAGTCATTCAGTACAACACTTAAACAATTAAGAAAACATTAAGTTTTCTGATGACTATTATTATAGATTGCATTGTGTCCCCCAAAATTTGCATGTTAAAGCCATAACCTCTAGTACCCCAAACTGGACTGTATTTGGAGATAATGTCTTTTAAAAGGTGAGCTTTTAAAGTATTTTTAAAAATGCTTTAAATTGCTCAGTTGCTCAGTCATGTGCAACTCTTTGTGATACCATGGACTGGAGCCCACCAGAATCCTGTGTCCGTGGAATTCTCCAGGCAAAAATATTGGAGTGGGTTTCCATTTCCTACTATAGGGGCTCTTCCCAACCCAGGGATTGAACCTGCATTTCTTGTGTCTCCTGCATTGGCAGGCGAATTCTTTACCACTAAGGCCACATGGGAAGTGCATTTTCTGGGTAGATTCTTGTCTAATCTTACTGATCTAATTTAATGATGAAGGAATTTGAACCTTCTGAGTGACACTAGGGTTCCAAGTGCACAGAAGAAGGACTCTGTGAAGACACAGGGGCAAAGTGGCTACCTACAAGCCAAGGACAGAGGCTTTGGCAGAGAACCTGCCAACACCTTGCTTTTGAACTTCAGCTTTCAAAACTGTGAGAAAAGAAAAGAAATTTTTGCTATCTACACTGCCTAGTATGAGGTATTTTACTTTGGCCGTCCTAAGAAACTAATATAACTACCAATTATAGAAATATAAAGATTTTAATGTTTTGAAAAAAGTACATTTAACTACATATTTTAAAAGAACGATAAGTTGTTTTGAGTTCCATAAACTAAAAGTCAAAAATCATTCAGATTCAGTCACTGTGGTCATGTGACCCAGGTACCAGGCATAATTCCTTTCTCTTTTTCTGTGGCTCCTTTATGACTCCCAACTCTATAGACCTTTACCTATCACTACCCTCACATCCTGCCACTTCCCCTAAAACTTCTTTCTGCTTCACTTTTTTCATCCCAAGATTCATATGGAGCTTCAACAGTGGCTCAGTGGCAAGAATTCACCTGCGACGTAAGAGCCGCAGGAGACGAGGTCCGATCACTGAATCAGGAAGAGGCCCTGGCGGAGGGCGTGGCAACCCACTCCAGTATTCTTGCCTGGAGAATCCCAGGGACAGAGGCACGTGGTGGGCTACAGTCCACTGGGTCTCAAAGAGTCAGCCAGACATGACTGAAGCGACTTAACACACATGCGCAAGACTCCTGAACGCACTCCAGGTAGATTTCGAACAGCAACATGACGTTAAATCTTTAGTAGCATAGCAATGGACCGAGAAGAAGCTGTCTAAGCATATTTGTCTCATATTTTCCCAGAATCCCATTGAAATCATTGCACAGAACTTTTATACAGACTAAACTTATCATGGGCTTCCCTGGTGGCTCAGAGGTTAAAGCGTCTGCCTGCTAATGCAGGGGACCTGGGTTCTATCCCTGGGTCGGGAAGATCCCCTGGAGAAGGAAGTGGCAACCCACTCCAATATTCTACAGTCCACGGGGTCACAGAGTCGGACACGATTTCACTTTCACTTTCACTTTTAAATCTATCATAGCAAAAGGAATTGAGGTCAACTGTGGGTGGCAGATTTCAACATCTCTTTAGATGATAGTGGAAATAAATTGTATGTGTGTCAACTGGTGTGTTAGAGAGGACAAAATTACATTTCAGTATTTGCTGAAGACAGATATGGAAAAGCAGAAGCATCTCTTATCCTAACCTTGGAGAAAAAGATATTTGTGAATCACTATACTCTAAACTGTCTTTATGATAGCAAAGAGAGGGAAGGATTTTCTTTTCACATAAAGTTGAAATAATTTTCTAGAGTTGTTGAAGCTATAAATAGAACTATAGGTTTTTATTCACTTTTATTACCAAAATTGAGAAATACAGATTAATAAGATAGCTATCAAAATATAGAAATAAGGGAGTAAACAGGCATGAGTATGCTAAATGGTCTTCTATATCAGAGTCAATAAAGAATGCTTAAACATGCTAAATCAAGAGAGATAAAAATATGTTACCAGCAGTGTAAATAAAACTGCAAAAAATTAAGCGACTAAATATTTAAAATGTCATTTCTAGAGAATTGGACTGGGTTGAAAGGGTGGGGCAGGAAATCATTGGGTTTTATTTATTGAAAATTTTCTTAGCTATTTTTTTTTTACCAAGGTCATGTAGCACTTAGTTAGAAATAAAATTTAAATTGAAAATATTATATTGATTATATAGCACTGTTTTCAAGATGTAACAGTTTACATCACTGAAAAGATATACAGAATATGAATGAATTATTAAGGATAGGCTGTAATGCCATAAAAACAAATATCACAAATTTCAGTGTCTTAATATCCTCCCCTAAAGATACTTTTCCTCAATGTTGTCTGTCCTATAGCAGTTAGCGGAGCAGCTCAGTCCCACAGAATCCCCCAGAGAACTACAGAGAGAGCTGATCGAGTGGCAGAGAAGATCTAGTAACATGGGAACCTAGAGCACGCATACATTTCCTCACCTCACAGTAATGGCATTGGAAGGAGTGATGCACATCAGTATGAAATCCTTTGACCTGGAAGTGATACCTGTCACTTCCACTCATCGCCCAGTGGCCAGACTTATCAAATGGCTTCTTTCTTTCAAGGAGATGGGAAAGTTTAATCTTGCAACCTACCAAGAAGAGAGGAGATAATAATTAACATGATTTCTTCATTACAGTAAAGAACTTTGCATCTAAGATTTTGTTAGCTGCAATATTATAACTAGCATTTTGGAGCCTCAGTTTGGTATATTTGCTTTATCACATTTTCTTCCTGATAGATTAGTCTAAAACTTCTTTAGCCTATTTTTGCTCAAGAACTTCAAATAATAGTAAAATACCAGTAATACTAATGATAATAATATTCATTGAATAACCAACAAGGACATGCTGTATAGCACAGGGAACTATACTCAATATTTTGTAACAAACTATAAAGGAAGAGAATCTGAATAAGAACATATGTGTATATGTGTATGTATGTATATGTACATACATATATATATGGGGGCAGGAAATCGTTGTTTTTTGACTGAATCATTGTATTGTACATCTGAACCTAGCATAGTATTGTAAACCAATTATACTTCAATTAAAAAATATTGTTGAGGACCTACTATAGACATCATGCTGCTGCTGCTGCTGCTGCTGCTAAGTCGCTTCAGTCGTGTCCGACTCTGTGCAACCCCATAGACGGCAGCCCACTGGGCTCCCCCATCCCTAGGATTCTCTAGGCCAGAACACTGGAGTGGGTCGCCATTTCCTTCTCCGATGCATGAAAGTGAAAGCGAAAGTGAAGTCGCTCAGCCGTGTCCGACTCTTAGCGACCCCATGGACTGCAGCCCACCAGGCTCCTCCGTCCATGGAATTTTCCAGGCAAGAGTACTGGAGTGGGGTGCCATTGCCTTCTCCGATAGACATCTTAATAAAATATTTATCCTTGGAGGACTGTCCTGTAAAGTACCTTTGATTCTCTGCCTACTTTAATTAAAGGCTTCCCAGGTGGCACTAGTAATAAAGAATCCACCTTCCAATGCAGATGTAAGAGATTCAGATGCCACCCTGGGAATGGAAGATCCCTTGGAGGAGGAAATGGCACCCCACTCCAGTATTCTTGCCAGAAGAATCCCATAGACAGAGAAGCCTGAAGGAGCCTGGCAGGTTACAGTCCATGGGGTCTGAAGGAGTCAGACATGACTGAGCATCCAAACACTTGAATTAAAGAGCTGATGATCAAAGAGTTTGAGTAACTTGCTCAGGTTCCTTTAGCAGATCTAGGATTCAGATTTATTTGCATGTGATTCTACATTTTTAATGCTCTTAACATTGTATCTCACCATCCTTGATTTTAACATCAGTGACTAACGAGTCAGCCAAATCACTTTCTGACTTTCCTCCAAACTATATAAAGACTGTGTGCTTTATCTGGAGAAGGCACTGGCAGCCCACTCCAGTACCCTTGCCTGGAGGATCCCCTGGATGGAGGAGCCTGGTAGGCTGCAGTCCATGGGGTCGCTGAGAAATTTGCTAATCTCGTACAGAAAATATGTTTGCTCCATATATCTTTCCATCTCTCTGAAGGCAATGTTTCTACTTCTCAGCTTGGATAGTGTTCCTAGTCTATATTCCCACTAACCAACAACTTTGCTATAGCACATTCAAGGAAGACTGAAGGCCAGCAAATGGAATATATGGCAGGGCTCTTGCCCTGTTGGAAAAACAAACCCTGGCATCATTACATTCACTACAGATAGCTTTTCCTATGAGTTTTGCAAAAGGCATTCCTGAAAGTCATTGTACTCTTCTGATCTTTTTTCCAGGACAGTCTTAAGTTGTCTTAAGAAATCTTTAAGAACTGACAATGAGTCTCTTTTTATGCTTGAATTGTGTTTACTCAGCTGAATGTCACAAAGAAGGGGATACTTTCCCAAAGGTAGAACAATAAATTCAAAATTGAAGGTAATAGTCCTGTGATTTTACAAATTATATGCCGTATTTACTTAACACTTTTGAATTATACAATATGCTCACACTATATCATTTTCCTTCTTTTCCTGTACAGAAATATACTCAGCAAAGTATTCCTGAGATCTGTCTCAGATATATATAGAACAAGAATTTCCTACAGTTTTTAGTGAACATGACTTTTTTGTTTTGCTAAATTATAAGTTGCCTTCAATATATGCAATGCTTCAGATATTATGCAGAACATCATTCTGTAGAACACAAACTTTTGAACTGGTATTTTAATAATCAATTACTATAAGTATATATATATGCGTGTGTATATATATAATATCTTAGAGTAACTTTGTTAATTTTTTTCCGGCCATAATTATATATTTCATCATGAGAGGTAATATAATGACCAAAATCAAGAGCTCTAGAAAAGTGATACAAATGAACCTATTTCAGGGCAGGAGTAGAAACACAGATATAGAGAATGGACATTTGGACACAGAGTTGGAAGGGGAAGGTGAGATAAACTGGGAAATTCTGATTGACGTATATACACTTGTCATTGTTTAGTGGCTAAGTCGTGACCTACTCTTTTGCAACCCCATAAACTGTATAGCCTTCAGGCTCCTCTGTCCATGAGTTCTCCCAGGCAAGAATACTGGAGTGGATTGTCATTTCCTGACCTAGGCATCAAACCCGAGTCTCCTGCTTGGCAGGCAGATTCTTTACCACTGAGCCATCAGCTAGCTAGTGGGAACCTGCTGTGTAGCATCGGGAGCTCACTTGATGCTCTGTGGTGACCTAGAGGGGTGGGATGGGGAAAGGCATGGGAGATCTAAGAGGCAGGCGATGTATGTATATATATAGCTGATTCACTTCGTTGTACAGCAGAAACTAACGCAACATTATAAAGCAATTATACTCTAATAAAATAAGTAAAAACAATAGCTATTAAGCAAAACTGCCTGGGTTCCTGGGTTTAAATCCCATGTCTGCCATTCAGTAGCTCCATGACACTGAACAAAATTATTTAAACTACTTATATTGCTCAAAATTTTTGTCATTTTGCTTTGAATCTTCTCTGATTCCAGGATGCTAAAATAGATTGGAAACCCTTGCCTCTGAGATTCCTACAAATTCATAGCTTCTTGGCCTTTTTGACCTCTGTGACATATACTTTCTCTTTATTTTAGCAGTTCCTTCCCATAGCCACACCCCAAATCTCATTTCTTAGCCCTGAGACTTGGGTTATTCTAAGGTGTAGTCTCCAACTTAGCACTTATAACTTGAACCAGTTCAATCATTTTCTCAGGTCCTTGTTTATAAAATGGTCTGGTTTGAAGAAAATATGTGCCATTTTTTGTATTAGAAACCTTGCTAGTAACACAATTTCTACCTGTCAGTTACTGGGTACTTTTTACATAAGTGATATGAACAACATATCTGTTCTCGCTCTTATCCTCATCGCAAAAGTGGAAGGTAGTTGATATTGTTCCCTGTTTTGCAGATGAGCATCCAATGCTTAGAAATGTTAAGACATTTTCCAAAGATCAAAGAGTTAATAAACAGCACAGGCAGAATTTGAAACTCAATCTTTTCCCTCCAAAGCACAAGTTCCTAACCAGTGTACCATGTTATTACCAATAT